>CM029123.1:20956618-21684118 GCA_016859345.1 Istiophorus platypterus
GAATTAAAAAAAAACAAACAAACAAAAAAAAACATCAAAACTTTGAGCAAGCAACTAAACTTGTTTCCTCTCAGCCACATCCTGGAGGACGGCATCGCTCCCAGGACCTATTATGGGACAGTGTAGAGAGCACAAAGAGTGATTGATGGCTGGGGGAGACTGTGAGTTAGAGCATTCATTCATTTAAAGAACATAACATTTAAAAGAAAAAAAAAAACAATTCTGATAACAGCTCCAGCAACTATAACATCAGCAGGGACAAGTAGAGCTGTACTCATCCTGGTCTGTCCCCACTCTCAGACACAAAAACACACACATTACTTCCTCTGGCTTCATGTGGGTGAACCCTGTGTTTTTAGCTCATTCTCTCTCAGTGGATTTGTGTGTGTGTGGCTAGTATGAAGCCACTAGAATGTGAGTCACCAGTTTTCTATTTACACCTCGCTTTCTGCAACGTCTCTGGGTTTTCCACTACTTTCCCTTGTATGGTGTAATAGTGTAATTATAGCCTTTTTGTGTGTGTGTGTGTGTGTGTGTGTGTGTGTGTGTGTGTGTGTGTGTGTGTGTGTGTGTGTGTGTGTGTTTGTGTGCGTGCGTGTATACTTTCTTCACACGTGTGTGTGTGTGTATATATATATATATATATATATATATATATATGTGTGTGTATATGTATATGTGTATATATGTATGTTGGTATGTTGTCATATTCCCAAATTCCTCGTTGATGTAAACTCCTAAAAATAAGGCAAAAACTCCAGCCTCGCCTCTAGAGCCGGATCTTTTTGCACATACGTAGTAGATCAGATTAGACCGAGTGTCTTAAACACTCACAGGTCTGTGGTGCTGATGAGCGGATGGTTAGCGGTTCGAACCAGGGCTAAGGGCCAGTGCGCTTCTGAATGAGCTGCCTGTGCGTTTATGCGTGCGTGCATGTGTGCGTGTGTGTGTGTGTGTGTGCCCGTGCAAGTGGGTCCCAGCTGCTCTGCGGTAGGTAACTCTAATCAGCCCAGGGGTCGGTCAGCCAACTAGTCACGCTCTGAAAAAGACCAGAGACAATGGTCAGGTCAGGTTTCACAGGGGCAGATGGCGGGGGGGCAGGGGGGGGGGGGGGGGTTGAAGGCAGGTAGGCAGACGTGGTCTAGCACAAAGACAGGCAAAGAGACAGAAAGACGGATCAGCAGGCAGGTAGACGAACAGACAGACGTGACGGACAAATACGAAGACAGACAACCCGACAAGCTGATACGCCGGCTAAAAAAAGTTGACTGATACGCAGGCAGACAGGCAAGCAGATAGACAGGCAGAGGGGTTGGTGACGGCAGGAGACAAAGGCTTGTTTGATTCACCTGAGAGATAAAGCCTCTGATAAAGCACCTGTTTCTGGAGCTTTGTGACTGCCCTGTCATTTGATCGGTAGGACCCGGGATGGATGGCGATAAAGTTGTAGAGGCGAAGGAATGATTCTATCCTGAAACCAGGGCAAGAAATTCCAAGACCTTAAATCACAGCTAAAATGGCAAAGCATTGAGCGGCGTGCCTTTATTCTTTCAGCAACAGAAAGAGAGACTGTTGTAACATCAAAACTGTGACGGCATATTGTATCCGATACTTCAGTAATCAAATCCACTCTCCCTCTCACCACTGACAGTTTTCTTCGGCTTAATCCTAATTGAACTTAAAGGAAAAGACATTTTGGGGAAACATGCTTACAGCACTTGCTTTCTTGCCAAGAGTTATTTGAGAAGATTAACACCGCTCTCGTGTGTCTAAATATGAGACGCCAAGAGCCAGCTACTTCAGTTTAGCATAAAGACTGGAAACGGGGGGAAACACTTGGGCCACCTCTGCCCAAAGGTAATAGTATCTGCCCACCAGCACCTCTGACGCTCAAAAATTAACATGTTGTAACATGGTAGAGGTTTTTTTTTTCTATGGACTAAAGAAATAAGATGCAAACAGGTGGAGTAGTTAACTTTGGAGGTGTTGTTAGGCAGATTTTATGACAGATTTGAGCGATGCTAGTGCTTCGTCCCTGTTTCCGGCCTTTGTGCTACTCTAAGTCAGCCAACAGCTAGCATTAGCCTACCACCCTCAGTTCCATACTTGGCATATGGAACCGAGGGTGGTATCAATTTTCTCGTCTAACTTGGCAAAGAGGGAGTAAGTGTTATTACCCAAAATGTTTAATTTTCCTCTCATTTGTTCATCATTTAGCGGATTTTCTTTACTGATGGAGTTTCATTATCATCATCGCTGCTCAAAGTGAAATGAAGCGGAAAGACAGATGCCGACGTAATTGGCGGATGAGGCAAAGTTCAAGACCGTATAACAACCACTTTGTTATGATGGTTGTTGTTTACAGGATGTGGAGCGCCACAACACTAACCTTGACAGACGTGCATGGACACATACATACACACACACACACTTACACACATGCAGACCAATTCGGGGACCAGTGTCGGGAAGGTTCTGACCTCAACATGGGCTTTTTGGGAAGGACCTTATATTCTGATGAGTGGAAGTTAGTCATGATACATTCACCATGCACACACACACACACACACAAACGACACATGACGTACACACCGCAGCCGCGTTTGCCTCTGGTCATCTGGGTGTGATTAGCAGAGTTAATGCGTCGTGTTAAATAGACTTTCTACTGCGCCTCACCGCAAACGCTGACCACAACACACACACACATAATACGGACACACTCTCTCTCTCTCTCTCTCCTCTTTCCCTCTCACACGCATTCGCTTTTTATCGCTGCATCTGGCAGAAGTGTGATTTATATCTCTCTCTCTCTCTCTTTCAAACACTTAAGGATGTGTGCAGCTGTGCGCGTGCGTGCCGACCGTGCGCATGTTTCGCGTGCGTGCATGCTCGCCTCTCTGTGCCCCTGCCACCTTCCTGCTGTTGCATCCAGTGGTATCAGAATGTTATTCTTTAACAGCGATCACCGTGGACTCGGCAGCCATCGGAGCCATGTGGAAGTCCTTTAGTGCCAGTGTGTCTTACTCCATGGGTCAGCTCTATTTCTGACAGGTCTCTGGTGTCTCAGTCTCAGACAAATTTCTCTCTTGGATCCCAGGATAGAGGAAATTTGAAAAAACCCCGTGTTTTGAGTCTTGGTATGAAATCCATCCACGTGGAAATCCATCATTACAAATGAAATGAGATTTTTTGCATGTATTTTTTCTAAGTCATACATCAGGAGCAGGGTTGGAGTGAGATTCTCTTGATATTCATCATGCACGGTATCTTCTGAGCAGGAATGTGAGGATTTTATTTGCCCCTAAAATACACAAAAACCTTTGGACTGAAAACTTTGGTGTAATGTGATTACATAGCGTTTTTTTTAATAAATAAAAGCCTCACATACAACTTTCTCCTCAGCCAGCGTAAAGCCACATTAAATGCAGTTGTGAATCTTAAAACGAAAATACAGCATTTAAAGTTCCCATTAATAAAAAGAAACATTGAAGGCTGAACTCCAGCCAGACGACTGACAGCAGTCACCAGAATTTATTCCATCCTGTTTCACTCCCAGTATCTACCACTCCCGGCCAGTCTCCTCCCTGCCTCGTATGAACTACTATTTATTTCCATCTTTCACCTTCTTTTATCTGTCTCCCTCTGCTCTTTTCAACTTCCTCTCAGTCTCCCACATCCTACGTCTTTTCTCTTCCTCCAGTCGCTTTCTTCCAACCCTGTCTTTCTTCCATGACTTTTACAACATGTGCAGCTACTTCTCCGCAGACAGACTCACACACATAATCTGAGACCCTACGAAACCCCACTCCGACCACCGTTTAATAGCCATACAGCACACAGACCCATCTAAACTGCCTTGATTGGCTCCGACAGCAAATATGTCCCATGAAATTGACTCGGGATGGAGTGTGTGTATGTGTACAGCCGTGCAACGTGCGCGTTGTTGAGGGGGTTGATGAGGAGCGACAGAGAGCGGGGGGGATGTTATGGTGAGGATGACAGAAAAAGAAAAGAGAGCGTGAAAAAGATTAAGTGAGAGGATGAAGATGTGAGGCCTGTAGGGGGGAAAGAAGCTTTATATCTCCTCTGTAAAAATCTGGAGACATTTAACTGGGCTCGGCAGTGTTCTCAGTTCTTTGATTTGAGCATCTACAGTTTATCATCACCATCGTTTCCAAGTCATGTCCTGTCATTTTTACAGGAGCTGGCAGCAATATGGAGAGGCTAGAGAGACTGAGAGAGAGAGAGAGAGAGGGAGAGAGTTGGGCTATATAAATGATAGACAGAGAGAGTGACAGAGTGACCAGAGGAAGCTCTGGAAGAGTCGAGGCAGCAGCAGCAGGAGGAGGAGGAGGGGAATGTAAATGTGTATGTACTCAGATCCTCTACCTGCATTTCTTTTTACCTTTTTTCTCCTCCAGGAGAGAGGCAGAGGTCAGGTGGCTGAATAGACCCTCCTCCTGCCGGTGGAGAAACATTCACCCCCCCCCCCGATCGAGCATTCAGGAGCAGGACAGATAAGAGTGATGCTGCCAGTGTTATCACAAATCATAACTCTTCAACGGATGCCTTGAATACATTGCATATTACTAACTTGACATAATTAGGGCTGCAATTTGGATTTGATTAGGATTTGTGTGAATATGATTAAGAACCAGAGGACTTTTGGTGTCATATTACTGATGGAGCATAGTACTATGCATCTGTAAGACTCTTGCCCATACTCTTAACCATTAATTTAACCCTCCGCTGCTTTCTTCCTCTTCTGTCTCCCATCTTTCTTTACAGGAGGCTGGTTTAGCTGTCACGTCAGCATTATCCCTTTTAACAACCGGCACAGATTACTGTTAAGCCAAGGGGCGTCCGCCCCATTAATAGTCATTTAGTCTTAAAGGCATACGCACATAGGAAAGAGGTATCCTTTCGTTTCTCCCAAGATCACATCCAACAGTCATTTTACCGACAAAATGTATCAGCAATTTCTGGGCAAATTTATTGTGGCCTTTGTTCGGAACTCAGTTGCACACCCTCTTAAAACTTACTACTTATTTGTTGCTGCAACAGCCGGGCATCCTAAGCAATAGTAAGTTGCTGTAGCAGTGGATGTGGATGGTGGTGGTGGTGGTGGGGGTGGTGGTGGGGGTGGGGGCGTAGGGTATGAGAGGAATGAGAGGCTAACAATTGCTTCAGATTTGTGCAGAAGTAAGACTCATCCCGTGTGTTCAATGGCCAGTCCCTGCAGAAAGCAGGCGTGACTGATGGTTTGTCTCGGTTTTGGAAACTTACAAAAAGGCCGGAGAAGCGGCCCTCCCCATCTTACAGTCAGAATGGAGCTTTTACTGTACTGTCTGACCAGCGCTTCTTTAAAACTATGTTTCGGCTCACTTTTTCACCCTCAGTAAAAGAAAAACAACAACAAAAAAAAACCATGTCTGTTCTAGTGACATTAAATGTCACCATCCTACATGAAAGTCCAGTTTAGCTGCAGCTATTTCACCAAAATCACTCAGTTTGCATTTTAAATGGTAAGACTAAAAGTGTCAATTCAGCATCTTCTGTACCGTGAAAACCCTTAACCCCTAATCTCCAACCTTTAACCACTGCACTGTTTCCCAAACTCTAACCCCTTAACCTCCTTCATACCAGAAGCACAAAGGCTACTTAAAAGAGGAGTGTGTGTGTGTGTGTGTGTGTGTGTGTCTCTGTGGAAAGAGATGAGGCTAAATACAGCTCACTCTGGAGAGGGTTTAGGAGTCGTTAAGAGGGCTTATCCCACGCACAAAGACACACACACACACACACACACACACATGCAGACACACACACTCCAGGCTCATATATTCCCTTAAGGGCACACACACACATGACAACAGACATATACACAAATGCACACCCACCAGGATTCTAATAGCTGTTTTGCTGTTGGATGAAGGCATCAGGACTGTGCTGATGATGACAAAGCATTTCAGAAGGGAAAAGCAGCTCTGTTGCCACACAACCAGTGCAAGTTTGAAGTACTCACACGGTATCAAACTTGCATTTCATACCATGAGAATGATTCAAAATCCAACAAAAAAAAAAAGTATACACAGTATAATAGGATAAAAACTTAATAGGTGCCTCAAAGATTTCGAACAACAAAGGGGCTGCAGAGTGATGCCGGTGAAATGTAATTGTAAACAAGTAGAAACATTGTCAAACCAGCAGGGTTAAATAAATCCATCAACTGGCAGAAAATTTCAACATAAGCAAAAAGAAAACCTCAACATTATCTGGTTCATTGTAAATTGAATATCTAAGAAACAAACTGAGGTTACTTTCGGCTCTGGGAGGATCTGATGGGCATTTTTTGCCATTTTGCCATTTTTTACATGAAACAAACAATTGATTAATAAAAAAATCAATAATGAAAACAAATCTTAGTTGTAGCCTTAACAATATTAAGAAATGCGATGTCAATGTGATCTCAATATAGAGGTTGTCAGTTATCTTGACCAGGGAGATATTTTCATCTAGTAACTATGACAATCTATCCAAATTTACAGTGATGTAGTAATAAAAAAAAATGCCTCTTTACCACAGGTATCAACAGAATATTTAGATTTCAGCTAAAATTTCAAAACATGTTGCAGATCTATGTCACCTTGTCTGTTCAATGTCAAGTATTGATTAGTATAAGTTTGTTTTAAGGAGTCGGAAAATCTGAAGAGACGTATGGGATTGGTGTTGGGTCAGTTCATCTGTGTTTCTGTCCCTGTGGTCATGCGATGACATCGCCCTCCGCCACAGTGGTTGTTTACCGGTGGTCTTGACTCACTTAGCAGTAGCTGTACACACTAAAACTGAGGCGTACGCGGATACACAAATAAAAATACATCCCTCCAACTGACGTCGTCTCTGTCTGGTCCAGAAACCACCGACACAGTGTGTTAACTGATTTTTTTTCACCCAGAGGATAATTATGTAAACAAGAGGAAAGTTGAGTGTGTGTCTGCCTGCATGACAGGTTTCCTCTGGTCTTGTAATTTGGTCAGTGACCTTTTATTAACAATATTTTGCTTTCTGTCTCCATGTAAGTTGCAAAAACATTGGATTTGTATGTGAAAGTTTTTTCTGTGTGTGTGGTTGTGTGTGTGTGTGTGTGTGTGTGTGTGTGTGTTTGTTTTAATCCTCATCCTCTCTGTCTCTTCCAGAGTGACCAAGTTCTGGTTTGGTGTGAAAACCACAGACGCTGCGCTCAGGTAAAAACATACACACACACACAGACACACACACACACACACACACACACACACACACACAAACACACACTTATACAAGTAAACTTGTAAGAACATTTTGCTGACTTGCATTAATTCCATGAAGTCTTATCCAAACCTTAACCACTTTGTGCCTAACCTCTAATCTAAACCGTAACCCAGTCATAGCTCTAAAACCAAATCTTCAGTGCAGGAGTAAGGACCAGGAACCGAATTACCACTAACTGTACCTCGGAGTTAGATTTGTGTTGCAACACAATTGGCCGTGTGTCCCACTGGATAGTAGGCGTGGAGTTGTGGGTAAATCAAGCAGTACCAAGGGAATTTGGCATTTCAAATCCTCCCAAAAACAGGGCTAAAGTCATGAAAGTCTTGGTTCTAAAGTAAATTGGTGACCCTGTCAGGGAATTGGATTTTCGACCTCAAATATGAATACATGGATCCCACTTTAATCCTGCACTACTGCCTGAGCAAGTGATATGACAAAACTTTCCCAAAACTACCGCACAACGCCACAAAACAAGGAGGCGCATGATACAGAAAACTGCATCAATCTTTTTGACACATTTCTTGTATAAGCTTGACTAAAAACTTAGATAATAAATTTGATGCATTGGATTTCACATCCTGCTCAAGGTATTGCTTTTTTGGGGGGGAGGGGCATCATATAATTCAAAGGTATCGTGTCTCAGCCCAGGCAATAGAAAATATGTGTTTCCACTTTGCATGAACATTACAATTTTACGAGAGGATACCTTAAATATTTTCAATTAACAGTTCAAATCTGTGCACAAGGTGTATGAAAATATATCCCACGATGGAAGCAACAATTTTTCTGCTTTTTTCCAAGTTACCAGCTAAGTGTCACTGGTGCAGTGGACCAAATCTGACTCAGAACACTTCCTTTTTGCCGGTAGTAAATAGCTAAATTGCAAGTGTGAGAGTCAAAGAAACAGGGTTAGAGTCTATCTCTCTCTTCCCTCTCTATGGAGCCATTAAACCCACCGCATGGCTCCCGTAATGGCAAAAGTTATGTTTTCAGTTAAAATAACGTCCTCCCCTATATCCCCATTATCCGTCCTCCATGGAGCAAAAATTAGCCCCTGTTTATTCACTTAACACTGCCTGCTGGGAGGCACTAGTGTGTTTGTTTGTGTGTGCATGTGCGTGTGTGTGTGTGTGTGTGTGTGTGTGTGTGTGTGTGTGTGTGTGTGTGTGTGTGTGCGCGCTAATTCATTGTTTGATTCAAGAGGAATTTCAATGCCGAGTATTCTTAGCTGCCTGCCTGTCCATTCTGCAGCAGTTCCAGTTTGTTGCAGATCTCTGGGTTTTAAAGTGGGTGTTTTGGACAACTGGTCCCATCACAGAGACACAGACAGTGGGTGAATGAGAAAGAGACTCAAGCTTGGGTCCCTGTATTTTAACACACATTTATCATGCTTATCATGTGGTCCTGTTTCAGAAGCAGTAAAAGGTAAATATCTACTTTCAGGAACATTCCTTCAGTGTTCATCAAAACAAATTTTGATCACTAAAGAAAGTACGTCAGCTCAGAAATTCTCTTATGGACTAAATAACGACAAATATGTCTCCACCATGACCTTTTGCTCACTGACTTTAAGTCATTCAATATTAATGACTTCTTGAAAGATTCTGTCTAGCTCCTTATTGATGTGTTTTCTGAACTCTCTGTTCAGGTTCAGACCTATTTAAAAGCCTAAACCCAGCTGGAAGCACACCTGAGTCATATTTTACTTTTCGCAACATTTCCAAGCTTTGCTACAAATTCACTTGACAGTCGGATAAAGGAAAAGGTAGAAACAGGCAGAATGAGAGCTTTCTCTCTGTACAGCGCGTATTTCAGTGGTGTGTGTGTGTGTGTGTGTGTGTGTGTGTGTGCGCTAATTCATTGTTTGATTCAAGAGGAATTTCAATGCCGAGTATTCTTTGCTGCCTGCCTGTCCATTCTGCAGCAGTTCCAGTTTGTTGCAGATCTCTGGGTTTTAAAGTGGGTGTTTTGGACAACTGGTCCCATCACAGAGACACAGACAGTGGGTGAATGAGAAAGAGACTCAAGCTTGGGTCCCTGTATTTTAACACACATTTATCATGCTTATCATGTGGTCCTGTTTCAGAAGCAGTAAAAGGTAAATATCTACTTTCAGGAACATTCCTTCAGTGTTCATCAAAACAAATTTTGATCACTAAAGAAAGTACGTCAGCTCAGAAATTCTCTTATGGACTAAATAACGACAAATATGTCTCCACCATGACCTTTTGCTCACTGACTTTAAGTCATTCAATATTAATGACTTCTTGAAAGATTCTGTCTAGCTCCTTATTGATGTGTTTTCTGAACTCTCTGTTCAGGTTCAGACCCATTTAAAAGCCTAAACCCAGCTGGAAGCACACCTGAGTCATATTTTACTTTTCGCAACATTTCCAAGCTTTGCTACAAATTCACTTGACAGTCGGATAAAGGAAAAGGTAGAAACAGGCAGAATGAGAGCTTTCTCTCTGTACAGCGCGTATTTCAGTGGTGTGTGTGTGTGTGTGTGTGTGTGTGTGTGTGTGTGTGTGTGTGTGTGTGTGTGTGTGTGTGTGTGTGTGTGTGTGTAATGAGGTTAGCAGGGGTTAATGTCAACAACAGCCAAGAGCACCCCCCTAACACATACACACACACACACAAACTCCCACCAACTAACTGTTGCAGGGAATACCACACTGAGCGAAACATCAGACAACTTTCAGCTATACGTAACCCCCCCCATCACCTCAAACAAAAAAATACAAACACACATAGCTCCTTTGACCTTGCGCAAACTTGTCTCTACCCTTTCATTGTTTTCCCTCCTCTCCTCTCTTTTCCTTTGTTTCTATTCTAGATATTTGGAGTTCAGCAAAGACACAGACTATGAGAACGAAAATATTTTCTCATCTTCTACCATGTCTAAACTTTATTACCTTGGCTTTGTGTCTCCTTGCTGTACATGTGTAAATACCAGTGTGGCACTATAACGTAACCAAGATCCAACAACAGTCTCAGAAACTAGCCAGTGGGGGCTGACGCTGTTTAAAACCACAATTTTCCTCTCAGACAGCCTGATACTGCACAGACATTCACAGTGTCTCTTCTTGCTTGTTTGAATTACAAACTTATTAATTCTTACATTTTTACGGTCTGCTGAAAGTGGATACAGCACGATTTGTAAAAGTCACCATGGCAGGCCAACAAAAATAAATTAGAACAGAAAAGCACATATCCCAGTCTTCAGCCATAATTGCAGAGATTAATCAAAATAACGAATTTTACAACAGAGGGATGCCTACGCTGTTTAATGCTCCCAAGTTGTGTATATTTGTTAACAGGATATGTGGGAGATGTTCAGGTTCAGTGCAAAGCCTGTAAATTCCTCTTTACTATTATTTCATGGGCTAACAAACTGTCCTGGTTTCTATTCTGATCTATTGTATTCTGCAGTTGTTACAGTACCCTATTTGGTATATGAATGTATACCACAGAAACCGGCACAGGGTTATAGTGAAAAACCAATAGACGGACTCGGGTACTTCTAGAAATGTCAACGCAAGCCAAAGGCCTCAAATATCAAATGTTGTCTAATTGCAAGCAGCCAGACAAGAACTTTGCCTAAAAAGAGTAAAACTGCCAAAATTTTGGTTTAAACACCAAAACTATCTAATTAAAGAACAAGTAAACAAGTCGACAAACTTGCAGACCAGACATTCAACACTAGTTTTTGTGAGTCGACAGTTTATTGATAATTGGTGCTGTGGACACTTTGTAGCTGGCACCGCAACAGTATGGAGGTTTGATGCCCAGCCCTCGTCTGGACCATTTTCTCCAAAGAGAGAAACCGAATGTTAGAGTCAGAGGGAAGGACAATGTAGCAGCGAGTCCACTTGTCATTAGCTGCTGATCTGTTGGAGGAAAAACACTTCTTTGAACAGTGTGATTTTCTAACTTTTTCTCTCGAGAACTACATGTTTTTATGTTTATAAACCCAATTTTAGGGCTATTAGTCATGCAAATCTAACAAAATGTGACTTGGTCTCAGCCTACATTCCATTGCAGGATCTCATAAAGCCTTTTGGCAGTGTAACAAACTCAATAACACTTGACAGAGATTTTTAAAGTATTATCTGAGCACTCATATTAGTTTTCCCTCAACTCCTATTCAAGTCCAAACCAGGAGCAGTGCTGATATGAAATTATCTCTCGGTTGTTCTCAGTAGATTGTCTCTTCACACAATCTACACACAAACAAAGTGGTGCAATGTGAAACTAAAGGATTAATTTAACTTTCCCATGACATCTATTTCACTTAGGCATCTTAAAATGTGCAAGTGTCCATTCATTCATGAAGAAAAGGAAATGGAAAACTCAAATATGTAAAAGAAAAAAGGCAGAAGAGAGAGGGAAGAAAGAAATGAGAACACAGATAAAGGCAACCAGCATCTCATCGACTGTTGTGCTTTATCTATTCCTTTCTTACATCAGGGTTTCTCTATGGAAGACACACACACACACACACACACACACACACACCCCAGGCAGATGTTGCCCCATCAAATATGGTTTGTGTCACATCATCAGTGGACTCTTGCTCATGGAAACACACATGGGAATACACTACAGTCCTCACTTAACTCCTCCATCTGTTCATCTCCTCCTTCTTTTATCTCTTTCCTCCTCTCCTGCACACTCACAGATCACAGAAAACACACAGAGTAGATGGAGTAATGTGTACCAGGTGTGTGAGGCAGTGGGATGTCCGCTAACAAACAGGTCTGATACAGATCTATGAAGTCACTGTTACTCTCCCTCTTGCCGTTTCTCTCTTGATGTTTCATTCCTCATAACTTGCTGTTAAGAGGTTCACATTACTTGTAATACCAGTTGGAATAGTCCTGTAGTCTCCGCTTTTGCTCGGTTTATTTAACACCCCACAAGTACGAACTCTGTGAGGCTGCTCAGCGTGCACTGCCTTTCCTTTGGGTGAGTTCCCACTAGATTGATATGACCGGCTTCACTACTCAACATAAGCATCTGCCATGTATGAAGCGGTGCTACTGTCTTCTTCATACAGCTTACCAGAGTTCATTTTGTTTTTGCATGGACAGGAATAATTCTTTATCTACCCTGCTGCCCACTCCAATCCTCTCTATAAGTATCTGTATAAAAATAGGTGGATATTTTTTAGAGAAAATTCTTCAACCATCAGGTTTCCATCACTTTTATGAGTTGAGGCAGCACAAGGCTAAACAAATGTCCTAGCCACAGACTTCGGCTCCTACTGGGGGTTCCTAAAGTATTCCTACACCAGGTGGGATATGTAGTGTGTGTGTGTATATATATATATATATATATATATATATATCTCCAGGTGGTGTCTGTAAACGCGAGACCAGACAAGCTATTGAAAAAAACGAAACAAAACACAATCTCATTGTTTTGATCTTTACCCATGAACTATAGGTTTGGAACATACGGTCCTCTGCACTTTAGATGTTTAGATACTTATTGATCAAGCAGTATCATAAGGGAGGCGCCTGATCGGTCCCAAATATCAGTTTGATTTTTTTTTTTTTTTTGTTTTTTGACTGCACAACATGTCAAGTTAATTGATCAATAAAATATATTCTTGGCGTTATTTCTGAAAGCATTCTCGCTTTACTTTCAATGCCTAAAACCCAACAGTCAAATTGAGTGCTTAGTATCTGGGTTCCATTCCACATTTATCCAAACAGTCTTGTGCAACAACTGTACAACTACAGTGTGCACCAGTCAAGCTTAGAACACACACACACACACACACACACACACACACTGTCTCACCCTCACTTATGAACGAGATCCAAAGATATGTGAGGTCCTCTAGTAGGTGCAGGAATCTGTTTTTATCCCAACGGGATCCCTGCCTTCTTACGGAGTACCTTGGCCTCGGCACCAGAAGGCTGCCCACTCTCCTCTCTACTGCTTCTCACTCAGTTCCAAATTAAGTGTTGGTTTTGAATAGAATTAACAGTGGCAGTGTTGTGATCAAAATGCAGAAGGAGATGTTAAAAGATAGGGATTCGTTGGCAACAGTTTCGGTTATCAGGCAGCCACCCTCCGTGTGCCAGTGTTAAGCCCTCTTCTCACCCTCCTCTCTGGATTTTAATGCATCTCAGTTGCTGTTGCTCAATTTGCACAGCCCATTACAACAGCTGCAAACAACAGCTTGCTAGCCTGCATAAGCTTGAATATCTTCTACTGGCACCATTTTTAATTCTGCTTACTTTTCCCACAGTCATCTCCAATCACCCTGCTGTTCAAACTTGTTCAGCACTTAAGTACGATGCCCGCTTCTGAGTCTCAGTCTAATCATAAATATTGTCAGAAGTACAAGCTCTCGTTTCACAGGACACGCACTATGCTTGTGAATCTGGGGTTTTTAATGTTGATTCTCATGTAGGTGATATATTTTAACCGCCACCTGCCATCAGCACATCCATCATGTCTTGGTCCATATTTCCCTCCTTTCTCTTTCCAAATATTGTTATCATAACGAAGTCAGCCCAGCATCTCTTAGTAGATGTTTGTTTTAGACATAGAGAAAGCACAGAGAGAAATGATTATCGGATACACACACACACACACACACAAACACACACACACACACACACAAACACACACACACACACACACAAACACACACACAGAGCTTTGTCGGGATTCAGTCTGAGGCCTTTGTGGGCACATGTGGTTCGAGAGGTGAAGAAGTTAACCACTGAACCATCTCGAAGCATTTGTCTTTCTGACGCTCCTGACCATCTCTCTTTCTGTTCCCCTTTTCTCCTTCCTCCAGCCTTTCCTCTCCTCTCACAAGCTGCCGACGAAGTTAGGTCTGGTTGTTTTACATGTTTTTCCAAAGGTCTGGCAAAAGGCTAACATGCTTTTCAAAGGGATTTTAGGAATTTGTTCCACTACTTTTCACCCAAATACCGCAAAGCCTTAAGTGCATGTGTGTGAGTGTGTGTATGTGTATGTGTATGTGTATGTGTAAATGTATGTGTATATGTGAGTGTGTGCATATTCAAAATATAAAGGAACAACAGTCATTCTCTCTGTAATGCTCTGCATAATCTCATTTGGCATATACAGTATAGTCTTACTATATAATTGATACATACAATTCTGAAATAAATACATAATTTCTTACTGAGATTAGATTTTTTTTTTCATACAATTAAGTGCCACTACTACTTTACTTGCAGTGATTTAAAATGCTGGATGTTGTACTGCAACATCATTAAGTCATTAGTCACTTATTATTTTTGAGGCAACTAACTAATTCAGTTTTGCCTGAAGTGGTTAAATGATCTTTTATACACGAAAGAAGATATATTCTGGCTTCATTTAAGTAAAATGGCTGCAGAAATATCAAACATCTGAGACATGATCTAGAATATAAATTTTTGTGAAGTGTTTAGGATACATGCGAATATGTAAAATATTATCTTTCATCTTTTCTCAAAATCACATTTCCCTACTAAATGAGATGCAATTTCAATTACAATCAAAATATGGTTCGGAAAAATTCCAGTTATGTACATTATTTTCTCCCAGACCTATTGCGGTTGCCTGTAGCTTCTATTTTTCTTTCCTTACAGTTAAACCACAGTCAGTTCTTTGTTTGGCTTGCTTTCTACTTCAGCTTTTCTCACTACACCTATAAAAATTCAAGTCGGTATGTGACATCAGTGGTTCTGTATCGCGCTCTAAACTGCATGTCGCAATGTGGGCCACCAGGTCAGACTTAGCAGGAAACCTGCTGGATTGCTTTGCAGGGGGAAAAAAAAATGAAGAGGATGCTACTCTTCACTTCAAACAGAGCTTTCAGGCTCTCTCTGGGAGAGGAGAAATGCTGATGGAGAAAAACATTTGGCTGTTATTGTCTCCATGACAGCAAAAAAGAAGAAAACACATCCTTTGTTGCAATGGGAAAATAGTTTAGAGATTGTACAGTTTCTTCTGATACTGACTGAGGCATGTGGTTTCATTTTTACATTATTCACATTATTGTCTAAGAATGCTGATAGCGCTGCCTATCGAACCGATGCACTTTCTAGGTGTCAACCAAAGAACTCTCCTTAGCACTTAGTATCACTGATTAAAAGGGCATTAAAAAGTCTTATTTTGGTATTAGCACTGGTACTGGCAACAAAGCTGCAATATGGTACAATAATACCCAGCCCTCAATTTTAAATATACACTTTGTAGAAAATATCAAATAAACCCTGAACAACTGATGACAAGCTGAACACATAAATGAGCATGAATAGTTTTCACGTTGCACCCACTGAACTGGTGACCGCGTATGGAGAGCGAGCACATCTGGTGCATGGCTGTCTTTCTTTGTCTCTCTTTCTCTCTCTCTCTCTCTCTCCCTCTGTCTTCTCTGGACCCTGTTTCACTGTTTGTCTTTCATCTTCTCTCTCCTTTTCAACTGACACTCACTTCTTTTCCCCCGCCATCCACTTCCCCCGAAACCACATCTCCTCTCCCCTCCTTCTCCCATTTCCTCTCCTCCCTCGCGCTGAGTGTGGCTGTCATCCCTCCATCGTGGCAGGTGAGGCCATAAAACAGCAGGAGTGGCCAGAGGAGGGCCGAGGTACGAAGTGTGTGTGTGCGCGCTCTCGCGTGTGTGTGTGATAAATCATTGTACCTGCAGAGTTCCTATGCAAACATGTGCGCACATTAGGACACATAGACAGTCATTAATCTCATCTCTGTTGTTACAGTGGGTCGTTGTGTTAAACAGTAACATCTCCGACCTGTGCTGCGTCTACTGACACACATAACTCATCATGTCGCCCTCAAGGCCAAAAGTGTCCGTTCGCCTCTCAGCTCCTCTCAGCTCTTCTTACAGAAATACATTGAATGTACTTTTAAGTGATTTACAACATCCAAGTGATATTTGAGAGTGTAAGGTGTGTAGCACATACATACCAAGAGTGTTTTCAGTTCAAATCCAATAGCCTCTACCACCCCCTTCTCCCCTCTCTAGCCTTTCTATCCCTACTGTACTATTTACTATGTACTACAGGGACTAGTCAGATTCATTCACAGGTAAAATACTCTGTTACACTTAAAAGTTGTGCATTTTAACTAATAACAGAAATTGTTGATAGTTTGCTAGTATAACTAGCAAAAGGCAAGCAGCCACTGTTACATTAATATATTACTGGACTATACTAAAATGTTAACATGTGAGCAGTATTTTAATGTTTTACCTGTTCGTGCAGAGCTAATATTAACTACTTTATACACTGGTAATCCATTGATAATACATCAGAAAGAATAAACTGATCTTTTTTTTTTAAAATGATGCATAAAATAGCATAAAATGGAATAAACACTCACCAAGTACTTTATTAGGGAGACCTTGCTAATTCTGGGTAGGGCTCCCTTTGCTCTCAAAACAGCCTCATTGCTTTTTGGAATCAATGCCACACGTTGTTGGAAACTTTCCTCTGAGATTCTGGTCCATGTTGACATGATTACATCACATTATTTCTGCAGATTTGTCAGCTGCACATTCATACTGCCAATCTCCCGCTTTACCACGTAGCAAATTTGTTCTATTGGATTCCGATCTGGTGACTGGGGAGGCGACTGAACTCATAGTCACGTTTATGAAACCAGTTTTAGACGACTTTTGTGACATGGTGCATTATCTTGCTGGATATGGCCACTGAAAAGTGGCCATAAACGATTGCAGATGGTCAGCAAGAAGAATCAGATAAGCTGTGGTATTCAGATGATTGATTGGTATTAAGAGACCCAAGGTGTGCCAAGAAAACATTCTCTGTACACCATCACTAGCACACCATCACCACCAGCTTGCGCTGTTCATACCAGACAGGGTGGGGTCCATGGATTCATGCTGTTGAAGCCAAATTCTGACCCTACCATCTGCTGCCTCGGCAGAAATCCAGATTCATCAGACCAGGATGATGGTTTTTCCAGTCTTCATCTGCCCAGTTTTGGTGAGCCTGTGCCCACCGCAGCCTCAGATTTTCTGATATACCAAGTGCAAAGTGTAAACTACACCTCCTGACTACGTAAACACCCAGCAATGAACTTCTGCGGCAGTTATAGCTGTGGAGGAGGGACGGATAAGCTTGGGAGGGCAAAGTGAGAAGGATATGAGGTGGGGATGTCATGAGAGGAGAATGAAAGGGAGCTCCGGTAGAAGAAGTGATGAGGCAAGGAAGGAGGTAGAGCAAGGCAGCACGGAGTGATAATGTGAAGACAGGAGACAAAACAAAAAAAAAAAGGAATACAGAAAGTGATGGAATGGGGGAGAGGAAGAGGGGATGGTAAAGGACGAGAAGAGAGGAATGAACAGATCTGTAACAGATCAAAGTGGGAACACAGGAGGAGAGGAGGGAGCACAGAGTGGGCTGGGTTTGGATGCAAGTTGGACTGAGCCTGGGGAGTGTAGAAAAAGGCAATGTGTTGATTGGTGTGTGTGTGTGTGTGTGTGTGTGTTTTTTTGGGGGGGGGTTTTGGGAGATTTTGACAACCTTAAGCTCAGCCCAGCACGTGGCCGAATGAAGAGACCCATGAGAGCTCAGCGAAGAAACGTATCACACTTCAGGATCTGGTTACTAGAGGGTGTGTGTGCGTCTGCACGCTTGTATAGGACTATCTGTGTTTTTCCTCCTACTCCTCGTTGAGGAATGCATTATTAGCTAGAACATGCACTCGGTAGTGCTCAGACCTTTGCCAAGGCCAACATACACCAGACTTCAGAGGAAAAAATAGAAGTTCATAGTAAATTATCTGGTTCTGCCTCAAAATTTAATTGGTTCGTCCCTGGCACATGCCCCATCCCTCCAGCCAGTTCGATTTTTCAGGAAAATCGGTTCAGTGCTTTTTACATAACCCTGCTGAAAAATAAACAAACAAACAAATAAACAAAAAACAGACACAGGTGGTTATATAACCTTGTTGGCAGAGGTAACAAACAGTGGAAAAAGGGAAAACAACTGAAAGTGTTGCTTCTCTCAAAACTTTTGGCCTTTTTCACAAAACAAAATGTGGGTCTGAAAGGTCTCCAGTTTGCAATTCATGGAGAATGAAAATAGCACATATGTTCATTCCTCATATATTTAGTGTTTTACCATAATTATTTAGTGTATATTTATATTTAGTTTATATTTAGTGTTTTACCATAATTTACCAAAATTTATTACACTCCCTACCAGGACTTCAGTACCCTGACTACCTGTGCTGTCTTTGATGTGTGCTGTAGATGAAAGCACAATTTGAAAAATTTCAAATTATGTTAGGTGTGTTACACTTCGGTTTAGATCAAATACAGAAATAATTTAATCGTAACCAACTAATAATACTTTACAAATCCCTTATACATGAGACTGTTGTATGAACTTAAACAGTCTTTCAAGAAGTTGGGGTTTGGCTATTGATTATTTTTTCTTATTGGTTAGTCTGCCGGTTATTTCTTAATTGTTTCGTCTATAAAATGTCAGAATGTAACAAGCGTATGAAAACCACAGATATTGAGATTACTGTTATAAATGACAAGGAAAAGCATCGACCCGTCACATTTGAGAAGCTGGAAATAGATTTGTTGAGTAAAAATGCTTAAAACTTTGACTAAACTTTGCAGCTTTAATTAGAATATTAAAGACAGAAGACATCAACATGACCAATTTACAGAATACAAATACAGATATGTACTTCCGTGTCAAGGTGAACTTGTGCATCTGCTTAAGAACTCACCTGAGATGTGCCGTTGTTCTCTGCAAAGAGGCAAACTACAAACTTGCAGCAATGTTTCAAGCCTGCGGGACGCAAGTTTGTAATTCCCAGAAGATAGATTTTGGGTGGAATATAACATTAGGCTAACCCGAAATTTTTCTTCCATGACTTAAATGAAATGAACCGACTGTGCAGCATTAAAAAGCCTTTATGCTTCACGCTGAGACTCCAATCTCTGTCCCACTGGTGAAGAAACAACACATGTTGCACATGCTTGTTGCTTCATGAATCTCGGTAACAAGTTACTATGTAGTGTTTTCAATGTATTTTGTACATGAAACGAAAGATTGCATAGTCTTCAATGCAGTGTTGGAGTGTGACGATATCACTCAAAGCCCACACAATTTTCATCTAAAAATACATAGTCATCATTTTGCAGATTAACCTGTTCAAAATGACCCTGAGGCTTTGGAGAAGTGATTTTCGTCTAACAGTAGCCATTTTATTTGTGCAAATTGCATGTTTTTCTTGACTTTGTGTCGATTCTGTTTGTTCCCTCGGAATCACTGAGATGGAATAAAATTGGAAGAATGATTGAAGCCAGACGGACAGACAGAGAGAGAGGGAGGAGGGGGGAGAAGGTTGGGGGTGAAACCGCAGTTTTTATATGTTGTCTGGTTTTAATTTGGTAAGAGCCATCACTCACCAGTTCACTGAGGTGGCAAACCAGATGAGTATGTGCATGTGAGCTTTAAGTGTGTGTGTGTGTGTGTGTGTGTGTGTGTGTGTGTGTGTGTGTGTGTGTGTGTGTGTGTGTGTGTGTGTGTGTGTGTGTGTGTGTGTGTTCTCTACCTGCTTCAACACTGAGAGCTGTCTCTGCAAATGCTAAAACACTTTATCATAGTTCTTATGGGTTTTCTTCCTTGTATTTCTTCAGACCTCAGCCATTTAAAGGAATCGTTATACATTTTGGGAAATACACATACTTTTACATATTTACATATTTTTACTTATACACATTTTAGCTTTCTAGCATACAGTTAGAAGATCAATGTTACTCTCATAAGTGTGTGCAACATATGAGGCTACATTCAGTAACAGGTTAGCTTATCAGAAGGACTGGGAAGAAGGGGAAACAGGTAGTCTGAAACTGTTACAATTAACAAAATCTCCCTACCAGCAAATCTAAGGTCAACTAGTTTATATTTTATATCTTGTTTGTTAATCTTTAAAGAAAACAAAATGTAAAAACTACAGTTGACTGTTTTACGGGGGTTTAGTGATAGACAATTTTTTGGCTCTTGCAGCCAGTGAAGTACAGCTGCAATGAATAGTTGATTATTTGATTCTTCGATTGACTGAAAATAATTTGGAAACTACTTTGATAATCAAATATTTGTTTACTTCCGTTTTCTTTGATTATAAACAATAGTGAACTGTATTTCTTTGGATTTTAGATTCACGATTGGACAAAATAAGACATTTGAAGACGTATGAGGCTTTTTTCACTGTTTTCTGACCTCTTTTAGACAAAACAAATAATCGTGAAAATAATCGGCATATCAGTCGATAATGGAATGATCCGTGGTTGTAACCCCACTATCTAAGCCTGTAGGGGTTCAAGTTACTGCTCCCAGCCAAGAAAGAGTCCAGCTCACTTTCCCTTTGAAACGGAATATTACTTCAGTTTTTGAAGGAATCAAACAAACTATAAAGTGTTTGATATAAAGTGTTAAATAGTGAGCTTTAGAGGGGCTTGTAGGTGGATTTTGTCACAGAGCCAGGCTGGCTGTTTTGCCCAGTATTTCTTCCAAGGTACGATATCCAGCTGCCAGCTGTAGATTTTCACCCATTTTATCATGTGTGATGAAACAGGTAAGTGTGAATTGTAAAACCCTTTGTACATTGCTCATAAAGCCTCATATTTTGTTTCTGTTTGTGTGTTGATGTGTAGTGCCTTCAGCCATGCAGAGAACTGTGGGAAACCAGGAAGGTGCTGTCTCCAAAGTCCTGCGAGGTAAGACAGACAGTGCACGAGTGTGCGTATGTTTGTGTGTGTAGGTGTGTAGGTGTGCATTTGTCACAACACCCTTGGTGGCGGTGTCACTTCTGCACTAGAGACGTGTTTTCGTTGGCACTGCAAGGCTCGGTTTTTAGACTGTGTGTGCCATGAATGAGCATTCCTGTGTGCATTTATGCAAACTTATGTATAGGTTCTAGGAATAACATGTTTATGGGCTTGTGGGAATGTATACATGTGAGATTGTGCAAGAGTTCTGTGTATATTTTGTATGTATGTGTGTGTGTGGCCCTAAATGGTTGTTTGCAGAGTCAGTTGCTGTGGTTTTCTGATAGATTAGTTTTTCATCACAATAGCTGAAGCATGTTACTGGCTGGATGGCTGACTGCCTGGCTGGTTAAGAACACAGGGTAATTCAGATCTATTAGCTGAAACTTGTGTTTACATTCTGCTAATCAGCAGCCATGTGCATGGAAACTGAACTACACACATGCACCCGCTCTCAGACCAGATCTCACGGGCGGCCTTCAAAGAGTCAGCGGGAGTTTATCAAAGGAAACACTTTTACCTCCCCTGTGTGTTTTTCTGCCCCACATGCGCGTGTTCATGTGTGTTATGTATTATTTCCGTTGTCTGTCAGCTGTAATAATAATAATAATTCCCCTGTGCCCTGTCTCTCAGAAACAGACAGAGTGTGTGACGAGCAGGGAGTTTCTGGGCTCTCTGAGGTCGTCTCGTCAGGGCGACTGTCCTCCGCCTCAGCGAGCCACCGGATTCGCCGCGGCCTGCGTGGAGAGCTGCTCTTTAGACCAGCATTGTCCCTCCCCCAGAAAGTGCTGCTCCAACGGCTGTGGACACACTTGCCAAGCCCCTGCCAATCTATATAAAGGTAAACGGGCATCTGAAGTTCAACATGGTCTAGTCGCAGGGTGGCTTCAAGCACTTAACGCAGGGGTTTTAATTGACTTAAGAGCCCTGCACATTCATGGTACACCTCTGGCTGATTAGAAGTTCTCTCTGGACTGTGTGTGTACAGACTGTAGTTGATTGACAACTCCTGTCAGTTGCACCTGTTAGGGTGAGGGAAAGGGAAACCATAATCATTATTAACAGTCCAAAGAGTTTGGCAACCTCACATAATTACCAGCATACTTTGAAACAAACTCAACCCGAGTAGAGGCTTAATCGGCCGGCCAACCACGTATCAAATGGTCTACATATTTAAATATGATGAATATGATGGTGTTTGAGACATCCTTACACCTCTAGCTCTTGTTCGCGTGCGCTCTGTACCACGTGTTTCCAGTGATGTTATGTTCATCTCATAATCATAAACGATTTTTAAGTAATGTCTCTTTTCGTTGTTGCCCTCGCAGGTGTTCCTCTGAAGCCCCGGAGAGAGATGAGCTTTGTGGAGGATTCAGAGGGTCACGTGAAGGTGGCGTGGGTGTCAAAGTTCAATGTCAGTGTGGAGCCGGTCATTTACATGCTTCAGTCCCGCTGGAACGTTGGCATCCATCCCAGTGAAGACCATGCCACGCTTTGGAATACTGTTGCCATGGTAACCAGCAGCCTCTCCCCTTTCATCCCTGGCCTTATTTTTTTGGAGGATTAGAAAGTAGGAGATATTGTAATCATATGGATCAAGACACTACTCTTTGTATAAAGGGCTGATGTGAGGTGCATGATTGAGTATAGATCATCCTGCCACTGTCACCCTCTCTACATTATTGAGGGATAGATGGAGGGATAGATGATGGCTGCGGAGATGGTGATGCAGGCACACAGATACCTACAAAAAAAGCCCCTTATAACAACACAGCTCATAGCTGATCTGTCTAACCTGGCAACTTAGAAATCGTAGAGTCATTGAAGCTACAAAAATGGTTCCCGGTGCCTTTTACAGTGGAGCAATACCACAGACTTGGTAACATATCTTTACCTCATAACTCTCAATTTGCCCCGAATGATGAAACTTCTCAACTATGGAGATGGATGTTAGACTCTGTTTCCACCTCCTCTGTCTGCTGCCTTGCAGTCTAACCCCCCCCCACCTCCAGGGCAGTCTCCCATTCTGCCAGGGTAAACCGTATGTGTGTCGTTTTGTGTGTGTTTGTGTGTGTGTGTGTGTGTGTGTGTGTGTGTGTGTGTGTGTGTGTGTGTAAGAGAGTGCATGTGTGTGCGCGGTACGCCTATGTTGGTGTGCCTGTGTGAGGTTAGGTAAATAAGCACAGCTTAAAAAGGAACCACAGGCAGCCACAGTCGTTCCACCGGCTGACTCTGAATGACTGAACGCTCATTATGGACTTAAATAGATGGCAGCTCGTGTCTGTCTGTGTGTGTGTGTGTGTGTGTGTGTGTGTGTGTGTGTGTGTGTGTGTGTGTGTGTGTGTGTGTGTGTGTGTGTGTGTGTTTGATTGCAGATGAGTAGATTTTAAGCAGTGATTACATTTGCTCTGTCAGGGAGACAAAACATGTGAATCTTTAGCAGTTTCAGCCATAATTTGGGCAAGTCATTTAATTTCACTATTATCAGATGGAATTCCAATCCAACTATGTTCATCTGACTTTCCAGCTCATTAACTGTGAAACTTATATGTTTAAAAATTACACAGGGCTCTACCATGATTTTGAAAGAAGATATATTATGGATTTGTGAAACATGACAGAATATGTATTATATGTGCACTAAGTTTGCAGTTTATTAGATACACTTGGCTAAAACTTCGGTAGTCTAATACAGCACCCCTAGACACACTTGGTTTATGGCAAAGACATCAAAAGAACTTAAGGTGATGTGGGATCAAAAAAGCAAACTAAAAGCAAAAGTCAGACATAGTTCTGCACACTGCACTGACAGCACCCAGTAAATCTAATTTAAGATCCTTGTCAAACTTTGTCAAATTTACTTAACATTAGACAGAGTCAGGCTAGCTGTTTTTCCCTGCTAAACTAAGATAACTAGCTGCTGGGTGTAACCAGGAAAGATGTGGACAGACATGAGATTATAATAACTCATAACTCTTGAATAAGAGTATTTCCTAAAATGCAGTAAAAAAAAAAAAATTGTGCTCTTTGGGAAGAAAATCTGTTTATGAAGTTTCAAAGGTCTAGACCTTCAAAGTTAGATCTTTTTGTCACCTAAAGATTTCTTTCTTAACCTCAAAGCTGTTATAAATTCACCTTTCGAGGTTATTCACTTTTTTTTTTTTTTAAAGCATCATATTGAGATTAATTTTCAAATCTCTTATGAACCAGACATCGACTTATCTCTTAGACGACAGGGAGTAGTGAGACTTTAAGATCTCAAAGCCATTGTTTTATGTGATGTGTTGGTATTTTCAGACCCTTTCTGAAGATGTGGTTCTGTCAGATTTGAGGCCTCAGCGCTGGTACCAGTTCAGAGTAGCGGCCATCAATAGCCATGGCAGCAGAGGCTTCACAACCCCAAGCAAACACTACATCTCCAGTAAAGGTAACACACACACACACACACACACGCTCAGAACACACACTCTGCTTCTCTTCGGAGAGCTGTTACGAGCGTCCCGCAGAGGGCAATGATTCGTCCTACCTGTTTCCGTAACCTGTCTGTGAATTTTGATATTCTGTCATGGGACGGTGAGCGAAACATGTATTCTCGGGTTCCATTTGTGTCATTTAACAAGAGGTATTACACCTCTCTGAGGAAAAGACCAAAACTCAGGAACATTTTCCTTCCTCTCCTCCCCTGTTCTTTTCTCTCTCTTTCACTTGGAGTTGATGGATAACGTACACACAGCAGGAAAATTATCCAGCAGTCCATAAAACACAGACAGGAAACAGAATATACACAGAACCACACATAACACGTACTCACACACTGTACAGACACAAATACACATATGTACGCACTCAGTTGGTTTGGTGCCAGAGTGAAATCCGTGGTGTTGGTCAGTGAAACAGGTTGGAAGTGAGAATATGACAATCAGTAATTCACACACACCCACACGCAAAACACATACACTGTAGGAGGTCCTAGCTCTAATGCTTAGCAGGCTTAGGTCATATTGGTGTTTACTGGGACTGGCTAGTGATATGAATCCCCTGCCAGGATTGGCTAGAGCATGTTTGTGAGTGAATAATGACATCACTTTGGACCCGGCTTTGGAAAAAGGTTCTTTATCAGTTGGCCACTCAGAGAAGACAATGAAGAGGTGTCTGAGACTGCATTTTCCACTGCCATCAATTGAGGACCAAATGCTGGAATTCTTTATGCTTCCAGGAGAGTTTTAAAAACATTACAAACTGCACCTTGGCACACTGAAACTTTTCTGGCAGCTCCTGGAGGCCCATCAGCTTATTAAAGGAATGGCTGGACATTTGGAAAATATGCACTGTCTTGCTGAGAGTTAGATTAAAAAGATCAGTGCCACTCTCTTTTTTGTCTGTTATAAATAAAGCTGAAATTATGCTGCACTGGGTTGCACGTAAACGAATGTAGACGGGTGTTGTTTGGAAACTTCTGCATGTTTCTTTCATACTTGTAGCAATATATGGTAAATGGCATGTGCTTATATAGCGCATTTCTAGACTTTTTGACCAATCAGATTGCTTTTTACACTACTGTCACATTCACCCATTCACACACATTCAAACAGAAATTTTTTCTACACATTATAGCACATCTACACGTCTACACACATTCACACACTAATGACACACATCGGACGAAATTTGGGGTTCAGTGTCTTGCCCAAGGACATTTCGACATGCGGACTGGAGGAGCCGGGGTCGAACCACCACCCTTCCAGTTGTCGGGCAACCGCTCTACCACCTGATCCGCAGCTGACCGATACACTATGGTATCAGTCTTCCCATCTGACTCTCTGCAACAAAGCAAACAAGCATATATCCCAAAATGTTGAACTGTTACTTTAGGACATGCTGTGTGCGTGTCTGCGTGTGTGTTTGTGTGTGTGTGTGTGTGCATGTGTGCGTATGAGTTTGTGCGCTCTTGTAGTTGTATGTATATCAAGTGCCTGGGTCAAAGGTTAAAGACACACACTTAAACATTCCAAATACCATCTGATCGCAGTCAGGGTCTTGTGTTTCCAGTTCATAAGTCCGATTAGTCAGGGGCTGGAGGTCATGGTTCACAAATCAGGAAGCTGGCAGATGTCAGGATGGTTGAGGTTCCTCCGCTGCGACCTGATGCTAACCAGAGAGAGAATTTGAATTTGAAGACCCCTATTCATTCAGATATAAGGGTGGTGTTTACAAGGGGATGCCTGGATGGACTGAAATCCTTATCTGCAAAGTCCTTAGCACCTACTGTTAAAGGCCTCAGAGAAGAACGTGTGTTTCGGTTCTGATCTGGTTCACCACTGGCACTGAGAGACACCCTCCTTATTCCAAAGAGACGCCACACACACACTCGCGCACACACAAACAGACCAGATCTTGCAGCCCTAACATGTTGTCCTAACTTTGATCTCTGCATCTGGGTCAGCCAAGCACAGCCCAGGGCCTGTGGGAGGCCTTCCATGGGGGATGTAGTTCTAATCAGATACATTTTGTAGTTTTAATCAAATACAGGATCGGGATTTTAGGGCTCTAATGAGATACAGAGCCAGTGTTGAAAGAGCAGTGACCTCAGGATTTCATTTAGGAAGTAAACAGTGACTAGTGGTGGTCGCCTATGGCCTGTGTTGTGGTAGCTACTGAAAAGGGAGGCTTCAGGCTTCTCCAGTATCACTCACCTTTGATGCTGTAAATCTTATTGCCTTTGTAGACTCGAATGAGACCAAGAGGAAATTAGCCTTTTCCCCCAAATATCGGCCCCTTTTATTTTTGCTATGTTGAGGCACATTAAACATCGAGGTATTAGACAATTCAATCAAGCTGGTGAATGGCCTCCGCATGGCAGGAAACGTGAACTCAATAGACAGGGCTGATTGAGTCATTGTTTTTACAAAAAAAAAAATTTAAGCCTGTGTCTGTTTTACTAGTATATAGAAAAACCATATCAGTCACAAATTTGATACCAACGTATCTTGTTTGACACTGTGCAAATGTGCCATGATTTAATTAATGGAGAATAATCCCCAATTTAAGCCGCAACCATAGTATTGTTCAGAGACCAAGTAAATATTTTCCTGAAGGCTTCTTTACCGGTGGGGCACTAGAGGACCAACATCATATCTGATATTCTCGGTCATCGGAAAAGGTTAAAACAAGAGTGTCTCCTCATCATAATAATGGCATTGGTAATCATTTTGATTTCTATGATAATTTACACCACCTCTCTCTGATTACTTGTTTCTCCAACTATCTCTCTTTGCAGATCCCTCACCTCCAGAACCTCCAGTAAACATCAGAGTGAGCAACCAGACTCTAGAGTGGATGACTTCACAACCAGGATCCCAGTTCACAGAAAGGTATCTAGATAGATGAAAGATGAATGAATAGCTTATTCTTACTGCGTTAGTTGCTATGCATCCTCTCAGCACTGCAGACTGCCGTTGTGGGCAATCTGTCATAAATTGCGGTCAGAAGCACAGACAGTCCTTGTCTGATTATGTAGCTACATGCAAATTACAGTTGATCCCAGTTCAATAATACATCGTAGCATCATATAAAATTCAGACCATGTCTTGAATCAGCAATGATATTCCAATAAAACATTTAACAGCAGTGGTGAGGACTTAAATTGTAGCCTATGTTCAGCATGATGACATAAAATGTCTGTGGCTTTACTGTACATATGTAGAGTGAATGGAAGAAACAACACTGAAAAGGACAAACATGTATTACATCTGTTTTACTGTCACTCAGTGGAGGTACCACTTTATTACCGTGAATTTGTTTATGTCCATGTCATGATGTCATTTGGCTTCCTCTTTCCTGTCTGTAGGACGCAGGGAAGCGGTGTCACAGTGGCGGTCTTGTTAAAATGGGAGCCCCCAAGGGAGGGAGACCTGCCGGTCCACAACTACAGAGTCACCTGGATGTCTCGACATACGCACACAGTGCATAAACACGCACACACACTGCATGGAAACACACATGCAGTTCACAACAACATGCAAAGACGGCCTTTGCACCCACGCACACCAGAGCAGGGTAAAAAGGAGAGCAACAGCAGACTCACTCAGGGGGTAAGTGCACTTTCTGTATACTTACTCACACTAAATTAAAGAACATAGTCACTTACTTCATTGACTGTGGAGACACACAATCATCCCGACACCGCCCTCAACATACAGAAAGTATTCATACCCCTTTATGTTTTGCACATTTTATTGTGTTGTAGATTTAATTTTAAATGGACATTTTAAACCCATGATTACAAAGTGAAAACATATTTTTTAGAATAAACAACCAAAAGCTCTCATCTAAAAAAGTATTCAGACCATTTGTTGTGACAATCCAAATTGTGGTCAGGTGCATCCTGTTTGCTCTAATTATCTTTAACATGTGTCTAGAACTGTGTGGCTGATTGGTTTCCGCCTGTGGCAAATCCAAATATCATTACTTTCTTTATTCTGTGAAATTCATGCAAATGCTATAATCCACACATATAAACACACTGACCATAAGGCATACATAATGCCCCACTCATATTTCATTTGTAATGTAGTCTTTGCACATTGTCAAAAGGCTCACATACATACACATTCATATATTCTTTTGAGGATTCTCAAACCTGCTTACAACAAACCCTAATTTTAAACTTAAAAGAACAGTTCATCATTTTGGGAAATAGGCTTAATCACTGTCTTGCTGAGAATTCGATGAGAACATCGCTGCCACTCTCATGTCTGTATGATAAGTATACGGTTACAGCCAGGTGATGGTTAACTTAGCTGAGAGACTAGTGTAAATGCTAAAACCAAGTTTTAAACTTAAAAAAGCACTCTGAAGTGAGTACCAGCCACTTTTCTCCACTTTTGAAACAAACACCTCAGTTTTGAGGGTTTAAATTCAAATTACACAGTCACACCGCATATACAAGATTGATAGCTGCACCTGAGAAATTTTACTGGGCCTGTAAACACATGCGCGTCACAAAAACATATGCATTTGTCCCTCATTGTATTCTGCTTGTGATTACCGCAGGGATTTTACAGGCCTCTGCAGTGCTCGAAAGGAACAGGCTCTGTAAACAGCCAAGCTACTGTGTACAAGTGGAATACTCCTTTAATGTGACCATTGCATCATTTGCATGTTTGCGCTAAAGCATTACACAAGTAAACAAGAAAGAGCACACACCACAGGAACAGCTGGCAATGCCATTTAACACTCCTTTACCTTCCTTCTCAATATTAGACATTAAGTGATTGATTCAAATTAAAGAGTATCCTGCTGAAACACCTGTGTCCAATAAAAATTCCTACAAACGTGAATTAAATGGAGACATAGAAGAACTGCCCAGATGTTTCAATTAAGGATGTGGATTTATATAATGAGCAAAAATGAGGTGATAAAAAAAACATGGTCTGTGTAATTGTTGAACTCGCATACTTATATAAAACTTCCATGCCACTAAAACTGATTCAACTTTTTTAAAGATAATTTGGGTTTTAGTGGATGTGGTTTTATAATGTTACATGCTGATATATTTACCTCAGTCCTTTTTTTTCCATGTGCAGTATTTTATATCTGGTTCTGACATATTCACCCTTAAATTGCTGTTTGGCACGCTTTGCCATCACTGAGGTCTTTTGCAGACTTGTTGTGCATATGTTCCTCATGGATCTGAAAATGCAATATTGTCTTCAGGCAGACACACATGGGACATAACTTTGTTAGAGTGCTATGACAACATGGAGGTCTGGCTTTACAGCACTGGAATAACACGGCAACTGAGCCATCTAGATTGACTGACAACAGAGAGAAGCGGCTTTCCTGCATTTGAATTATGTGTTTGACTCAAGTCAAAGCATCTGGCAACGTCCTGACAATATGCTCGTCAGCACAGCACAAGGGCATTAGCGAGTGGAGGTATCACGTATCGTGGTTGTAAATATCTGTGCAAAGGAAGAGTTATATGACTGATTTAGGACTATTTGTTCAGTACTGTAGCTGCCAGCACAACATTTATGTGTGGTAAAAAGCATAACACTGAGAGGAGGATGATATCTGAAGCTATTCTACAGAGTAATAGAGTGAATCATTGCCATCTCCTTGTTGCCAATTTAGTTCAACAATAACAGCCAAGAGGGAGGATTTTCCTATACTTGTTTATAGGTGTGATGATGATGTCCAACAATGCAGCTAAGTCTGGTCATCAGCACCAAAATACTCATAATCAAAGTAAATAACACAAACATGTCTTACTGCTTTGACACAGTAGTTGTAACTGCCTGTTCGGTGACTACCTGAACATTTTTTCATCAGATCTTTCAGCTTGAGATCCACTTAACTTGGAGGTGAGAATCCCCATTTGAGGGGAGGTGGGGGTAGAAAAAAAAATAAAAATATATATAGTTTAAGGCTTTAATGCAGGCACGCTCATATGGGCCTAGCTAAGTAGTAATGGTGATCCCAGGCTGAGCCTGGTGGAGCCATTTATCTGTAGTCTGGTCCTCTGTTCTGCTTGGCTGGGAGGCCTGGAATTTAAATGAGGCCCCCTAACTAGTGTTTCCTGCTTGCAGCTGCATCTAGACACACGCAGAGACAGCAGCATCACAACAGGTAGGTCGGAACTAGAATAACGTTGTTACGTCGTGCAAAAATAGCTTTCATATCATGCCAAGCACTGGTATTTTATCACTCTATTAGCACATGATGATGTATTCCCTAGATGTGTATAAAACATATGCCCTGTCAATCAGGGATTTATGCAGGACTGGGGGGATTTAGCATTAAACCTGAAAGTAACACAGGAAATTGGAGGAAATATTCAAACATGGGAAAACTTCTGCTGAATCAGTACTTTCAAATATATATCAGCGTCTTTACATATAATGTCCACTGAAATTACATATGAAAATAGAAATCCAAGCTTCTCTCACACACACATACACACACACACGCACTCATACATACAGCTGTACAGGCCATATGTTTTGACTATCTTTGGGGTAATGGAAATACTTCAACCCCATTTTGTCTGCAGGTCACAAAGAAACTGCTTTTAACTTGCTTTTGTCTCAATCAGTCTTTAAGTATAAGCACATACAGAACCACACACACACACACACACACACAGACTTGTTATCATCCAAGCATCTCTTTGTTGTGACTAGCTCAAGTCCACACAGACAGACAAGCCCGACTGACTAAGAGCCTGTTAATGAACTGTCCATCAAACAACAGCCTAATGCAGAACAGGTCTGGACTGTCAGTCAGAAAGAGGGGCACACTGAGGATGGATATGATGATGATTATGTCAATTGTCAGGATGACGAAGATGGTGATGATGGTGGTGACTGTGGTGGCTACACTGGTGATCCTGGTGATGTAACAACGATAGCGTTTTTTTCTTGAGCATTGTCTGCTCCAAACTAGCAATTGGCGATTGAATTTAAGAACTTCTTATACAAAAGTCCATCAGCGTAATTTGAATGTCATTAGATAGTATTTCTATAAGAACCTTGAAAAATTCTAGCAAGTAAAACTGCATTAGTATAAACCGAGAAGTAGGCAAGGACTACGGGTCCAAAAGTCCACGAAAACTCATGTTTCTATAATCCATGTTCTCATCTTTTTAAATGTGTTGCAGCCGCAGTGTGAGTTGTGGCTGCAAGGTCTGCTGCCCGCCACCTCCTACGTCTTGTCTGTCCAGACGGTAGCCTTCTGGGGTCAGAAGAGGCTGAAGAGTCCAAGAGCTCAAACTTTTTTCAATACAATAACTCACACAGGTAAATAAACAAAGTGTCTTCCTAATGAGGCTCTGTGGTATGACCTAAAATGTGTAACATGACAAATTTAGGGTAATTTACAACACCGGTGTATGCTACTCGTATAATTCCCCCCTCATAACTTCTGTAGACGTACAGGACTCTGTGGTTTAACATGCCAAGAAGCCAGTGTTTTTTCTATTGCTTGAGAGTCATCTCTCTCAACAGTGTGCATGAATATGATGTCTTTTGATAAATGAGAGGCTGGTTCAAGGTCACTGAGAAATATCTAACTTGCAGTGAGAAGCACCAAATGTCCATTAGGTTTTATATACTTTTGGCATGGAATAAACATTACGGACTATGGAGGTAAAATGTGCTCAGTTGACTCAGGCCTCTTGGCCAGGTGGTGCAGACTGTAACCCCCCCCACCACCACCACCACCAGCCACCCCTACCCCAAATAGAGACGTGCACGTTTTTGAACATTTCATTAACTTGTCATGCCATTAGTAAATGCTTTAAGTATAGTCTGCAGCCGCCATCTGTTAACAGAGTCATACATTATGGAATTAATGATTTTCCTGTTAGATCAGAGTGGCTGCATTTGCTGACAATCAGCATATTCTGCCTGCTCACAGCTCCACTGTTTAAACACACACACACACACACACACGCACACACACACTATGGTGGAAAATGGTCAAGTTAATGGTTGTCCAGGCAACAGAGGTATTTATAGGTGACCTGTCGGTCAGCCCGGTGGAGGATTATAGCCAGCTGCAGCTCAATTATCAAACCACATATCAACAGTTTGATATGGAACGTATTGCCATTCTTAATTTATCAAAATTAATATAAGACACAGTCCATGCATTGGCCTGGTTTCTCTCAGTGCTAATGAGGGTCAGTGAGGTCAGATAAAGCCAATTAGTGTTTTCAGAGTGAATGAATTAACTGGAAAGCTCACTGCCAGCTGCAATTTCATCACCACTTTATGGTATTCCTGGCAGTATATTTATAAATACCATGTGATACAGCAGGTTTTAATGCATCCGCTCAGTCATATGTTGTGTTCCTGTGATGCTGCTAGTTATAGGTATTGAGAACAGCTATTGCAATGAATAAATGGTGCTTAAGGGGAGAAGTAAAGCTAGCAGAGGTTTTGAGAAACACACAAACACACACACACACACACACACACACACACACACACACACACACACACACACACACACACACACACACACACACACAAACACAAACACACACATACATAAACTGTGAACATCTCTCCTGCATTATAACCTTTAAATTTATATGAGGACTTATAAACTGAACATTTTCTGGCCACATAAAAGGTGATTTTATTGAGCAAGAAACAAGGTTTGTTATTTTTTATACTGCTCTGTTTATTGCCATTCCAATTAACAGCCCTATAATCAGCCAAAGTTTGAAATTTAACGTAATTTTTTATCTCTCCTCTCGTCTCCTCTCTTCTTGTCTTATCTCCTCTACCAAAGGCGAAGACTTCTCCAATGAGCTCCCCTCTTCCTCCGCATCGTCGTCGTCCTCATCCCTCCCTTCATCTCCTTCCCTCTCATCCTCCTCCCCTTCTTTCTCTGAGCTCCCCCTTTCCTCCTCTCATCCTCACCCTGAATCTTCCCAGAATCCCGTCACCCCTGACAACCTGCGCTTAGAGGTCGCAGCCCCTCATTACCATGACAACCAGCTGCAGGTCAAGGTGTTCTGGAAGTGGCCTTACCATGGTGAGTTGATTTGGACATGCGAAACTACTCAACAATACCATGCCAGCAGTATCAAAATACCTACAGCGATGAAAGAAAAGAAATGAAGAGATGAGCCAATATGAGATGATAATCTCAGTAGTGTGCTTGTCAGAAGATGTCAGGCTTTGAACACATCTTGGCTTGGTTTTTTTAGTGTCTATAACCAATGTTGTGTGCTACAATGCATGAAATGACAATGTGAAAACAAGGTTATGAACCTACAGAGAATTATTACTCTCACTGCCTTATGGAGCTTTATAACAAATTTCAGCTCACTGTTTACCTGTCAGGTCCTTGTTCTGGTTCACTCTCACTGCTCGCACAGTTTCAGTGTCAGTTTCCAGCGCATCACACGACTGCTTTCAGCAAAATAGCTCCACTGTGCACTTCCTACACAGATCATTTCACAGCTGAGGATCCAGATTTCTGTACCTACCAGATATATAAATGTGTGTTTACAACTTGTTTCTGCTGCCCAGCAATTGACCAAAATAAATCAGTTGTTCTGATTCTTTCTCACATCATCACTGGTTGGTGTTTGGAGCTCCGGTTTAAAACCAATAAGAGCAACTGACTGTCTGTTTGTCACTGTAAGAGGTTCACCAGCTGCAGAAATCTCACTAGCAAGATCAAACGTTCAAATGATAAAAGGAGAAAATTCAAAACAGAAACGGGGGGAGGAAACTAGAAAGTTATCAGTGTGCATCATGACATATGTTTCTCAGGTTTCCGACAGTTTTCAAAAACATTTCCACTTATGGAACGTGTGTGTGTCTGTCTTTTGTTTTGGTTGGTTTTGCAGGGAGACAGAGACACTCTGGTCCATATATTCTGCGGTGGCATCCACATACCTGCAACTCTAATGTTACAAGCGCAGAGAGAAAAACAACTGTGCAGGTACAACTACCCAGTTGGGTTTTTATTTTCTTAGGTATCTCATTATTTGTGTTGTTTCCATTGTGTGTGTGTGTGTGTGTGTGTGTGTCTGTGTGTGTGTGTGTGTGTGTGTGTGTGTGTGTGTGTGTGTGTGTGTGTGTGTGTGTGTGTGTGTGTGTGTGTGTGTGTGTGTGTGTGTGCCAGAGATCAGATATCATCACCATAACTCAGATCAGTCTGGAATGCTCTCATCCTCTTTGTGTGTGTAACTCTGTCGCCCTGCCATCGTCCCTGTGGAACATCACATTTACAGTATCATAACCCTGTCAAATCCCTGGCTGAAGTATCCTGCATTTCTATGCTTGTGTATGTGTAAGCTAGAATTTGTTTTTTGTTTTGGTTTTTTTAAGTAATTTGCTCTTTATGCTTATATTTATTTTGCTCAGATATTTGTGGTTGTTCTTCCTCGGGAGAGATATTCTTGTACACAGGAGGTAATGTTATCTAAACAGAACAGAACAAAACCAGACCTTAAAATACTAAAAATCACAGCCTTCACATGACATTTATTTGCAGGGTCATTGTGTAATATTTTAATCTTGGATTGCATTAGATCGTACAGCTCTGCCTAATAAACTGGTAACTCAGTGTATTGCGAGGTTTGACTGAAATTAATCTGTGGGAAAACATCTCAACAATGGCCACTATCCATTAAATGCCTACCAAAAAAAATCAGATATTTTAAACCCAAATCATGAAGTGGATTTACAATGTAGAGCAGCATTTTAAAGGATAAATTGGTTCTGAGTGTTTACTGTGTGTGAAGAGAAAACTGGTCCAAAGGGATCCCAGTCCCAGTGGGTTGATAAATATCAAAGTGCTGTGAGCAATTTGCTGAGGTCAAAGAACATGATTTCTCTTCATTAAAGTTCAGCCTTTTTTAAACAGTTACGCCATTTCTCACCATTTGAAGCTGCCAGCCTACAAAGCTGCCAAGTACAGCTTCAAACTGTGGTGTTTATTTTAACATGGAGCTAACAAGCTGCTTATATGAGTCAGGTTTCCAAACAATAATAGAGGTAATATGTATATTTTATGGAACCTTGTAATAGGTCAGTTTTAACAACCAGCTGTGTATAGTTTACACTACTATGTTTCTTTTTAACCCTAACTTGACTTGAGTTTTCTCCAACCAGGGCACCCATCACACCATCACAGGTCTGCTCTTTGCCTGTAAGTACCGGGTCGCCGTGGCAACAAAGGCCGACTCAGGGTCAGAGGCTGTTGCCTGGGTTACGACCCCGACTTGCTCCTCCATCAGGGTCAGGGGAGGCAAAACTTTGCCCTGCAACACTGACGGTAGGAGTAACTAAACACAGATGTAAAGGCAGTGTTTCATTGACCCTCTTTAATCCTGTAACCCCTTGGAGCTTTTTGTTCTGGGATGTGGTTCTTGCTACTTGTGTTGTCTTCTTTTGGGAATATTAAGACCCTCAAAAATAACCTAAACACTGAATGAACACATATATTACCACAAAATATCTTGTTTTATATCCACACAGTTAACTAGTTTAATGCACTGTAACTAATTGCCATTATGATCACTATGATTAATTTTTGAGGAGATTTTAGTATAAAAAAGTTGTCATATCAAATCTACTGAGAAATGATTAAGAGGAAGTTTCTGCGATGAGTAAAGGAGAGTTTTGTCTTTTGTTTGTAACAGAGCGCCTCCTGTCAGGCAGAAAGGTGGTACTGCGCCCGGAACGGCTGACAGCAGATTTTCAACAAGTCAATGGCACCTTAGTCACTACATTTCGCTGGAGGATGTCCCAGCATGCACTGGACCCGGCAGCCGTTGAGGGGTTCCAGTTCACCTGGACGCTGCAGTCAGGGGTTACAGCGGCAACAGAGGGGCAGGAGGACACACTCATCTCCCAGACGCACACAATCGCACCGGTGAGACCTAAAGAGGGGTTCGCAGTGTTATTATGTGGGTAGCAGGAGGAAAGTAGAAAATTAAAAACTTTGTAGATTTGTAGATTAAATGATAAGTCTGGCGATATTCCTCATCTTTCTAATAACAAAAACCAACTGTAAACTGATCCTAACTAGCATTACCTATGTAGCCAAAGCATGATATAAGTCATCCTTGGGGCCACAGAGCTTTCTTGTTTTCCAAAAACTGTTAAAAACACATCACTGAACCACATCATTGCACAGGGTGACCTCATTAATTTCGTCATTGCAATGAACATCTGCACTATAGTTTGTTTTGAGTCAGTGTCAATCCCACTTAAACCATCCTGCTGCTGGAAAATCCATACTAGTGAAAGTAGTCCCCAGCAGATACAGGGCTTACTCCCGCTTAAGGTTATTTTGTTTTATAACTTAGAAGTTTCAGAGGATTATTAAGCTTATATTGAAAATAAAAGTTTATAGTGGTGACTTTTTTTATGATTTGTCATAGATGGGCCTTACAGGTCTGAACATACTGGGAGATGGATTAACATAGTTGTTTTTAATGGGATTTGTCGTAAAAACACTAATACTTTAACATTTCAACGGGCTATTTCCTCATCGATTAAATGACCCATGAATGGAGAATGGTTTGTCTTCGTCATTGTCTGTGTGTGTAAGAACTGACCCAGTTTCTTTATCCACAGTCTCAGCGGTCGGTGACAGTTCGCGGTCTTCAGGCGGACAGCGTCTATCAGCTGCAGCTCCAGGTGCTAACAGCAGGGGGAAGCAACGGCACTGCAGTCTCCAAGACCATACACACACCAGCTTTCAATGCCACACTCTGACAGGTGGTAGTGCTCTCTCATTAACACACGGCTTTGTTTTGTCTGTAAATCTGTATGGTTTTATCCCTTTAATTGAAAAAAATAGCTTAAATGTCCACACGTGCCATGTGGTACAATTATATTTTTTAATCTTTTATCCACTAAATCCTACCGGTCATCTCTTCCAGGCCCCAGACCCCCATATCTGCCACTGACTGCTGCACCATGGTCATCTTTACCAACATTCACTTCTCCGGTGTTTTCCACAGATTAACATGGTTTCAATGCAGTTCAAGTGTAGACAACTTGACCGAAGCTATAAAAATAAAGGAAGCTCCTCTGCTTAAAGTAGATTCTCATGTGAAAGGTATTTCCTACTCTGATAGTTTTTCCTTTACTCTAATCGCTTTGCAAAAATCAGGAAGTCTGAACCTTGCTCTAAGGGGAGAAATGATTCGGTTTTCAGTCATTAATCTGCCAGGTGATCCAAAGGTTGGGGACGATAATTTTTTTGTAAGATCTGCTAAATATAATATGCCTGTACATGGTGCGGGTTAAAAAATAAATAAATAAGAAAGCCCTAAGTACTTACAGTTAGTCTTGGCAGTGAAAGACGTATCCTTTAACCATTCTTGCTCCTTTTTCTAATAAAACCTCAGCATTTTCCAAGCGATTCCTCTCGGCATTAGTACCACATTGCCACAGCCTCATAGGACATGTGTGTGAAAACAGAGACTCATCGCACGGCTGCATCTGTACGTGTCGGGTGGGACTAATGAAGTCAAATCACATGGCATCACTGGAGCCAAATGAAACTTGTAAAGAGACTTATTAAATCAATTGTTTTTGATCATGCTAGTAGAGAATAACATAGCACTGACCTTATGTACAAATAGTAATGTATAGAAGCAGACTGTGCTTATTTCAGTGCATTATATGCTGCATTATCTTTGAAGCTAATTGGTCTGAATTGGGTGTGAAGAAGTCCTGAAGTAAGCTCAAGTATTTTTGATATTTTGTTCATATGTTTAAAAACTTTCAGAATTTTGCTTTTTTGATACATTTTGAACCTTGCGCAGCAATGATCTACATTATGGTGCATCCATTTCACCGAGCAATGATATGTGACATTTACATGCTGATGATATTTTAGTTGATTTCTATGTTTTACAAAATTCATGTCTTTGCTTTTAAAAGGTTGGGGACTACTGGTGTCAAGCAAACCAGTAATTATGTTAATATTCTTTCTATGTAACCTTTTATTGTTGATAATTTTGTACTTAATTCCTTTACTTTTTGACTGTTAGTTTTATTTATTGTTTTCCAGTCTTAGATTTTTATAATTAAAGATTATCAGGACACAGAGTGTGTTTTTCTCTGTGATCGTGTGGTTAAAAATGATGAAACCAAGAGGGATAATATCATAACAGTCTGATAATACCAGCAAAAAAGCTGTTGTTGGACCCCGATTGACCCCCTCGATACATTATGGTGTCATTACACCTAAGACCTGACCAGTAATCTAGAGCTGAGGTGATCAGTTGATTTATTCATCAGTTGAGAGAGAGAAAATTTACCGGAAACAATTTTGATACTGGCTGAGTCTTTCTGAATCTTTTTTTATGCAAAAATTATTTAAAAAAAAAAAAAATCACTGGTACCATCATCTCAAATGTGAATATAAGCTGGTGTCACAGTTCTCTATGATAGTAAACTCAACATCTTTGTGTTCTTAGCAGGTGTTCAGACAACAAGAGCAATTTAATTATATTCACTTGAATTATCAAATCCAGTTTTTTGATGAAAAAAAAAATAATCAATTGATTATTTATGAAAACACAGATCAGGCGTATCGATGATGGAAATATTTTTGTGCAGTTCACCTGTGATGGAATAACACAGCCTTGCCTCAGTTACAGAGAGAAACGGAAGCAAATTACAAATTGACAACTAGATTTTTGACACCGACTCCCTCTTCAAGACCTGGGCCTCAAGGAGGAGGATGGAGGGACCATCAGAGCTGATATGTTATTCCCTCCTTGCAATTTTTTAAAGTCTGATTATTATTTATACTATGTGGACCCTGATGATACGGCCTCAAAGATTTAGTCACGTTATACCAATAAAAGCGAATGAAAATCGAATCTAGTGGGAAAAAGTGCCGCAAATTCCCTTGTTTTGTCCGAATCCAAATATTAGAAGCGTCGTTTTTTGGATTTTGGGGGACAGATGACGGTCGAAGTGGGAGGGATGAGATGGAAAGTGGGGGAAGAAGAAGAGGAAGAAGAGGAAGAAGAAGAGGAAGAAGAGGAGGAAGAGGAGGAGGAGGAGGAAGAGGAGGAGGAGGAGGAGGAGGCATTCGAGGGGGACTTCGGGAGGTCGACGGGCACAGCCGAAGTCGAGCCCGACGCCGTGACGCAATCAACGAGCGACGACACCTCCGATTGTTGTTTCTTCAAATCGTGGCCAGACGGAACTGAGTTTGTTGTTTCGTGGACGAGCTGCGGTGTTACGACCCTTCTCTCCGCTCTTCGTCGCGCTTTTAAGCTCCTTCTCCCAGCCGCTGCAGGTACCGGGTCGAGGCTCCCCCTTTGTCTTTAGACGCCTCTTAACTTCCCACCGAAAATGGAGGAAATATGTGTGATCGCCGCTTTGTGTTGTCGCCTGTGTTTGGCAGCAGCTAGCTAACTCGGCTACAGCCTGGGGAATGACTAACTCGTGCAAAACTTTTGTGAAACGTTATGTTAGACTTGGTTAAATTACCCGATGGTTCGTTGTGCTCTTAAATGATGCGTGGGCTTGCTCCGTTTGCACGACGCAAAGGGTTAGAGGAGCTTAGCTAATTCATTTTTTATTTAACTTATTAACTTGGTTGCTTGTGGGAATCGTAGCGGTCCTCGGCAAAGATGCTAGTGACTGATGTAGCAACACAAATGAATGAATTTTATGCAGCACAGGAATTGTCAAGTGTCTCCGCTGTGCAGCGGAGGAAAGCTAACCGCGAGTCTCGTGTCCGGACGAACGCTCTTTGGAAAGAAGTCACCTTTTACATTACTTCAGGAAGAAGAGCTGCTTTCGTATTCGTGATGTATAAAGCCAATATAAAACCAGTGCAACACTTCTGAACAGCCGACTACTTGTTAATTGAAGATAACATCACGCTGTCTGCAGCTGCGCATCTGCAAATCTCGCAGTCAGTGAACACGAACCCGAGCAGAAACAGGAATTCATTAAACTGAAGCTTCATCTCGACTAATGCATTTTAACTGATGCGGTGTTTTGTAGACCAAACTTGAATTCTCGGTGTCATCAGGTCAAGCTTTGCGGAGGCGTTGTCCATCCGGCAGGACGTGATTGTTTTATATCAGCCACCACAGTTGAAATCTCACCTGCAGTTAAGATGCTGAACGTATGTCTTTGTGACCTAATCGTCTAAACATCATGTCGTCGTGTTGGCCGACTTACTTAAAGCACTTTGTTTGGCTTCTGTGTTTTTCTTTGCGTTATTGACCCAGAAGTGTTGCTGAACTCCCGGATGAGGCCAGAGTCCTGCCTTGCACAATGACATTGAAAAGATTTAATCACCGATTAAATTTGGGCGAACTTATTGACATTTCTTTAATAGGTTCTTTCTTTCTCTCCCTGTTTCTTCCTCTCGTATTTTTCCACTTTTTTCAGCCGCTCTAATGAAGAGACCATGGTGGTGTTATTCTCATACGCAGAGTCTGGTTACCACTGAGGAACACTTGTGACCTGCCATGATATAGGCTGCTGTAAAAATTAAGAAAAGAACAAAGCAGAAAACCTAAAAATCTAGAGGACCAAAGGACAGGAGAGGACAGGAGCGTTGAGAGGTGGTGTTGGGGATGGGGTTAGAGAGCCACAGGAGGACGTCATGGTTCACAGCGGCTCTGCTTCCCCGATGAAAACAACACCATCAGCATCGCCTCATTTAACTGTTCTTGCTACAGCACCACCTCTGCAAGTAGCACCTCCTCTGGTGCCGCCCCCTGGAGATACTACTGGTCAGGACCTAACCCAGACCCCTGCCGAACTCCTCAGTGCAGACCTTACCTCTAACTCAGACTTGACACAGCCATCAACCCCAGCAACTGCTGGTGTGGAACCCTCTGTTTTAAGTCCAGCAAAAGCACTTACAACCAACTCAAGCCTAGCATCATCCTGGTCCTCTATACAGGCACCGAGCACAGCTCAGGGCCTAGCCAATGGCCGCACATCAGGCAGGAAGAGGACTCCTAAGGCCTGCGATTGCTGTGGTCCCAACAGTACTGGACACAATGTCAAATCCTCGGGCAGAGGGAGGGGGAGAGGACGAGGGAGAGGGAGAGGGGTTGTTAGGGATCTCGGGGACACCCCAAAAAGAAAAGTTGGGGGCCAGCTGACACATATCAAGAGCTTTGATTTGACTAATGAGAAGGAGGAGGAAGCAGAGGATGAAGATGACAGAAATGAGAACCTTCAAACGACTGTAGTTGCGGCTGCTACCCCGTCACAAACTCTTGTACCTGTCACATCCCTGCAGGATGGACCCATGAGGAACTGTGTTGCTCCAGAGAAAGAGGATCTGCAGAAAAATGAGGACACATGGACAGAGGGGACAGGGGATACCGGCGAAAAAGGGAAAGGAGGTGACGATAGCCGGGAGGTGGAGATGAGATTGTCAGGAATGGCAGACAGTGGAGCATCAGTAGTTAGAGGGAGAGGAGGGAGGGGAGTGACAGGAGCTACATTTGCATCAAAAATCAAAGTAGAAGTTGGAATAAAGAGGGGAAGTGGGGGCTGTGTTGTCACCAGTTCTAAAATGGATGCCCCGGTTTGCTCAGTGGTAGTGCAGAGTCAGGAGGAGAACAAAGATGCAGAGATGGAACATGCAACGCAAACTGAATCCAGCGTGGTTAAATCTCCATTTGGAAATGGAGACACAGTTAACCTGTCCGACTCCGAAACTGAAGGGGAGGAAGACAACATGATCACGAGTGAACTGGGAAATGGACTGTTATCCATGTCACAGCAGTCAGGCCACACCTCAGGGTCCGGAACTCCCCAGGACCTTGACTCTGAGATGCAGGTGGACCAGACTCCTGACAGAACAGACAAGGTTTGTTTACCAGTAACTCTGTCCAATGGAAACATCACCACGCCAACAGACCACGACCACAGATCCACACCCATGGAAGTGGAAAATTCTCTTCCAGACCAGGGCCCCGTATCAGTGTACAGCACACAGCACCGCTGGGCATTAAGAGACCACAGGCTGTACTGTAAGCCAGGAACCTGGGAGAAGGAGGAGATGGAGGAAATGTTGGCTAAGGGTCAGTCGGAAGACGCGGCGGTGGATGGAAATATCCAGAATGAAGAAAGCCTGGAGCAGCTTACTGATATGGTCCATGGTAAGATCTGTTTTGGAGCACGCAATGCCAATTTCTACCTCTTCATGAATATATTCATCATCCTTTCAGTTTAAAATGAAGCATGGTAAATCATTGATGTTTTTACACAATGTCAAACCGAAAAAAGTAACTTCTGAGAATATCAGCACATTTCCTGTCGTATAACATCCATAAAACATGTCGGCTCGTCCATGGAACCTTAACACAGACTTGATCTAAACCCGTGTTTATGCTTAATCAAGGACATTTTTTGGCATATTGTCTTCTTCCCCCCTTAAAAAACCCTTTCCCCCTGAGACAAAAATAAATTCATGTGTAGTTTAGAGTACTTTTAAATAGATTTTTTTTTTTTTTAAATTGTAACTTCCTGGTCATGGTGAACAAAGTGGGGAAAATGCAAATTAGGATAGATTCAACCAGAATTAGTATCTTTCATATTTACAGTACAGGGTGTCTTTATATTTGGAATTGTTCTTTCCTGGTCATGTGGCCTTAATTATTAGCCTGAATACCAAAAGATCATCTGCATATTTTTCATTAATCAGAAATAATTTTATTTATTTATTTTTTTTATCATTTTGCAGACAAGACAGCATTAATAAGTAAGGCCCATTTATTCAATCACACAGTGGCTAGTATTCAGACCCCTTAACATTTATTGCATTGTAGATTGGATTTTAAGTGGATTAAATTTCCATTTTTACCCATAAATCAACACCCATAATGAGTGAACATGTGTTTTTAATTTTTTTTTAGCAGTTTTATTGAAAATTAAGAACTGAAATCTCATTCATAAAATTATTCAGAACCTTAATTCAGTACTTTGTAGAACTCTGTTTGGCCACAATTATTTATTAGAGTCTTCCTGGGTGAGTCTCTACAAACATCACACACACCTCAGTTTTAGCAGTTTATAGTGTTCTCATAAAATAAAGTTTTATGTTTTGTGGTGAGTGATCATCTTGTTGGCAAAGCCAATGCTTGCAGATAAAATGTAGCAACAACACAAAAACTTTGTCACAAAGGGTGTGCAAATATCGGGAGCTTGTTTTTTTACTTGACCTAAGCCCATAAAAATGTACCGCATTTACACTGCTTGCATATATCAGTACACAGACCTGAATGTGATAACAAAACAGTTGGTTGGTTTAGAATCAGTATTTTGAATTTAGATTTTAACATCAGAGATGGCAAAACCTCTTATCTTTGTACAACACTATTAATGTTGCTCATGAGGTCGGTCATGTAATCATGTTATAATGATTTCCCCTGTTTTAGAGTTTCTGGAGAGCTTCTATATGAAGTACGGCAGTTTCATTCCTCTCAGTGAGACGGATGTCCTGGAACACTTGAAGAAGAACAGCAACTCTGACCTCAGTACAAGGTTAGTCTGTGTATACACACACACACTCACACTCACTCACACACTTTCTGCCTGAATCCAGTTATGCAAGTTTTAATGTGGAATCTACCAGTATTTGTGACACATTTGGGTGCAATCTGTCTAGAGAACAGTCAACATTTATTCATTTTTTATTTTTTTAATTTAAACTGTGTTTAATCAAACAGTCTTACTGAGATTGAGATCTCTTTATTCAAGAGAGACCTGAGAACAAGAAAACATTCATATTCAGGCAGGCCCAATAAAACAACTAACACAACTAAGACACATTTACTAGAAACCGATTACATGAGTCATAAAAAGCATCAGATAATAAAGTCTTATGATCGCCAAGGGATATAAAGAATTCTGATAGGTTCGTGGGTACACAAGGAATAGCTAAGTTTAAGTAGTAGCTGGATTGTAGGTTTGGCCAGAAAAAAGGTAACGTAGTAGGTCAATCATTATAAACTATATTCAGAAAGTTCCCCAATAGAGAATAGAAGCTACGGTCAAAACGTTAAAATGCATCATTCAATTTGTGACGAGGATTTTTGCTGTGACACTATACTTGACATTGTGTGATCTTTATAACAAATATGAAAATCATCTGGGTATGGATTATATTTTTATTTTGTTACATTATTCATCGATTGAAAGTAGAAACATGGATTATTACTTGGTGACGTGTTATATAATTTCCAATCAGTATTCAGAGGGATCTGTTAAAAAGCAGAGGAGCCTAAGTTAGTTTAATTTCTGTATCCTTCCATATTTGGAAGGTTGGTTTTAATCTGACCTTGTGGAATCTCTTTCCTTGCCTATTGTAGTTCCTAAAATGGGAAGATATGATAGACACATCGGAGGTTTGTGTTTAAAATGGCTATTGAATTTCTTCTCTGGATGTGTTTGTTTTAGGGGATTGGACATCAAAAAGGAGATGACTCGGTACAGGTCGGGGCTGGCCTCTGCTCCTATTGCAGGCTTCATGGTGAAGTATAACAAACACATCCTGGGCCTGGAGGACCTTGGCACACTAGAGGAACAGAACTGGCTTAATGACCAGGTAAAGAAGGAAGAGAAGACTTCTTGTCACATCTTGTCTCACTCTGTCGAGCCAGCTAACAAGATATCCACTTCTAATTTTAGGCTAATAACAAATGTATTTGCATTTATGAAAAATGGAAACATGCAGGCTTAAAGGTTGGATTCAACACAAGGGAAAAGAAAATGTCGATTTTTCTTTTTATTTGTCGATTTGCTTGATTGCTGAACAGCCTTTGTTAATTCTCTGTCTGCTCTTATGTCTGGGCAGATAATTAATATGTATGGGGAACTCATTATGGAAGCAACACAACAAAAGGTGAGTCAGGGTAAATTAAAAAAATGTATGTGGCCAAAAAGGATACAAAAGACTAATGATGTATGAAAAGGCCCATTGTAAGAGCCTGAAATTGTATTTTGATTCTTGAGATAATATTTAAAATTTTAGACACTTTTTTTTTTTTAATTATTTAATAAATAAATAAATTTAATCCTGACTGTGTATTGTGTTAATGTGCTCTATTATTTCTCTCTTTCAGGTTCATTTCTTCAACAGCTTTTTCCACAAGCAGCTGGTTGCCAAGGGTTACGACGGTGTGAAGCGATGGACTAAAAAAGTAAGGAGGAAGACGGAAGAGTTTGGAGTTTTGCCATTTTTCAGTTGTTTTGACAGTAGCTCTAGAAGCTGAACCTGATTATCACATCACAGTTACATTTCCAGCTTTTATTTTGACACTCTGGGGGGGGGGTTGACGGCAGCAGTTTCCTTGTTGACGCAGAAAAACTTTCAGGTCTAGATAACATCAACCTTTTTTTTTTTTTTTTTTTAATTTTTTAATTTTTTTTGGCTCTGGTTGCCCCTGTTGGCAACCACAGTCACAATTAAGTGTGTTTACTGCATAAAGTAAAAGGGTGACGTGTAAAATATGTTCAATAATTCACAAAAAAAACATTTCCAACCACCTTACTGTTATACCTTGCAGGTGAAGGAAATCAAAATGTACTGCAAACAAACAGAAATGCTGAAGTTGTCTTGTAATTTGTTGTATTTTTTGAAGTTTAGTTTCTTTTTCCTGTACATGAATTGCTGCCAGATAATCTGGTTTATATGTTGAGCATGGATAACCTGTAGTAGTAGTAGTAGTAGTAGTAGTAGTACTAGTAGTACTATTAGTACTATTAGTAGTAGTAGAAGATATCTGTATCATTTTGCATCTTGGATATCTAACTTGTGTGTATGTTTAATTGTGGTGTTATTTCAGGTCGACCTGTTCTCCAAGTGGCTGTTGCTAATTCCAATCCATTTAGAAATCCACTGGTCTCTCGTCACGGTCACCATGGCAACCAAAACCATCAGTTACTACGACAGCCAAGGCATCGTTTTCAGGCACACCACAGATGTGAGTGCCTCTGTGCGTGTCACTGTCTTTGGGTTGTAGATGGTAATTTCATTTCTTTAAATCAAACAAGCAGAGATGAGACAAGTTCATCAGTAATCCAGCTTGTCTGCTCCCTGCCCTGAAAAATTACTGGACCATAAATTCCTGCCCTACAGTCAAATTATAGCTGCAAGGCTGCAAAGTCTAGAGCTCTACTATCATGATAATATTCTGCATGCTTGCATATGTAGAATATTAGAAGGCTGTACAAAATCAAACACATAGGTATTTATGAAAGAACAAGTTTTTGGGGAAGGAAAGCATTAAGCTTACAGTCAGTCATTGTGGATATACCAACCTCTACAGCCTGATGACACTAACAAATGGAAACCATCAAGCAGTGTGTTACTCCATTTGACTCAAACAGTTTGCACAAGTTTCATTTCATGCTCACGCATATAGTCACGTGTTCACATGCATTTATTCTTTTTCCAAGCTGCAGTTTAAAAACACTGTTGCCCTGAAAGCGGCTGGGATACAAGCCCTTATGTAATATGCAGGGCCCTACGCAACCCCCATTGTGAACATACAGGGCCACTGGGCCCCCGCTGTCGGGAAAATAAACCAGCATCAATAATAGGTACTGATCAGCTTTGAGACATGTGACTCCGATCATTTGGGTGATTTGGAACTGATTCGCTACTGGAACCAGTTCTCAGGTCCCAACCCTAACTGGGTTCACTGTCCAAGCCGGGTTTCAACCCTCAGGTTGAGCTAACGTCGGCTTGAATCCATTGTGTTGCCTTTGCAAATCAAATGGGTTGATATTGCAGCTATAGGCCATGCATTGCGTTGGGTTCAGTCCAGGACACGTTGGACTACTTCACACCAAGCTATAAATTTTCCCTGTTTTAAATTTTGCTCATATTCTCACTGCTCAATTAGACTGATAAGCATCTGTTTCAGTCCTCCATACCCTCTGCCCATCGACCTCGACGAGATTATTCCTGATACTTAAAACTGTTCCAATGCTTGTGTAAAGCACACAGTATTCTGGGATCGGAAATCGAAATTGAAGTTTATTGAAAATGTTGGATGAAAGTTTTGAATGCATGCATAGTTATGAAAGTATGGAAGCTTTTGCTGCTGGGACAACGCTTGCCCTTTGCACCATTTTCACTGTGGCCTAACTTTGTCCTCTGTCTGTGTGGTCCCCTGACAGAACATTATGAAGTACCTTCAGTCTGAAGCCAGAGAGAAGGAACAGACAGCTTTCCAGAAAGGCTGGAAAATCACTATCATCAAGGTAAACCTACACCCTGATTGTAACTCTCATGATGCATTTACTGTTTGTCCTGAAAACGCAGTGGATGTTTGTCAAATGCAAAACTTGGAAGCCTCACTCTTTTTGCGAGTGATGTTTTAATGCAAATGAGTGAACAAACACATTTATTGTAGTCCTTAGTGCTGTTGCCGCACAAGGGAGTCACCTCAGATCAGTGTACTGTATTTGAACATGGAGAATAGTTGTTTCTTAATGCTTTTTATTTTAAGCAACAATTTTACATGTACCGTCTTATTACTGAGTCAAACAAATAATATATCTGCATACATGTATTTTAAACCCACACATATATGTACACTGTTCAGTCCAGAATCTAAACTCTGACCTCTGTTGTCTGGCTCCCCGCTCGGCTGTGACCTGTTGTCTCCTCAGGGTATTCCTCAGCAGAAAAACGACAGCGACTGTGGAGTTTTTGTTCTCGAGGTGAGACATTATTCCTCAGCTGTCCTCCCCATCCTCCATTGATCACCCGGTTCTTTTATTTCTTTTCCTCGTCTCCTGCCCCCCCCCCCGACACACACACAAATACACATACACACACACACACACAAACACACACACCTCTCTTTGCCCGATTGATTGTGTTTCTTGACAGGAAAGAAATAAAGTAGTTCTCCACTGTCTTTCCTCCCTCGGGTTTCTACACAAATCTCATCATTGCTCAGTTTTCTAGGGGGCTAAAGACATTGGAGAGAAGCCTCTGTCGTTGTACACACTTCACATGGCAATCGTTGAGTTTCTGGAATTATTTAACTCAATGTCTGTCTTCTTCTCTGTCAGTACTGCCGTCGTCTCTCGGTGAAGCAGCCCCTGCTGTTCAGTCAGGAGGACATGCCTCGCATCCGCAAGAGAATCTACAAAGAACTGTGTGACTGTCGCCTCAACGATTGATTGACTGAACAACGGCCACCCTCACTCACCCACTGCTTTCTTGGTTACATGAGACTGTCTGTCTGAGTCTGTCGGACGACCTGTTACACAGCCTGTTACACAAGCTAACACAACCTGGCCATCTGTTTTCCAGGGAGCCCTAACTGCCAGTCTACCTGTGTGACTGACAGCGGAGGGGCTGTCACCTGGGACTTTTGGTGACTTTTGGAGTTCATTCAAATTCTGTAGCTCAGCAGATTTTTACTTGCAAACTTGCAAAGAACTACTGATGTGACCCCCTACTGACACCCCCCCCCCTCTTAAAATGCTGGACCTGCACATTTCAGGTTGCTTTTGCATTCTACATTTACCAGCCCCGGAGGATTTCAACCAAATGGCCGGACAGCCGCCTTTAAGAACACAGAGGAATTCTGACTTTGACTGAGGATGCAGGCTTTTGGACCAGCCTGGACCAATGGGATGGACTTCTCCCTCCCAAATGGAGTGGCCTTATCTCCCAAATGGCCATTTTAAACTGAACGACATTTTTAACGGTTTATTTTATGCTGGACTTAGCAGCAGTATCATGCTTACAGTTATATGCGTGTTTTCTAACATGTCAATCAAGCTAGTATGTATGATTCAGTGGACCAGCTGTTCACTTAAAACTTGAAGGTTTGAGTTGGATACGTTCCCTCGGACTACGGATATTTGCACGGTCAGAGGCCTATCCATTGAAGAGACTAGAATAACAACTGAATGTACTGATCATGTTTCCCTCCTGGCTGTCTAGCAGGGTGGTGACACAGCACCACGCAGGCTAATGGCACATTCTGGCTGTGGCTTGAAACAGGGATATCAATTTTCAAGTTAGTTTTTGTTAATCAGGTTTTTGGTACCTGCTCTCCAAAATAATTTCTTATTGAAATTCCAGTTTATCCACCACATCATTTCCAGATTTTTTTTTTTTTTTGCGTTGATTACATCCTTATAGTAGGTTTTGCACATGCATATGTTTTTTTTTCAGCCGTTTCAGCTAGACTCCAGTGCATTACCACGTGAATACACCAGTTTGAGTTGAAAAACAGTTTCTCGTGCCGGCTGTACAGCTAGCTGCTGAAATGAGGACTACAGTTTTTGATTTTAGCCAAGAAGTTTCTCCAGCTTTATATTTTCACTTCTTCATGTGGATGCATTAATACAGGTGCAGAGAGTCATGGTTACAGAGTGTGGCCTCTTAACAGAGAAACAAATGGACCTCAGCTATTTTGATTAAATCTTCTTTTCAACCCGGGTTTGGTTGTTATATTCACTTCTATGTATTTACAAATTGTACTTTTACTGGCCTACTACTGTCAATGCTTGCTTTGGCTAAAACCACAGCGGTTTCTGGACTGTTTTTATTGTTGTTATTAAAAGGCCGATACTGCTGGGAGACTGAGCAATGATTTGTTGCAGCTTTTCTCTTAAGTTTGAATGAGAAGTGCACTGCATTTGTGCATTCACAAAAATACTGAATCGATGAGGTACATCGAAGCAACAGGATGGATGACGTCTTTTAAACTTTAATAACTGAGCTGTTAATTTTTCCTTTTTAAAAAAATCCCCCTCTAACCAAATCTTATGAACAAATAACTTCATTTATCTAGCAACACCTGTTTCAGATGTTTCACACATCCTTGATATCCATTAGGATGGGGAAGAGGGGAAAAAAATATTCCCTGCCAAAAGTAAAGAGAGGAATGGACTAAATTCTGATGTCAATAAAAAAATAACGGGAATTCTCACTATATATCCCTGTTCAGTGCGTGGATGATGAAATTGAATCTGTCCTTCTACCACGGATGGTGTGAGTTTGATTTAAAAGATTAGCTTTTTATCAGTCGTGTCTTCTCATCATAGTCTTTTCGGGACACACTCATTCATCCCTCTATTTGATCTTGTTATTGTGATCAGATTTCTGCAAAAGTGGCCGATGAAAATACTTAAAGCATCTTTTTGATGAAGAGAATTTGTAGTTTACTAGTATATCAATGTAATATACCTTGGGCAGCATTACTTTATAAGTGCCAGAAGAGGGGGCCCTGTATCAACCATTACCATCCTACCATACTCAGACTTTCTTTTCTTTTTCTTTCTTTCTTTCATGTCCATCCAGAGCACAAGGTTGGAAACATATCAATGGCCCTGGAGCTGGCTGAGGGTTGATTGTGTTGCTCAAGGGCACTTCAGCTGGGACACCTTCTGACATGGTTGCTTGACCCTACGGCGTAAAGGATGCTGCTCGTCATTGTGCAAGTGCTACATACTTTAATGTCTTAATTAGCATTACACAGGCCTGTAAGTTCATTGACCTTTAAATTACAGGTTTTTGCTAATTATGTGCATATATAAAGGCACGTTCCAGTTTGAAATGACCGCTGGGCGTCTCGTCATCTCAGCCTGTGAGCAGTGTTTTCTTCAGATTTACGCAGCTGAAATATAGAGGGCCGTGATGCCTGATTTGCATTGATTTACAAGTATTAAGTTGTTGTTAAGGGTTTCACTGAAGGGCTCAGAAGAAGTTTATGCAGTCGAGCTTGTACATTATAATTACATCAATGTTGCTATTTCTCAGCAGTGAAATGCAACCCTGGAGTAAGAAAAGCGGCATGTATGGAACAGTGAGTTTAAAATGCAGACTGAAGGTATAGGCCAACTGAATATTTTTGCTTTGGCAGTTTCAGCTTTGATCGTAACCCTGCATTTCTTTTTTCTTCTGACCGCACTGTGTGTGTAGATGCATAGCTATGCAGCAAGCTAAACTCACTTCCAGTGAAGGTGAGGAGAATAATTGGTCTTTGAAGTTTTACTGGAGGCAACTGTGAAGCTGTGAAAACAGTATTTGACAAAAATATAAGAGATATACAAAACAGCAATATAAAAATCTGCAAAAATATGAGATACCATAAACACAACTATTTAAAGTAAAATATCATACTCCTTCCTCTCCCCTGAAAAGTGATGTATATCTCTACACTTTCAGCTATCAAATAGCCAAAACTATCATAATAAAAATTAGTATGGTACCTGGAGGTGAAACAGTTGTTCAATTAGTCAATCAACAGGAAATTAATTTTGCAGCAATTCTGATTTAGTAATCATTTTAAACCAAATTTGGCAAAAATTCTCTGTTTCCATCATCTACAACATGAGAATTTTGCTGCTAGTCTTTGTCTTAGGTGATTGTTCACCAAACATCTTTGGGGACTGTTGGTCTGAGAAATAAAGCAATTTGAAGACCTTACACTCGACTCCTAGGAATAACATTGGCCTTTGAAACAATGATGCATTTCAGTATTAACTGATTCTCTGCTTTCCGTAGTTTAAGCATCATCAGCAGGTTGACTATAGTGATCTGAAGAAAGAATGGACATTAAGTGGTAGGTACGGATGCCTCTGTCTTCTCCCGCCAAATGTAATTGAGTTTAGAACAGACAGTGCTGCTAAGTGCAGCTTTATCTCTCTAATGTGGGGAAACCATAATATGATAGGAGGAGCTGATAAAGAGCAGGAGAAAATCGCCAGCCCTGCGTGTGAGGGCCGAGCGAACGTTGGCTGGGATAAGTCTGATCTCATCTCCCAGTTGAGCGCAACCTCGTCTTTCCTTTTTAAGCCCACTCGCCTCCGTTGGCCTCTCTCGTCTTAGTGATGCCCAGGTGTCGGGAGCCCCTCAACCTCAGCTTCAGCTTTATCGCCCCAAGGGAAATTCGGTTTGGTGCCAGGCCTTAAAATACCCACAAAAGCACATTAAACAAAATGGATTAAAAACATCCAACAGATTGGACAATGAAGCCAAAACATGACTAATATAAATAACAGATCCTGGCAATAATACAGTGACCACTTCTGATTAAAGCAACAACAACAAAAAAAAACCTCTGACACAGAGAGATAATCTGGAGCAGAAGCTGAAGCATTCAGGCCCGGTGAAGTGTTACAGTGTAAACTGCCTAATGCAAGGTGAGCCAGCTTATTTTACATTAGATGAGTATGTTGGAAGAGTCTGTGGCTGCCTAGCATTTGTTCTGGGCACCATGAATATGTAAACACTAAATGGTTTCAGGATTTTACTCCTATGATAACGACCATATACTGTAATGGCATTTAAAAATAATTTAATGAGGAGCTCAGACAGCCAGAGACACCTCAGCCCGTGGCCTCCATCAGAGCACTGAACTGGAAACTATGTACTACTTACTATGATTTATGTGGGTACACAGGGGATCTTGAGTGTGAAGAATAACAAAACGCTACTATGAATCTACAATTCAAGACGATGATCATAACTCGGCACACTAAAGAAGTTAAACCATGTTTTGTTGACAATTATGTAAAAGCAAAACAAAACAAAGCAAAACAAAAAAACAACATAAATGGCAGAAATACATGGCATTCTGGTTCCAAGGTAAATCAACCTTGAAGAAAAATACTCCAATATCAAACCACAAGCTAGTATCAGGGAAAATGCCCATTTTTTTTTTTTTTTTTATGTTGTTCAGTTGTACGCTATTCCGTGGTAGTATTAGCAAAGACACTCTGACAAGCAGCTTTTTCTTTTAGTATACCAACAACAACTGAATAAAAACTAAGTAAATTCTAATTACTGCTGCCTGCCTTGATTTGAATACAAAACAAGGAGAAGCTACTGAGACAACTCTGTTCTGCTTCAGTAACAACGAAGAGGGAAAGTGTAGACATCTCCTGCAGGGCTGCATCTACTGTTTGGACTTCTTTGCCTTCGGGTCAAGTCTGTGAACCGAAAATGGGTTTGGGGAGGGGGGCGGGTATATCACCATTAAGCCTTGCCTGCAGAGAAGCCATCCATACCACCATACCAATATTATATAAATGCCTCAGTGAACAAAATAATTCTAAGGTTTGGAGGCTTCAGTATTTAAGTAAAAAGTGAGAAAGTGACCACTAACCTGTAGTTCTCCTTCCTTCCTTAACACCTTCTTTGTTTCATTTTCAGGGATGTAAGAGTGACCTCTTACATCCTGAGAGTTTCTGAATGTTTAGTCCCTATATTTTGAAACAGGGACAAAAGTGTCTTGAAAAATGTTGGCACTCCTTTACATTTAATCCTGTTACTTTTTATACAAGGAGTGAATGAGAACAGGCTTCAGGGTGACACTGGGTCGTGTGGCTCATGTAGTAAGCATCCAGCCAATATTAATGTCTGATCCTGAACTCTTGCATTCCCTGGTCTGTCTCTAAATCATTGCAGCACTTTGCATTTACAGTACATCCATTGTAGGAGCTGACCTGGACAGATCACACAAGTTATTGATCTCAGAGGGAAAATAAGTATAAACGAAGCATTAACCCTCAGATAAAAAAAAAAACAAAAAAAAAACGTTCAGGTCAGCTGGCAGCTTCTTCAAAGTGAAACTGTCCAATGAGATTATGTTATTACCCCTATCACGAGTGCCTGTCATGCTTTTCATGATGAGATTATTAATGGTTTGCCTCAATGAATTTTTTTCTGATTTCTGTGACGGCAATTTAATTCTCTGCACCCAAAACAGCCTTATTTATTTAGGAACCCATGGCTTTTTATTAATATAAAGAAATACCTACTTAGAGGTTGTCACACAGTCGCTGATGTTTCCAGTACATCTAATGAACTGACTTCTGGTTGTTCATTAAACGTGTCTTCACAGATGGAGCGGTCTTTACCACTGAAGCAGCTCTGCGGGTCATCTTGACAGAACGTCTTGTTTTCTCCCTCTTTAAAACAGCACAGTCACAAAGGAACCAGATCAGACTTTTCTTGGAAGCTGCAAGAGCTTTCTTTTTACAGAGCATAACTTATAAAAACCCCAATACCCTCAATTATTTTGCTAATTTTGAAAATTACTACAATAATGGCTAATGGTGATGATTTTGTAGTTTCACTTAAACTTTGCTGCAGAAAGAGAATGAGAAAGAAAAGAGGAGGACTGACTGAAAGAGAGGAATGTAGGAAAGAGGGGCATGAAAGAGGATTTTGTTTCGGAAGGATTGAGAGGGAGGTCGGAGAGGGAGGATAAAGCTCAGAATAGAGGTGAACAGAAGAGGTTTGATCTTAAAAGGACACAGAGATGGATATGGAGCACAATGAAGGAGTCAGATTAAGGGATGAGGGACAGTGATGGAAGGGTTTGAAAGATCTGAGGAGGTCAGTGCTGCAGGGAGTAATCGCAGATAATAGTCAAAAAAGCTAAACGCCGATAAGAGACTTTGCAAGTAGTTATATAAAGCATGGATGAAAATGAGGCTATATTAAAGAGAATAGTCCGATATACTGTAAGTAGGTGACTATTCAAGTATTTTATATTCTACTGTAGTGTGTCCTAATCCTAATCCCCACCCTTCCCTTCACGTATACTCACCAATGCAGCGCAAAATAAAAATTTAGCTAAACTTTCACCTGTCAGGGAGGCAAACAGATGCACACAGAAATTAGGATTTCTTTCTTCATCTTCAGACATTTGTGACCCAAAATGTTCTACAACCTCCAGTACAGAAATGGGAACTTGCTTTTGCAACTGCCAATATCACTAACAGAAGTGTTTCACCTGCATTGCACAAAAAATATAACCTGGTCTTCAAGTCTTTATTATGATATAATATGATATAATATGATATGATATAATATAATGATATAATGTAATATAATATAATATAATATAATAGAATTATATGTGTCTCAGAAAATACTCAGACTACTTTATATAGTTAAATGATAAGACGTCAGGAAAGGTTTAATGTCAATGGTGTCTAGCTGGTAGTTTTTCCTTCCGATGGTTTTATTGCAATCAAAGTAATGGGAATCATTACTTTTCTAAAGGTCTTTTGGATGTAAAAGACCTGATGCATCCAAAGGTTAACACACTTATTCAGTGATTTATTCACTGACTCATCCAGTCAGGCTGTCGGTCAGGGTTTGACCGTCTGTGAACACCACAGTGACCCAGCAGTATCCAACCCCCCTGCCCCCACCCCGATGACTCTCTTGGCTGATTCCATACTGTGTACTATGTAGTTGAATTTGCTAACCAATTGTCTTGTTTTCATTGAAGGGACAGCATAAGCATAAACATCATTACTATGAGCAGCTCCCCATGGTGATCTGAGCTGAGTGTTGTGCAACAGATGGACATACTAATCTTCCTCATCTTCCCCTCCTCCAACAACCCTTCTATCATACTATTATGGTGTCTGTGCTGTTTACCAGAGACAGCAGACTGATGCTGACATGCATTTTTGAGAACAACATAAACACTGAAATGAACCAGTTTTGCAGCAATTTGATGAAAACAGTTTTTCTTTTTGGAAAGGCACTTGAATGTGTGTGCGTGCTCCGTAAAAATCACATTTGATTTCACAATAATTCATGAAATAAGATGCAATGCACTATAGTGCTGTTACACATGTGTCCATCACTTCCACAGATGAGGACAGAAAACTACCGGGGCTTGGATAAAACAGAAGAGCGGCACATCTCGGTAAGACTTTTTAATGATGGCCCTAACTCTGACACTGCATTTTACCCTGTTCTTCCTTCCCTTCAGTTTGGATAATCTGTGATTTAATCGGTGAAATAACAATAAGTCAGTCAATATAGCACCTGAAATGCACGTACATCCCACTCAAAGGTCAGGAACAAAATGCCATATGTAAAACTTTTATTGCTGAAGTACTGCAGTGCAACTACAGGCGCTCCTCTACCACAGTTACAAGCAGAGGACCACATTCTTTTGTGTGAGCATGTGTTTGCTTTACTGAACGCAATTAATATACATCATATATATTAATAAAAAAAAATTCTTCTACAGAATAACTTGCTTGAGGGCATTGATATGATAAACCTGTTAGCAAACAGCTGCTTATTTACATATCCAGCAGTTACAGAGCAACATTAATATTTATTATGAGTCGTGATTCTGACCTCATGGTGGTACAATATTCTCTCTTCTTTTAGCTCTTTGTCTCTCTGCCATAGTTTCTTGATGTATATGCATATTTGTTGTCTGTGTCTCAGTTTATATGTCTATATATACGTCACGTTCTTCAATTTTTTGGTGTAAAATGCCACCAAAATCACAATGTAATACTTTATTGTATTTTATATAAAGACATATGTACAGTTAATTATTACTCAGCATTTAATGCAATAATATTAATAATTTATTTGATGATTAGTTTTTGTTACTAGCATCATTATACACTGTAATACACTACATAATGACACAATAACTAAACATCCAGTGTGACAACCGCTTGTTTTTGTCCTTTGTGTCTAAATTCAGACTACAAGGAACTAAAGAAAGGATGAGACTCTGAGCAGGTTAAATGGTTTATTATTAACCCAATGGTCTGCTGCTGTTGATGAGTTTGATGGAGAGTTGACGCACACAAACACATGTACACACACGCACACTTTACTGTAACCCCCTTCTTCCTGTCCCCAAAGAGCTCGCTATAACCTTCTACTTCCTTCCGCATCGCCATGAAGATGCCCTTTAGATTAATCCAAACAAAGCTAAATGTCTCTGTCATTGTAGTCATTTGGGGTTAATGCTACAGGTAGCTCTTTGTTTTTGCTAAAACAGGCAGAGAAGGCCAACTAAAAAGTGAGTCATCGCTTCAACAGCTGTGGCACATCCATTAGGCTGCATTGTTTGTTTTTTTGAATGGATTTTTATTCTGTTTCATCTTTGTAGCCTCTCATTCAGCAGGCGGGATAAAAGCCAAGATGAACTCAGATGGCAACATGCTGATTAAACCATACGTGTCAGTGCATGTGTGCGCCAGTGCATGTGTGTGTGCATGTGTGTGTGTGTGTGTGTGTGTGTGTGTGTGTGTGTGTGTGTGTGTGTGTGTGTGTGTGTGTGTGTGTGTGTGTGTGTGTGTGTGTGTGTGTGTCAGTGCATGTTAGCGTGTGTGTGTGTGTGTGTGTGATCGGGTTAAGACCATTATATTTGTGGAGCAAATATGTAGCTATAGCCAGCAGCTGATTAGCTAGGCTTAGCATAAAGACTGACTGCTGACTGTAAACAGTCAGCCTCAGACAGCACTTGTTAGACCAGAAGACTTGGACAAACGTGTCCTCACCCTCAGGTGTGAACTCAGGTTAGTCGCCGCGAGGATAGAAGTACAAGAGCACACACGTTTCCAGTCTCCTTATATTATTTTAATTACAAAGAAATCTTAGGAGCAGATTTCTTTTTGTGGGGCATGCAAACCTTGACCGATTTGAAAGGGAGACTGTGAAGCTCTCAGCTGTTGTTACAATCCGAAAACTCTCCCCTTTCTCAGCCTGAGAAAACTGTCTTTGCGCGTCCACGGAGTAATGTCAGTGCATTTTCCCTGTCCGACAGGAGACAGAAAAAATTCTCAGAAACAGCGGTAAAATGATCAGGCAGTGCTTCAAGACAGGGAAACAGCTGCTGTTCCGACGCTGCGAAGCAGACTGTGGTTGATTATGAGATTTTCAGCCAAGCGGGTGGTGGGGGGTTGGGCCTTTTGTCCCTCAGATTAAAGGCAAATCATGAGCCTCTATTTCATGGCTCAGTGGAAGACAAAGACACTGATACGGTAGAACCAATTTTCCTCTAGTGCTGGTGGTGAATTTGCAGTTTTAAAAGATAGGACCAGTGTTATTTTCTCATTTTATTATAACCAAGAAATCCCATGAAGCCATTGAAACCATTAATTTATTTACACTCTTGATAAGTGCTTTTTGTGTAGCTTTCTACCTGATGTATTACAGCCTGTGCCTCTGACTCCACTGTCCTCCAGAACACCATATTGCCACATTTGGATGACATATTCCATCATTACAATAAACATAATGAGCGTAGTTAAATCCACTCAGCTTGTAAAGTAGCAAAGTAGCATAAACAAGGAACCTCAGCATGTCCTGGTAAACTATACTCACCAGAGAGTGAAAATGCAATCTCAAATTGTCCAGACTAAACTACATCTGACATTTATATTTAATGAATACACATACTCCATGAACACTATTAATTGTTGTTAGATGGACAAATTAATTGTTGTGTTTTTTTGTCTTCTCAGGGGACTTATGTGTAAAAAGTATACAATTAAGTAACACCAATCTTATCTTTTGACTGGCACCAAAAAAACCCCATAGTGGACTATATGACTTTCCCCAGAAAATAAACCTCATTACTTGAATGTTTTTTTTAAACCATAACCAAGAAATCATTGAAATCAGTTCTGTGAACTCAAACTGTGCAACCACATGTTTCCTTACATCTTCATGACGACTTTTCCTGCACACAAAAACAAGGAAAGCATTGATCTCCATGAGCACACATTAGGTTTTCCCCGAGCCTCTGTGCACCAGTGGTGTCTGCCATTAAAGTTACATCCCACAGAGACTACTCTGAGGGATGGAGACTTTTATGGAGATAAATATATACGGACATAAATACAGAGACACTATGCTGTAAATATTTCATCACTGTATTTTCCCTTGGTTAGTTGACTCATGGATCCTACACACAGTCTGGAACTTGGACTCTTTATGACACTGACAGCATCGTGTGTGTAATTGATTTCAGTAAAAGTATGTTGGCGTGTGAGCCTGTTATAGGCTAATGCATGGATATGTGTTCTGTAAGTTTTTATGGGAGCGCAGATGCATTTATTTCTATAGAAACTCAGTAGAGGTTTGTTTGTGAGCGTGTTATTGGTTTGTTGTGTTTGTTTCCAACTAGTCTTTGGAATAACTGAAAAGGAGAAATGAACTGCTCTTTTCGGTTGGGGAGAAATATTCTTCGAAGCAGCGTTTCATGCGCAGTTTCTGGTTGTTTATCATGTTCAGCTGAACTGTTTGTGGGTTATAATGTGCACCGCGACCTGTCAACCAATTGCCCGCTGATTCAAGTAACAACCCAATCTAGCTCCAGGATGCTGTGTCCGTCTGATTGCAGGTCTGTCGAACCAGATTGACAGACCCCCCCCCCCCACACACACACACACACACACACACACACACACACCCCGAAAAAACGCTGTAGCTCAAATCTTGATTGTATGTCTGTGCACATGCATTCTGTGATTATGTGCATACATACATACATACATACATACATACATTTGTGCATTTTCACATGTGTGGCTACATATGAACAGTATGGATGGTTGTTTGTGTTGCGCTTGGCAGGACAACAGAACTCGTGTAAATGCAAAGGATCTGCTCCTATATTTAGATTGAGCTGCCAGGAGACAAAGAGATGTGGAGGAAAAGCACTTAAAGCAAATGCTGACCCTGAAACAGAACTTATATACGTTTCTGCTGGCTTATGCATAGTTTTTAAAACCTTTCATATGCAAATTAAACTGTGAAGAATACTGAATGCATGTTTCATATTATCTATATTAACTGTCTGTTTGTCTCACTTTATCTTCCAGATCTTTTCTGTTATATATTGGGTGAGTTATTTATTCACTATTTGCACCATTGGATTCTCTGTGTGTGTCGAGTCCTCTAAAAAAAACAAACATTGCCAATAAATGAATGAACTGTGCAGATAATTGCGCCTCCACATTTTCTGGTATAACCTGTATGCACACTGCTGGTTGTGACTCCAGTTGCTCATGTGTCTGTCTGTCTGTCTGTCTCCATACCGTGTTTGTGTGTAAACATGATGCAACGTTATTCTGGCAAGTAATTTCTATGGGTCACGCTGTGAAGACTGACAGGTTAAACTTGCAAAAAGAATAGTGAGATACAACAGTGTTAAGGCAAAACCTCTCAGCACATCAAGATGAGCAAAGTGAATGGCAGAAGCTTTCGAAATGATTGATCTGGGTGTGTGTGCTTGTATGTGAGGGAGATTCAAATAGAGGAGACTAGATATCTTTTATTTTCATGTGTTCATATACAGCGAAATTAAGGTGCGATGTGTGACACTGATGTCCACATTGGTCCCCGTTATTTTATGTTAAACAAAACTGCTTCCAACTGAAATTCTTGGGTTGCTCTTGTTAAGGTGTAAAACAGCTTCTACAGCAAGTGAGAGACCAAGTAATTAAGGCGCACGTTTGTTAGGTTTTATCTACTTAGAAAAATTCCAATGTCCATGGGAAAGAAAACTATACATTTTTTGTGGGGAAAAAAACAAGACAGCTCTAGATAGTTTTCATTATTGTGGAAGTTTTGAAATGACTATATAAAAACAAAGCAAACACAGAAATAAAGTAAAAAGCAACACATAGTGTAATTTGTATTTCCATTTCATACTTGCATTATGGCGTCATATTTAAATCAAAAATATATGTTAAAAGGGACATTTCTGTAGCTTTTTGCTCTTAATAATGTGATGGGTTGTTTTTTAAGTGTGACATGAAGTTTCCATACCATAATACATTTTCCAGGGCCAATACTGGATTGCTCTGCCTCTGCCCTAAGGTTGTTTGGTGCGCAGGAAACCCGGGAAGAAGATGAAGAGGAGGGCTGACTTCCATGTGAGGGCACAGGTAACCATACAAGATTAGAATGAAGGGAGTTCTGAACCTCTCAAGTTATCATTATATGAAACAGTATCTGTGATTGTTGAGTATTAGGACTGAGGGTAAAGTATAGGTAGAATTAAAGGGTTAAAGGTCATTTCATTCATTTGGAGACATTGTATGTGATAGGACCTTCACACACAAAACCACTGTGTCATGTTATTTTGTTCATAAATCAACAGTGTTTCCAGCAAAACTCTACTTTTGCTGAAGGCTGCAAGGCTATGTGCATTAAAAAGCTCCAAAACTGCAATAATAATAGCTCAAGATACGTGAAAAATTTATTTTATGGAGCGAAAAGGCTGTGTTTGCTCTCACTGGATACGAGGCTAAGAAAGGGTAAAGGTCAGTCTAAGCCAAAACTCAAGAGTTGGGTTTGTTGCGTTATTCATGTGAGAGGAGAAATAATGAGTAAGACAAGATAAACGCAAAACAGTTGCTGGATACGATCACGGCAGGTTACTTCATAGACAGAGAAGGTAGCATTTCTTGAAGATTTTGACCTTTATCACAGTCAAAATCTGGCCCATGTTGACACCGCACCGAGGGACTTACGGTTATAATCCTGAACAAACACAGCTGTTATCTACTTCGGCAGCTCACAGGTGCACCGTGCTGCATTGGCCAGGCTCGGTGGCTGTCAAGGTCGCACTAATCTTAACGTGGAGGGACAGAGTTGTTTTTGTGTGTCCAGCTGGCCTTGAGAAAATGGAGGGAGAACAGAAAATGCTTTTTTGTCTTTTTGTCTGAGGTGAGAAATATCGGAAGATGTGGTAAACATGTTGCCCAGGAACATTCAACTTCACCACCTGAGAAGGTTGGGATTTTTTTAAAATTTTTTTAAAATTTTTAATTTTTTTCCAACTAGAGAGAAAACGAAAGCAGCATCTAGTCAGAGCATAGGGAACTTTGAGTGTAAATCTGTAGTGTCGGGTACGAATAAGGGAGAGAGCAATGTGACATTCATGGGAGAATTAGACCAGAGTTCCACCGTATCCGACAACGGTAAAAGACAAATCGCCGTGGAACAGAAACACACGATTGGTCATGGGCAGCTATAGTATGAGACAGAGGTGGTTATATCCTTGTATTTGCACGTGTGTGTGATTTCCTGGTACAAACAGGAAGTGAACGGCATTGCTGTCTTTCTTCTGTGTATTTGAATTATTTATTAAATGCTGACACTTGTGTGAATGTCTGCGTACCTGTTTGCGCATGTGCATCCCCATGTGCTTGTATGCATGCGTGCATGCGTGCATGCGTGCACGTGCTTGTGTGCGCGAATCTCAGCACCCCTCTCAAACTACCAGATGGCAATGTTTCCTAATCATGGTTGTGTTACTTAAGTAGTAAATCCCCCCTGTCGAAATACTGGCACACATACACTGATTATACACGGGCACACACGCCTCCTCCCCTTTTGCTCACCTTCCAAACATGTGCATGCACATAAAAAACCACCAAGACATACACATACATACACACACACACACACACACACACACACACCTTGTCAAAGTCCTACCCTCAGTGTACCACGCGCACACTTCACACACTTCATTAATTAAACACAAAACCAATGGACATCTTGGGATTTGTCGGTTGTGGGGAAGCCGATCGAATGGGAATCAACGAAAAAGCAGCGAGCGACTGTGTCGAATTAGAAGTGCAAACCGCACCGTGTCATAGCTTTGGCGAACACGATTGGTTACGCACAGTAGCCTTATCTCTCATCGGCATGGAGGAGTCCAACTCTCATCTGTCGTGGTGCCCAATGACAGCGTTTCACACAGTGAGGAGAGGAAGCATGTCGGGGAAATTAGATGAGCGTGGAAGCGTCGGGAAAAAATACTCGTTGTATTATAGCAGCGGTAATATTTTAATCTTCATAGCATAGTCCCAATAGCCCCAAGGTCGCTTTGTATATTATGATTTAGTGTTATTTTAATTCAACTCAGTACAAGGGGATGTCTAAATGTGCGATTCAGTCAATCCACTGAAATGCGGTGGTAGGGATTTGAATTGATTTGCATTCGCTTCTGTTTTGTTCCCTTTTCAATTCAGCATAATCCTTGTCTTCCCTCTTTGGTTGCAAATAAAATGCGACTCAGCTCCGGAATATAAATAGACCCAAATAGATTCATTTCATCTCAATCTGCTGTCATATAGAGGTGATGTTTACATCCCAGCAGATAAATGTTTATCTCCTGTAAACATATTCAGACTATGACTTTATTCATAGCAGTATGACAGATGAGTATCTTCACAGTGGAGGTTTCGTTGCCTAAACGGAGTGTGTGTGTGCGTGCGTTCGTGTGTGTTAACAATCTTTGCCTCTACAAAGAGAAGAGTAATCACACGTCCAGGCTCAGATAGTAGGGGCCTCTCGCTGCTCGTCTCTTCTATTAGCATCTACTGTATGGGACGGAATGTCTGCAGAGCCCGAGCCTGCAGGAAACAAGTGGTTTAAGCAGCTTTGTCTGTGCAGCTGTGTGCATATGTGTTGTATTTTCTCACGAGAGACTCAAATAAAAAGGTATACAGACTCCTCAGGGTTTTCAAGGATGGACCAAAAGCACGTCAGGCTCATTGATTCAGACTGATATTTCATTCGAATGGCCATTCTCGTAAACATGGAATCTGGGAGCCAATTTGTTTCCAGGGCCCCGGTGTGATGCTTGTGCATGTTCTCATAAATATGTGATAGATGGTAGAGATGGAAAAGCTCCCGAAGGTTAAGACAGAAATGATTGTTGAAAAGACTGTGCATTGACAATATAACACTATATCCATGTTTGTGTTTATGACGATGAAAAGCAGGATTTGGCGAATGTGAACGACATGTGTTTGTTCGGTTTTCAGTCACTTCTTTATCATTTAGAGCCAAGTTGGATGCATTGGAGAGTTCAGAAAGATCTGAGTTTCCCATTTGTAATTAAAACTGGATTTTGGACGTGACTGCTATTTACAAGTCATGATTATGATACCCGCACCTGGTTTTAATCAATAAAAACCTTGAAATTTACTTTTTTTGAACTCCAATATTAAAAGCAGCCTAAAATCCAAATTCATTTTCATTTTGGTTTCATTTCATGTTTCAGCCTGACATAGTATTCGGCAAACATGCAGTGCCGGTTTTTAATCTTGCTCAAACCAATATGGAGCGTGTTACATACCTTGTCCTGCTAACGAATTTTCAGGCTAATATAGACACCAGCCATTTCAGATTTTCTTTGGGCAGAAAAGAAAGAGTTAAACGCATTTGTGACTTAAAACAAACTGAATAGCTGTGCTGATCTCATTCAAACTCACCACCATTTTGAGGTTCAGGCACATTAAGATGATGACATCCCCATTCTTGACAATAATTACAGGCAACGGTGCACTATTACAAACACTGACACACATGCAAAATGGCCCTGTAATTGGCAGCACAATAGAGGATGGGTTTAAAAATGGCTCTCTCCTCCTTGTAACATCTTAACCACCTCATTTTTCACAATGCTAAGCCTTAACGACTTAATTTGAATAACTTGGCCACAACGCTAAGCAGTCCCACGTGCGAGATCCTCTCCTGTCCTGCATGAAAACGTGTTTGATACTTGACACAAGCGGTTGAAAGGGGTCAATGATGTTGTTACTGCAAATAAGTCAATTCAGAGAATGAAGGCTTCTGCTTTGTTTCCAAATACTTATTTCAGCAGAAACCTGCTCTTTCAGTTGTCTGAGGAGATTAGACATGCTCTGTGGTGGCAGAAAGACAAGGGATTTACAAAGGAGAAGAAGAAAAAAAGGGAAAAAAACCCAAATCGCTCTGCGAGGGAGGAAAAACGAGTGCCAAAACCAGCACCAATATATTAGTGAAAAATGTCAATTTACATTGGTACACAAGTTCTTGGACTGAACAAGAAATTCAGCTTTTCCATCAGAAACCGAATTCAAGCATGATTTTTACAACAGAAAAAAAAGACTGAGTGTCTTCTTTCTTTTGTTTGGTTAGAAGAGGAAGAATTTAAAGACATGCATGGTTTAACTGTACATTTTAATGTGTATGCTTTCTTCCCTTTCTCATTGTTTCGCTGCTGTACTTTGACAGTACGGAGATTATGAGTTTAACTGTTAGCATGGGAAAAGCTGCGGGAAAAGCTTCCATGCAACCTCTCTGGTTAATGTAGGTCAGTAAATGTGGGCTACAGTGGATAATATGAGACAAATGTCAAAAACTTCATGTAGCTGGCAGTAAAAAAAATAAAAATAAAATTTGAAAATCATCCTTTTAAAGCTGTGGGAAAATTGCGGCCTGTGTTAATTCTGTCCCTCAGAAACCAGAGCGCGGTGTGAGTGCAGATGAACAGGAACGGACTGTAGCATATGTGGAGTGATCGCACACAACATGACCTGGCGACACAGTGACACACACAATCACACACACACATGCAGACACACAATTCATTCACAAATATACAGGACTTCCAGAAAACAGACATAATAGATAAACTCACGAGAGGAATGATGCCCGTTTCTTTCCCACATTATTCGTCCTCATGTTGACTGGTACAGAAAGCACAGCTTATTCACTGCACCACGGGAATCTCCTCAAAAGTCATCTGTGGTTTGTAAAAGGAGGCGGATGTAAAATGTAGGTTGTGGGAATTCACTGAGCTCCTGTTGCTGAAAGGTTAATAATAGCTCTGGTGGCACTACTCACGCTGTGACTCAACAGGGTGGAAGTGGGGAAAATTATCCTCCCCGCATGCGCTCACAATCATAGGATGGAGCCCACATTCACAGGTGTGTGTTATGCATAAATTTTCATAGAGCCTGCGAACTCGGCCGCCGTTTGTTGTTTGCTTTGTCCTTTTTTTTTTTTTTAAGGTACGGAGATCAATGCGGGGACTGTGAAATCATTCAGTCAGAGCCCTCCTGCTGTTGGCTTTCAGAGAATTAAGCATTATAACCGGACCACGTGACGCTCGAGCTCCAGTTCTCTTCGCTTCCACACATGCCACAAAGTCCTTCCACCTTATATTATCGCTATCTGCCACCGCGATGTTGACAAAATCTCCTGAGACGTAGTGAACCGAGATGATGTTTTATTTAGACGGACAAAATATTCATACAGAGTAAAAGTCATCGAATGCACAAAGAGACTCCGTATTCCCTTGTAGCTTGAAGGCATCAGTGAAACAATTACTGGAAAAAATAAACTCTGTCACCGTGTTGCCCAGAGTCGGATCAGAGAATCTTTCAATTTCATCTTTTCAATTTGTTTAGTACAAACAACAGCTGATCCATTTAAAACGGAAATGAATGGTCGGCTGGGTTTTTTGTTTACTACAGCTACTGCAAAGCTGGAAACAAGGGCAGGACTTTTAAGACGACAAGTGCTGTCACACCTCAACTGTGGTGGTTAGGGGAAAAAAAAGAAGCAAGATCTAGTATGCACACTAGCTGCCACTGAGGGGAAATGTTGAAAATGGAAGGAGCGGCTGCGTTCCTGTCAGTTTTGACTTTGCCACCAGGAGGTGCACAAGTCATAAATTAAATTCATGATTGCTTTAAAGGCGGAGTGTAAGACTTTAACATGTAAATGAATGCCTGTCCCATTAAGCCTTTTCCAAACAAGTCCGCACAATGGTGATTAGGCCTAGTAGCACCAGGTGAATCTGTCCGTATTTCGCAGTCTGCCAGTTTTTAAAACCTGGTGTCTGCGGCGAGTCAGTGGTGGGAAAAACCTAGAAGGGGTCCGAGAAAAGATTGCGACGCCTCAGGTAGAAACGAACCTTGTGCGCTGAGAAAAGAGAAAGGACCGAGGGCAGCAGCGGACATTTCTGGCACAAATATTTGGACTAGGCGACGTAGCTACTACATCTAATCTACCCATAAAAATGAATCATTGTCTTGGAACTGTGAAAACTTCTCCGTATGCGACAGTGTGCAATTACACTCACTGCCAGAAGGGGGGGGGGCAAAAGTTCAGCACCGCAGGTTAAAACAGAAACTTCTTCCAGAGTAGTTTCAGCCAAACGGATGTGATGTTGTACCTGGAAACAATGGTGGAAAGTAACTATGTACATTTACTCTAGTAGTGTGCTTGAGTGAAAAGCACAAATACTCAAGTAAAGTACTTTTACTTGAGTATTTCCATTTTTTTTGCCACTTTATACTTACTCCACTTACTCCACGTACTCCACTGCATTTCAGGGGATTTCTATGAGAGCCGGAGTTACTTTGCAGATTCAGATTTTACATAAAACATTTAAGTAACATCTTTCCATTCTTGAAATAGAGTATTTCCAGAGTGTCCTATTAGTGCTTTTACTTTAGTAAAGGATTAGTAGAGGAACGCTTCCTCCAGCACCGGCCAGGTGTGATTAAAGTTAAAAGCAATATAGTCACCACTAGTTGGCAGTACAAGCAAAACTGTTTGCACGGGTGCAGTTACTCTCAATAGAAAAACCGAATATACGGAAAACCTTGCATGAATATACGGCAAAACCTTGTGCGAATATACGGAAAACCTTGTGCGAATATGATTTTAAGATTTAAATTTTACATTAGCATGTTGGTTTTTATTTTTGTTTTCCTTTCCCCGAAAAGCTAGGGCTAATTGTTTTCTCTAACCTTTGTCTTCAGGCTAAATATGACATTAATTTATAGATGAAATTCAGGGTGAAAACATAAACAACAACAACAACAACAGCAACAACAACAAAACTAAAACAGAAAAAACAAATCTGAAATATGTTGGAGTGTCCCTTTAAATTATGGAAGGCTTTTTAAAAAGCTGAATTTTTGCTGCCCACTGCTCTGCTTAGTTTATTGTTGTATATATTGTGCATATTATATCATTGATTTGAGGATTTATAACATCATACGACAATATTTTCTACACTCACTTCAACATATGAAGGATGCTGTACATGCTGGGTGTGTTGTTTCTTCATGGTCTCATGGAGTCTGAGACCTGTTCGTTCTGTCACCGACGGATCTTCGGTCCCGCAACACACCGAGATGCTCCGGTCTCTCTCTCTCTCCCTCTCTCTCTCTCTCTCTCTCCTCTGCCTCTGGATTGGTCCAGGCTGATGGAGGGAGGGATGGAGGGATGGAGGGAGGGATGGACGGAGGGGGACACCGAGCTTTCACGTTCATTCTTAACCCCCGAGCCCCAAACCAAAAAACCCAAAGAGCCCATAAAGGACGCGGGTCTCGTCGGGGGGCCTGAGAACGGTCCATGCGCCGTGAGAGAGGGGGGAGAGCGAGCTTCACCCTGATTGACGCGGCAGTTTGGTTCCAGTTCGGCTCTTTTTCTTTATTTTCATACCGGGGAAAGAAAGTGGACGAGCCAGGAAAAAACCGCAGATCATGTGAATCCAAAAGAAAGAAAGAAAGAAAGAGAGAGAGAGAGAGAGAGAGAGAGAGAGAGAGAGGAGAGTCCGGATCGCCCTGCTCGTTGGGGACAACTGTGGAGTAAACGTATCCCGACGGAGGAGGATGGAGAAAACAGCCGCTGTTACGGAGTAAAACACGTTTGTGGGGTGTTTTTTTGTTTTAATTTAATTAGATTTAATTTTAATAGAGTTTCTCTGATGCGGTGACAGCGTCTCTACGGTCCGAGAACATCGCGCGCTACAGGCGTCGGGAGTCCCTTTGTCCCCACGTGCGGATGAGACGCCAGGTAACAAGGACGCTTTGTGTTTTGTTTGCTTTGTTTTCATATCTATTTAATTCTGTTCACTTTTCTGAAACCCAGCCCAGACACATGCATTTGTCTGGGCGAGCCTGCGCTTTTGTTCGGTTCCTGAACGCGGCGGTGAGAGGCTGGAGGGGGGGGGTGAACGGGAGACGTGCACCGGTTCGCTTTGTGTGGCTCCTGTCAGCCTCTAACACACCGACAAGTTGAGCCCAGCCTTTGACCCTTGACCCCAGGTGTGACCCCCCCACACGGCATTCTACCCAAAGATCACACCAATCTGATGCATTTCAGTCTGGACTTGAAGATAATGCATAGATTTCTACTTCAGGGTGTTTCCGGATCCAAACCCCAGCGTTTGATGCCATAAACTTGCCTCACACCTTTCGCTGGGTTTGGTACTTGGCCGCTTTTTACAGTCGGACGTGACTCTTAAGAGATAACGACACACCTGCCCCTCACCGCTTTACATTTAACACCCCCGGGTCCTGTTTTCTCTTGCAGGGACAAAGTGCTCATTGGCTCAGGGAGGAGACGCAGCAGCCATGTGGACGCTACCTGATAGTCCCACATGGTTACCTTACCTGCCTTGGACCAGCTAGTTATTTTCTTATCACCTGAAACAGGTCTCGACCCCGCCCTCAGTCTCTGGCTGTCCTATTCTCACACTTAAACCTTGTGATTATTGAACTGAAGTTCCTATTTTACCATATTTAGCGAGCCGTCCAAATGTCTGCCTGTCACTGATCTTGGCATCTTGATCTCCGGTTTTGCAGAGAACAGCCTCCTTCCCTTTATGCTGTTTTTCATCCTGACTCACGGTAGAATAATGTGCAGTGACATTTCAGATCATATGGTCTTATCATTGAACCAGTGTCGTCTCCACATGCCGAGATGCAGTGCTGTTTTGTCCCTTCTTTACTTTTTTTATTTTTAAAAAACATGCAAATGAAAGTGAGATAGGCTGAAGAATGCGTTCCGCATCGTGAACTGGAACGGAGACCTGGAACGATGGGAGTTTCCTGGCGGTTTTGCCAAAGGCGGCGCGGGGGGACTCCCTGCGGTGTCAGATCCGAACCGGCGGGGTTCCCCGCTTCGGGATTGTAACTGTTTACAAACGCAAATCAGTCTTCTGACGGGCGTTCTGGCAGCCGTACCTCGATATCCGGAGATACCTGGTGGCTTCCTCCTGTTTTCTCCTCATTTCTGTCTCTTTCTCAAGTCACCTTTTTCTTTTTATCTCCCTCCCTCTGATTCTTCACCCTACAGACACCGTGATACCCCCCCCAGCTCTGCTCACTCGCCTCCCGTGTTCTCAGCCTTAGCCTGTTTCTTTGTCTTGCTGTCCCTCCGTCCCTTGACGACAGAACCGTGTAACGCTGTTCCTCCAGACCATTCGTTTCATCCAGAACTCGGTCTATCGATCTGTTGGCTCTCGCTCCTTGTTTAAATGTGGAAACCCATTGATCCATGAGCTGTGCTCTTAGTGAAGAGGCACCACTACATTCAGTCCTGCAGCACGTGAGCAATTATGTGTAACTCTGTCCAGATTGACTTGTGCTATTTACAGATATTTAATTCGTATCATTATGGGGCTGAAATTGGTTAAACTGAGCCACATGGAGACTTTGGTATTAATGTGGGTTACACAGTGCGTTATACATGCCCATTACACCTTTTTAGATTTTCATGCGAGTAACTGTACATTTAACAATTTCTCAGTTGGCCTGCTTAGAATCATACTAAACATTCGCCTCTTAAGAGGGGAAATTGTATGGTGTGTTCACAATTACTACTGTACATACTACAATGCTATTCTTTAGAAATATCATGACACAAAATATTTGCCTTTCAGGCACTGAGGAAAACCTGGTGATGCCTCCTTTCACCCCTGCCGTTCCGAGATGTTTTATTTATTTATTTATTGATTGATTATTTTAAAGAGAGAGGAGCCTTGGCCTCTCACGTTTTTGTATTATTATTATTTTTATTTATTTTTTTAGTGCGTAGATGGTGAGAGAGGACGTGTGAAGAGGGCATCACAGTTGAAATGACTCTGGCAGGGTTTAGCCCATCGTGATTCAGTGCAGATGTACAGAAACTCCACGAGCACTTTTCGATCCGGGTCCTGGGTCGTGCGATCCTTTTCCGACCAGACCCGGCCGTCCCACTCCCAAGGTCATGACTCACCTTTTTATACAGTAATCAGTAAACAGCCTCTCTAAGTCGGGCTACACCTCTTTGTGTTTCCCCTCTTTATTTTACGAGATTTATAGTAAGTCCGTAAAACATCGCTTGAGAACTGCTCTGGTCCCACCAACTCACATCAGAGGGATTGTTGAGTGCTCATGTGACTCATGGAATCTTGAAAACTCCAAAATCCTTGTGAACCTCTACTTCAGCTTCTTGTAGGTGTTTCTTCTGCAACTGCACGGCCCACCTTTTTCCTGTTGGTGCAGAATTTATGTTTTTTTTATTTTATCACCCTTGAAATGATTTATCTTAGGTAATATTGAGCTTCATTGAAAAAGTGAAACTGTGGGATAGCATTGTGTGGTATTAGATATACAAGACTTTGCATTACAGGGAGGGAATGCTCCATTTACTATGCAGTGAGTCCTTTTTGGCAACACCGTACGACACACTCCTTCATCTGCAGGTTTTAATTTTGCCTTACTTTTTTTGGACATCCCCCCGTCGTACATGGCATATTTAGCTCTGTACTCATTAAGTAACCGGTTTCCGCAACACAGTTTTTCTCTCCGTGCGGCCCCTACCCACCCAGTCCATGGTTGTCACTCAGCCAATCCCTCCATCGTCATTTTAATTGCCATATGGATTATTCGAACGTGCAGCTCAATGGCGGGGCTCAGTTCTGTTCTCGTAGGGGATATAATTAAAGGTCAGGTCATTTTCTCAGGCTCTTGAAGAGTATGGTGTGTGCAACTTGTTCTGCTTACGTATTTGACAGTTAAATAAGGAGTGGGTGAAGCCAATTTATGTGGTTTTTATCACTCAATTTATTCTGGTATTTTCTTGAGTGACACCGTCACTGTATTTTGTCTGGGCTTTTTTTGGAAGTCATTTAAATGCTCTTGGCAGATCACCCAGACAGAAGATGCATTTGCTTAATATCCCTCACGCAAAGAGCTGCTGGAAATCGGATCCGAGCAGGCGAATGTAGGGGCTTGCCAGCCGCCAATTAGCCCTCTTGTTGGGAGTTTACAAGGTGGTGATTCTGGACGTGTTTACATATACAGAAATCTGCACTGGCTTGTGTTTTGTAACCATAAATTGCAGGCTGCTGGTGTACATCTGTGTTTGGTTGTGTGTTTTGTTTTGTTTTTTTTCCTGAGTGTGTTAGCATCAAAGCTGTGCAAACTTTGGTACCAGAAGCCCCAGGAAAGAGTGTTTTCTCCTGTGTGTTCTGCGTGATGTCCTCTGCATGCATTGCGTCTAACGTCTAAGCGGTTGATGCATGCTGTTGATGTATGTGCTGAATAGCCTTGAGGTACTGTTACACTTTAGAAGCAGTGCGTTTGCGTGTGTTTGTGTGTCTGTGTGTGCGCATTTTGATTATTTATATGTGACAGCAGTCATCTATCCCTAGGGATTCTTGTTCTATTGAGAATGAAAAACACAATAATATATCTGCTTAAAAGGGAAATTAACCACTGAAAACAAGCACTAATGGCGTGGACCACAGAAACGTCTCATTATCATTTCACTGTTTTTCATCAACTGGCAGAGCTATCAAGTATGTACTAATGTTGAGATGAAAACCAGCTCTCTAGATGAGTCTATATCTATCTATCTATATATATATATATATATATATATATATATATATATATATATATATGTATATATATATATATATATGTATATATATATAAAAAATCCAGGGAAACATATCAGGCAATATCCAGTACCCGCAGCAGTACCTTATTGGGATTCTGCTCTCAACTGTCCATAATAACAATATCAAAGCAACTGGAAAAAAGATGTCAGTACTAAGAGTATCCAGCCAAACCGCAGGGGCACATGTGATGGTGCCAGTCATAGCCAGTTCCAGACTGGCAGTCTGGCTTAGAAGAGCAGTGGTATAAACAGAAGGTGAAGGGACAATGGAAACAGAATCAGCAGGGCCAAGTGCTGTGGAAGGGGAGCACAGCGGGACCAGGGGTTAGACAGCCAGGAATAACCAGGGCTGCATCACGACGGGTGGCCGCAGCTTGAGCAACTGGGCCAGATGCAGAGGGGCTGGAAGCGACCCGACAGAGCAACACTGGACAAGACGCAGCACAGCCACAAAAGGCTTGGCCAGGTGGAAAATGATCAGTAATGATACTGTTGAATAAAAAGGCACAACAAAAAAATTTAGTCAAAGGCTCCTAATAGAAACCTGCCAGTAATATGTCACCGGCCCCTATAAACCAAAAGGCTTCACCAGTAACAGGCCAGTGAGTGAAGCCTGCTCGCTACAAGGGGCTGTCGACGACATAGTGTAATTTAGGAAGGGTCAATACATAAGTAGCCGGCAGTGTAGTTAAATAGGAATCAGTGGAAGCTAGCTAGCCGGTGGGAGGCCAGTTATTAGCCACTCGAGACTCTTGGCTTGAACTGGAGCGATGGTTGTGTTGGCAGGATCAGAGATTTCCTGAGGTATCATGTTAATTTGATCAAGCTGTTGTCGGCATCCTCCTGCATTTAGCAGATCTTCTCTTCCAAGTTCAGTTTCTGCTCCGTTGATATTGCAAAAGCAATAATTAATAAAACCTGTAAAATAATAAAAAAAAGTACATCATTGACGGATAGTTCTGCAAAGGATGTTTCAGTGATTGCGTTGTGTATTTGGCTGTTGCCTTGATTTCTCAAACACATTTAAATGTATTACTGGTCAAATTTGATACAGTTTAAAAGAACATATGATTATATTGAATACACTTTACACATGCTCTACACAAACCTACTTTTGGATGGTTCCACAAGTTTTTCTGCTGCTGCTTTTTGCACAATTATTTCTGTTTTTGTTGTTCAAATGGCATAAACACAGTTGAGGAAGCCAGTCTACTTTCCCACTCAGAAGACGAATGTTGTCCCCACACGCTACCTGTGCTTCCAGATATCTAACTTTCACAGTTTGAGTTTAACGACAGCCCTCGGCTCTTGTTGTAGCAACCATTTATAAAACTCCAAATCCATCCAGCCATCATCACGTCATCCTCACTTGGCAGTTGTAAGTGGGCTTTCCCATGTCTGGTCGATAGAGACCTGGCTGGATAATGGCCGCAGCTCTATAGCCTAAGTGGAATTGATATTTAACGGCGGGTATGAGGATCAGCAAGAAGAGCAACGACAGCCGTGCGTGCACATGCATTAGTTTGAGACAATTTTTGGGAAAGAAAATGGGGAGTGAGAGGTCGACAGGCAACAGTAATTACAGCAGTGACAGTCAAAGCACATTTCATGATAATTGAGTTTTTGTTTTCACGTACAGGGTGGAAAAAAGTATTCCCATTTATCATTAACTTGTCAGTACCTTACAATCTGCATACTTTTACATCTATGTCATCTGAAATTCCATTGTAATGAATGAGTCTTGCAAAGCACTTGAATGGAAATTTTATTGTAACACTGTGAATTTTCTAATATTTCATTGGAATATTATGACATAATTACCAGCAGGAGGACATTCCTCTCATAACCCATGATTATAGATGTGCCGCTTGCATCGTGCTCAAGAGGAAAAAGTCTTGAAGACACAGTGGACACGTTGTTGAGACATTACTCCTCGGGCGTGAATAAAGCCGAGATAAAAATATCTCTGCTCACTGGAAGGCTTGATCGCAAATAATGTGACGAGTAATGACCAGTTGCAGGCGATTTCTGCCGGTGACACGGTCCCAGTCTTACCACGAACGCCGAGGTACATGTGCGCCTTCGAAGACGGTCCCTCCACCAGGTCCAGCAGCCGTTCCTGAGTTTTCAAACACATCACATAATCTGGGAGGTGCTAGATCCCAATTCTGCTGTCTAATTTTTAGATGAGAATTTGATCCGGCTGCCTGGAAAAGGCCACTCAAACCCCCCCCGGTTCCATAAATTCACCAAGAATTGGAGAAAGGACGGCTATAAATGTTCTTGGAAATGTGTTCCCACTTCAAACCATTTAAAAGGCTGCAGCTTTTCAGATGCCTGCTCCATTGTACTCCTGCATACTAGCCTCTCTAATGTTATTTTGTTCTAGGTCACAAGCTGTGGGGAGTCCATCCAGTACAGATTCCCATTTAGAGTTGTTTTTACTGAACTCTTCTTTTTTTCCCACCCTTTTTTCCCTTTCTTTCTCTCAGGTCTCAGTATCTCTTTCATTCTCTCTGCCCCTCTCTGTCTGACTCTGACAGCCTTCTTATGGCTATCATAAACCAACGCGAGTAATCTTGGTTATTAATTTAATTTGTGAATAAACAAAAGGGAGCCCTCTCCCTCCTCTCACACAGTGACTCTGAAAGGCATTACCCTCGCAAAGCTTGAGCTGCTGGAGATGAAAAGCTAGAAGAGATGAGCTTGATAACTGAGAGTAATTAACATGCCGAGCAGTTGCTCATGTCTTCATGTTCGAGAGACGCAGGAGCTAAAACAGTCGCGTAGACTGAGGGACAGGATCGGGTCTGTTTCCTGTGTAGGATCCGCTACCGAGCGACATAATACAGATCTAGTTTGGGTGAGGACAGCGTTCAGATGCCAGGTCAAATATCAAGAGCTGCCTTTTAGAGTACTCAAGCAACAGCACTCCAGGCCCAGACTTGCCCCCTCCGGAAGGTTTTTTCGGTTTAATTCTGAGTTTGACCTCTATATTCATCTACTCCCGTATCATCTCTCCAGGAGATGTTCTACGTGCACTGGGCTCACCCGCAATCTGTATTTGCTCTTTCCAAACACAGGGAAATTTAAGGCCAGATGAAAATAAGGTGCTAAAAGTACTTAGGTGCATCATTTTTTATGGCAGTCTTTGAGACTGTACCCAATCCTAACATGAGCCTATTATGAGCATGCTAACATGCTCATATTGAAAATTCTGCCATGGATATGTTGAGCAGGTAATGTTTATCATGTTAAACATTTTAATTCATGATAAAAAGCACCTAAAAGACTGTGAGAAGCCATATTCTGTGTTCATGTTTGGATTAAATCCGGCGCAGTTAATCTCATCCCATCAGTTAACCATGGGGATGGCACCATCCTTCTGTGGGGATGTTTATCGGTAGCAGGTACGGGGAGATGGGTCAGGGTTAGGGAAAGCTGAACAGGGAAAAACAAAGAGATTTATCCTTAATGAGAAACTGGTCCAGAGCGATCAGAACCTCAGGTTGGGCTAAACCCTAGCACACAGTCAAAACAATGCAGGTGTGGCCTAGGAACAACTCTTGTCAATGTCCTTGACTGGCCAAGACGGAGCCGTGACATGAACCCAATCCAAAATCTCTGAGGAGACCTGAAAATCGCCGTCCACCGATGGTCCCCATTCAACCCGTCACATGTTGAGAGGATCTGCAGACTGGAATGGCAGAAAATCCCCAAATCCTGGCTGCAAAGCCTTTTGTGTCACACCACAGAAGACTTGAGGTCTGTTACCGCTGCGAAAGGCGTTTCAACTAAGTACTGAGCAAAGGGTCGGAATTCTTATGCCGATGTGAGTGTCAGTTTTTCATTGTTAATAGATTTGCAAATATTTCTAAAATTCTGTTTTTCGCTTTGTCATTATGGGGGTGTTGAATGCTGATTAATGAGGGGGAAAAAAATAAGACTCCGGTGCAACAGAACGTGAAACGACTGAAAGGGTCTCGACACTCTCTGAACGCTGTATATTTGTGTCGAGAAGGTTGTCAGTGCATCAGAGCAGCAGGAGTATAATTGACCTGACAGCCAATCGATATTTTCCTCTTACTTGATGTAATACCTTTCACAATCAATCCTCGGGTGAATTGCAACAGATATTGACAGCCTCGAAGTCTACAGTGGATAACCCTGTCAGACTGACCCAGGGATGTTTTCAAAATGAAGACCGGCGTCCAGTTCGGGCCGAGCACTGAAGTGGCGCCTGTGTCGGCCGGCTGGCTCCGGCGGTTCTTTGTAGTGACTTCTACATAATTACGGTTATGCTTAGGCACTAGCAGAACTCGGTTAAGGTTTGGGAAAGATTATGGTTTGTTTGAATATAGGAAAAGTTCAGAGTGACCTCAGACACAAAACCTTTATTTATATATCGGTAAAACCGTAATCTTCACCCGACCTTAACCAAAGTGCAGAGCGGACTGCTGATGCGAACCCTGTCCACTGCGTGACAGTCTTGTGCTTTGTTCGCCTGCCAAATGACCTCTACAGTGGTTTCGGATTGGGGGACTTGTTTAATTCTGAGGTTGAGCGGTGAAGTGTGTGGAATTACGGCTGTGGGCTTCTGTGAACATTGACAACGGGGGGGGGATTAACCCCTGACATCAGTCTGGTACGACTGGGTCAAATGCGGGTTGATTCCATGTACGTAATCCCCTATCAAACACTTTGATTGTGTGTGAAAACGGTATATAGCAGTTCCTACCAGCTGAGGGGATGTGTGTGGGGGATGAAATGGGGCAAGCACTCTGCTTAGCTGTATCAAAAGTCATTACTTGCTTGCCTTTCATTGGGATTTCTTTTTCATAATTTCAATCTTTCAGGCTTTAATTGTACAATTTGCATATACAAAGGCAAGTGCAGATGAAGGGTTTTATTTTTCTTAATGTCCGATCACAGTCCATAATTTTTTATTATTTTTTTTCTCTCCCCCTCTACCTTCATTTTTTTTGTCTCGTGGTTTTCGATAGTAAACACGAAGACCCTGCTCAGTGTGTTCATGCTCAACAGGAGCGCAGCCCTCACTCTGACTCTTCCCCCCTTCGTCACAATGACAGCGCTCGAGGGCCTGAATAAATGAGGGATGCTGAGCTAATCAAGGGCTTGTTTGTTTTTTTTTTTCTTCTTAATTGCTTATTTGTGATTTCCCCAAGACTTAGTCAAGCAGGGGTTGCTAGGCGAGGTGGGCGACTGTGTCTGCGCGTGTATACGAAATGACAACATCCACGTCGGGGGGGGGCGACTCAAAGAGAAATATGGAGGGAATACGCTTTGCTCATTAGCAAATGAGCACCGGTTTTCCTTCTCCCGCTGATGATCTCAGTGGGGACGAATATGAAGTCCCCAGACAAGGCGGACTAGTCTTTACTGCCTGCCCATAAACTACTGATCGCTGGTGTAGATATGAAGCTGTTTTTAGGATCTAGAGTTTGGCTCGGGGAAGTTGAGAGGTGGTATCATATGTTATTAGAGAGGAATCCGTATTTTAGATTCGTGCTTCATGTCATGTTTCAGGAAGCCTGGCAGGTTTCTGCTAAGCGTTGAAATAAACAGTGTGCACCCGATGATGAGTAGTCTGTTATTTGCAGGATTAGTCCTGTGTTGCGTGTCCTAGTAAATTTCAGATTGCAGGGGGGAAAAAAGGTAAAAAAAATCTGCTGTCGTAGAAAACGTGGGAGCAGTAAATCTATTTCCACGGCTCTGACCTCTTGCTCTGTGATTTTATTTTTTTTTTTCTCCTCTACGCTATTCTCATGTGGGAGGCTTTCAGAGGCTGTAGGCTGCAGAATGATGTGATAACATAGTTACTCACACATCTCTCCACCCTGAGGCATTTTCAGTGTGTCATGAATTCTTTGGAGAGAAAAGAAAATGAAATTCTTTGTCTTTGGAGATGGGCAGAATTTGGAATATAAAGGCTGATGTCTGAGGACCAATTCGACACCCTCGCTTTTGTTCTAGCACAGGTTGCGATGTTCTTAGCTCCGGTGTGTATAGCTAAAGCCACTGATATTCGCCTTGACAAGATGCTAGTGGTGATGTATTTGCCACAGAGAGCTGCTAGCATAGCTGTAGACTCCCGTCTGATGCTGTGCTGTTTACAGTTTGAACACCATGTCTCACGGATGGACAAACACATTGTGCGTTTATTTACGGGCACCTGAGAGTCTCCAGTTCACCTGAGCTGAATATCTCCCGACCGTTAGAAAATAAAGGAGTGGAAGTGAGCTGTAGCGATTGTTGGTGATTTTATTATTATCATTGTTTTTTAAACGAATCCAGAGTCAACACGAGGTCTTGTGTTATCTCAGCCCAGGGGACAGGATCAGTGTCCATTCAAGAGAAACAAATTGATATACCAAGGTTTTTAAAATGTATTTATTTATTTTTTTTATCACTCATGTAGTTTTACTGCCACATGATGTGAGCTCATTTGCATTTCATCAGTTACAGTCATGGAGTGGATTTTATGCTGATTAAATGCCTATGATTGCAGCGTATTTTATTTTGTTTATCTGTGATGAGGGCAACAGGCCTAAGGCCTCTAGTGTGAGGATGGTAATTTTTTACAGGCAGCCCACAATTACCCAGTGTAGTGACTTCCACTTAGGTGCTGACCCAAATATCCTGTAAGGGAGTTATTAATATGGCGCTATTTCAGTGGGTGTGAGAGGAGTCATGTAACCGAGTTGAAGTGCTTTAATTCTAACGGATGAAACTATGTCTCGCTTTGCATTGCCTATAAGATTAAACCGCATCTGGTCTGGTGCTTCCTTGTCCTGACTCAGAGTTAAGCAGCACAATCTCCATGCAGTGAACAGCAGCAGGCCTCTGAGCCCCCCCCCAGGCAGTGCTATCCTAGCACCATGGAGGGCAAAAGTGGTCCCACACCCGTGTTAGTGGTGTTAAAAAGCCGATTACATGCCTCGAAAGATAGAAACATAGAAAATACATCACATTAGTCCCCTTCACTGTTAGAAGACCAGATTCGAGTGACCCATGTAAGTCTGTTATGTAACTAGCCTAGAGAAAAGGAATTTTGACGCAGGATTTACAAAAGTGTCAAGTTATCTGAAAAACTGACAGGAACCGTTAAACTATATGTGCACCTGCTGCTGCTGCGACTCCAGGTTTTTAGCTGTTGCATCATTGAGAGGAACAGACTGAATGAAGGGCCTGCACACTGATTTGTGCCCCTGGTTCATCAGCATGCGTTGACTGACAAGGTGTAGTTACAGGAGTTGACAGACCGGTTTGCAGATTCTACTTTGTCTGGGTTGTCCTTAGCTGCTGGGAAGCTAAAGTTAATGGCACCAGCAGTCTGCAGATGTGAGGCTAAAGTCCTATCGAAATACATATAGCGGGAGCTGATGAATTGGTGTGTGAACTTGTGTGCCACGTCTGTGCTAAAACTGATAATTGAACTGCTCACCCATGCACTAGCTGAAGGATCTCGCACTGACAGTCCATGTCTTTTTTTTTAATATGCATAATGGTTCCTACAGGTCCTGCTGGACTCTATTCTGCTTTAAGTGTTTTGCACACAAAGTCCAAAAATATCGTATTTCAGCCGTGTTTTTAGTTTTTCTGCCCTTGGCAGGGTTAAAAAAAATTTTTAAATCAAGATAGATTTTTTTTTTTGGCCATATATTGACAGAAATTAACAACAGACTGTATAGTGTTGCTGGTTGACCAAAAAAAGCTATAATCTTCTATTGTACAGCATAAAAAGCAGTTCTTTGATACAGAGCTCTTAGAAGAAAGAAACATCAAAAATGCAATAGAAATCAGATATTCTGTTCTAGGCAGTCCAAGTTCTTTTCTTTTCTTTTCTTTTTTATTGCATTGGTGTCGCTTAATATGGTTCATTTCTTTCAGACACGCTGTTCGCTGGCTCATATCTCTAATCACAGCTTGACAATAGCCTGAGCTCAAGTCCATGCATCAGTACTGCTTGTAGCCAGTGACTCACATTCTCATTTGTTTAAAAAAGAAAAAAAAAGAACAAAAAACCCCGAACTCACAGTCCCTTTTAAAGAGATGACGAAATACTGCCAAGCTGCCCTGCATCAGTTTGAGATTCTGCTCCAGTTACCAGTAGTGAGCCACTGCTGAAAGACAGTCAGTAGGTTAAATATCACTGAGCTTGTCATGAGACGTCGTAGCTGTACTATCTGATGAGAATAAACTCTGCTTTTGGCTGTCAACCACAGCACAGTAAGCTCAGCAACATGACAGACTATTGTAAAGAGGAGAGCGTCCTGGCTCCGAGGAAACCAAAGCTCAGAATGTCAGGATTTTTAAAAACAGATTTAACACGGAGAGCCATTTACTGACATGGTTCGCTCGGCTCATTGTGTGACATTCTCTATGACACATTGGGTTTTCCAAAGCCTTGGCTTGGATGGTGATTGTGAGTTTGCACTGTTAAATGTTGCCACGGGATTTGACAGGATTCAGAACTGGTCGAGGATTAAACAGTGTATTAAGGGTGTTCCAAGTATTTATTAATACAAGACCAATAATTCAGAGTATTCAACAGTTCTTAGGATTTGGTTGAGCTGATTTGTACTGTCAGCACGTTATCAGTGTGTGCACTCTCTCTCTCTCTCTCTCTCTCTCTCTCCTCTCTCTCTCTCTCCATCGTTATCTTCATTCCTCTTAGACACACACACTCAAAGACATGAAGACTATTGTGTGATGATCAACAACATGATGAAGTAAAGTGGAGCACTCTGGATATTTTCAGCCATTATCAGAAAGGGCACTGCACAGCCGGTCTTGGTTTTCCGATGATTGGGGGGCATCTGTGCACTGCGCTGTAGCGTGTAAGAAACAACTGCAGAAAGTACAATAGTAATTAATATTGGACCGGGCTCAGTGATGGCAAATACTAAATCATGAAGGAGTCAGATTGGTATGGGGGGGAAAACGTGATTAAGAGATGATTTATTTTCCATTTCTTACATTTATTATTACAGTTGGTTTTGTCTACACCTTTTCATTTTTTTCCATGCCTCCCTTTCTGCGTGATGCAAGAGCATGACAGATCATAGCGAATTAATGAACTGATGCAGACAGGCTGGATGCTTCTTGTTCCTGTTGGTTGCACTGTGTACGCTCCTGCAGCATTTGGTTTCCTCCACGTCTGCCTTGGGTTTTTACTTTCTTTCTTCCGATTTGTCCAGCCCGGCTCCTGCGCGCTGATTTCTCCCCTGTCTCACTGGGCCATATACTGTCCTTTACCCGGGCTTTTAACTGAGAGATTAATTCAGCAAGAGCTAAAGTTTACCTGTGCCGTGTTGACAAGCGGACAGTTTCGGCCTGTAGCTTAGAGTCAGGTTGCAGAAATGTGGACAAAAGATGGTTAGACAGAGAGGCAGACAGCCAGCTGCTCAGATCTCGTTCCTCTCCCCCTGTCAGGAGCCCCGCTGAGCCAGTCAGTCAACAGGACAGACAGGCAGAGAGAGCTTGTTATCTCTGCTTTATTAGGCTGATACATCACATGCTCTGCTGGAGCCACCCATGGATAACGTCGTTGCATGCGAGAGGTACGAGATGTGATGTGACAGAACGCCTCGTCCCGTTTTGCCATGCCACCTGCCTGAGAATATCTCCCTCTGTGACACTGGAAATTAAATACCTGTGAACTGCTGCCTGGGGAATAGGGTGAGTTTTTCAGCTAACACCGCAAATGATTCATTGACTGACTGATGGCTTGGGGAAAGGGAAATGTTTACAGTGCAGTCAAGTACCACTTGACGTAGAGATGAATGAAGTCGCTCTCTTGTTTTCTAGTTCACAGAAAGTTATTTTACTTGGTCGCCGCTATGTTGCCGTAGGTGCACCTGCCAGTAAACAGTCTGCTCTGTCAAATGGTGAATGACGGGGCTCAAAAACAGGAGACTCACAGGTTACTGCTATGACCCGCAAAGACTTTTCCTTGAAAAATTAGTAAAATCTTCCTTGGCGGAGAGAAAATGCAGTGAAGCTTTTTGATCAGCCTTCTGTATTTGTTAATTTTTTCTATTACCTTATCACATTGATTTGAAAGTAATCAATGCGAACGATTTCAAGTGTAAAAACAATAATTGTGTGGGAAACAGAGACCAGCCGCAGGCAGGTCTTGGTAAAAAATATGACATTATAGCCTTATATGAATATTCAGGCTAACACAACTGTGCACATTACTTTGCAATTTATGTATTACAGTACAAATATCACAGTTTTCTTCAGATTTTAATGGATTTTTTTTTTTCACAGCGAATGTTATGTCTAGATCCTGCCAAATATATCCAAGATAAGGTTTTTTATGCTTCTTCACTGGCACGAGGGTTATTTCTACAAATTTTGCACACATGTCCACATGGTCGCAAGGATGAACTGATTAGATTTTTGTGGTCAAGGGGTCAAGATCAATGTGACCTCAGGAAACATTTTTTTGGCCATGACTCAAGAATTCGCTCGTCATTATGAGAAAATTTCATACAAATGTCTACTGGGATAAACTGATGAGATGATTTTTTTTTTCTATCCAAAAGGTCAAATGTCAACTCCCCTGTACCATCATAACATTCCACAAATACCTACGTCATACCTTTTTAATTCATTTTGCCTAGAGAGACACGGTAAACTGCAGCTTCACTTGTTTGCGTAGGCATACAGATGTGAGGCAGTAATTTTAGTTTGAGTTAAAACTCATAAAAATAAACATTGTCCCTAGTAACCTAATTGCTCACACAACCATTAGCGGTCAGCAGGTAGCACAAATGGTATCTTGACTAATCCTACCGGTCGTTTGATGCTCGCCTTCCATGTCGTATCGGTCCCGTAGTGTTTCGTAGTATGGATTCCACAAGATGTTGGAAACAACTGGTCCACGTTGACATGTTTACATCACATAATTTCTGCAGATATTTCAGCCGCACATTCATGCTGCCAGTCTCCCGTTCTACATCATCCCAAAAGGTGTTCCAGTAGTTCAGATCCGGTGACCGAGGAGGTCACTGAAAAACACCGAACACACTGTCATGTTCATGAAAGCAGTTTGCTGGTGAATATTGTTCCGCTCTGGCATACAAAATCATGGCTGATCGGTAAATAGGGGCCCAGAGTGCGAAGAAAACATTCCCCACACAATTACACCACCAGCAGCCCGGACTGTCGACACAAGGTGGGGTGGGTCCATGGATTCACGCGGTTGATGCCAAAATCTGACCCCGAGATGCTTATCTGTTCGTCACAGTTGTGTTTGTATTTGTTACTGTAGCCTCTCTGTCCAGTCTGGCCATTCTCTGTTTCATAAATACTCAAACCGGCGCATCTGGCGCCAACAATCACGCCGAAGCCAAAGTCACTGAGATCACGTTTTCATTCTCCACTCTTTCTGTTTGATGTGAACGTCGACTGAACCTCCTGAACTGTATCTGCCTGACTTTATACACTGCACTGCTGCCACGTGATTTTCTGATTGGAGGAATGTGTGAATGAGCAGGTGCACAGGTGTTCCCGGTAGAGTGCCTGGCGAGTGTATACTGTCAGGGTCAGGGCAGGTCGAGGGGTCGAGGACTGGGGTTTGCAGGGTCCCAGTGAGGTTTGGATTACTAAAACACTTTGCTAGGGTTATGGAAAAAATATGGCTGTAGTTGATATTTAAAAAACTCTCCAGTGCATTTTCCAAAGCATTACCAAGATAACAATTTTCCTCTAACCTTAAACAAGTGCTTTGAGTTATCTAAACATTACCATAAAATATTTATCACACTTCAGTTGCCTGGAGCTATGAGTAGGGAGTAGGGAAAACAAATTAAATACACTGACATTTTGAATTTTGCAGATACAGTCAGCGTGAACATTTTGTGTTTGCCATGAACAGTTTGCAGATGTATTCAAAACAAAGTCTCCATTGCCCTTAATAAAAAAGCAATAACGCAGGGGGCATGAAAAAAAATTTACTAATCTTTCATGTGCATACATGAACTAAATTTCTATGGGACAAGTTTGATACCATGCAGTATATTTTTGACCGACGGTCCTACCAAGTATTAGGAAAGTGTGCCACAATAAGTCTTTGCGTTAGAAAGTCGCTTAGAAAAATTTTCTCATGTTTGCTCAATGTTCAAATCCAGATTTACTCGAAGGCGACCCCAGCACTATGTGTACGGATGATCGTTCTCGTATTGTTTTTCATGCGGAGAGCATGCATGCGTTACTTTGTTTTACTGAATATAACACTTTTGGAAATGCTTCTGTGTGCTTGTCTTCTGTTGTCACACCTGTCTGCTCTAATACTGTTAATTAGGCAGATGTAATGCTAATTAGGATGCTCCAGAACACACACACACACACACACACACACACACACACACACACACACACACACACACCATCCTCGTTAGTACCATTGTGCTTCATCCCCTGAGGTTCGGACACAACTCTGTGTTCATAAGCTGCTTTCTACATCTGTGCTTGCGAGCACAATTTTCCGATCAGCTCGGAAACAAAAATTTCCTCTGTACCCACTAATTACCTGCTAATGGGGATAACTGAAACGGATTGTCCTCCCTATACTGAAGCCTTAACCCTGATAATTCCCTTTTATGAAATGTATTTTCAAGACAATTACCTATTTTATGTCTTTCCAGCACTCATCTTAATGAGCCTAGCAGTTGTCAAACAAAATATTATGATACTTTCTTCTGCCAGAGAATCTCTAACTAAATATAATGGGGAAAACCAACCATCTTTAAAATCTGTTTCCAGTAAATAATGATATAACGATAATGATAATAATTTAGAATAAAGAGATTACATTCATAAGAACAGGAAAAATCCAACATAAACAGGGCTAGAATCCAAGGGATAATAATGATAAAAATGAGTAGAAATAATAAGAGCAGTATTAAAAATAACAATAAAAGACAATAATAAAAACAATGAAAATGTAACGGAAGAAATAAGGAAAGGATGAAGTTATGAAAGATAGTAATAAATTGGAAACGCTGAATTAAACAGTGCAGCAGAAAGCAAATGCAAGGCTAGGACAAGGCTACGCTGGGGTAAAAAGATACGGTATAAGCTTTCTTCTGAAAATATCTAGGGAGCTGGCTTCCCTAAAATCTTTAGGTAGCATGTTAAGACTTTTTAGTAGTTTTGTTGAAATGAAAAGTTTGGTATTTGTTCGAGGATCCTGAAACAATGGAACCCCTTTACATATAGTGATGGCAACAGATGCACTAGCATCTCTTTGAACGACTCTCGTGTCCCAAAACCCCCCAAAAAAACGCAGTTTCGGAGAACCACTGTTGCCATAATGATTTAAGCTCAAAAGAGAGCAAGGTTAGGCGAACAGCATTGCAGGGCAGTTAATGCTCTTTCAAGACCCTTAAAATTTAAACCATGATTATTCATTATCAGCAACTTGCTATGACTGTGAAAGAGTCATTCTAGGAATGAGCCTCTGGTTAACATTTCTGATTGCAGCGAACCGTTAACGTTGCCCGTCTGCTCTGCTGTAAAAGTTGGACATAGGGGGCAATGGCGGAACATTTTAATAAGCATTTATTATCTGTTGACGGTGCTGAGTAGTATTGAGCTCTTGCAGAGGACCATAAACAATTCTGTCCATGCTTGTAAGAGGATTACTGTATGTGCCATCATAGTTTTTTGCTCTTTTACTGCATTACGGCGGTGTAATGGTGGTGTTTTTATTTAATAGTGGTGCTTCCTCTGGGCTTCAATGTTGTTCTCTCTACTGAAGCCGAAAGATGTCCATCTGCTTCAAGGACACGAACTGTCCTTTACCATTTGGTTCCTTATCATGTAGCAGAATACATGTCATCACCAAATGGCGACGCTACCCTGTCTGCTTGCACCATATATCAGGAATCGTTCACCATTATGGAAAATACACTTTCAGGCGGTGAGTGGCCGCTGTCGCCACCTCCATTGTTTTCAATGTGGGCACGCGGTGAGGAGAGGCATTTGTTTTATGATGGTTCAACTTTTTCAGCCTGCCACCATCACTTGCCACGTGTCCACGGCAACCTTAGAGACCACGGCGAGTAAACAGATACAGGAGTTGATTTTCATCCGATCTGTCTATTCTCTGCTGGCAAAGAGGTGAAACTTAACCGAACAAAGAAGAGAAACGTTATTGGAGCACACAAGTATGTGCTGCCACAGTTACTTTGCATGTGGCTTGGCACAGATGTCCACGGTGCGCCTGGCAGAGCAGGGGTGCACCAAGAATCCTTGAACTTTGACCTAAACTGCGCTTAAACCTGCGGGTGCAGCCAGTCGCTGTTGAACAATGCATGGACTGGAAGGACAATAGGAAAACTAATCGCTGGAGTATCTGAATTTTTGGAGCTGTGCAAACTGGTCCCATATCGAAGGCGTGGGAAAAAGACACTTGCCCAAACATGAGGATGCAGACGCTGCCGCTGTTGAAGTCTCTGAAACGCAGCAATCTACTGAGGTGGTGTGGTCTGGCAAATACTGCGCAGAGCGATGCACAGCGCAACACCCTTACTTTTCTTCTTTGATGTAGATACGACCAAGAAGAGTGATGCCGTAAACACGTAGCTTTAGAAAGCAGCTGGTTAGCACAGCTTAGCATAAATACTGGAAATAATGAAACGGCGAGTCTGGCTCGGTACAGAGGAAACAACATCTGCCTGCCAGCAGCGACAACCTGTTCAGCTCAGTAATTAACACGTTCACTTTAACTCCAATCACTTTTGCTCGATCTGTATAAAAACTTAAGTGTTAAAATGGCAGTTTGCTGTTGCACTCGGGGGGTGGTGGTGGTGGTGGGGGGGGGGGCGGCTTGTAAAGCAGCCAATAGTAGTTTTTCCTCTTGGTTTTTGTGCGAATAAAACAAACAAGGTTTTAGGTGTTTATGGGTGAGCTACAGAGGTGCTGCTAGGAGGGTTTTCTTACCTTCGGAGAGAGAGCTGCGAGCCTCTCCTCCCCGTTTGCAGTCTCTTTAACAGCTAAGATAACCAGCTGCCTACTATAGCTTAATATTTGCCGTACAGCCATTAGAGGGGTCCTGATCTCTTGTTCGGCTCCTGCCAAGCGAGTGAGTTATTTCCCAAAATGTCAAACTATTCTCTAAAGACAAGGGCCTCGTCTTTTCTTCTTAGCTGACTCTCCCTCCCTTTTCCTCTGCCTCCCAATTTCACAGCTCTTCGTTAATCTCTCTTTCTTTCACCTCCGGCCTTTTCTCTTTATTTCAACAAATCCTTCCTGACCTGCTTGCTTGTAGCTCCCCTTCTCCCTCTCTCTCTCTCTCCGTCTCCAGCTTCATTCTCCAAGCCCCTCCTTTTCTAATTTTGCTTATCCCCCCCCAAAACATCTCCTCACAGCTCTCGTTCATCTTCTTTTCCCACCGAGCCCTCCCACATCTATACAGTTCTGCCGGTGTTGAGACCGTCCTGGGTGACAAGAGGAACATATGAATTCATAGAACCTTTTAACAACAGCCTGCATTGGTTCATTAGAGAGAGGCTCAGTGGCTGTGGATTCAGTCTTGCCTGCTGCTTGTGAATGATTAGCATGGGGGGAATTAAAGTGTGCTGAACCATTAAGGCTGCTTCAGGTCTCATTAACTTGCTGTTTCATTAGCACGAGTTATTGAGAGAGAGAGGGAAAAAAAATACAACAAGAAAAAGTATAATTTGCCAGGGCGAGCGAGAGAACTCGAAGATTAGCGAGATTGGAAAGTACTATTGGAAAGCATCAGATGAAGAAGCAGATTGACACGAGATGGGTGTTAATTAGTGTGTGTTGCGAAGGAGATGGTGCGGTTCACAAGCATGTTTGGTGTGATCAACCCCTCCCCTCCACACACACATACATATATACACACACACACACACACACACACACACACATATCAACATAAATACACAAATTACATTTTACAATCTGTGTTTGGACTAAATGGTAATTATGTTTGGCCCTGATGTTTTCTATGCCAGTTGGGTGTGTGTGTGTGTGTGTGTGTGTGTGTGTGTGTGTGTGTGTGTGTGTGTGTGTGTGTGTGTGTGTGTGTACCCATATGTTCTGTAGACTTAAAAAAGAAAAGACATTAGCAGTGTTTTTTGAGTGAGGTTGTGTAATCTTATTGCATAACAGTCAGAAGCGGAGACTTCTCACTGTAATTCGAGGCTGTTGGCATGAAAGATAAGATGAATGGAAGTATTGTTTGTTTGTAATGTGAAGTATTAATTTATATAATTCATAATCTTTGGCCCTGTTCAGATAAGCATCTTGAGTAGTTCTTCAACATTTGCACACAACATAAATTCTTATTCTTGAAGCTGTCATCCTCTGCTGCCTCTGCATCTGCTGCTGCTATACCAGGAGGGAACCTTTTGTACCGTAGATTTGACTTTTGTAGGAGTCACTGTGATGTGCAGTGACTCCTACAGTTTCTTTCAAACTGCATAAAGTTCACAGAAATACTGTATTTATTTATTTAGTCCAAATTGCTGATCTCCTTGTTGAAAGTGAAAATCTAATCTATGACATGTAACTTTCAGTAGATTTTCAAGGCACAACAAGTTGCACTATATGGTGCCCTGAGTGGTTTATGTTATTATTTACATCAACTCAGCCATTGAAGCTGCTATCAAGAAACAAGAAGACAGCATCAGAAAATAAGAAAAGTGTGCATCAATATTCCTCAGGAAGCAAGATGATGTTTCAAATTCAAGTATTTTGTTCAAAACTATCCAAAATTCAAAAGATATTCAGTTTAACAGAAAGCTAAGAAAACCTGCACATTTACATTTGAGAAGCTGGAACCACTGAGCACGACTTTTAACGATCAACCCATCACCAAAATTTTCCAAGAAATCTGGTAGACTCTTCCTGTTTGGTTAAAATTCTGATAGACAGTAATTCAGGGTTTCTTCTTGCTTTTCTTCTTCACTTTCTTCCCTTTTTTCTATTCAGTAGTTTTGACTGCTACCTCGAAATAACCTTGAATACACCACACTTGAGCGGCCATCTTTGTATTATTGTAACAGGAGGATGCTACAGCGCGTCTCCTGTTGTCACCATCGCTCGTCAGCCATTTGACAGTGCAATTTGTGCATCCAGGCAGGCGGCCAGGCAGCTGTTGATAGTTTTAGCAGCGCAGTATTACGCTTCTTGTTTCAGCTCCAAACAAAGCTTCCACTTAAGGCAGTGACAATTAAGCGCCACACAAAACTGTACTCTGAGCATTTTCACGTGTTCTCTAATAATCTTTTGTTTTCCAATCCCCACGTTTATGTCTATATGCCTGCATATTTTTTCGGTATGAATCCTGCTTGAGGAAATAAGGCTGATCAAGTCAAGTTTAGATAGAAATAGACAGACGGATTGTTTAGTTGTCATTCTTATGCACCACAAGAAACAAGATTGTGTTTCACACATCCACCGTTTAGTATTCAGTGCTCAATGAAGACAACAATAAATAAGCAGATAATGAGTTAAAATTGGGTTAAGATGGATCAAAAACAGTTAGAATAAGCCAAAATACTTGAGTCTGTTTGTGCAGTTCACACTCTCTGTTTCAGCAGTGTGATCACTGCCTTTTAATTCTAATTTTACCCATCTGTTTATTTCTTTTTATCCAATATTACCTGATTTTTTTTTTAACCTATTATTAATTATTGCTAGCAACAAGTTTTCCATTTTTACTTTTATTTTTCATTTGTTACCATGTGTAAATCACTTAATGTGAGTTTGAGAGGTGTTCAAACAATAAGGATTTTTATTACAACACCTTCTGTCCGTACTTGCTCACCCACACGTCTACGCTGGTCCGTAAAATAAACCGACTTCCTCTCAATATACTCAATATAGCAGCACCAGTCAAACTCTGATAACCGACGCACCCGTGTTTTTTTCCACACTGACCATCTTCTGCTGTCGCTTGGGAGTCGTAGCAAATGGACATAAAAGAAAAATGAGTTCAACACGAGAGTGATCATGTTACTCAAGCAGGCTGTCTGTTATTTTTATGGGGGCCTTTAAGACCGTCTTTTACATCATCACACAGTGGTGCATCCTAGAGGATTCCAGCGTGCATACAATAGTGTTATCGTCTTGATGTATCACTTGCTCAATATCCCTCAATGGAGCAATGTTGAAGGCATGGTTAGTTTTCCTGTGACTGCTTCTCTCTAGTCTTTCTCTTAGAAACATGAGCCAGAATGACTGAGAAAATATTGGTACAATATTGGTACGAACTGTGTGTACATGTGTGACAGAAAAGGATGGGAAAAAATACAAAACCACCCCCCAAAGGAGGTAGAACTTTGAATTCAGAGAAATTTCACAAGATTAGATTTAGGGTATAACTAAGAGAAAAGGTTAAAAATGTTGTATTCCAAAGTCAAGATTGCAGCAAAGTGGCATTTGAAAATACCAGCATCAATGTTTCTGTCCAAAAACAGGCGTCTGTGTCACTTGAGATGATCATGGACCTTGATCTAAACAGTTTTCACTGCAGGAGACGAACATTTTCGTCAGGATTTTTCAACATTTTCAATTGTTGCAAAAGAAAAACAAAACGCACAGAAACAGAAATTAACCTTTTTCCGTATTTGTGTTTTTTCCAGGTCTGCATGTGAAACTGTCGTGGTTGGACAGCGAGGGAGATACGCCAGGAAAGATGAGGAAGAGCAGGAGTGTTCTCACAGTGTCTCCCAACAATGTAAGCCATCGTGTCCCTGATTTATCTCGGCGGTTATATAACAGGCTGTATAAACCACACGTCAAAGAACTTTTTCCAGCACGTGTAATCAAGGGAGATTGGGGTGATTGGATACGTCGGCAGCGTAAGTGGTAGTATTACAGTCACAGCCAGCGAGGGGGACGAATAAACACCGAGGAGCAGAGGCAGAAACTCCAGGTTTATTTTGGAACGGTTTTCGACAGCAATGAGGCGTTCGAGTGATGATACCGGCGCACTTCATGCGCGCTATGAGTTTCCTGTGAAAGCTTTGACTGTGCAGCAGGTCAGAGGAAAGAACAAAGGGTTCTTCATATACACAGCCTATAGATGGATATACTCTCCTCACAATTCACTCAGTCCTTCCTCTCTTTGTCAGTCTCCCTGTGTTCTGACAGTGATCATCTGGGCTCTGCCATGCTCGCTCCTCCTCCTCCTCCCCAGGTCCGTCTTTGCCGGGATTTCCTCTTTCATTAGCTCTATAGCTTCCATATTGTGCTCCCCTCTCCCCTCTGATCCATATTTGATCTTCCCTCCTCTGGCTCACAGGTGTAATGTGAAGTATTCAAACATATGAAAAAACAACATGTGGAAAAAACAATTGTGAAGATGCAAAAGGAGCAGCTTGCAGTGATGGATTTTTTTTATTACCTGGATCTGCGGCCCTCTTCGGCTTTACAGAGCTCTACGGTGAGCTTTCGGCTCATTGTTCAGATGTCCAGCTCACAGCTTTACTGTTTCTAGTGAGAAAAAAACCCCAGCTCACTGCACACAACCTTCTCGGCACCAAACTGTGGACAGACACAGACGCATATTTCCCTCAGGGGTTGGCCGACGGCGCTAACTGACATTTCCCAGACGGAAAGAAACGTGACTCCGTATGAATGATGATGTTGATCTGTAACTGACGGTGGTGAAAGTGAGCAACTTTTTGCTAACACGTTCACCATGTCAGCTTAAAAGGCGATAACGTGACAGTTTCCACATTGTGTTATTGCAGTTATAGCAGGTTTAAATGACCAACCCTTTCACCAAAAAAAATATATTTGTGTGTATGTAATTGGCAAAGCTAATTATGTTTTTTTTTCTAACTAAACATCTGTGACTGCAAATGTTCAGTATCTTTAAAAAAGATATTAACTTTTTATGTAATTTCCCTGCAATACCTCCCTTGAGGCAACTACAGAATTTTTAAGGTGTTAATGGTTAAGTAAAGCACTATTTAGATAAATCAGTGTCTTTGCATCTACAATATCCAAACCAACTAAAATAATTCTGTAAAGTTAAATGGTTCGTGAGCCGTTTTCGAAAATCGGAAGAAACCAACGGTTACTTGATGCGTTAGAAGCAAATTCAAGGCTCCGCTGTCAAAGCTGCTGCCTCCCTCCGTCTGCATCCGAACCGAATGATCAGCGGCGCTCGTTCGTAGGAGACGGGGTTGGGACGCCTGCATATTGGAAGCTCGTATTGTATTGACAGCATCATGCAGGTGCACCTCATAGTTGCCGTGGGTGTTGGGTACCATTGCTCAGACAGCCCATAGCTGAAGCTGTGGGTGTGCGTTAGTCAGTCCTATTTCTCCTCATGTTGGTTCAAGCATCGCGCCTTTTTTTTTTTTTTCTTATTTAAATAAGTTCTTCCTCTCATTTGATTGTCTCACCTTTCTTTCTACTTCACGTCTTTTTCACCCAGAGCTTCTAACCTTGACCGTTGCCTCTTTTTCATGAGGATGTCCTGGTGTTAGTCTTTTATCGTTTGCCAAAAAAAATACATCCAGTATAGTGACTCACCAGCCTGTTTCTTAGCCCCTGGATCAGAACCAAAATAAATAATAAATAAATTAATTAATTAAAATAGATAAATAAATAAATAAATAATGGCCAAGCTGTTCCAAGCACAGCTCTTTGGCTCCTAAGGACAGAGCTTGCATCGCACGGGTCGACCCCAGCCGTGAATCACGGTCGACCGCGCTCCTCCTCCTACAGTTTTGATTGACTGAGTTGCCGAAAGCACCTGAGCCCATGGACCCGGTTTGGAGAAGGGAGCTTTATATGTATGCGAGACCCTGTGTGTGTGTGTGTGTGTGTGTGTGTGTAGGTATACTACTAATCATTTTGATAATACTTTGTTGATGATGATGGCAATGATAGTAGCAGTGTTATCAGATGGGGGAGAACCGTCGGTATAAAGAATGAATCCGCTGACCATCTGCTCCGTGCGTCGGCAGGCAGATGCAGACTTGAGAGCTCAAAAGTCGTTTTTTTTTTTTTTTTATTTTATCTTTCAGTCCGGGAGTTCATTGATTAATTAATTGATTGATTCATTGATTAATTATTGAACTTTAGAGGGGCTGGCAGACAGGGTTTTTTGTTTTAACGTCGTACAGAGACAGGCCAGCTGTTTCTCCCTCCCTCCAGTCTTTATGCTAAGTTGTGCTAAACACCTTCCAGCTCAAGAGAGTAAATAAGCATATTTTCCAAAATGATGAATTATTAATTCGCTTTTTTCCAGATGCTGTATTTTAAAAATGCCATTGTCATTGCCTGCCAATGTGGAAAGGGACCTTTTAGCAACACATCTCATGAACAAGCGATTGTTTCTCACTTTGAAATGACAGTAAGTGGTTATCAACATTTAGGAATGTGGGTTTACTTGTGTAGAGGTGGAGCGGCACAGGGGCACAGTGTTTAGCGCCGTAGCCTCACCGTTAAGAAGGTTCTGGGTCCGAAACCTGGGTTCGGCTTTTCTCTTTGGAGTTCGCAACGAGCAAACTCTGCTTTCCCTCCGCCGACCAAAGACGTTCAGCTAAGGTTTACCGGTGTGACTTGGTGAACGGCGGATCTTAGTTCCCTGTAGTTGTGAGTGAGAGTGGTTGTCTTTCTCTGAGTGTCAGCCCGCTGACTGGCCGCCGAACCGAACAGGAAGTAGCCTGCCGCTTGCCCGTCGTCGGCCGGGATCGGCTCCGGCTCCCCGTGACCTTCTAAAGGACGGGCAGGTATGGAAGGGCGAACGGGTTTGGGATGAATCGCTGCAATGGACGAGAGCAGTTTTTGTTACGGCTTCGTGTTTGCGCATTCAGCCGTGTTCAACATGACTTGGGAGCCCGTGTGATTACCGTGTGCGTTTCACTGAACGCGTTAAGTGTTTCCCGGATCAATGAGGTTAAGTGTGCCGAGGCAGGACGTTGTTATTGGATTTCAGCTCTAACAGAAGGGATTTGGTTTAGCCGGTGACGCTTAGCTGGGATTAGATCTGAGTGGTGTAAGTGTGCGCAGACAAGCCACCGAGTGTTTGTGCTACCGATTTGGCTCATCACGAAGCCGATGTTTGGGGTGGATTAGTTGGGCGCGTCGTGTATGTGCAGGTAATCAGGGTGTAGTATGCACGAGGACTGGAACTCGATAGGTTCATAAGAGTGCTTCTGACACTCGTGGCGTGCACGCGCGGGTGCGTGTTTTTGGACTTTGTTGTGCCGAAAAAAGCGGGCGGATTAATTGATGTCCCTGTGCCTTACAGACCTAATGACCTGATTCCCATGCAGATCACAGCTCACGAGCTCGGATTTGATCGGCTCTGACTCTCAAGCTCTTCGTGAGGGTGTGTGGATGTTCTCCGGTGCTCGTCTGCGAGACCGCTTGAGTGGAGGCCGCCGTTCGTATGTGACCGGGCATATTTATGCGCGTTTCTCCTTAAGTGGGTGCACAGTTCTAGGTGCTGTGATCATTTGTCTAACCTTTAATTCATTAGATTTAAAATCGCCTTCCTAGGGATTGCGAGGGAGTTTGTTGGTGCACGCGTTACTCTCATCAAGTCCCTCCGCACCCTGTGAAATATCCGTCTGAGGATGTAGCTGTAATTTAACCTTTAAACCTCATAATTTCTCCTCATTAATATCGGCGGTTCAGTGAACATTTATATTTGCATTTTTCATTAAAAGGTAAATTTTATCCGAGGTTGTATATTAACTAAATATACTTTAAAGGCATGAAAATAATTAATTAGTGATATTAGCTGTACTTTAACTATGCTGAGCGAAGACTTGTTAGAGGTGTGATAACGTTTATAAAATGTTGCATTCTGATCAAAACAGTTAAGTTCTGGATCTTCTCCCTTCAAGCTCGAATCATGACAATCCGTGAACTCTGTTTTTCAAATATCCCCCTCAACGTATAAACGCTTTGAATTCCGTCAATTTTCTGGACGTTCGCTGTAGAAATTGCCGACGAAAATGGCCATGGCTGCTGACCAGAGACAGAACGAGAAAAAACTGCTCCGACGCGCACGATGACGAGTCTCAGGCGGCGAGCTGACTCGCCGAAGTGGCTCGGATCCGAGCCCGTCCAGAGCTTAACAACGTGAAATGCAGTTTTTGGGGAAGAGCTTTGAATTGCGAGGACGACGTGCGCTCCCCTAACCACTTGGAGATGCCTGCAGGCACAGACACAGCTTTTCTGCCATGGCATGTCCACTGGATGGTGTGTGTGTGTGTGTGTGTGTGTGTGTGTGTGTGTGTGTGTGTGTGTGTGTGTGCGTGTGTGTGTGTGTGTGTGTGTGTGTGTGCGTCTTCTTTTACTGGTCTTCCCTCTGCTCTGTTGTAGGCTCAGCTTCTATATATTTTGCAGTATCCAAGACATCTGTTCTTCAGACTCTGTCTTGTTTTCGCTGTTCTGTGACGGGTAAAAGAGCCTGACTCTTGTTTAACTGGGGATAATTATTGTACTTTGGAGACAGTCTAACTTCTACTTGCTTCCGGTCTTCATGCCAAGCGAATCGCCCCAAAAATCCCGTCTCTAGCTCCAAACGCTGACATGGATAAGGGTGTTGTCGATCTGATAATCAGTAACAGCTGATTTTTCCACCCGACATGTTTGTGAATGTAGTTTTGGTGCCATGAATAAGGAATGAATGAATGATTTGTGTTGACTGTGTGAAACGGGGACTGGGAGGCTCTGACAGCCGATGTTGTCCTGGTGATAAGGACGTGACGCTTCTGAATCGGAACGACAAACGTCGTACAATAGCTTATGTTGTTGTCTGTCAGGGCTTGTCGTTATCAGCCCTTTCCCTCGTTCTTTGGTGTAGTTTTCCTCCCTGACTCTTAATCTCTCTCTGTCAGTTTCTCTCACTTCTTTTGTTATTTTAAAGCTCCCTCCTGCTCGCTCTCTCTCTCCCTCTCTCTCTCTCTCTCTCTCTCTCTCTCCCTCTCTCTCTCCATCTCTCTCTCTCTCCCTCCTTCTCTCTCCCTCTCTCTCTCTTTTCCTCCTCGCCCCCCCCCTCTCGACCTCCCTCCCTCTCTCTCTCCCTCCCCTCTCTCTATCTCTCTCCCTGTCTCTCTCCCTCTCCCTCCCTCTCCCCTCTCCCTCCCACCCGTCTCTCTGTCCCTCTCTCTCCCTCTCCCCTCTCCCTCCCACCCGTCTCTCTGTCCCTCTCTCTCCCTCTCTCTCTCCCTCCCTCTCTCTCTCTCTCTCCCTCTCCCCTCTCCCTCCCACCCCTCTCTCTCTCTCCCTCTCTCTCTCTCTCTCTCCCTCCCTCTCCCCTCTCCCTACCCCCCCTCTCTCTCTCTCCTCTCTCTCCTCCCTCTCTCCCTCTCTCTCTCTCTCTCTCTTTCTCATTCCCCCTCTCCCTCCCTCTCTCCCTCCCTCTCTCCCTCCTCTCTCCCTCCTTCACCCCCCCTCTCTCTTTTGAGCATGGGTCAAACTGAACAGCTGTTCATTCTCTAATTAAAGAGCTTGGATGCTGAGTTCAACACCCTCGCTCTCCTCCGTCCCGTCCTCTCTGCTCTGGCTTGTTTTCATTCACTCTTCTCTCTCTTTTTAATGACATCCATCTCACCTCCCTCCCTCCACAGTTTCTATATCGGTCTTAACAAACGCTGTAAACTTCCTCCGCCCTCTCTACCTTTCTCTATTGTGTCTGGTCGGGAGGAGCGATGCTGGTTACCACAGCAACAGTAACACTTTCTTCCTGTGGCACCTTGGGATTATGTAAACTGTGACCTCTTGCACTTTGCCTGCCAGCGTAATGCCTGGCATTGATTGGAGCTCACGCCTTGTCGCTGTATGAATAAACTCCCGTTATGTAGCCAGTGTGATGTACTTAAAAAAAATTATAATAATTGTAATTCATATAACCCATTTTTTAATGTATTTCTTCAACGGTGTGCTAGAGATGCTACACTTTTTAACCCTGTCTTCTCATTTTGTGTTATCAACAACAAAAACCTTCTTGAAAAATTCATGCTAACTGCGGTTGTGAAAGTGAGTTAACGCCTCTGTGGTTCAAATTCAAGTTTATTTGTCATTTGTTCAGTATAACATGTCGTCTGTACAATGAAATGCTACGGATGAGACTTGAGACACGAGTAAGAGGGCATCTCATAGTATTCAGTTTTCTACGGTGTCATTTAAAGCATGAGGTTAACCTAGTTAAATAAAAATGGGTTTTAGAAATTCTGTTTTTATCCACATCACAACTAAATCAATTATTAATCTTGAGGATCGTAAGGAAATTTCTAGGTCTGGAGCTAGCGATTGTTTTCAGTATCGATTTATTTTTTTCTTGATTAATAGATTTATGTATATAAATCATCAGAAAATAGTGAAAAAATGCCCAAGGTAGTTTCCCAGACTGTGAAGTCTTCAAATATCTTGTTTTCACCCACTAAGTGTCCAGATTTTGAAGATATTCAGCATAAATCCTCAAATGTATGGTATTTTTCGCTTAAAAAGTTACAGAAATGATGATTTGATTATTAGAATAATTGCAGATTAATGCTGGAAGCTGTAAGCAAAAAATATATTTTTTCATAATTTTGGAACCTGGCCACACCCTCACAGCAAAAATCTACTCTTCTGCCTTTCTCTGAGAAATTTTGTAGACAAATATTTTAGGTTGATCCACTAAATTTTAACCCTCTATAGGTGTCATGTTTTCGACGAGGGCTGCATCTAACGCTTAATCATTATTAATTGATATGTAGATTGTTTTTTGTAAAATGCCAGAAAATAGGGAAAAATGTTCCCAAGCCCAGTATAAATTATTTAAATTGCTTGTATGGCAAAGCCCACGCTGCAAAATCCAAGGATATTCTTTCTTTTTTTTAGTCATCCAAGACTGAGAAAAACAAACATTAACGTTTGAGATGCCGTAAGCAAACATTTTGGCTTAATAGCTTTGAAAATTACTCAAACAGATATTAAATTATCAAAATTAACACCCTGTTGATTTACTAACTAATTAATTGACTGTTTGAACTCTACACCTCTTTGTGTGTATAATTGGATTTTATTGGTAAAGATGTTTAAGAGGGAGAAAAGCAGAAAATGCTGGCAGAATATCTTCTTCATGAATTTCTTTATTAGACTAGGAGATTCATTAATTTATAAATTTAAGATATGTTTACCATTGAGTTAACTCCTACATGGGTTGGGGGCAGGGAATGTTTCTCGGTTATAAAAAAAACATGAACAGCGTGGAATCAGTCTGGATCTCAGTCTGTTTCTCATCATTTCTCACTATCTATACATGCATACTAAGCAAACGAGGCTGGAGCCCCCTGAATATGGCCCTCTGCGAATTACACCGTGTTTTGTTGCTCAACCCTCCGACAAACTGAATTTATCACACGTCACGCAATTTGCTATGGAGAGGCGAGGTAGGCAATTTATTTTATCTCATCTGAGACTTGGGCATCAGGCTATCTCACAGTGATAAAGAAAAGATGATGATGAAAGAAAGAAAGGAGAGATAATAATTCACCAAACAGTTTTATTAATATCCTGTTCTTCTGTCAACCTTAGGGGAATATTTCATTACTTTCAGCAGCCTATAAATTGAACCATTTGGAGTTATTAGTTTTGAAATGGCCCTTTATTCAAAGATGACAACTACAGCTCTGTTATTGCATGGAAACATTGCAAAGCTTTCTTGAATCCAGTTATATATTGTTCAATTTTTTTTTCCCTCTTAGATCTGCTGACTCATTTAAAAACTCTGACTCACTTGAAGCAATTCACATTTGCATAATTATGAAAATGCAAGCTTGCCATTCTGCAGACATTTTCAATGCATCCATCTTAAATACAGCAGTACAGTTGGTCCAGAAAGTATTTGGACCCCTTCATTTCTTGCACACTTTGTGTTGTAGATTTGATTTTAGATGCATAAAATTACAGTATTCACCCATTAATTTACACTCAACCTATAACAACAAAGGGAAAACACATTTTTAGAATTTTTTTGCAAAGTCATTAAAAATCCGCAACTGAAATCTTTCATTTACAAAAGTATTCAACCCTTAATTTGGTACTTTGTCGAGGTGTTTTCTTGGCTAAGTCCCTACAGGCTTTGCACACCTGGATGTGATGCATTTTATCCCATTTCTTCCTCCCGGATCCTCCTAAGCTCCGTCAGATTGTCTGTGAGCTGCCATATTCAGGTCTCTCCACCGATGTTCTACGGGGGCTAAGTCTGGACCCTGGCTGGGAAACTCAAGGACATTTCGCTGTCCCGAAGCCACCCCAGCATTGTCTTGGCTGTTTTGCTCCATGTCGTTGTCATGCTGAAAGGTGACCCTTCACCCCAGCCTCAGGCCGTGTGCACTCTGGAGCAGCTTGTCCTAAAGGACCTCTCCGTATTTGGCTGCATACATTAGTGAAGCATAGGCACCACCATGCTTCACTGCGAGGATGGTATTAGCCAAGTGATGAACATTGTCAGGTGTTTGCTAGACATTGTGTGTGGGATCCCTGGGTCGATGTTTGTCATCAGACCAGAGGATATTTTGCCTCTTGGCCTCAAAGTCCCTTAAATGCCTTCTGGAAAACTCCAAGCTGGCTTTTGTATGCCTTTTAGTCAAAATGACTTCTGGCTGTGGATGACAAATACATTGTCTCTTGATGGAGTGCTGCTAAGATGGTCGTCCTTTAGACAGGTTCTCAGATTTCTGCAGAGTTCTCTGTTCTCTGTCACCTCCCCCACCAAGGCCCGTCTTGCCTGTCGCCCGGCTTGGACGGCAGCCAACCCTAGGAACCGTCCTGGTGGTGATAAACTTCTTCTGCTTTTGGGAAAACTGGAAGCTGTGGAAAAAGTTGCATACCCTTTCCCTGAGCTATGTCTTATTATAGAGTTATCATAATGGAGAGTTCCTTGGACTTCACTGTTTTTCTCCTGACATGCAGTTTGAATTTTGGGACCTTTCTATACACAGGTGTTTGCCTTTCTACGTCCAGGCAATCAAGTTTGCTTCACGTGGACCTGAGTCAATTTCTAGACAAATCTCAAGAATAATTAAATCAATCATGATGCACCTGACCACAATTATGAGAGCAGCAGCAAAGGGTATGAAGACTTTGGTAAAATAAGAGATTTTCGATCACTTTGTCATCATTGGTTACTGCGTGTACATTGATAGAGAAACATGGCAATTTTATCCAATTAAAATGAAATCTACAAAACAAGGTGTGCAAAAAGTGAAGGGGTCTGAATACTTTCTTAAAGCACCGTATACACTGTTTACAATGTACACACACACTGACGCCGAGGACACAGATATGTATAAAACAACCACGACGTTTGTTTTATTCATACATTAAAACAACCTTTTAGCTGCAAGCCGTGAATGTATGTGCATGTATGCCTGTAGTTTTTTTTCTTTTTTTCTTTCGCCTGCATGCACAGGTGGGTGTTTTCTTTCCATGTGTGTGTAGAAAATGCTCATTATGTACAAGATAAGAATGTATTGTGCATATTGCTGGAAATTCTTCTCATCTGTAGATTAACATGTCATATTTCATACAATACTAATCAGTCTCCTTCAGTTACTCCCTCGGTGCTCCCCTCCCTCCCACTTTTCTCCCACTTTCACTCATCTTACTTTCAATCTCTCTAGCGACAACCCCCCCCCCCAACCCACCCACTTTCTTTCTGCTTTATACCTCTGCAAGTCCTCCCTCTCATGTCCTGACCCAGCTGTTCTCTCCTCTCTTGCTGTTTTCCTCTTACACTTACTTTCCTCTCTGTAAAACCTCTTTCCCTTCCATGTTCCTTACCAACAGCCCTCTCCTTTCTTCCCTCTCCTACTCCCCATTACCTCACTCTCTGTAACTGATGGGAAGCAGATGTTGTTTTCTCTGCTCATCTGAGAAAACATTCATTTCCTCCATGTTGTTTTGCTGCCTCGGTGCCAAAATGGTGAGAGGGATTTGGGTGTGGGTGGGGGGCGGTTTGAGAAATGGGAAAGATGCCAGTCGAGGGTGCCCCGTGTTGTGAGCAATGTACAGTATATGTCAGCTAAGAAGCAACAAAAGATTGCATCATATGCAGTACAGAAATGCCAAACTATAGAAGGTTAAAGGAATTGGAGACACTGTGTCCATTACGTAGTTGGTCCTCCAAGGACAGTTTGACTTTTTCAACTGTAAAATGTCCTGCTCAGAGTGTATCTTGGTCACAAAAATAAATAAATAAATAGATAAAAACTCTGTCTCAACCTATCTGCACCAGCTTCAGTACCACGAGCATGAAAATGTCATTCTGTGCACCCTAAAGACAGCAAAGCTCGAGAAATCCTCATACCTACTACGGAAAACCATGTTCTGTTTTGTTCGTTTGGTCTTCTGACCAATTTGAGCAATTTCCGATTTAATGCCCCCTTTTTTTAGTGCTCTCTCTCAGGTTATTACATCTGAATCTCCTGGGTTATACTTAGAGAAAAATCATCTTCACGATAAAAGGAAAACGGTAGGAGACGTAACGCAAATCCCGGTCTCCTGTGTCCTTTTACAGACTTTTTGCCACGGTTTAAAGGCTCCTTCCTGCTTTGTTTCTTCTTGTAAACACAGAGGACTTTAACTTCTGATGTTTGTAGTTCTGCAGCGCACAGACATAAATCACATGACAGAAAAAGGTTGCTGAAGGTTGCTGTCTGAACAAATGACCAATGCTGACATTTTTCCAGTGAGCACAGTCTCAAAGGCCTGTGACAGATGTGTGTTGTACGATCTGGTGTAAATTTAGATGTGACAAGGCTGCACAGGTACATTATCGTCTCTCTATTAATCTCATCCGGCAGCGGCAGCCTTGTAACCTGGCTACTGGGACTGTGTGTTTTGTGTGTGTGTGCATGAAGTGCGTAGGGGGGTGAACAGACATTGTTCTCATTCGTATGATGTGTATGTGTGTTGACTAATGAGTATGTCACAGCCTCAGCACTTACTGCTCCTCCCAGGGAGATGAGGAGGCCGTGGGGTTTGTGCTGCTAATGGGCTAATGGACTTTTGCACCTGACCCATCCTACCCCTGCCCCGCAGATGAACACACGCGCGCACACACACACACACACACACACACACACACACACACACACACACACACACACACACACACACACAACCATAAGCACAGATACACATATATCAAAGCAGTTGAAGGTCATTTAAGGATAGCAGGTAGTGTACGTGGGAGGAATGCATGAAGACTAAGCAACAGACTTGTATCAGATTTTACTGGGCGAAACGATTCCAGATTCCTTCGTCTCCTATGTATAAAATATAGTATTTATATATTTTTTTTTTTTCAGAAGAGAGGAGAACATATTTGTCTACTGTTGGACAAAGAAACAGTGTCCAAGTTTGTTTTATAGAAAACCATCACAGACATTAGCCTTGAAAATAAACAGAGATTAATAAACACCTCTGGCAGCATGTCGACAAAAACTGAACATCTTAATCTTATTTCAGGGCAAATTTTCAGGTTACATTCAATTTTATAGGTGCATTAAACATTAAATGTGAATAAACATGTGGTTCCTGAAGTCGCTGTGAACTCTCTCCGTATTAAACCCGGAGTCGCTACGAGTGGGTATTGTTCTGCAAAAGCAGATATTTTGGCTGCAAAAATTACATTGTCGTTGAACATTTTCCTGACATGTTCAGGATCAAATTATTTGTGACTTGCCAAATATGTAAATTTACTACATATTCTCATTATGTTAAGAGAAAACATAACCTGGCCACAATGATGTTTCCTACAAGATGTATTTTCTGTTGCAGTTTAGCTGTATAGAAACTTTGTTTTTTTCCTAGGAGGTGTGGGTGCATGATTGATGTGTCTGTTGATTGCTATCATCTGTACAATTTGTACAATTGGCTGTTTGGGTTAAATCAGCCCAAATGGTCTGGCAATCAAATTTGCAGGAATGATGCAAGGTGAAATTTCCCTTTGCTTTCTGTATGAAAACACTTCTGATTGCTTTTCAAGTGTCATTTCATGTCTCGTCATGTCTTTACTGACTAACCCTGCACCCTCCCCTTTAAGAAGCTTAAAATGTGTGTACATGACGTGCAGAGCAGAATTACCCCGAGAATTTGTCGTTCACGCGGTAGATTTTCTTTTTTTTTTTAGACTGAAGTAATTAAATAGGAAAAAAAACAAAGTTGCAATCACCTCTCTGCTTTTACTGACTTCATCCATGACTTTCTGGATGTTTCTCAGCTGTAAAAATAGTAAGTGATCAGAAACTATTTCACAGCTTCCTGTCTTGAGTCAGACCAGTTGAATTAGTTAGAACTTTCGATTCACAGACAGTTCTCTCTTTTTTTCTTCCAGTCAATCAAATGGTTCGCTACCTCATGATTTTTGTAAAAGGAAGGAGGAGAAAAAAAAAAAAAGTTTTTCCATAAAGGAAAATGGAAATTTCTGACATACGTGAATAGTTGCCCTTGTTCAACTTCGCTGTCGGCATTATTGTGTCCTTTAGAGTGAAACGTTCTTCCTATGAGAGGTTATGATTCATGTTTATAGAGTTGTTAAGCTTGGTGGCTCCTATATAAGTCGGTGCATGTATCCAGAGCAACTCGCACTGTCGTGCAATCGATGACGGTTTGTTAAAACCATCAAAAACCAGAAGAATCGCGTCACATCGCTGTCGCTGTTAGGGTTACAGGGGCTCCGGCACTGGCATTGTTCGGTCCTCGGTCCGTACTCCTATCCAGTATCACTGTTGGGAGCATCACCTCATCTGACGTATGACTGCCACTTGTTATTGTGCTCTGTGCGTTTCTCTCTGCTGTGGTATTTCTTCTGTATTGTGTGTGTGTGATCATAGCCACCACTTATCTGATATCACCAGCCTCCTTCCTCCCTTTCCCCCTGTTGTGCAGTGCAGTTCTTATCACTCCCACATCTCTCTTAGCCCTTGTCTTTCCACCGTCCAATGTCCTCTCTCACAAGTCATAGAAATAATATTCTGGTCTCTTCTTCTTCACTCATGGCTCACCAGCTCTCAAGGCAATTATCTCTGCACAGTGGTGGAAGGCAACGCTCTACTTACTTTTACTGCTTCGGCTCTGTTTTCTAAGGACAAGGTCGCCCTCAACTTCAAGACAACAAATGAGTAGCCAGAATGGTGTATGATTTTTAGTTATTACTGACTTTGAAATGTAAATGCTGCTTTAAATACAAAGGAATAACAACAATTCACAGTGCAGCTGTTTATCAAGCCTTTTGGAGATTCAGTACACAAAATAACAGCCTCACCAATCTTTCGGGCAGGGCACAAACAGGCTCAACATTGATGATTGACTGGTTAACTTTGTTATCCCAGAGGAAAATGCCTTTTTTAGTGTAGGCACAGCTGGTGGACATAGACGGTAAAAAAATATGCAGCAAAAACAGTCAGAGACCTAGTCAACACATGGCCGACGGACAATACCGCTGTCCTACTGCACCAGAAAGGAAGAAGGAAGAAAATTGACGGTGGTACACAGTACCACAAAGCACAAATATGCAGTATTTATACAAGTACAAGAATCCTATATAAGGCCGAGATGATGAGACAAACAATAAGTATAATGGTTTGTGGTACTTGACTTTATTGCTGGACAGTGGCACTGAGACAAGCAGTGTTTCCAGCATGAACTACCACCATCGTGCTGAGTGAAGTTCAAATTTTCTGTGAGTGGATCAACTACCAAAATTAAGTCAAAAGAAATGACACATATAGTAACTTGTTCGGCCTTTATTCGATGCAATGGAAAAACACCGGTATATTAACGTTCTCCAACTCAAAATCATAATCCGCAATGAATGGGTTGAGGCAACCAGTGATTGTGGTGAATCATTCAATTAAACAACACTCAAATTTGCCGTATCTGTTGTCAACAATATGCAAACCGAGTTAGTTTGGTGATCTTCAGAAGTGCAGGAGTGTGTGGAGGGAGGCAACTAGCCAAGAGGAGCTGTGGGACTCACAGTGGGAGGATTTATTTACGGGAGTGAGGAGAACTTAATACTAGAGTCCCAGTAGGTATCAAGCTCATAAAAATATTCAATACAAATGATTTAGTTGTTCATTTTTACCTGGTCCTACTGCCAATCCCGACTAGACCTTTACAATTACAGTACAGGACCAGGAGTAAAAGTACTCTGTTCTACCTCAGAGTCAGACATTGGAGCCACTTGCTGTTCGAAGCTTCCTGCACGCGCTATGAAAAAAGAGTGGAGGTTCTTCTTTTGGAACAAATGGCATCATCAAATAATCTGCAGGTTAAACTCTTCCTTAATTATTTGATCTACAAAACATCAGAAATTATTAAAAAAAAAATTCCTATCAAAAATTATAAAATTTCCCCAGTCCCACACCAAGGAGAATCAATTTACTTTTACATCGGCCAAAGAAAAGCAGTACATCCATCCAGAAAACAGGCTGCAACGATGGAATATCTGGTAGTTTTCCATTGAAATATGGCTTAAATGATCTATTATCAAAATGTTTGTTGAAAATAATGATTACGCCTTTCAGTTTTTTCCTATACAATTTTGTATGTGCAGCTCACAGGATGCTTGATGCTTGATTGGATCAAATGAAAATAAAATACAGAAAATATTGTTACTTATGGTTCATTTAAGGTAGGAAGGTATTTAGGCAAAAATAAATAAAAAAGACAGTGTTCTATACACAATTCATGCTTTTTCTGCCTTTTAAAAATAGCTTGTAAGTTCAGTTCAGCCATTGGAGAGACCAATGAGTTTATACACATTTAGTGTCTATGATAGAGAATAATTTAAAACCTTCCACATGTTATAGGTGCAGGTGAATTCCCCACAGGCCAGTTGCCTTTTTAGTTGAGCTATATTAACTTCAAACAGCACCGACGCCGAACCTGAGTACCCTGAAATAAAAACCAAACTAATATTTGATGGGGAGGGTATGAGCGGCTTGGGGTTCGCCTTAGAAAAATAATAAATTTACCAGATTGGTTGACTGATTTTGGAGTAATCATGGAAAAAGGAAAATGCATCGATTTGAAAAAAATAAAAAATAAATAAATAAAAGTTTGATTTTGGATAAAAGCAAAGGAGAGAACAAGAGAGGGTGTAAAGCCAGTAACTTTAGTCTCTGTCAAACTCTGAGCATGATATTCCTGGCGTGTGTCTGAGATTCACAACCAATACGGCCTCAAGAACTCTAAACACAAACTGATCAGACAACAGATACAAAAGAAGAGTGACGGAGTGAATCTGGTCGGAGGTGGGAGCTTCAGCTCGCTAACGAACGCAAACACATGCCCCTTTTCTCTCTGCGCCTCTTGCTCATTTGCAATTGTCGAGATTACTCATGCCCTCCAGGATTTACGTGCGCCGTAAATCAGACCGCAGCTGAGGAATAAACGGGGTTATTTATGCCCCTGCAATCAGTTTGCTTCAGACGTCACATGTTAAAACATGTCTAGAGAAATTAAGCCAGTAAATGAAGCGGAAGGAAAGAAGCGGAGGCATCCGAGGAGGGATGAGCGAAGAGGGGATGGCAAGAAAAAAAGAATCCTATAATCATGTGGGATTCTTGCTGTTATACTGCTCAGTAAACAGCTCGGTGTTTTTCCACAGAGCTTTTTTTGTTTTTTTTAATGTATTAAAGTCATGAAAATATCAAAACAGCTGTATTTCATTTGTTCGGGTGGTCAAGAGGCTGTTAGTAGTTATATCTTGCCATTTTCCAAAAGACCGTTTCAACTAACTTAACCATAGGAAGTCAGTTTGGGTTTTCTGTTATTTTTTTACACTCTGATATCCTGCCTTCTGAGGTAAAAGGCGGAGGTTAGTGAAAGGAGGGTCAGGGCTGTGCCTTAGTACCATGGACGAATATTTTCTATACTAATAGATAAGTGGAAAGGGGGGCGCTGGTGCTCAACAGTATACAACACCAGCTTCAGTCAGGAACAAGGCTGTGGCGCCCCTTGGTGGACAAACAGCTGATCAGGTGGCGGAGGAAAAGCTGTGGCCTCGATAATTAGACACAGCATTTACTTTGAATTGAAGGCCAGGATTGGTTGATGGGTTGAGTTCTGCACTTTTCCTTTCATCTTTCATTATCTCTCTACTGTCCTGTTTAGCTTCTCCTTCTCAATTTGGCTCTAAATGAGAATGTAAACTTTGTGCTCTCATTTTCATGCACTTATTCTCTCCGTCCTCGCTTTCTTTCTACTCCCAGGACAGCAAGGAGCCTCCCGATTGCTGCCTCAGTGAGTCCTTTACCTCCCCATCCTGCACCCTGGGCGTCGATCTGCGCCGGGGCCGGCGCCGCTTCTCGGGCAACCTGCAGCTCCCCCCGCTGTCGTGGCGTCAGGGGGAGAGGTCGCGGACGCCCGACGAGGAGATCATGGCCAGGCCGACGTCCCTGCCGTTCGGAGCCCCTCCCAGGATAGACATCACACCCGTGGATGCTGAATGGTGAGTGGTGGTAACTAAACATAAGGCTGCTTTTTTTAATGACCCTGTGGAGCATTGTTTCCACCGTGTCTCCATCTCAGAACAGCGATAACACTGTTCCTGTGCACAGGCTCTGCAGCTGACACATTAACTACATACACCTGCTCACTGTATCATTACAGGGGGCAGTAGAGTGCAAGCAAACAGACCTGCTCACAGTATAACTGGATATTGATATGCTCTGGCTGATATGAGTCTCTTGCGTATGTCAGATAGCTTCCTGCAGTGTTTACAACCGACAGAGGGTATTTCCCCTGAAACAAAGCAAACAAAGCTGCTTTTGATAACGTAATAAACAATTGGATGACTTTGATGTAATAAAACGGAAACCTTCAAGACCAAAGGGCATATAACTGCCATGTGGCACAGCACAGTACATGTACTTAATGAGCGTGGGTATTGCGTTAGCCATAATCCATTAACCAAATTTATCACGAGATGAGGGCATGTCAAGATCTCCAGAGTTCCGAATACACTCCAATAAAAAGGAGATCTCAAGATTCACAAAATTCAGGTGAGAGCGGGGTTAGAAAAACTTGGAGCGGTAAGTTTCCCTCCTGGTGAACTTTTGCGGGGAAGGAAGGCGGGACCCGACCGGGCCAGTTCTCGGCAGCGAGGGAGGACCGCCGACCCTGGTTGGGGATAAGGTCGAGCGATGAAAGAAGCTCTTTGAGCTACGACTTTTGAGGCGAGGGAAGAGTCTGAGGACTCGGTGGTTGAGCCTTGCCCACCTTTTATAGCGGATGCTATGAAAGCAGTAAAAAAAAAACAACCCCAAAAACTCCACAGAGACAAAGCATCAGGTTTTGATTAGATTCACCTTGAGATGCCGAAGGTTGATATTTTTGTGTCGTCTTGGTTGGTTCATTTCTTTATCATTGCAAAGAGATCAGGAACAGCTTAGACACTTAGAACTACTTACTCATATATAAACTTCTTTTTCCCCGGGAACGATTGAGACAGGGTGCCAGAGAGGAGTCTCCAGCTGATTCCTGACACTGTTAAATACCTGCTTGCAGTCTGCAAGATTTGCACCGATACGTCAGTAGCTATTTTGGGGTAGGTATGCTGCATATCCCCCTGCCCTCAGGTGGGTGTACCACACCACCACAGCTACGCTTTTGACCCCGTCTTTCTAGGTGTTAATGGGGGGGTTGGTGCTGAAATATTGGGCGATCGAGCTGTCGCTGTCAGCCATCCGGTCCTTGTATATTGAGTGCTGTGCCTTTACAGCATTTTTTTAAAATAGGACTTTTCTCCAAGTGTATTCTTAGTTGGCGTTGTCCTAAGCCAAGAGGTCGTATCTGCTTTTTGTTGATCATACAGGTCTGTTCATTTTACTGGGGATATATATCAGTCTTCATAGACGTGACTCTACCTAGGTGACGAACAGGCATCCTCCCGTGAAGAATCTGTGTATGGCAGTGGACTGATGAGTAAACATGTTTTTCTCCGTTCCTTTTGAAGCCAGTTAGGGGACGCTCAAAGGTTAAGTAAATGCAATTTGAACAGCTAATCGCCGGAGACAAAGTTATGCTGTGGCAAACCACGAGTTTCCCCCCGTCGCACTGAGCATTGACTGTGCCTCGGAAACCTTGTTAGAATACCTCTCTGCATCAGTGACTGATCTGTCGTGTTGCATTCAGCCCTCTGAAGATGACACTGCCTTTTTTCATTATTTATGCACCATGCCCTCAGACATGGCCGAGCGTTCGCTCACACACACACTCTCACACACACACACACACACACGCACACGCACGTGCACGCGCATACATATACTTGCTGCACATCCATAGCAACAGGTACAATGTGTAGTTTCAGATAACACAAACACAAACAGCAAGTGGCCAGGTCTTGGCGGACAGCCAGTTGTCCAGTCGTGTCGCATTCAGACACGCTTTGTGTGTGTGTGTGTGTGTGTGTGTGTGCCTGCGTGTGTGTATGAGTATGAGTGATGTTAGTAAAGATGGAGCCAGCTGAGGAACGCTTTGATAGGAGTTGCCAAGTGTTTCATTCCTTTCAGTGAGATGAGTGAGTTCTGGCGGAAAGGTGGTGCTAATCAACCCTGATTGGTCCTGCTCTCAAGTGCATGTGTGTTTATGTGCACCGCATAAACATGTGTGTGTGTGTGTGTCCTGTTTAACTTTCCTGTAGAACTATATTCTGTAGGTTATGTGGGGCAGGGTGTTGCTGGATGTTGATATCGGGGAATATTTTTACATTTACCTTTTTTGGTACTGGCCGACATACAGTGAGTGACAGATGTGCTCTACACCATTGGTTTTCAGACTTTAAAGTTTTGCCTACTTGTGACCTGGTGTGAAAAACAGCATATGTCTAAGAGCAGATTAACCAGACAGTTATGGTCCTTTCTAAAACTGTCCTAAACCCTCAAATCTCAAAAGGAGACAGCACATATTTGACAAGGCCCAGAAAAAAACATTATATTTTCTTTAACATTAACATTTTTTCATCTTCTAAACTATCTTCTCAGTCACTTCATGACTCCTAAACTTTATCTAATGACCCAACTGGGTGTTCCGACTTCTACGTTGGGAACCACTGCTCTAGGTCTTTAGTGTTCTTATTGTGCCAGGACAAAAGACACAGATCTCGGTCCTTATTCTGAATTGAATTATGATTATGATATAAAAATTGAAGGCAAAGATGAGTCCAGAGAGTAACAAGGGAAATTATTATTATATTTTTGTTAATAAGGCCTTACTACTTGACGTGATAGTACCCAACGCCCTATGTTTAAAATATGCAATATTGAGTTTGCAACTAATGTTTATGTTAATTTTCGGTTATTTTCTTGATTAAGCGATTCATTGTTTTGTTTTTTTTAAATGTAGAAAAAAAAAACCTTGTTGTAATTTCCCATAACCCAAACATACCAATTTATTCAGACAAAAGTTTAAAAAAATTTCAGTTTACTACATTAAAAACTACAAAGAGAAGCATCAAATTGTCACATCTGAGAAGCTTGTACCAGCAAACATTTTAAACTGTTGCTTGAAAAATAACAATCCATTATCAAATTAGTTGCCCACTATCGTTGCTGATCAACTAAGTGTTTAATTGATTAATTGTTGCAGTTCTCGGCAATATCGCAATATTGCACGTGAGCACAATCTTTTAGGAACTTCTCTGGGAAACAAATAAAAGTCACGGAAGTTGGCACAATGAGAAGGGAAATAAAAACTAATTTTTTTTGTTCTGGAGTATCCGTTGATGAATGCAATTAAAATCCTGAGATTAAACCTAACGTCCTGCTTATGGAGAAAGCGCTGTAGAGCTGCAGTTTCTGTTTCTACCAGAAGAGAGCAGTGTGATAATGGCTGAGCGTGAACATGGTGTGAAACATACGCTGTGGCCCTTTTTTGTTCGGCTATTCTCAACCCAATTTAACACCTGCGGGAGATTTTGGACCAAGGTGTAAGACTTTGCTCTCTGACACCGTCAAAACACCAAAGGCCAGAATTATTTTTGGAAGAATTACGGTGAATCACTCCGGAAGAGATTCGGAGGATCTAGGCCAAGGAGCACCGAAGCTGCTCTGGAGTCCTGTTGTGGTCCAAGACATTAATAAGACGCCTCATGTTGTTTTGTGTTACCTGTCCAAACACATATCTTGCATTTCCATCATTTTTCACCGGATCTTATGATGATTTGCATTTCTTTCTGTTAACGGTGAGTTTGTTGGTGGCCGAATGGTCCGCTCGGGCATCCACAGACTAGATGGCAGGTGAGATGTGTGTCGGTTATCGGTAACCCCGGTGCTAGAGGCAGACGCACCCCCCCCCCCCCCCCCCCATCCTGCCCCTCCGCTCTTTTAAAAGCCATCACACTTTGTCCCCTTCAGGCATCACTGCTGCTGAACATCAGGGTCAGCAGAACCTTCCTGAAGGTCCTCAAGTCTGATTACTCTCTCCCCCAGTGAAGCATTAAGCTGGTAGACGTGTGTGTGTGTGTGTGTTTGTGTGTGTGTTTGTGTTTGTGTTTGTGTTTGTGTTTGTTTGTGTGTGTGTGTTTGTGAGTGAGTGTTTTGTGTATTTTATGTGTTTTTTTTATCTAAGTACAAGTCATCAGCACCATCTCTCCTCCAGATCCCCTCTTTTTCTGCCTGTACTTACGTAAGTGTTGCCACCAATGTTCGGGGGGGATGAGAGGGAGGAGGGAGTTATTTTGGGATTCAATTATTTTTCCTGCTGATATACACAATTGCTCCAGAGCTCAGTATCGCTCACGGATTGATTGTTGAAATTTTGCGCGTGTCTTTGGGGTGTGCTTGTGCCACCGCTCGAGAAAAGCCTGTGCAAATGGACACTCTGAGTGTCAATGATTGAGAGTCAGCAACTAATGAAAATACTGCGTTTGTGTATGTTTATCAGAGTGTATCTTGTGCATCTATAGGACAGAGACACGGCTGAGCCAAATGAAGGCCAGTGGATGTGTTTACAGCACATGCACACTAGCAATCAGACTCTAACCTAATGTGGCCTTAGCAATTGCCAGGCACACTCCATCTAGATTGCCCTAATCAGGTGAAGAGAGGCCATCACAATCAATACAAAGATGGCCGCTAACACACATTAGAGTTTGTGACTTGTCACACTGAGCTGTTATCAAATGCTTTGTGCTCTATCACATCACTTCATTGACTTTTGTCTGCTGGGGACAAGCCGGCCGATGGAAAAACACATGAAACATCAGGTGTCTGCACAAGATGGAAAAACTAGGAAAGGAGTCTGTGGTATTTTTGATAGATATGAAAAATCTCTTTTACACCTACAGTATATGCTTGGAATAGATGACTTAGATAAAATGTCCCACCAGTTTTAATGGTTAAATTGATGTAGATAAGGGCAACATTTGGCAAAACTAAGGGAGGCAGTGATTGGCCAAAAGACGCTCCACAGTGGTCGAAGGTAAAAACCTTATCTTGCTGTCAGACTGGATTTTGTTTCCCATTCATTTCTTTAATGATCAGGCAGAACGCATTTGCTTCTGGTCATGAATTGACCGGTCTCTCAAACGAAATTTGATTGAACTTCGGCATGTAATATCTCGCGTCTGTCCAGTGTGCAGCCGTTGAAATGATACAATAATACTCCTGCAGTTTATGTTTACTAGTCTGTTCACTAGGGCAACAACAATCCTTTATTTTCGTGATTGATTAATCTTATGAATATATTTTGATTTGAGTTAATTGATTTAATCAATTAAGTTCCGAGGACATGCAGACTTCTAGTTTTGCCTCGAAACAGTCGAAACTGCATAGTTATTCAATTTAGAGTGAAAAGCAGCAAATCTATTCATTGCAGAAGGTGTAACCAGAAAGTGTTTGGCATAAAATGATTATCAGCTATCATATTTGTAGCTGCTTAAATTCCATTGATTGACTAATCGATTAATCGACCAGTTGTTTCTTATTTACTATCCATGCTGAGTTGCTGGCTGAGTTTGCTCTGACCACAGATTTCGCCTTACTTCATTTACTTTTTTTTTTTCTTCTGGTATTTACAAATGCCAGAAAACATAGCCGGTGGCAGTGTTTACATAAGAGAAGGGGGTAATCTTCAAATACAATTACGCAGCGCCGGGAATATTGTGTTCTGCAAACCTGTTAATAGAGTTAGATAATGTCTTCATCATTTAGTAAAGTGATTTTGGCATGACGTGTTAAAATCCAAAAATAACGAGTGAGAGAGAGAGAGAGAGATTAAACATTTACACATTCGATAAAAAACCTTTGCAAGTGTTGAAATTTGATTTTACGAAGAGTTGGTTTTGTATAATAGTGTCACTGTATTTTTTTTCTGTTAGGTGATATTTCAGAGTTTCTCGACAAAATAATGATTACGATTCGTGGCAGCGATAACATAAAACACTATGTGTGTGCACAGCTCTTCCCGGTGTCATGGTACTAAATATTCATCTATCTATCTATACAGCCCAGACCAGTGCTCCCTGTAATGAAAAGTGATAAAGGTTATGACTATCAACGAAACTTGCCGTTTCATGAGTGTCTCCAAACACGATTTGAAACCATATCTGGATGTGATTTTCACCCCGGGGTCAGGACGACCACAGTCAGATTATGGCTCGTCTGCACTCGGTGTACTTGTACTTGTTGAGCGCTGCCCTCTCCTCTGGTGTTCCAGACGGCTTTCGTGTGGGTGTGAGTAATCCACACAGCTAGTGAGCAGAAATTGGATTTTGCATTTTTATTTTATTTAGTTATTTATTTTTTCATCTTAGCATGCACGGAGACCAAACTAGACAAATTGTGCATTAATATTACATCTGTGTTATTGCGTAGCTCCAGCTATTCAGCTTCAGCCCTGGAAGTGCGTATAAATAAAGTATTCAACCTCCTTGGACCTTTTCATGTTTATTTTTATGTAACTTTGAATATCAGCAGATGAATAAAGAAGGTTTAGACACACATGAACAGAAAAATGAATTTCAAAAGAAGAAAGAAATTATATCCCTATAAATGTTGAAGTAAAGAACGGCTAATAGTGGAGTGTTGTGCCTCACTAACGGACTGTAAGACAAAGAAGGCCTACAGGCACACCCAAACCTGGGATCCAGCTAAGGCCACGTGTAAATAACCAAGGGAGACAAAGAACTCAGCAGAGCATCCCCCCACCACGAGGTCCCAGTTGGATACCTGACCAAATGGACGACCCCCAACGGGCGCGGTGCCCTCCGAACAGCGGGACCATAAAATCTCCACGGATCCCATTGGGCTAAATCCGTCAGAATCACCACCAATTCGTGACGTCACCTAAAGTTATATTAACACAGAAACTCCTGAAACTCGTCCCTTCTGCGTTGGAACCTTCTGCGTTGGACCCTTCTGCGTTGGACCTCGCCAAGACCAGAGAACTCTCGCTAATAGAAGTGGCACCGATAACCGCACCCTTCTGCGTTGGACCCTCGCCAAGACCAGAGAACTCCTCGCCAATAGAAGTGGCATCAACAACCGCACCCAGATCTAGACCGCGTCCCTCGTGGCGAACACTAGTTGTAGTCCAAGTTTCTGAGTTAACTAACTAACCGTGAGTCAGCGGAATTCCCCCGCTGTTCCAGCCGCCCTCGCTTCGCTGTGTCGCCGACACCGTTCAACTCGCACCAGAGTCGCAGACCGCCTTTCGCTCCCGGACGCCCAAGGAGGTGAAACCTGGTAGCTAACGTGTCCTACCTGTTTCACAAGAAGACGAAGGACACAGATCCTGCTTCTTCTGAGTCGACGAAGAATTCCCGCCGTGAGCCGAATCAAGCACCTCGTCGGAGACTAACCATCTCGCCGAGAAAATAAGTTAGGCCGAGAGCCGCTAACCAACGACTCTTCTCCTGCAAACGGACGCCGAGGACGAGCTCGCCGCACCGCTGGACTCGTCAAAAAGTAAGAGGCTTATAGCTCTGGGCAGACGTTAGTAACTAAAGTGTAATAAGCTGTCGAATGTTTATGATTACATGGGTTGTGTGTTATTTAATTCATATGTGAACATCATTGAATGAATTATAAGTTATCCGTCTGCAGCGGATAACTTCTGTCCCGCTTCTGTATCACGATCGAGACCAGTACTTTCTGTGTCAGTTAAAGGCCCAGACTCGCGACACTCATCAACTGAGTCGAGTAAAGTCTGTGTGATACAGGAAATACTGTCTCTAAACCACACGATCGTCAGAGCGTCTTTGGTTGAACTTGTCTGTTTCTGCTTCCACTAACGCGACACGTTCCGATTCGAACGCCCGCGCGGAGGGTTCGAACCTGCCCCACCTAGTTTTCTTTGTCCAGTCTGGTGGTAACGGTGTAACGTCACTACATTCCACAGACTCCCTCCGCCGACCTCGCGTGACGTGACTGTAACTAGACACGCCCGCCACCTCAGTCCGCCTTGCGCACACACATAGACCCCCTCACGCGCCCTCACACACACTCTCACACTTATACACACACCACCATACAGATACTCACACATACTCACACATACCTACCTCAATACTTACACAATTTCACGATCGGTAGCTAGTAGTAAATAATAAGATTTATTATTTGAAAGTGATGACAATTGAAGGTGATATTGCTGATGATAATAAATTCTGTTATTGCTAAAAGAGAAGTTTATTTGTGTTTCTGTTCACGTACTGTGATAACAAGCTGGTTGACAAGGTCAGTGCCGACCTCTTTACCTTCCTATTCACTATAGAATTAACAATAGTTCCAAATTATTGGCAATTCTGAGTGAACCCTTTCTTGAGACTGAATCCAACAGTTGGTTATTGGTCCGGTTTGTCGGTGGTGCCCCGTTCTTGATGGTTTAAATTGATCGGATTCTGTTAATTTTAATAATTACTCGAGATTATCCTTGATAATCAGTAATTGTAGCTAATAGCCAATTCATTGCTCTGCACTGCACAACGGATGGTGCCTTATGTGAGGTTGCATCTGAATTTCAGCTATTAGTCCGGTTTTCCGGTGGTGCCCGTATTAGTAATCCTGATTAAGCCAATCCATCCAAATCTTTACAATTATTAATGATTATTTTAATAATCACTAATTATTGCCAATAACCAAGTCCTGTATTAGGCTCCAAGCACAACAAATGGTGCCCGTAGAGGCCTTGAAGATACCAGAGTTATCACAGTATCAGACAGATTAACACAAATTAATAATTTCGAATTATTAATTTTAATTTTTTGAAAAAATTTTTTTTTTTTCTTTGAAATTCAATTTCTTTAAGAATTGGCACTTCTCTATTCACTACCTGCCAAGTAAATAGGCCTTGTGGTAGCAGTTAGTGAGGTGAAAAGACAGTTCTAAATTGCAGATAGAACTGCAGCTTGTGCCGCAGGTGTAAACATTCACCTGTGCCAGCAACACAACATTTTCAAATAAGAATTTGTGCAAACCCACTGGGCAGGGCATAGTCATTAAGAAAATGAATCCCAAAAACCCCAGATGGATGGAGCTGAAGCTCCTGAGAGTTACTGGGACCAATCCTGAGAGATGTGGTCACGGCCTCCTTCGCCTCCCCAGGAGAACAAGAGAGGCTCAATAATTACAGTCAAAACGGCTGTCATGTTGCGCTACAGGAAATAGCTGATTATGTTAACAACCCAGCCGAAAACCGAACGCATCATCCAGGATGTGATAGGCGAGCTGTTCCTGTTATACCAGCGCCACACTCACCTGCAGATAACCGAGTACCAAAACCAGGTCACTCAGTTGCAGAAATCGATTGCCAGCCTGTGGCAAGAGGTGCAAACCACCCAGGCTGAGCGGGACCAAGCGCAGGGAAGTCTTAAGCTCCTGCAAAGAGAGGTCCGCACCGCTCACCAAGGAGCAAGATTCAGGCCCAAAGAGAACTGGTCCGTCAGGAAGTAGCGATGATCTAGCCCAGGAAGTACAGGACAACGTCCTGAGCTAGAAGAGTTCATCCCTACAGGCGCAGACAACCGCCGACACCCCCATTCAGAAGACTTACAGGACCAGGAGAATCGAGCTTCATCCTCAAGCGAGAGGTTCCTGTCTCGAAGATGGAAACCCTGAAGCTGTCTAACACAGCGAAAGAGAAAGGAACCAGGAGTCGGACCACTCCTAATGGGGGAACCTCTAACTTAGTCGCCATCGATGACTACCAAGCGCCCATCAGGTCGCCTTGGGACGCCAACGCCCTGAGTCGGGAGGCCGAGCCTTTTACCCCAGCTACAGCTAACCCACCTGTTCAAACAGAAAGAGGGTGACCATCCCCATGCCCATGATGGCAGGGATGACTTCAGACGCCACCAAACCGTGAGCCGTATATATAGCACGAGAGGCACACCAGCGTGTCCGGGCGCAGTCCTTCGCCACCACCAAGGAGGAACACCGCCTCATCGCTACCTTGACCTGAACGACTTGGAGAGCTCGGACTCTGACACCGAGCAGTTATACCAAAGTCGAGGCCTGCGAACCCGACAGATTGAGTCCCTGGCAAAGGACATAGAGCGCTCGACCCGACAAAAAACGCTAATGTCGACGACTACCTTCGTGAGGTCAACCACTGTCTGTCCGACTTACCCAATGCTACTTCACGGAGAAGCATAAATTAATATGGAAGACCACGGCAAGGAGCGCCCATGCGTTCATGGAGACATTACCAACGGACACCCGTACCACTATCCGCACTGCGGAAGGCCCGGGAAGAATATTCAATGTACACCGATGAGACCTCCGCCACCCTCAGTGCTTTGAATATCTTGCAGAAGAAAAACGAGTCCCCTCGCATCTACTACCAACGGTTGAGAACCACATACTTCGGTGGATGCAGGACTCCAGGTTTGGAGGATGACCGGGCTTTTAAGTCCTTGTTCCTCCACAACCTCCACGAAAGCATACGTTACGAAGTCACGATGCATTGTAGGTCGCATGACCTCAGCATGAAGGAGGTTAGGAAATTTGCACAGTTGGCCTGGGAGACGCGCCGGCCCAAGACTGGTGGACGCGAAGGCGACACCAGGGTCCTGGGAATCCAGACCTCAGAGAACGACAGCTTGACGCTGGAAGGCAAGGAGCTGCCTCGTGCCAAAACGGAGGGCCGGACAAGACCCCAGAGACACCAATCACCTCCCCCTCAAAACGTACGACGGAACCAGAGGGATGATGATTATATTCCCAGGCAGGAACCGATAAGGCCACAACAACGTGGAAACTTTCCGCAAAAAGGAAAAGACCGGTTCGATCGGAACCCCAGACAAGGGTACCAAGAGAGAAAGGGGCGTGGGGACACCCGGGTCCCCCCCAGAGGGAAGGACCAGCAACCGGATATGGAGGAATTAATCCGGAAGTTCACCACCGAAGTGGTGAAGCAGCTCGACGTGCTACGCCGTCCATCAGGTCCCCCGGATTCCCCAAAGGAACCCGATACCGGAAATCCCTCAACATGACTAGGCCAGACCCCCGCACCCGCCGCCGCCAAAGTCTACTTCGTAGGGTGGGGGGCGAAGCCAGAAGAACCAGACGCGATGACACATACCACTCCACGCCTTTTCTGTCTTTCCTGGGCGACGGAAGGCAACGCCCGCGGATCTACACCAAGGTCGTAATAGGGGTTGCACCAGCACCTCGCTATTGGACTCTGGGTCAGAGATCAGCCTGATAAACATGCACATGTTCACCAAGATTGCTAAAGCAATGCACAACTTGGGCAAACCACCGCAGATCGAGCCCTGCGATATGAGCATCACAAGCTACACGCAGGACCGATCACCCATAACCAGACGGGCTTGGGTGGACCTCACATTCCAAGAGATGACCCTCGTTCACCCGCTACACATCTGCACCCTTGACACAGACCCACTCATCGGCCAAGACCTACTGGACCGACTGGCTCCGCCATCGACTGCCACCCAAGGACACATCTGGGCTCAGGTTGATGCTCCTAAGCCACTAAATGTGGAGACAGATCTGCTGACCCCAGGGGAGCGAGTAGATGCCATCCAAGGATACAAGAAATCCCTACCAATGCTCATGCCCCCTCCTGTGCCCGAGACTGGCCCTGACCTCTCCACACCAGCTGCAGACCCCCTGCCGCCACCGGCGGGCAGTCATGAACCCCTGCACTGTCATGAATCGCCTCTGTTCACTGAAGAACACAGATGACGCACTGTACAGTCCCGAGTCATCGGAGGCGGCACCTGAACGACACCTTAGCCCCAGATGTACTCCTGGCACTGTGGTCAGAGAAACTGCCATCAGCCAGGACCTGTATAAGGACGTAACCCGCCTCCTTCAAGACGCGAAGTCACTGCCTGCTCCTGCAAAGGCATCGCAGCCACCAGACAAAGCAATTGAGTGTGCGCCCTATCCGTATGGGAGAAAAGAGGTTGTGCACCTGGTGAGCGTAGTGCCTCAGCTTCAAACCCCATTCCTCGTTAGCCGACCTCCTCGTCCAGACTGGGTGCCAAGCTGGACACAGTCAACCAAGTCTTGTGGTCCGCACCCACCTTCCTCGGCAGAGCATCTGACATCAGGACAGACCATACCCCAAGCATGTCAGGTTGCCAGCGAGGTCGACATGACTATCCCTGCACGAACGGCAGGCGCCCCCATTCGCCTGGTGATTCTTAGAGGCAGAAGAGCTACGGCTCGCAAGCGCTCTTCCAGCCTTTAAACTGTTTCAGGAAACTCAACCTGTCAGTCTGTGGCACACCTGCTTGAACTGAACCACCGCTCAGCATACCTGCTGGTTCAGAACCTAACAAATGCCCCGATCCAAGTGATGGCAAGACAGCCGCTGGGAATGCTGGTTGACAGCTCCTTCCATGACTTCGAGTTGACCATACCAGTCGTTGGAGCACTGCCTCCATCGTTGACCAAAGATGATAACCCAGAGGAACCGGTTCACATCCCCACATGATCGCCATCACCCGTCATGAGGCATTGCAGAGTGAGGCAATATGCAGCGCCACTCTGGGCACCGGCGCCTGGTGGTATACTCCTGGTGACACAACCAGGAGACCCTCCGAGTGACCCCGAACCCGCCTCCTCGAGGAACCTGGGTCTACTCTTGAGTCTGAGATCGATCAGCAGCTTGCAAAAGCAGATGCACTGATGACAGACGACCAGAGAAATGCACTGGAGCTTGTTCCGAGAGTTCCAGCACATTTTCAAAGACCCTCATGACTGTGGAGTAACTGACCTTCATACGGTCCGCATCCCAACCGACCCTAACGCACCTCCAACGCTCGCGACGACAGTACAAAATTCGCTTATGAGTCAATCCAGTGGATCCTCGACAAACTGCTGGAAAAACGAATCATCAGGGAATGTAACTCAACGTACAACTCCCCAATCTGGCCGGTGCTGAAACCAACCGGTAAATGGCGACTCACCATCGACTACCGACCATTGAACAAACAGGTTCCACTCTCCCGATGGCCCATGATCCACTTGGATCAAGAACTAGCCAAGGTAAAAGGGGCCCGTTTCTCCACTGTGGATGTGGCCAATGGCTTCTGGACTATGAAAGTTGACCCTGCTGACCAGTATAAGCTGGCTTGAAATCGCCAATATACATGGAACCGCTGCCCGCTCGGTATTCAAACTCTCCAGCGGAATTCAACATCTTCTCCACAAAGCCATGAGTGACGCTGCGGCAACCTCATCTACGTGACGACATCCTCATGAGGAGCGGAACCTTTGAGGAGCACCTGACCGAGATCCGACATGTTGAACTCGACCAACTGCGGCCGCTGGAGCCAAATTGGCACTTGCCAAGGGCCAGTGGTGCCGCACTAAAGTAGAATATGTGGGCCTTACAGTGGCGCCGATGGCATCGAGCCACAACCGGAAGGCTCCAAGCCATCCGACATTGCAGCTCCGACAAACGTGTCGGAACTCAGAAGCTTTAGGGGTCTGCAACTACCGACAATTCGTGTGGAGGATTATGCAGAAATAGCCCGACCCTCACTGAACTACTCCGGAAGGACAAACCGTTTGAGTGGAAAGAACCTCAAGAGCAGTCTTTCCAATGGATGAAAGAAAAACTTTGTTCGCATCCTGCCTTGCCTACCCTGACAAGGACAAAGAATTTCTTCTAGAGGCTAGCTTTCCTTACTGCCTCAGCGCCGCCTGGCACAGAAATATGATACAGACAAACGGCGCCACGCAAGCAGCAGCGTTGAGATCAAGTTCTCGGATTGCGAAAAGGCCCTGCTGGCCACCGTATGGGCTGTGGAACATTTTCGCAGTTACATCAGAGGACAAAAGGTGATTATTGAGACTTGCCATCAACCTGTTGCATTCCTCAACAGTCAGCGCCTGAGGGACGGATCGGTATCGAACAGTCGACGCCGTGGATGATGGCATTGCAAGGCTACGACGCCGAGGTGAAGTACGCCCAGAACCACCGAATGGCTTTAAGCCAGGCTGGCCGACTGTAAACATTGCGACTGTGAGGAGCAAGCAAACCCGAACCTACATTCATCGCCACTCCATCACCACCTTCCAACCACCACTACTATGACGCAAATGCCTGCTTAGGCCTGCCAGAAGTCTACGTGGACGGTTGCTCCTACCAACATGAACGCCAAAGGAGTCGGCCTGGGTCAACCACACAACCAAACAGCTTCCAGCTGGGTGCCAGAACGAGTCAATATGCAGAAATCGCTGCAGTACTCATTGCTCCAACAAGCTACCAAAATGGCTATGGAACAGCTGGTGATCTGCTCAGACTCCAACTACGCCGCCACAGCTTCATTTGTCACCTCGTGTGGAAGGAAAACGGCATGAGGAATGCTAGGAATAAGGAAGTTAAGAACTCCGAACTCTTCCTTGCCTGATCCTGTGAGGGACCGAGGATGACAGTGTACTGGAAGAAGGTCAAAGGACACTCACCAATCTCAGGTCCAGACAAAGATGGCAACGACGAAGCTGACCGCCTAGCTAAGCTGGGCGCGAACAGGGTACACCGTGGGAGTTCAAGGAAGAATGGCTCAACCAACGCCTCGGTGAACGCTGTCACCCGCAGCAAGCGCGAGGAAGACGAGAAGACCTCAAGACCACGCACAGACCCTATGCTTAGAACCTGGGGACGAGATCTCGTGACCATGCAGGAACGAGACTCAGACATCCAAGCCATCCGACAACTTGTTGCAAATCCCCAATTCATGCAAACCAAATCCAGCCTTTCAGACCACTCTCGCCTCTGAAGGAGCACAGTCAACTCCTCCCCAGAGGGATGGAGATGTGACACAGTAGAAAGGGGAATAACTGCATACCATAGGCCACAAGCACAGTGTTCATAAGGGTTCCTCAAGGAGCCATCATACATATCGAGAACATAGTCCTCCATCACCTCAACCCCGATAGACATGATAGCCACCTAACAATCTTTTCTTCCTCTCCCTTTCTCCTTCCGTCCTTTTTGTTTCTTTGGTATTATTTTCATGTGTTTATGTTTATGTTTTGTTCACTCCACTAGGAACCGCAGCAATAATATCAAACGGCAAAGAATGTGACAACCTTGATTGTATCATGTCTTGACACTAGACTTTAGCTAATGTTATGAGAACTCTGCCCAGAGTTAGCCTCAGAACTGCCCAGATGCTAAAGCCCTGCACTCTTAAGAACTGTATGAACTGTCACCTCCTGTTAACCACAGGAACACATGGACTTTGAAACCCAGGTTACACACAAGCTACAGAACTGTTCGGCCCTAATTTGATCCAAAGCGCGCGACCAGCATCCCAGCCTTCAGATCAAAGGGGTTGTGATACAGCCTCACTAACGGACTGTAAGACAAAGAAGGCCTACAGGCACACCCAAACCTGGGATCCAGCTAAGGCCACGTGTAAATAACCAAGGAGACAAAGAACTCAGCAGAGCATCCCCCACCACGAGGTCCCAGTTGGATACCTGACCAAATGGGCGACCCCAACGGCGCGGTGCCCTAACAGCGGGACCATAAAATCTCCACGGATCCCATTGGGCTAAATCCGTCAGAATCACCACCAATTCGTGACGTCACCTAAAGTTATATTAACACAGAAACTCCTGAAACTCGCCCTTCTGCGTTGGACCCTTCTGTTGGACCCTTCTGCGTTGGACCCTCGCCAAGACCAGAGAACTCCTCGCTAATAGAAGTGGCACCGATAACCGCACCCTTCTGCGTTGGACCCTCGCCAAGACCAGAGAACTCCTCGCCAATAGAAGTGGCATCAACAACCGCACCCAGATCTAGACCGCGTCCATCGTGGCGAACACTAGTTGTAGTCCAAGTTTCTGAGTTAACTAACTAACCGTGAGTCAGCGAATTTCGCTGTTCCAGCCGCCCTCGCGTGTCGCGACACCGCTACCAGAGTCGCAGACCGAGGAGGTGAAACCTGGTAGCTAACGTGTCCTACGTTCACGAAGAAGACGAAAGGACACAGATCCTGCTTCTTCTGAGTCGACGAAGAATTTCGCCGTGAGCCGAATCAAGCACCTCGTCGGAGACTAACCATCTCGTCGAGAAAATAAGTTAGCCGCCGAGAGCCGCTAACCAACGACTCTTCTCCTGCAAACGGACGCCGAGGACGCCGCCGCACCGCTGGACAAAAGTAAGAGGCTTATAGCTCTGGGCAGACGTTAGTAACTAAAGTGTAATAAGCTGTCGAATGTTTATGATTACATGGGTTGTGTGTTATTTAATTCATATGTGAACATCATTGAATGAATTATAAGTTATCCGTCTGCAGCGGATAACTTCTGTCCCGCTTCTGTATCACGATCGAGACCAGTACTTTCTGTGTCAGTTAAAGGCCCAGACTCGCGACACTCATCAACTGAGTCGAGTAAAGTCTGTGTGATACAGGAAATACTGTCTCTAAACCACGATCGTCAGAGCGTCTTTGGTTGAACTTGTCTGTTTCTGCTTCCACTAACGCGGTTCGAACCTGCCCCACCTAGTTTTCTTTGTCCAGTCTGGTGGTAACGTAACGTCACTACATTCCACAGACTCCTCCGCCGACCTCGCGACGTGACTGTAACTAGACACGCCCGCCACCTCAGTCCGCCTAGACCCCCTTCACGCGCCCTCACACACACTCACACTTATACACACACCACCATACAGATACTCACACATACTCACACATACCTACCTCAATACTTACACAATTTCACGATCGGTAGCTAGTAGTAAATAATAAGATTTATTATTTGAAAGTGATGACAATTGAAGGTGATATTGCTGATGATAATAAATTCTGTTATTGCTAAAAGAGAAGTTTATTTGTGTTTCTGTTCACGTACTGTGATAACAAGCTGGTTGACAAGGTCAGTGCCGACCTCTTTACCTTCCTATTCACTATAGAATTAACAATAGTTCCAAATTATTGGCAATTCTGAGTGAACCCCTTTCTTGAGACTGAATCCAACAGTTGGTTATTGGTCCGGGTTTGTCGGTGGTGCCCGTTCTTGATGGTTTAAATTGATCGGATTCTGTTAATTTTAATAATTACTCGAGATTATCCTTGATAATCAGTAATTGTAGCTAATAGCCAATTCATTGCTCCTGCACTGCACAACGGATGGTGCCTTATGTGAGGTTGCATCTGAATTTCAGCTATTAGTCCGGTTTTCCGTGGTGCCCGTATTAGTAATCCTGATTAAGCCAATCCATCCAAATCTTTACAATTATTAATGATTATTTTAATAATCACTAATTATTGCCAATAACCAAGTCCTGTATTAGTCTATGAAAAGAAAGGAAGGAGAGCGAAGAACCAGGGTGGAATGGGGAACCTCTAACTTAGTAAATGTCGACTCGCCGATGACTGCAAGCGCCCATCCAGGTAAGCCTTGGCTGAGTCGCGTCTGGTGCGGCTTCCTTTCCCCCCCAGCTACACCCGTTCAAACAAAAAAGGGTGACCATGGCAGGAACCGATAAAACAAACAACAACGTGCGACTTTCAAAAAAAAAGGGCAGGGTTCGATCCGGAGGACCCCAAGGGTAAAAAGAGAAGAAAGGCGGGGGAACACAGGGTCCCCCAGAGACTGGTGAGGGGGGCACAGAAGAACCAGACAGCGATGAACCTGTATGGCGTGTGCGTGAAGAACCCCGCCTCCCTTCGCCACTTGGCGAAGTCAGACAAAAAGCAATTGTGGTGCGCCCTATCCGTCGTATTGGGAGAAAAAACCTACATTCATCGCCACTCCATCACCACCTTCCAACCACCACTACTATGACGCAAATGCCTGCTTAGGCCTGCGTCAATATGCAGAAATCGCTGCAGTACTCATTGTCATCCAACAAGCTACCAAAATGGCTATGGAACAGCTGGTGATCTGCTCAGACTCGCTTCATTTGTCACCAATGCTAGGAATAAGGAAGTTAAGAACTCGAACTCTTCCTTGCTGAGGGACCGAGGATGACAGTGTACTGAAGAAGGTCAAAGGACACTCACCAATCTCAGGTCCAGACAAAGATGTGGGAGTTCAAGGAAGAATGGCGTAAACCTGGGCGTGACCATGCAGGAACGAGACTCAGACATCCAAGCCATCCGACAACTTGTTGCAAATCCCCAATTCATGCAAACCAAATCCAGCCTTTCAGACCACTAGTCAACTCCTCCCCAGAGGGATGGAGATGTGACACAGAATAACTGCATACCATAGGCCACAAGCACAGTGTTCATAAGGGTTCCTCAAGGAGCCATCATACATATCGAGAACATAGTCCTCCATCACCTCAACCCCGATAGACATGATAGCCACCTAACAATCTTTCTTCCTCTTCCCTTTCTCCTTTTTTGTTTCTTTGGTATTATTTTCATGTGTTTATGTTTATGTTTGCAATAATATCAAACGGCAAAGAATGTGACAACCTTGATTGTATCATGTCTTGACACTAGACTTTAGCTAATGTTATGAGAACTCTGCCCAGAGTTAGCCTCAGAACTGCCCAGATGCTAAAGCCCTCTGCACTCTTAAGAACTGTATGAACTGTCACCTCCTGTTAACCACAGGAACACATGGACTTTGAAACCCAGGTTACACACAAGCTACAGAACTGTTGCCCTAATTTGATCCAAACCAGCATCCCAGCCTTCAGATCAAAGGGGGATGTTGTGCCTCACTAACGGACTGTAAGACAAAGAAGGCCTACAGGCACACCCAAACCTGGGATCCAGCTAAGGCCACGTAAATAACCAAGGAGACAAAGAACTCAGCAGAGCATCCCGTTGGATACCTGACCAAATGACCATAAAATCTCCACGGATCCCACAGAATCTCACCTAAAGTTATATTAACACAGAAACTCCTGAAACTCGTCCTTCTGCGTTGGACCCTTCTGCGTTGGACCCTTCTGCGTTGGACCTCGCCAAGACCAGAGAACTCCTCGCTAATAGAAGTGGCACCGATAACCGCACCCTTCTGCGTTGGAGAGAACTGAAGTGGCATCAACAACCGAACACTAGTTGTAGTCCAAGTTTCTGAGTTAACTAACTAACCGTGAGTCAGCGAATTCCCCGCTGTTCCAGCCCTCGCTCTTCGCTGTGTGAGGTGAAACCTGGTAGCTAACGTGTCCTACCGTTTCACGAAGAAGGACACAGATCCTGCTTCTTCTGCCGTGAGCGGAATCAAGCACCTCGTCGGAGACTAACCATCTCGTCGAGAAAATAAGTTCGACTCTTCTCCTGCAACACCGCTGGACTGTCAAAAGTAAGAGGCTTATAGCTCTGGGCAGGCGTTAGTAACTAAAGTGTAATAAGCTGTCGAATGTTTATGATTACATGGGTTGTGTGTTATTTAATTCATATGTGAACATCATTGAATGAATTATAAGTTATCCGTCTGCAGCGGATAACTTCTGTCCTCGAGACCAGTACTTTCTGTGTCAGTTAAAGGCCCAGACTCGCGACACTCATCAACTGAGTCGAGTAAAGTCTGTGTGATACAGGAAATACTGTCTCTAAACCACGATCGTCAGAGCGTCTTTGGTTGAACTTGTCTGTTTCTGCTTCCACTAGAACCTGCCCCACCTAGTTTTCTTTGTCCAGTCTGGTGGTAACGGTAACGTCACTACATTCCACAGACTCCTCCGGCCGACCGCGTGACGTGACTGTAACTAGACACGCCACCAGTCCGCCTCACACATAGACCCCCTTCACCACACACACTCACACTTATACACACACCACCATACAGATACTCACACATACTCACACATACCTACCTCAATACTTACACAATTTCACGATCGGTAGCTAGTAGTAAATAATAAGATTTATTATTTGAAAGTGATGACAATTGAAGGTGATATTGCTGATGATAATAAATTCTGTTATTGCTAAAAGAGAAGTTTATTTGTGTTTCTGTTCACGTCTGTGATAACAAGCTGGTTGACAAGGTCAGTGCCGACCTCTTTACCTTCCTATTCACTATAGAATTAACAATAGTTCCAAATTATTGGCAATTCTGAGTGAACCTTTCTTGAGACTGAATCCAAGTTGGTTATTGGTCGGGTTTGTCGGTGGTGCCCCGTTCTTGATGGTTTAAATTGATCGGATTCTGTTAATTTTAATAATTACTCGAGATTATCCTTGATAATCAGTAATTGTAGCTAATAGCCAATTCATTGCTCCTGCACTGGATGGTGCCTTATGTGAGGTTGCATCTGAATTTCAGCTATTAGTCCGGTTTTGGTGGTGCCCGTATTAGTAATCCTGATTAAGCCAATCCATCCAAATCTTTACAATTATTAATGATTATTTTAATAATCACTAATTATTGCCAATAACCAAGTCCTGTATTAGGCTCCGAAGCACAACAGGAGGTTTGACGCTGTTGGTGCTGCTCCAGTAGACCAAATGTTTGTGTGGCTTTTTAGTTACTTTGTCAAAGTACTTTTTAAATGATCTCACCTTCTACCAGCGCCAGTCAGTTGTGAGGGGAAATGCTAGCGGAGCAGCAGATGAGTCGAATAAGACCCAGTTTTATGATAAATTCCTGCAATGAGCCATAATGTTCTCCACTGTTTCATCGGCTTCGAGAGAGTCTTGGTTAAGTGTCAAAAGTTGGGAAAAAAAAGAATCTGTCAGCTTTTCCTTGGCCACTTTCCTGGTTGTCAGTTTTGTGTCGCGTGTTCTTCTCGTGTGTGAGTGGGAATTAAACCTGATACCCAGCGCGGTCTAGTTTGTCACGCTGTGAGTTGACGGTGATGTCATTAAAGGGGATAACGGTCTTCGTACTACAGCGTAGTCAAACATCCCGGGGAGAAATCCGCGGCAGCCGTCACTCGTTCTTCTCGGTTTTCCAGGATTGCTCACAGAAGCATCATCAGCGAGGTCACCTTCAAATCCCAAGCTCTCTCTTTTGTGCTTCTCTTCAGTTATTTCAGATTTCTCCACAAACCACCTGTATCCCATTTGCTGTTACTCTCTGTCTTCTTCTCACTCTGTTCATTTTCCTTTTCTATATGCTTTTATCCTTATTGTATATTTCCATTGATCTGAGAGATATCATTCATATGCATAGAAACTGTAGAGCAGCATCTTTACAACCCTTCCCGCTTGTCCCTGCCACTTCACCGTGTATTATCTCTGTGTTCACGTCTCTCTGTCTCCGTTTTTCAACAAACCACAGTGAATGAATGCAGGTCTGTTAATCTGGGCCACAGCGTAGTATTGTCTTTCACTTATCTGAGAGAGAGGGAATGTGAAAGAGGGAGTAGGAAGAAAAGGTTTATGTAACCGGAGATGCTCCATTAAGGGCTCTCATCTCGAGATTGAAACCCGTCAAACCCCCCCATACCCAGGATAAACACACTGAGACAAGAGCCCCCTCACGACACACACACACACGCACACACACACACACACACACACACACACACACACACACACACACACAAACAGACATACACTCATAACAAACTTGTACTTCTGTCTTTGTGAGGACACTCATTGATATTGTACATTCCCTAGCCCCTTTCACCATAACAACTAAATACCTGACCCCATCCCTAACCAAAACCTAGCCCTAACCTAAACCTAATTCTAACCTGAACCCCAGGACCAAGCCCTAAAGCATAAGCACCGGCCCTAAGGGTGTCCTGGTTGCCCCGCTCGGGGTTTCACTGTGGGAGACTAGAGACTGAGGGAAAATGGGGCAGGCTGAGGCGTCTTTCCTGCATGTTGTGAAATTATAGAAAGTGACAGGTGGGGCTGTGGCGTGGGCGGGAACACTTATAAAATTTTAAACCCTGTACTCGTTTCGAAAGATGGAAGTGCAACTATATAAGTAAATAAATGGAAAAATTCCTTTCAGTGCAAAAACTTACAGTGCAGTGCTGAAATCTTCCATGGATTACTATGAAGCTAAAACTGGAAACACCACAGCCCAAGCAGCAAAACACAGTACAGCAAAGAAGACGAGCAGGGCTGCTACTAATTAATAGAATATTTAATATGATTAATTATTTAACAAGATCTGTCAGCCAAATGTAGGAAAAAATGCTCATCAGCCCAGATCCCAATGGAAATTGATTGACCAATTTTTAAAAAAACCCACAGGTATTCAATTTATATATATATATATATATATATATATATATATATATATATATATATATATATATATAAACAAAAATCTTCACATTTAAAAGCTAGAAGCAGCAATTTAACCCTGCGGCTTAAGGGTGGCACTCTGACGGTTGGTTGATCCACCACTCTGGTTGGATGGATTGAAATATTTTGCAGACATTCATGTTCCCCAGAGGATGAATACTACTGACCTGGTGAGAATTTTCATCTTTTCCTGTAATTCCCTGCACTTTTCCCGCACGGCAGACATCAGGTCAAATTTTCATTTGGTCCAGTACTTTAGTTTTTCCGACTAAATAGCTGCGAAACTAACAGCAATCCCCAACAGCTTCTGCTCGTCTTTGTTTTTATTACACGTTGACAATTGTTAGTGTGCTAACATGTTTAACCTAGATGTGAACATGCCTAATATCATGTATGATAAACATCAGATTGTTAGCAATTACTTTTCTGTCAGATACCTGAGAAGAATCTAGCATCGGTTTCCAGCCCTAGAGATGTCAATATAAAAGTCCACTTTATCAAGGAAATAACATAGTGAAGAGCTGCCAGAGCTCCTTAATGGTTGTCTGCAGGCTCTATTGTGTCTATCAGCTCTATCTATGCTGAACTTTTACCAAAGCCCTCAAGGATGGAAAAACCGGAGTTTAACATGAAATGAAATGGCTCAGTCACTGTCTAATTCAATCTCCTTCAGTCCCCTGTTTGCTCGTCTCATTTGTGCTTTGTCATTCATCTTTTGTCAACCCTTCTTGGAGGCAGACGCCTCACTAGAGCGCGAGAGCCAGCGATTATCTTTTCATGTCGGAGAAACTGAGAATTCAGCCTTTCTTTTTCGATTCTATGAGGTGCTTTTTTTTTTTTTAACCATGATAAAAGCATGACTACAGTGGTGGTAATGGCTGTTGGTTCTTCAATCAGTCCGTCCACAGTTTTGGCTCTAATACATCAAGAACTATTTGGTGGATTGTCATGAAATTTTGCACAGACACAGTCTGTACTTACTTTGGCATGTCTAGTGCCCAGAGGATGAATCCTGATGGTGATCCACTGACTTTTCCACCAGTGCCACCAGGGAGCCATTTTTTTTTGTGCGTGTGTGTGTTTGTTTTTTTCCACTTGTCCAGTGAAATATCTACAATTTGTACAGACATGCATGATGCGCAGATGATGAACCTACTGACATTACTGATCCCCTGGCTTTTCCTCTAGTTCAACCATGAGATTTCTTTGGTATTAAGCGAAATAGTTAAGCACTAAAGCAGCTAGCATGGCGGTAAATATTTCAAGATATTATAAGACAGATATTTTCATGTCACTTAGGTAGGGCAGAATTTAAAAAGCGCACAACTCTACTTCGACAGTATATGATTTAACAACTAGTTCGCCCATCAATATTTGATGCTGCTGGGATGCATTAGAGAAATATACAGGTGAAGTCATTTTTATCTCTATGTCCAGCGTTTGCTTTGTCGAGCATTAGTTTGGCCTGTTTGCCAGTAAAACTTTATTTGTACTAAAGTAGGGTATGGGGGGGGGCAAGGGAATGCCATAAATCACTGGTTGATTTTTAAACCACTAACAACGAACTCCAGCCTGCTTTGCTCCTCTATCGCCCCATATTACTACAAGTGTTTTCTTTTTTTTATGCACAAGCTTGGAAAGAGTATTTTCAAAGGGTTTATTGGCAAGCGTTGAGTGAGAGAGCGCTCCATGCTCCAGTGGCTCACAGTCATCAGTGACTCACAACCAAAACAAATCAGTCCACCCAGCAGACGAGCAAATGCTCACTTTTCCAATACACATCACGCTGCCACTCTGCCTCTTCTGATGTTCCTGTTGGATTTCTCTTCTCAGTCTCTCTACCTTCAGGGTATCGCCCTTCTTTTATGGTCTTTTTTTCCTTACTCAGATTAGTACTTTGTGTGTGGCTATGCATGTAGAATGACTAAATCTATCTGTTCTTTCTCTCTTTCTTTCTTTCTTTCTTTCTTTCTCTATATAGTGTGGCAATAACATGGTTGGATTGCTTCCATTCAGACAGAGGTATGGATGGGTAAAAGTGTGTGAGCGCACGCCCGTGTGTGTGTGCGTGTGTGTGTGTATGTTATGTGTCTCTAAATATGTGTGTGTTAGTTTGTGTGTGAGAGAAAAATGGAATTTACTTGTGTACCAAGTTAACATTTGGTCGCCTTCTTATTGCTATAGGACTTTGGTGCACTGGCATAAATGCATGCTTCAGACTGTTTATGTGAATCAGTTGACCTTTGAACAGTGTGTATGTTTTCTCCTCACTAATACCCATTAAGCTGTTTGCTTTTATCTCCTTTCCAAATTGCCTTTTCTTTTCTTTTTTTTTTTTTGGCCTTCAGTCATCAGTTGCCTGCTTTACTAAAGGTCATAACATCATCAGCAATGTTGCCACAAATCCCGGCTAAACAAAAAAAATTAAATAATAAATCCGACAACCTGTTACTGTGCCTGCCTGCCTTCCGTCACCAACACCCCCAGCCAATCCTTAACAGGGGGGGCGTGGCTTGCTCTCACTTGCATGCCTGCTCTCGGCTCCTTGTGTATATTCTGAATGAAACAGCAAGTGAGGCATTTGCCTGCATGCCGCGCCGCGCTGCGCTCGCTGCCCTGACTGCGCAAGTGGAGGGAATTCTGACGGGAGGCTCGGCATAGTCGGAGTCACTCTGTGCCACACCGAGAGTGCCTTTGGAAGAGGTGGGGGCTGTTTGCAGGAGAGAGGAGGTCAGCCGAGCAGTGATGGATGGAGGGAGAACAAGACAGGAGGAGGCAGAGAGCAGTTTTAAGCCCTTCTGAATCTTTCATAAGGGAGATCCTCCAACATCAAGCCTCCCGGATGGACTGAGAGAGAGAGCTGGTACTGAGGTGTGCATTCAGCAGGCTGTTCCAGAGACACAGGGACACGGGGGCAAGGAGGGAGAGTGTTAGAGCACTGGGGCGTGCACTTCACAGACGGCAAGACCGGGAGAGAACTGGGAGAGAAGCTGTGTTAAAAAGAGGAATTCTTCTGTCCTGGAAAGAGCTGTACGTGACCCCACTGTGGGCAGAGCTCCTCTTAGAGCCCCCGATGAACAGAAGGCCAGCAGGAAAGCACGGTGTATGAACCAAAGGAAAGAGAGAAGGAGTGGGCACGACTGCTGGCTGGCTAATCCCACAAACCCCTGAAGATCAGGGAGAAAAAGGGGAAGATAGAAAGTACAGAGGCATCACAAACAACGAAAAGCTATGTGTGATCTGGCCTTTTCCCGAGTGAACGTTTGTGTCTGAGGTAGCCTAAATCTTTATTCCAACTACAAGGTTTCAGCCCGGTTTAATCTTATTTGTGTCTGGATAAGTCAAGAGGAGGAGGACAAAATCAGCTGTACATGACCGGCTGGTGGGACTGAATTTGAACAGAAAGTCTCAGAATCTGACAGAGGGAAAAAAAAGTCTGCCGCGCAGAACGAAACCCAGCCTGCAGGGATGTCGTCCAACGAGCTGAGCGTTGAGATGGACTCCTGCATCCGGACATTCAAGGAACACATGCACCTGGAGCTGGAGCCTCCCAAGATGCCGGGTGTGGTGGGCGGGAAGAGGGGCGCCACATCCCCGAAACTGTCCCCTAGAAGCTCACCGCGGCTCTTCCGCAAGCTGATGGTCAACAAGAGCATCCGACAGAGGCGACGCTTCACCGTAGCTCATACCTGGTAAGGCCTGGGGTGGGGTCGGTAGGTGGGGTTCGTTGAAAAAATAAAGTAGGGGGGTGCAGGAGGAAAACAGTGTTGAGACATACTGAAAAGGTAAACGGGGGAAATCGGTGGAAAGGATAACATGCAGAGTGGAATGATGTAGATGGACAGATCTACAAAAAAAAAGGCAGAATGGTGTTAAACAGGGGGGGAATTGGGTTGGTGGGGGGTATTAAGGGTGACGGCAAAGAAGAGTGGGCGGCAGGAGGAAAAAAGGCCAGGGGAAGGAAAAGAGGGTGAGAGCTGGAAGTAGGACAGAGTCATGTATGAAGAGAGGTAGATGGGTTAAACGGAGAACCAGTGAGGGGGAGAAAGAGATGTAGAGACAAAAAAATATCCCAGGAAAGGTGAGAAAACAAGGGCTGGAGAAAAAGAAAAGGAGGTAGACGGCACAAAAAGCCCGATGCGCTCGGAAGGAAAACAGTTTTCAGGGGAAAAGTGAGTTTTATCAAGAAGGGCGGGGGGGGGGTCAAACATGTATGATAGGGCTGCTGTCTGGTGATTTGTCACCGGGTTAGATGATTACATAATAGACTAAAATCATATTCAGCAGACTTCCCCGTCCTCCATTTTGATCTAGTGTATCTCTGCCCTGTACCTGGGTGAAATTTGTGTGTGTGTGTGTGTGTGTGTGTGTGTGCACGCGTGTGTGTGTGCGGGTGTGTTTGGTTGCGTGCGGATCAGTCTGTGTTTAGGATGGCTGCAGTGATGTGGAGGGAGTGTTAGGTGCATTATGTAACCTGGTGGTTCTTAACCTTTTTGGTTCGCAACCCCAGTGAACGAATGGATGTCTACATAACAAGACACCGGCTCCACACAAAAACGACAAACATATTTCAGCATCGCACAATAACGTGATTTGATTTTGTTTTGTCATTTCACATCGGCGTCATCTCTCTCGTTACATTTTCTAGAAGAAGCTCAAGGATTTGTAAGTCTGACTTTCTCCATTAAACAAGATCATACTGTCAAAAAATGAGATTGATGTGTTGGCTTTTTATAAACCCCATGTTCCCTATTACTATTATTAAAATGTTTTCCTCAGCTACTTTGCATCATTTATCCCCCCCCCCCCATCCCCCACCCACTGGCTGAATCTACCTCTTCATTCTGCAGCATTTGGGCACCACACTAGATGTGAGGGGAGGGCTTGCCATGTTATGCAATGTATGGATTAGAGATGAGGAACAGAGCTGCTGTGATTTGACTAAAGAAGCTTCAAGGTGACTCTTGTCCTTCATAGAAACAGCAGTTAAATTTGTCCACATAACGCAGCGGCAGACAAGCGTTGTGTTTTGTTTATTTTCATGTGGCTCGTCCAGGCGAGAGCCATCAATTGTAAAAAGGGGGAATTAGCATATGCCGATATAAACTTGCATTACCACACATCTCAGAAATGTATATGAATTTGTGGTGCCATGATAAAGCAGACTTGTTACTGCTTGAATGGGGCGGGTCACAACAACAACAAAAAAAAAATCTCTCAGTTGGGGGATAGGAAGAAGAGGAAATGAGTTCAGATATGAATCTCTTCCTGTATGTTGTGTGTAAATGCTTCACTGTTTGTATGATGGAAAAGAGATATAATATGTGCATATGCATATTTTTCTTTGTGTTTGTATTTGTATGATGTTTATACAGCCATGACTGTGTTTATGAGACACTGTGAATATATATTTTTTGACACTATATCCAAATGTTTGTACATAGGGGGGTTTTTTGGACACATTTATAAACGGTAATGGGTGTTTATTCTCCCTCTTCTCCCTCTACATCCGGTTCTCCCCTTCAGATTTGAGATGTCATGTCTGTTTATCTCTTTCCTCTCTCATTGTATAGCCTATTTCTGTGCAAAGAGAGAGATTTGTGGGGGTTGGGTGGGTACAGAGGGGAAAATGCATGAAGAAAAACAAGGAAAATTGCTTTGTTTAGCAATCATTAAAGATGTCGGTATTGTCCACTGCCTTGTTTGCTCCCATATGTCCACAGTATATTGGCTTGATCCAGGGACAACACCCATTACGGCCATTAACTGCCAGTCCAGCCCATTAACAGCCATGTTCATGATAAAGTGTCCTGAAGCGAGACAGCGAGGTCTAGCTGCTCTCACTCACTGTAATGCTCTAAGAGGGACAGGTAGGAGGCTAAAAATGGAAATCGGGGGGGGGGGGCGCCCAGAGAGAAAAATCAACAGTCATCTCCAGAGGGGAGAGGCATGGCATTCGGGCCAGCGAGAAATGGAGGAGATAATGGCACTTGTTAACCAATGCCAAGTGTTTTTGTCATTTTTATTAAATTTTCATGCCTTTTTTTTTTAGCAGGCAAACGGTACATTGTAGGTAATAGTAAAAATTATTTATGAACAATCAGAGGAAATCCAAGATTAGTCACTGTCCCACGTCATTAAATACACTCTGTAGTGGCCAACATATCATTATCCCTTTTGTTTTGCAAAAAAAAAAAAATAATAAAAATCACCTTTCCTGGAAATCCTTCAGGGTATTACCGGCCCATGCGCTCTTTCTGGCCTAAATGTCTCCCCACCTGTGCTCGACATTGGGAAAGGATGATGAATTACTGGTATGTACAGGCCAGATCTTTCTAAAAAAAACAAAACCAAAAAACAACAAAACCTTATTATGTAATCATGTTTTTGCATATTCTCCAGGATTTAGCACTGCATTAATTATCACCGATTGTCATTTTTATATATACATATATATATGTATGTATATATGTATATATATATATATATATATATATGTGTGTGTGTGTGTGTGTGTGTGTGAGTAGTGAATGTTTTTTTACATATGTAAAATGTTTTTTAACAAATAGAAAAATTAATGAACACTTCTTAAACAAGTCACCTATAAATTGAATTTAGAAGAATTTTATGCATGGTTGTAATACCAGGTGTCAGTTGGTTTTCTAAACCTATTACGTAGCTCTTTTTAAGTTGTTAGTTTAAGGATGCAGTATTATGAAAATGTTTGACACAGTTTTTTTTATATATCAGTAATTGGTACAGTATGTGTAGTTGTTGTGTTTGAAGTGGAATTAATTGATATTTTTTTATCATAACAATATGTCAAATGAGTGGGTAACGTGAAAGGAGTCGCTCGTAGTCGCTCGGGAATTAACGCCCGAATCAGCAGCTCTCGAAAGCTGCACTGAGCTTTATAGCGAGTATCCGCAAATTTATTCATCTATTTATTTTTTTTAGCTGTTCAGTGTACAACAATACAGTTCATACCTCACCACTCTTGTTTCTGGCCGCGGCAGGCGGCCCTTTACAGCCGAAATAGCTCCAAACGCCCGGCGTACGCTATTTTGCTCAACACCAAAAAGCAAATAGCATTTAGCTGGAGAACCTAGCGTTGGCAGCCGTCGAAAAACAGAACGAATAGAAGAGACAGTCAGTGTTGCCACTGTAACCTCTCTGAATTAAGAACCGTCTGCTAACGCGTTCACCCTATTGACGATGTTTTCAATATTGTGCTCAACGACTCCTTTCTGCTGCACTCGGGGAAAAAAAAAAACGTTCAGGTTTAACAAGGTACTTATTTTTACCCAAACCACAATCTTTCCCTAAACGTAACCACACTTTAACCATGGCGTTGTCATGTCATGAAAAACATATACTTGTAAACAGTAAATTATAATGGTTTTGAAGGAAAACCCAGTATTTGGTTTTAGAGGGTGCGGATGAATAAACTATTGTCGTTTAATTTGGGGGATTTGTTGGAATAGTACAACGAGTATTTTTTTAGATTTGGGCAACTTTTAGATAACTGATCACATAAAATCAATAAGTCACAATAGAAAGCGACTATACTATACAGACAGCTCCTGAAACCTTTGGATTTATCTCATAACCCTCGTTGTGGCTGGGGACCACTGGCTATATATCACCCACATATTGTACCGAGAATTTTCACGGACGTGTTATCTGATTTATTATCTACTCACAAACATTTCACAAGATGAGAAAAGGCTGGCGTGTCACACATTTCCCTCAACATTGTTAAAATGATGTAGCCAGACGGGCTAATGTTCCACCTTTCTCTCCTCACTCTTCTCTCCCCTTCTTAATCTTTATTTTTTTCCTATCTGTTCAAGGTCGGGCCATTTTTTTTTTTACTGTCTGGAGGCTTGAAAGAAAAATCAGTTTCCAGTCTCGAAATCCCGAACACGGAGCAAGTTCTCTCAAACTCGTGTGTGATCAATTATAAATTCCGTCTTTGCTATTGCTCATGGAAGCATTATTTGGCCCTGCTGTAGACCAGTGGCCGGTGAACTCCTGACCTACTGGCACTCAGACAATGATTCTTTTGTTAGAGCTGTTCAGCTGGTCTCCCGTCTCTTCCTCTGTGTGTGTCTGTCTGTCTTTAACACACTCTTTGTCTGTCTGTGTGTTTCCCTAAGTTTCACTCTCTCTGTCCGCGTCTTTCTTTGCATGACTGTCCGTCTCCATTTTTATAGGTTTTACCTTTCTAAGCATCCCTCGCCTTCTCCTTCCTGTCTCTCTCTCCTCCGTCTACCTTTCTTTCACACTCCGGAGCACCAGGTGATGTAAATGTTTGATGGCCGGCCGAGGCGAATGACCGCTCTCTTTTCCGCGCGCACAAAAAAAAGCACATTAAGTAGGGAAAGAGGGGGAGGTTGGAGGGGAAAGAGAGCAACTACCATGGGAGAGGAAGGGTGAGGAGGATAAAGATGGAGAGGACGAAAGGAAAAAGCCTTCCATCCTCAGCAAATATTTTGAATGTGAAGAAATCTTGTAAATAAATGTAGATGTACGTCATGTAACTGCTAAACATTACCCAACATCTGACTAAAGAGGATGTAAAACACCCAGGGCTGTTTTTTTTTGTTGTTTTTTTTTTTCTACAGCCAAAATAGAAAACATTTCTCACTTAGATTATATTGAACTTGGCGTCCTCCTGCAGGATGATGTTCATCAGATGCTTTTTTTTTTTTGGAGAGGGGGTATGAAAGGCTAGAGGGACAAATGCAGAGGTGGAAGGAAGGAAATGCGCATGTTGTGTATATAGAAGGAGGGAGACGGATAAACAGAGGAACAGACCACATCTACCACAGTGGAGTCAGCCCCGGCTAAAACAAATAGAGGTTGAGGGTTATTTACCTTAGCTTGAATGTCAACCTAAATACCCATCTCGCCACACTCCCGCATCCAGCGCTCTGTCTGCTGTGGACTTTTTGTTTCTTTCTCCAGTCGCCTCCGTGACTCACCCGAAATCATCCGACGTGATAATTGTTACCGCTGCGGCCGGTGTGTTTACGTCAACCGCTCACTTGAGTTAGAGACAGGGAGACGAGCGCCCAGACAAAACAGAGATAATCTCATTACGCGGAAAATGGACTCAAACATCTGTTATAAAATCAATGTAATTTGAGATCTTATCCTAGATGTTGCTCCTTCCCCTGTAAAAATACTTAGATTGCTTTCATCTCATTTGCGAGAATGGTTTCTGGCTTTGTCAACAGCCTGTTCGCTTTGTATGTGAGTGTGCAGCAATTATGTAATGTGCTGCAACTCTCTGGGAATCTTGGGCACTGGGTCACTTTTTGGCCCTATGAACCATATTTGTGCCAACCAACAACCTCCAGATGGGGTTTGTTGTATATATGAATAAACGGTTTTTCATTTTCTTTTTTTAACTTGGCCCTTTGTCAGCTGTTTTTCAGTGGTGGCAGGATGAGTCAAGCTAGTTTACAGAGGACATGGTTGTCTACAGAGAAATAACAGGGTAGAGTCAGACGCCCCAACATTCGCCCCATTAATCTGATTTAGCTAAGTTATTCCGGTTTAAATTTGCCGTTTTCTTACGTTTCTCTTGTTTGTTTTTCAAGGGTTTGGCAGCTTTAACTGAAGTGACAGCTGCTGAGAAATGAACACACCTGTACCGTCAGCCTGATGGATAATGTAGCAGATGTTCGAAACCAGTACAACCGGCATGTTCTCTCATTACATGCGATGTATCTTATAGTAAAACAGAGCCCCTGAAGTTCTGAACGATGATTTTCACTCTGTTGTTCATGTAAGATCTAGGTCATTGATTTTTCTTTCTTTTTTTTTAAAGCTGGAAGTCAGGGCACCTGCAATGTCCTTTGTTGCAGGTAAACTCTCCGACTCTTATCGTCTCTCTGCTGTCACCCTTTAGTTTTTTTTGTTGTTGTTTTGTTTTGTCTTTTACTAACTACAGTCTTTTCTCGTTCCGAACACAAAGTCATAACAAGTCTTCGAAAAAATAGGATTCGTCGTCATGTTTCGTGACATGCAGCCGAGGCCCATCTGGACTAGAACTGCAGATGTTGCGGTTCAAAGCGAACCGGGCCACTCTGATAATGTCTAGTGTCATTTTCACTGGCCAGTCACCTTGATCGACGTGCAGACCGCACAACGCCTTGCTGAGATTTTGGAATTGGACACGTTTGCTCCTATGCTTCCTACAGTTTCCCATAATACCCATCCCTGCGTAGCTCCGCCGAGAGATGCCGACAAACATCAAGCACATGGTGTGCTAAACTTCTCATTATGAAAATACTTGAATATGCTTCCTAAAGTAGGTAAAAATAAAATTACTAAACCATTTGAGGAAATGACTTGTTCAATGGCCAAGCTCCTTATGAAGGCATTATAGGTCCCAGTCTGTCTGAACCTGGAACGGTTTTGTAACATCACTCGCTCTTGCCCCGCCCACAGGGCTTGTGATTGGCTCTGTTTTTTTATGTGCAACCGGAAAACAGCCATTCACAAGAGGAACGTCGGTCCCTGATATATTTGGTGATGTGGACGGTGATTCAGAGGTCTGGAACGAGGCTACCTCCTCCCCTCTCCTCCTCTTCCTCCTCCTCCTCTTCATTCTCTCCTGCTGCGTGGGTCGGCTCAGCAGCCTCCATCTCCCTCTCTCTCTCTCTCTCTCTCTCTCTCTCTCTCCATCTCTCTCTCTCTCTCTCTCTCTTTTCTGTCTCCTTGTACTGAACCAGCCGAGCAGAAAGTTAACTATTACGGATGGCTGAAGGAGCACTATGGCTCAGGGTTGTGTATGTGTGTGCATGCCTCTGCACACGTTAACATCTCTGTATGGGATTAGCTTGACCGGGGTCTGGGAATAAAGGGATGAAATCTTGTGACAAGTCACCGGTGACATGTTTCGCACCCTTTTACACACTGACAACACACAACGCCACATGGCTTGTTAGATTCTCAGAATGCTCATGTTAATGTCAGAACTGCTTGGTAATTACGTTATTTGTCCTCGGAGTAGGTTCACACGTACATCCATTCTTAATCGGACAACATAAGGGAGGCAAAATTTACGCGCTGAGAGCAAGTGAGGCATTTACAAAGAGAAACAACTCCCTGATGTGGACACACGCGTGTGTTATCAACTTGACTGCTTAATTAGCTGAAGTGGGCTTTAAGTTTGCATGCATGCAGTGGTAGAAGGCTGATGGGAAGGTAGGCGCTCGTTCCCCTGGGGTGACCTGGTGGTTGCTTGAAGCTACTGTAAAGAACATACTGTACCATGCACTTACACTGCTGTCAGATTGAATTTAACTGACGAGATGCATTGCCAGTTGTATCCCATCACCGCCCCTTTTGCACGCAGGCAGCGATGCCTTTAACTGCTTGTTTTGCCTCATGTATACTGGTTATGATGAGGATTAAACATTACTGTATTTTTTTCCTTTTGCCCACTGGTAAACTCTAAATAGTAAATTTAGAGTTTCAGCTACTGTAAGAAATTCAGCATCCGTGTGTGTGTTAAGTAAGAAACACAAGAACCAAGTGTAAATTGCAATTTACCTTGCCTTACTCCTCCTACAGCGATGCTTTCCATGAATCTGTGTTTGTTTGTTTCCCTTATTTCCCATATTCATTACAGACTTGACCAGCTTTCATACAGACGCACATCCGAACACACATCAGCGCACATTAAAACCATCGGAGAATGAGAAACAGAGTGATGGCAGTAAACAGGGGAATGAACGCTGAGATAGTAATTGCACAGCATGATAACAGAGTAATGCTTTCATTCTCTGGAAATTATACTTTTCCTTTTTTAAGGGTGATAGTGATGCTACAGCGATTTGCAAGCGAACACGAGTTTCCTCTTTTCCCGTATTTAAAAAAAAAAAAAAAAAGATCTCAGGATTTGCAATTGATTTTTTTCCCCCCCTGGATATTCAAAATAAAATTTTTATCAGCGGGAACATGCTTGTGGTGAGCAGTACGTTCATGCAGTCATGTAAAACAAAAAATAATGAAAAGTAATATTGTACCACAGAGTTTTAGGTGGGATCAGCCATAATAGAGCAGAGAAGTACATCACATTACAGGGAGCCATTTGATTAATCCTAATCTTCAAAATGTCTACAAACTACACAGATAACGGCCTTTTATGTGTTTTATATGGCTCTGATACAAATTCTTAACTCAGTTTCAGGTTCATATAGGCTATTTTCAACTTATATACAACTAATATCATAGACAGACCAAACAGTATGCAACACAGTGATTAATCAATGTGTCTGAATTACTTGGCCCTATGAATCAGAATTTGTTGCCATTGAAGAACTGCAGGCGCTTGTCCTGGGGGCCTCTGGGAAGCATGTGGCCTTCGGCACCAGCCTTTGGCAACCGCTGGGAAACCCATTTGTCTTCATTATATTCCATGCTCATCCCTTTTCCTCCTCCTCCTCCTCCTCCTCCTCACACTCGTCTTCCTACAAACCCCATCCCCCCGTCTCTCTTGCCATCTAGCCCGCGATGATGATGTGACATTTGTTTTGAAATTTGAGGTACTGCAGAGCCCGTGTTTCTCTTTTTGATGATGTTTAAACGCAGGTTTTTGTTTTTTTTTTGTTTTGTTTTGTTTTTTTGACCCGACCGTCTCGTCCATTTTCATGTTTTGTAAGCGACCCCCAATCAGTGCAGCTGTATTGGAAAAATTTAATCTCCTCTTTTAATTTCTATCCGTCTTTTTTTTTTTTCACTCTATTTGGATGCGGTACTAGTAATTTGGGCTACGACTGATTTGTCTTTCATAGAGACACAGCAGTCCCTGTTAGAATGAGGGGGAAAGAAACAGGGAAAAGCAGCTGTAGAGAAAGAGACTTTAGGAAAGAGAGCAATTAGTCGCCATTTCAGTTCAAAAGGTGTTTAATGGGGTTATCTCCCGTTTGGAAGGACCATGCATCTTTTCATGCTTTGCGTCGTAGCGCTTCTTAGCGCAGCTCCAACGTATTGCTCACCGTGGGACTGAACCACCATGTCCTTGTGTGCATACCTTCGTCCATCTGAGAGAAAACAGTCATCTATCTGTTACTCATGACGGTGTGTGTCCGTGGCTTTGTGTATCTGTGTGTGTGTGTGTGTGTGTGTGTGTGTGTGTGTGCGTGTGTGTGTGTGTGTGTGTGTGAAGTACCAGCTGTATATTCTTTTCAGCCCATTCATAAGAGCCCAAGCATTCATTAATAACAAGAGCTCTAAAGCACCATTCGTATGAGCTGAAGTAAGCAAAACACGGTACATTTCCTCTCCACCTTCGCCCCTTCTGTCTATGCTCTGAGAAAGAAGTAGCTATTATTCTCTGCTTGATTGCTGTCTGTCACACAGACTGAAAGAAACTGTGGCAGCATCCAATTTTTTTTCTCCCTGTCTATCTCTCTCTCTTTTTTTTCTTCACCAGGGAACAATGTGCAGCCATACAAAAGGGAGGCAGAGCCGCATTGTGCTTTATCTTATCGAATGAGCGCAGACTAGCTGCATCAGGAAACTGAAGTAATCGTAGCAGAAGTTATTCAGAAGTTGTTTCAGATGAAAATGAAATAAAAAAACCAACAAAAACAAATGAAAAACGAGGGGGCGATTGGTCGAGGCAGGGATTCGATGGCCCGTTGAGCCTGTGCATTTTGTCAACAAAACAGGTGCAAGATTCTTAGTAATCACCAGTAATTGCCTGAGTGACTTTATAACGATTAATGTCTATGCTGTAAAACTGCAAATCAAACTGTAATTATGAGTGCAACAGTCTGGTTGGAAAAGAAGATGCTTACTTATTGGATTACCCATAATGCTGTTACTAATGCGATTTGGACATGAGAAAAATTGTTTGAGTTTCCACAGAGTTCGTCAACTCAACAGGGAAACGGCGTCTGTCGACTGTCTGGCTCCGCGGCGTCCGGCCTCAATCACGATCTTCTGGTACAATAAGATTCTCTGTGCTGCTCTCTGATAAACAAGATTTTGGCAAATCATCAACGTCATCGTCTCTATCTACCTCCTCGACCTCCCCGATGTCGACGTCGTCGTATTCGTTGCTGCTCGTTCCGCGATGCGCCTCGGTTCTGTCTGTGCGCGCCAGGCCGGAATGAGCGTGCACGTATGTTTGTATATGTTTTACCAGCAGACTGTGTGACTCTGTGTACTTCCAACTTTGCATGTTATTTCTATGTGTTTGCATGTCCCCTAGCTCCTTGACTCATTGTCCCCACAGGCCTATGGGGAAAACCACCACCCACACACTTTCTGATGTGCGGGGTGAGATGCTGTGTGCGTGTGTGTGTGTGTGCGTTTGTGCGTTCGTGTGCAGACGCGTTTGTAATGTTAATAAAACTGGACTTACAGAGAGGCTGGTGTCTTGTTAATCTTTGCTCTGGGATAAATACATTTGGTTGCATTGTTTGCGTGTGTGTTGGAGACACAGCGAATCTGGGAGATTACATGGTGGAAAAAGAGGAAATAATGGACACACTGGAGTTTTTACATCAATATTTTTCTCATTTGAGATGAAATGGTTCAGCTGTTTTGTTTTGTTTTTCAATCACTTACACTCAATTTACGTGTTATTGAGAGCATCTGTATCCTGACCTACCCAATCCACTGTAGCTGTCTGAGGCTAATGTGTAGCCGATACAGCGGTTAATTTACTGTTGGGCGATCTGTTTAGTATTTTACTCTTGTGGTCTGTTTACTATAGTAATTATTGTCATATTTCTGTGTAGGATTAAATTATCAATAGTCTACATTTTTTATAATAACAGTGTATCAAATGGCAATGTGAAAATGGTTGCTTGCGGTAATAAACCTTCAGAGATTCATCGCCCAAATCTCCAGGTCCCTTTAGCCTCACAAACCATAATAGTGAGCTCATTGTTTAGCAGTCTGGCCCACAACTTTATGGTTTAGTATTGCTCTCCCTGCCCTCATAACATTTTTATTTTTTTTCCCAGATGCAACAGGCAACTGTTTTCGATGAAAAAGCTCTGAAAAGCCACTGTACGCTACCTGCTCATCGTCCAAACGGCAGAGAGCCTCAGTTAGTGACTGGTCTTCGGGAGAATTTAGCAGCTAAAGAACCAGATATTTCCTTCGGGAGTTGGTAGAGACCAAAGTTAAAAGGGAGTGACTCTTGGACTTGCATCGACAGGGCAGATAGAAACACGACCCCAATGAATGCTGATGTTGTCTCACATAGACAAATTTATACATTTTTGCAATCCCTCGGATTCAGTGTGCAGATCATCTGTGGCTCATCCTAGAACGATCTTGCAATTATGTATTTTCCCGGAATTGTGTGACTCACTGTAAGTAAACATCTTCTTCTTCTTCTTCCCCTCTTTTTAGTATCAGAATTTGGTCAAGACTAAAATAAAGGCTGACATGTTTTTCTTGTAAGAGCACCTAATCCCCCCCCCCCCCCCACACGGTATCTGCGGTGATCTGGTGTGTGTGTGTGTGTGTGTGTGTGTGTGTGTGTGTGTGAGATCATTCTATATCATCATGCCCAGTAAGTAGAGTTTCCATTAGATTGTTAATGACCAATAGTCTGAAATGTCAGGGATTAAGTGCTAACACGTGTGTGTGTCTGTGCATGTTAAATAATGAAGACCTCAGGGTCACCGAGTGTCATGTGGCCAATGTTTATCCAAGCTGGGATGTTGGCAGTGAAATATTGGCACCGTATTGGCATCCAAAAGTCACCCCTTCTGCCTCTCTCCGTGCCTCTCTCCCGTCTTGGTGTGCAGACAGTGTGCACCCGGTGACTGGGCTGGGTACCCATGGGTGTGTTAATTTTGTCAGATCACCCATGGCTGCTCTCAAATTCGCAAGTGTCCCAGTTCACATTGACCCATCCTAAGCTTTTGATCCCTACAGTCAACTGTTTGTTTGTGCCGATATTTGCGTTGCAGTAAGGGATAAAGGCTGGGAAACTCTGTCGCCGCCATCTAGTACAGGCTTTGGTTGTTTTTCACATTCTCCAGGGGCCGAAGACTTCTCACACATTAACCTGGCTGGTGCTGAGAACACGTATGCCAGTTTATAGGGGTTTACCACCAGTTGACGTAATGCCAGTCAAATTCTAAACAATGTTTTAAGCTTTCTGGACGCTAAGAGGCTTGAATCGAATGTTGAGAAACAACATTTGCCCCAGGTCTGCTCCATCTAACTGCCTGTATTCTGTTTGTCTTTCATGTCATTTACCACCTGCCCTTTTTCTCGCTCCGTCATGTCTCTCCCATGATTAAGACTCCGTTTGCCTTCAGTCCATCTCTGTTCGTTATCCTGGCTCCCCAGCGGTGCTTGTTTAGTTAGTGTCACATTGATTTATACACATGGAAGCTGTGAAAGGCCTTTTCATATACTGCCCCGACTCCTTTAATGACCCCGGTGCACTGCGTTCGGGACATGAGTGTCTAGAATGGGTATTTGTATTCTAAGCAGTGTTGCTAGCAGGCCATTATTGACCCTGTACGGATTATTTTCTGCATAAAGTAAGAGAAAATAGGGAGCAAATAACAAACAAACATCCTTTATGGAAGAATGGAAAAATAACTTCATATTCTGCATCATTTTGTTTAGAGATTTTTTGTCTATTTGTTCTTGTTCCCTAACCTTTTTATTCCTGCTGATTGCTATCACTTGCTGTAATTTTCTGTAACTGAGCAAACAGTAAAACAGAGATCACATGGTTAATTTTGGTATTTCCATTCGTGTTTAGGAAAGTTTTTCCAGCGGCCCATTGGCCAAAGTCTGATGGAAATGACCTTTGTGTTCGTCAGAGGACTGTTATTTCAGGTCCTTAGTTACAAAAGCAGTATTTCATGGAGAAGTTGATTCTGTTTATCTCGGTCATTTCATACTGCACAAACATCCCCACACCATTTTGCAGCCATTTCCCTGCTAGTTTCTCCTTAATCACAGTGATAGCTGCGATGTGCCGCAAAGTTTTCAAATAACAGTTTTGAAAGTTGGCTATATAATACACATGCATTATTCTGTACATGATTTCAAAGATAATGGTTCCATTCAGATTTTTCTGATGCAGTAGTAGGTGAATCTATCATTCAGCTACCGTGTTTCTAGGCTACAAAAAGAAATCCGGCAGGCTCCATGGATAATATTTGAGTTACTAATAATAACAGCATGATGCATGGCAGTAAATCACACATTCACAGATCTGGTTCATCGTAACTACAACCAGGGGAGAAACACAGATGAATGTGTTCTTTCTCTGCTTTTTTTTTTTTTTTTCACCACTGTTAGAACCGGTTGTATCTTGTAGAAAAAGATGTTGAAAAATAACTCTTTGGTTAAAAATGTGCATCGAGTGTTCAGTGTAGTTATTTATTTACGTGAATTCTCAATAATGTTTTTAGTGGTGTGGCTCAAGAGGTAGTAACGGTGGCCAACGGGTGGTTGGCCGGTCAGACCGCGACTTTATCCAGGCTGAAATAGCCCAACTACCTATGAGATTGATGGCCTTGAAATTCAGCGCAGACACAGCCCCCATCAGATGAACTTCAGTGACTTTGAAGACATCATGACTTTCCCTATAGCAGCATCATGAGATTGATGTTTGGTTCTGACTGAATTGTCCCAACAACGACAATTGTCGGATGGATTATGATGAAATTCGATATTTAAATTCATGTGCCCCTAAGGGTCAATCATGGTGGCTTTGGTGATCCCCTTATTTTTCATCTAGTGCCACCAGTAGGTCAAAGATTTAAAAAAAAATGTCATTACATCCACTTAATGCATCATCTTATAAATATATATTGGTGCATACCTAACTGATTTTTAACTATTTTTTAAGGCTTATGTGCAGGCATAAGCCATAAGCCTTAAAAAAATAGTTAAAAATCAGTTAGGCACACACCAATGAGCCAAAACATTGTGACTATTCACACATACAGCGAACAACGTTGATTATCTTGTCGATGGCGCATGTCGAGGATGGGGATATATTAGACAGTAACTGAACAGTCGGTCCTTACAGTCAATGTGTTGAATGCCGGAGAAAAAAAAAGGAGTTTAAAGAACCTGTGTGACTCTGACAAGGGCCAAAACAATACTGCCAGATGACTTGGTTCGGAGCATCTCCGCAACCGCAAGGTTTTTGGGGCGCTCCTGGTCCGCAGCGGCAAATATCTCCTCACACACCGGTTTACAGCCCGAAACTGGCCCGATATCTCTTAAACTGCATCCGTGGACAGTGGGGATTTGTCGAGTCCAGCTCAGCACAGCCGGGAAGGGGCCTTTCTGTCTAGTGTAGTCCTATACTTGATGGAAACATCATAACTCAGTAGCATGTGGGAATATATGGGAAAACATTCCAGGGGGCACAGTGGAAACACACACATAAATATGTCATACATGGAGATAAACACACTCGTATAGAGGAATACTGTACACAGAGACAAACGCACACACAAATACACACGGAAAATATACACAGATTGATGGTAGGGAGGAAAATATATAGATTGGGAAAATATATTTGGAACTTCATAGAGAAGTTAATGAGGAACACATTCCAGTGGAGCAGCGGGTCGCACACACACACACAAACACACACAAACACACAGGCACGCGCGCACATCTCTATAGTTTTAATTGGCATGACAAACGGCTGGCTGGAATAATATCTCAGAGTACGTGGCCTAGAAAATCAAGTTTTCTCTGTAATTTCTTCTCTCGACATCTCTCTTTTTCTCCCTAGTCTGTCTTACGGCGCTCCAGCAAATTCAAGGTAGGGCCGCATGTCATCGTGGGTTGATAAATCTGTCCCATTCCAATAGCTCCCTCAAAATACAACCTTTTCTTTTGTTTAAATTTGTGGACATATCCTCATATGACCATATCTCCGAATATATATTTAACATGAACACTATGCAAAATGTTGTAGTTTAAACCTTGGCATCATGGGAGCATAGCTACATGATACTTTAGGCAATTTAGACTCCACAGATTAATATGTTTCGAAAGAGGAGACCTCTGAATCATACAAATGATATATGAAATAGTTTTGGTGTCCAGTGTGTCTCCTCCAGCAGTTCTGTTAGCTGTAGGATCTCAGTGTGCATGATTACCCCGTACCCATCACCCAAAATTGGATGCAGAGAAAGCAATTGTTTCTAAATGTCCAGTGTCCATGAAAGTGCACAATCTTATCACGGGTCTGTTATATATGGCAGGAGAATCCCATGTAGCCTAATAAATATTAACCGTATTATTCCTAGTGTTATATCAGAAGTCGAATTATTGGTTGGACAATATACTCAAGTAACATTCTCTGTGAACTAGAAATATACTTTTCAAAAGTGACAATTCTTGTGAAGAAGTTTTCCACGACCCTCTGCACCTGCCCCTTCTTTTCTCCGTGCAGCTGTTTACGTATCTCTTTCTATAGCTCTGTCTTCTTGCTTTGTTCGGGTCCCCATCAGCTCATTGACTTCAAGTCTTCCAGGAGTCCTCCCACTCTTTGTTTTGTTTTGTTTTTTTTTTTTTTTGCTCTCTCTCACGCAACCTTTCAGATTATTCCAGGAGGCTCTGAGCTCTGGGCCGGCGAGTCCGGCATTTGAAGGTCATGCAGAACGTCATGCGGAACCACAGCGGGGCAGTGAACAACTGATCAGACAATAGAGCAGTGGACAATAGAAATGAATGCAAACGCCGTCACGTACATACACAGGAAACACATTATTAGGTGTGTCTCGGTATTGCAAGGAATCAAACGCCGAGGAGAACCGAAGAAAATTTCCTATTCTGCATTGTTGACTTTGAAACTCAATTTGAAACCTTTATCTTTATCTTCTGTGGTCTGATAATTTTCAGCTTCAGCGGGCATTTTAAGACAGTTTTTAATTCAGTTCCTTTTTCTCCAGGAAGTTAATGAAAAGACTTTCTGTACCTCCATCACCTACGGCTACACAGGGATATATATATATAAAATATTTTTCTGGTTAAAAACAGTGTTTTTGTATGGCCTCACAAAACTTTTGAAATGTCAAAGTGAACAACATGTAGAAGAACAATGTTTTTATCCTTTTCAAAAGCACAAAGTAGCTTGGGCTCCAGAAAAGTCCTGTCCTTAATGACAAAAATACAACAGTACATATTTACATTAGCTCAAAGAAGAATACGTTGATCGAATAACACCAAATATTCATCTTCAACCCAAGAGAATGTGTACAAAATACACAATAAACAAACGTTTAAGGCTCAAGATCCCTGAATCTGTTGCTCAGCGTTGTCTCAAGGTTGGTTACGAAGTGGCAGAACAACACATCAATAGATTAGGGAGAGCAGGAGAGCCGAAGGTAGAAAATCATGTTTTTGCTTGTTTGTTTTTTTTTTTCTACAAAGTACAGCAACGCAGCTCTTTTTTTTCCAGCCACTTTCCTTTTCTCACCGTGAAAAATCCCATAATTTTTTCATCGGTGCCTCGGACTGCTCCGAAGTTTCCTTGGCTGAGTTCGTGGGCACCAAGGAAATTGGCAAGTCATAAGGAAGGCGTGGCGATGCCTGCTCGATGCGTGGTCGTGCGAGTGCCCGTGATGATATCAGAACCGGTTACATGGACGTTCTTCTTTGAATGCCGTGGCGTCCTCCTCCTGCGTCTCGCTTACCAAGCTGAGCTCTGACTCCAGACCGTGCCGACTCCTTCTGCCGGGGCACTGACGAAGGAATACGTGCACGTCCCAGGATCACGCTGCAACATTTTTGGCTCAGCTAAATAGTCTGTTACTTGGAGACCTGGTTTAGCTGATTTCTTCTCTGGCTCAGCTGGATCCGGCTCTGAGCTACATCTCAGAGCATAAGCTCCTGCACCCTGTGCAGAGATCCTCGGACTGAGACTGATATCTCAGCTAAAGACCACCGACAGTGGTTGAGACTACACTGTTTGACTTGTGGGTTTCACTCACTTTTTTTGAATTTCAAACTATCAAAAACCTAAAAGAAGCTCATCTTAAAGGAATACTTCAGCATTTTCATGAAGAGAATTAGAAAAAAAGAGAAATTGGGGGAAAAAAAAGATCTGTTTTTATTTTTAGATATATTTAATCTCTACAAAGTGCCGACAAGACTTCAGAAACCCACCGCACCAAAACAAAAAATAGTCCCATAAATAGTCACCTGTAAAACCTCAAAGTGACGTTTTTATTTTTCGTACATATTAAACAAACAAAAAATTGGCACCCTGGTGGTTTTTGGGTTAATGCGCTGACCATAAAAACCTGGTTGGCGTCCAGCCGCAATTAATGTGTCACTTGTTGTGTGTGTGTGTGTGTGTGTCTGTCTGTCTGTCTGTCTGTCTGTCTGTCTGTCTGTCTGTCTGTCTGTCTGTCTGTCTGTCTGTCTGTCTGTCCTTACATGATTACGTCCGTGCGCGATTTGTCCACACAGACACTGATCGGCACCATTTCGCCGTGTGTTTATTCGGCCACAAGCGGCCGGGATAATTAAATCCTTTCTCCCACCTTTCCCTCTCCTCTCTGCTCGTTCCTCACAACGCTCCTCCTCCGCTCCCGTCTGTTCCTGTTTTGCACATTGCTCCCGTCTCCTCTCACCCCGGTGTTTTCTCCCTTCATATTCCTCTGCTGCTCATGTGTCACAGGCAGCGGAGTGCAGTCTGCATTGTAGTCATGATTAATTCAAAGGCAAACATGCCCCCCCCCCTCCCCGATGCATGATGCATCCATTATTCACACATCTTCACGAAGACATTTCTAATTGCTGCCACAAACACACATCATGTACAGGAATAAAAAGTCATGTGTAAAAAAAAAAACAAAACATAACAGCCGTGCATGATTAGAGTTTTTCATTTAACACGTATCAGGACCTGTGAAGTTGCCTGAAATTCTTCCTACTAAGTAAAACGTTAAACATTTTTGGTGCTGGAGTTCCTCCTTACATCAGTGATGAGCAAAACAAATAGATTCGGACGTACGGAAAACAAACAGCTCCTTCATTTTCCTTTTAGAACAAGAGACTGTTGAAAGATTAAGCGAGAGGATATAAGGATAAGCCTCTCGTCTCTTTTTCCACTTGGCTCTTTGACTTCACTCAGACGGCTGGAGAGTTTATGAAACCGATTGCCACCTTCAAACACATTACCTGCTGCTACTTTGCAGTGGAGCTAAGAGAACATTTCATGTAATCTCCCTCTTTCTCACTCCGTTTCCTTCCTCCTCCACCTCCAGCGTTCTCGGGAACAATGGGCTTTACTTTTCACTCTAATCCATCAGTACACCACATTTGCTCGAACCGTTCATCGACTTCGTGTCGTGCGTGCCGCCTAATAACAGTTATCTTAATTGAAATCAATGGCGGGATATAGAACCGACTGTGGCTAGGAGGGACTGGGTGGCGGCGGCTTGTGCATCTCCCGCTCCTCCACTTCTTTCCTCATGCCTGTGTATGTCACGGTGAGTGTTTTGCCCCAAAGATCAACCCATCTCTGAGAAACAGATGAAGAAATTTGTTCGTGAGATCTCTTTTATCCTGCCTCGCATGAAGTGTCCTTGCACTTGTTTTTCTCAAAGTGTCTCTGCTTTCTCTGGTAGTTGACAGAAGAGACAGACAGTAGAGATGGGAGGAAGGCGTGATGACATGTGACAAAGGTTGCATGCCAGATTGGCGGGTACACAGTAGGCGCCTGAGTCATCTGAGCTGCTACGACATCATCGAAACCCACAGTCTATGGCCCTTGCTCCAGCTCCAAGTTATTGAAGTGATTCTGCAGGATATTGTAGATGCACCTTTGCTGTGTCTCTATTGTCACTGCCTCTTTGACTTTTTTTTTATCCGTGAAAACTTCCGCATTGGTCCTGATTTGAGTGCCATTAAATATCTTCTACCCCCGTTTACATTAGGAGCTGACTGAATATGGCTCGTGAGCAGGTACAGGCCGATATATGGTATTTTCATATTTCACAGGAACATGCATTCTACTGTACCTAAATGATTATGTACAGTCCCAGTCCCTTAAACGTTGCCATTTGTAGTATAACAATGCCCAAACCCTCCATAAGAATTAGCCCACAAAAAAAATCTGCCTCCATGTGGGAGCCTTCCAAGCTGAACTGCCTTTTAAATCAGTAGAAACTTCATAGTTTGTCCCAGTAACAAATGTCACCCTCTTCCAAATAGATATAGTTAACGTGGTGTTTCTTTGTGTCAAAGAGCTATTTCAAGGCTGTTCACTTCCAACTTTGCACCACTATTGATTGTACAGACATAGGACGCAAGTCTGCACGTCTCATAAAAAAAAAGCAAAACAAACAAAACAAACACAAAATTAAAAAATAGTTTTGCCGCTTCGTGCATTGTTAAATCAAGAGAAAGCTTTACACAGAGTTAAATTCCGAATAATTATTTTATAGGTGCCAGACCGGTCTGTCCCTAGTTTATATATGTCGTGTGTACGTTTGGTGTCTTTAACAATTCTCTTGTACTGAACCCGAATCTCTGCAATTTAAAAATCACCTTCAGCAGTTTCTTTTAAAATTCTACACTTTTTTTTTTTTTTTTAATGAGGCATACATATACTATACACACATACTATATAACAGTATCTGCTGGCGGGAATCAGCTCACTTTTACCATGATCTGCTTTGACGTCGCTAGGATGGAGTGTCTACTTGAACTCTGATCATATTCTCCATCCTTGTCTCTTTTAACCTAATAGTCTCTTCTCCTTGACTTTTTCTTCTGTTATTTTAATTCTGAGAGGAATCTTGAATCACTATAAAACCCTTGATGTCTCTTTATAATCAACTTACCTTAAATTGAAATGGGATTTTTTTTTTTTTGTGGCAGTATAGTGCTGTTTGTTTCAACAGTCAAGTCTTTGTCTCAGAGGCCATAAATCCTTTTTCTGCCTCAACAGAGTGATACATTTTCAGCTTGTTGGCATTGTAGTAAAGGAAACACATGGATAAACAGATCAAAGGGATGTTGGGTCAAAAAAATTAAACCCTATTTCGTAGAAACAAACCTGCAAGTTGAACAGAGAGGACATGCAACGGTGTGTGCAGGACACCGCGGAGTCATTTGCTGTCTGCTGCTCTATAGAGGGTGTTAATGACTGTGCAGGGGTGGCAGTGGCTTGGCAGCAAGCTAGAAGCATCTGGAAGGCAGGCAGAGTGATGATGAGGCGCTGGAATGGCCAACTAAGCAAGAGCAGGCTGGAAACACTTTTTTCCACTCCAAGACCTGCTCCAGAGGACCCAGTGTTAGCCTTGGCATTCAGATAGTATAAAGTGTATGGGTAGTAGAGGCTTATTAGTCTGGATCATTACGAGAAGGAGCCATGTTGACGGGTGAAATTAAGTGCATAATGCCTTCCTGGTAGGTACGATGTTATTGAACATGGAACTAGACACCCAGATGCAATATGAAACAGACTTTGAAAAACTGTAATAGCTTCAGGAGGAAGACGTGTTACATAGAATTCAGACAGGTGGTCTAAGATCTGCGGGAGTCAGGACTAACAGATTGAAGATACGAGCTCACAGACACCATTTTCTTACAAAATCAAGTTTTTAACATTACATCACACTAATTACACTATCGTGGAGTTTCAAGATGTTTCTCATAATTGCTGCTGTTACCCCTCAGCACCACACCTTATAATGTGCGTCATTCTGATTTTGTTGTTAGGCTGACAGCAGGGGCCTTTAAAAACCATTTGGACTCACCACACAATTTTAAAAGAAATTGCATTTGAAGATTAGATTTTTTTTTCCCTCTGTTTTTCATTTTTAAGGGAAAGATTGTGGTCTGGTTCAATACCAAAAAAAAAAAAAAAAAAATACAGTAACTCTAGGTGTTTATTACCATTTAACTGAAACCTCAGTTTTTTCCATACCTTAACCAAAATGAGTTTTCAGTGAAAACGTAACCACAGATGGGAGTCTGTGTCTAAAAGCCAGACCACCTTGTGTCAAGGTCCTGCAGCTTTGGAGACCAGGTTGTAGCCTGATGGTGCCTTCACTCAGATAATCCATCCTGTCCTCTTTGTATTCCATACTAGGATAAATAGAGTTTCATTTTCTTTTTCAGTTTACTAATCAACTTCTCTTTCGTCTCATTCTTCTTCTTCTCAAGAAAGTATAAAATGTCTCTTATTCATTCACAAATATGTTGTGTGACAGTTTTACCTGGTTGACACATTTTCATGCACTTTTTCTCTAGATTGGAAATCAGCCATATTGTTTTCTGTTTTCTGCAGTTGATGTTATGCTCGTCTCTTTAAATTCATTGAGATTTTTTGTCATTACACTCATAACACAAATATTGAAATCTGTTAAGTTTAAGACAGATGACATGTATGCGTGATTTTATAAGCTTAAGAAATGCAGAGTGCACATCTGCCAGCTGCTGCCGGAAGGCCGGGGTCCTGTTTACATAATGGATGGAAATCATACGGTTCACTGTTTCACTGGAAGCCCGGGTATAGTACAGATTACAAGGATGTGTTGTGTGACAGTTGCCTGGTATTATCATAGGTACTGCATAAATCTGCGTTGAAAGTACAGCGGCACAGACACACACACATACACACATCCAGTATGGCTATTCATCTATGACACCCCCCCCCCAGCCCCCTTGTCTTTCTGACCAATTCTTTTTGGGTTGTTTGGGCAAGTTTCAAATATAATGAAAAGCAAAGTCTCTCTCTCTCTCTCTCTGCTTGCATTTCTTGCATAATGTAAAATGAATTTGCAACCGTTCGTGATGCAGGAAGTCGCTGGGTTGGTTTGGTTGATGTAAAGTTGTGTGTGTGTGTGTGTGTGTGGGGGGGGGGGCATTATTACCAGCAGGAGAGGTATTTGTGCTGCTACAGTATTGAAAACACATGCACACACCATCTCTTGGCCGTGGTGCAGTTTAATAGGATTTACGGCTTCTGTGTGTTTGCGATGGAAGGTGCAAGGTATCCTGTGTGCATGTCCTCATTTTCTGTAATTACCTGTTTAACCGTGCGTATAATATATTCAGGTGTGTGCGTGTTTGTGCGTGCATGCATGACTTTGACAAATGCAGCCTTCTGATTTGCCATTCTGTTCACATTACAAGGTGACATGTTCCAGAGTGTTTACTTGTTGAGCAAAATGTTGCTCAATATGACTCCTGTATAAACATAAACACAAATAGGAGGGATTATACAGTTAATTTCAAACATATTAATTGGGCTCTTTCCTCTAATGATCCAGATTGATAATGCTCTATGAAAAACAGAGTATACGACTATAATGCTTCTTTTTATTTTACATTTCTAATGAGTTTAGTCTTATTTAAATCATAATTGTGGAACACAGTTAATTACTTTAAACATCAGATTAATTTATTAATACATCAATTTTCCTTTTTATTATTCTCTGTATCAATCTGTCTGCAGATTTGTTTTTCCTCTTAAATTATTTGGTCCATAAAGTGTGAGGAAAATATGGAAAAATGTAGGTCACAAACCCAGGTCGTCATATTCAAACTGCTTATTTTGTGTGAAAACCAAAGAGAATGTACAGTTTTTCATAAAGAGAGAAGAAAACCAGCAAGTATTTACTCAATTAATTTTATCGTCATTTGACTAATCAAATTAATAGACTAATTTTTCAGCTCTACATTTGCTGCATCGTGGGATCCTTGTCATTGTTATTATAATGATCACACAGCCCTATGAAAGAGTAATAACAGAATTGTTTTAAAAACCTCCACAACCCATAAAGTTTCCTGAATGGACATCTCCGCTTACAGAAGCGATGTAGAGCCTCCTGTTATTTTTGTTCCAGTGGTGCACAGTTTTTACACGAAGAGAACAAGAGAGCGCTGTTATCGGACTGGTTGTCTGTAACAGCCACCTAATAGGATTTCAGGTAATGGAAAAGTGGAATCAGTGCCTTCCCAGTCTCTGCATGTATGTGACTAGACCATAATAACCTCTTCATCTGTATGTAAAATATGTATATCTCTATACGTGTGACTGTGCACGTGTATGTGTTTCTGTGTGTGTTTGTGTGTGTGTGTGTGTGTGTGTGTGTGTGTGTGTGTGTGTGTGTGTGTGTGTGTGTGTGTGTGAAGGGCTAATGAGGCGTAAAATCCGACAGGGCTGGTCCTGAGCGGTCATGTATGGAGGCTTGGTTGCGACGCACAAAGCCCATAGACTGTTCAAACACTGACCGCTCTGTCACTGTGTCCCCCCTGGGGGTTGAAGTCGGGGGGGGGGGCCTGTACCAAAAACAGATTTCTGAACATGTAATAAAAATATCTTGCAAGGGGGCTGTTTTCTCCCTCTAGCACGTACACAAACACACAAACACACACACACACACACACATGCTGACGCACCCCCCCTCCCATCCATCACTCCCACCCGTCTCTCAGTGTGACAGGTGACTCGTAAGTGGCTGGGCAGTGGCGTGCGATCACCAAGGAGTCTGGCAGTGACAGGGTGTAGGTGGGGCTGGGGCTGATAGTTTCAGCTCTGTTCACGGTCATCCTCCTGACCTTTTGGCCCCTGAGGGAATAATCACTGAACAGCATCATTGTGTGTGTGTGTCTGTGTGCATGTGGAGAATGGCGATCATTGTGTGTGTGTTAAGTCCTATTTTGTGTTTGTCCGGGGTGACAGACGCAGACGTATTTTGCATCTGCCTGTGTGACGGTGAAGTGCAAAGGGTGGGGCTGTCTTCTTTTTTTTTTTTTTTAATTCTGTCCACGGAGACACGGCTACTGCTCGGTCGCCATGGTAACAAAAGGAGGAGCAAGAACCATGGGTTTTAGTGTGAGTGTGTGTGTGTGTGTGCGCTTGTGTGTATGTTGGGTGATGGAGGTAAGATGGATGGGGGTTAGAAAGGGATGTGTCATGATAACAGGTTGTCTGGTGTCTCCCAGCTTCCAGTTCATGTTGTGGACCCAAACAAAGTGAAATCTACATTCATTTTTGCTAATAAATTTCTGTATATGTCCCTGGTGCTTGTTTTTATCTGTGTACTTAAACGGTCAAAATTATAACAACAAATTTAACTTTAATTTATTTTTTTCCACCGTGGTGGCTGTGTATAGATGAAAGTTAAAAAAAAAATAAAATAAATGATTAATAAAAGTAGAAACACCACAGAATAGAAATACTCAAAGTCAGGTATTCAAAATTTAATTTCGTTCATACGTATTGGCATTAAAATATACTTAAAGTACCACGAGTCACGAGTCAATTCCTCCATATCGATTGTATCAATACAATCAATTAAGCTAAATATCCTTAAAGATGATGGTATGATTTTCTTTGATCACAGTATATTCACCCATCAGGGCGTCCTTGAGGATCAATGAAGTTCCATCTGTCCTTTCTAAATTCATCTTAACTCAGTCTACAGGTGCGGCTGCTATAGGCTTTGCTCTGGCCTGTAGCTCCTCTCCAGAGAGGAATCGTTGAGAATAGAGGTGAAGATGCTTCAGAGTTAGGCAAAAACATCCAACAAACCCAAACCAGAAAAAATCCCCAAAAATCTCCGTATCTCAGTATCGAGCTTTTCCTTGTGCAAAAAACACCTAGATGCTCTACAAGATATTCTCTCAGGCTGCGTCCAGTCAATCGTCTGAATCAATTCTCCCAGTTTCCTGCGTAAGTTGGTGCTTTGAACTACTATTACTCAGTTTAAAGAGGGGTTTTTTTGCATTTCTTTTTAGATTTTATTTCATTAATTAGTAGCACGAGATGCATATCTTTAAATTCACTTGTTTTTGTGTTGAAGTATGATGTTGCTCCAGGAGAAGTGAATAAGCATGAGTGACGTGAATTAACAACAAACACGGTGGTCAGCCACACCGTCAATCAGGGAGAAAATGAATTTACAAACTTGCTGATAAGAATCCCGGGGCCTAATTGCAAATCAGTTGGACGTAATCCAAACACACACCTGACCTGCAAAGTTATTAATTTTCTTGATGAAGCTACATGCTTGCACACACAGAAACACACACACACACGTATGCGTGCGCACACACACACACACACACACACACACACACACGCATACTCTTAGACAAACGTAATTTCCTGCCGCCCCTCAATAGCAATCTTCTGACTCTTGGATCATCAGAGGAAATTGAATTCACTCTTGGTTGTTTGCCCCTTTTTCCTTGAGTCCAAACAAAAGGGCCCTAGTTACTGTTTCCAAAGCAACAAAATCAGTGACTTGAAATCGCCTACGGCCCATTTTGAGTCAAGTCTTGTTACAAGTTTTATTCAAGAATTGTTTATCATTTTCTGCATAAGTAACAAGTTCACCTTATATATTGCGTTGAATTGTGAGTGCAAAGTTTTACATAAGACAAGTCAAGGATGGAAAGCTTTTATATTTACTCTATATAAGTACAGTTTTTCACTTCTGTTCTACTGCACCCAAAAGTAATAGTGTACTTTTCACTCCGGTACAAATATTTCACAGCCATAGCTGCTTCTAACCTTGCAGATGATGATTGATTTCACAAAACAAAAGATCAGTTTATGAAATATAATGCATTATTATAGATTAAACCACAACACCTTATATAAAGTAGTTGAAATTAGGTCAACTTCAATCAGCTACAGCATTAAAGCAGAGCTTACATATTCATGACTGATGATGATGATAATTAAAGTGTTTGATATTTATGATATGACAACCTGTGAAAGAGGCCATTAAGCATAATGAACCCTTATTTGGATACTTTAATACATTTTACTGATAATACCTGTTTAACTTAACAAGCGTGTAAATTAACAACTCTACAACCGCTGGAATTATTGATCACTCATTTGCATTGTCGATGTCATTTCCCAATATATGTGTTGTATTTATTCCCATTCTGTTCCACTGGAGCCCTCGACAAACAAAATTCTAACTCCAAACGAATCTGTGTTAGGACATGATGTCCCACTTGATAATATTTTGACCCTCTTGGGGGGTTAGGTTTTTGTCTTATTAGTTATTGGTGAGGAAATAGAGTATGATGCACGCACAGTTTTGTCCTTGCTTGAAGTAACTCAAAGTAAGCAGAGCGCTCCTCATTTTGTTGGAGCACCTCCCTCCCTCTATTCACCCCCGGGGGATCCCAGGCTTCACTTTCCCAATTACTGACCTAGAAAACTCACGCCGTGCCCCAAAATGAATTATAACACCGCAATTCTTGGCCACCTCGCGATCTGGCCCGCCAGTGTATAGTTGTGTAGTAGCCGGTGTGTCCTCGCATGTGCTCGTAAGTGTCCCCGCAGCGTGTTTAAGGCTGACCCGTCTGCCAGCACGTTGTGTCGAGTGTGTGCGGCCTGAGTGCCCCCCCCCCCCCCGGTGGCTGTGTGCTGCTCTGCCTGCTGGCAGCCGGTGTACGGCACTGGGGACCCAGCCCCTGCCAACGCTTGCCATCTGCCAGCGTCCTTGTGGCCCTCCTTGTGAGGAGTCCAGGCGGAGGTTGTCGAGCAAAAAACAACAGACTCCTCTGGAACACTGTAGCACACAGACACACACACAGACACACACAGAGACACACACACAAACAGACACACACAGACACACACACAGACACACACACGACACATACTGGTTCCCACAAACACGTTTATCTCGCTAACTCCTCTCACACCTCTTGCTCATCAACATGCAGCGACTGTTGATGCTGATGGAACTGGAGAGGATCCATGTGATGAGCGCCAGTGACTCCGAACAGCCTTAATGATCTAATGGCGGTTAATAAAGACAATGGCAGTAATTATCTTAGGTCACCGAAGAGGGTCATGAGGGTGAGGACGATGACGACGACGGTGCCGACCACGGCGGCAATTAGTCATGTTCTTTGCTCATGAAGTTCAAGCTCGACTTGTGACGCCATGTAGCCCACATCACGTCAAGAGAAGACAAACAACTTGGAGCCGCAGAGGAGTGGATCTGAGTTGCAGCAGACGAATTTAGCACATCGGCTGATGTAATAAGAAACAAAACGTCCTCTCATCTGCTATGAATAGCTGGAAATGTTTGTGGCTCAGATGCTCTCAGGGCAAATCATCCTGACTTGTGGAGAAAAACAATCCACTTCCTGCCACCAGGGAGACAAAAAGAGATGAGCTTTTAATTACAGGCTTGTTTACTGTTGTCATTTTTATCACCTAAATACGTCCCTGAGGGGTTATCTGCCTCTCACCAAGCGTCTGCCTCTCTCCCTCTGGCTTCATCTGTCATCGCAAACCCAATCAGCCGGGCTGGGGGCTGCACTGGATGGAGCAGCAGACCAGTAGTGTGCGCGCTTGCCTCAGGCTCGTGTTTTTCCGGTCTGTCTCGGTGCAGAAACATTTCTGCTCAGAAGGAGCGACAAATATCTAACAGGATCTGGTGAGCGGTGAGGACGGCAGACGGTAGGACCGTCTGTGCTGGTGCCCATATTCCTTATGCTCCACCACCAGCATGGAACACTTCAGGACCAAGTTTCTGAGTTGGTCTGATTTTACGTGAGCAACAGGAAGCCCGCCAACCACCTGCAGTAGCGGTGACTCACCCGGTGTATTCTTGATATGGCAGGCGTGTCATATGAAGGCACGGCTATTATGATATTCGTCCGATAAATATGTTTATAAAGGGACCCATGCTTCCTTTAAATGTCATAATATCAATCTTGCAAGACTGGAGGTGGTTGGAAGACAATAACATTTAAATATTTGCCCACATTTCTATGTCGACGGATAATTCCAGCATGCTGAAGCTGGGGTATTGTTTTTTTATATTTTGGCATCTGATCATGTCACGTGCCTCATTCCAGCTTTTTTTGCTTTGCTTCCCAGGTCTCAGTCTTAAAATCACTGGTGAGTACGGTGTTATCAGAACCGATGGGAGTTCCGCACCTTACAATTTTTCTTTATTGAAACCCCAGTAGCAGACATTCACTTCAACCTCACGCGGGGACAGGCCAGCTCCACCTCTCTCTCTTTTCATTTGATACACAACTATTACTCTCGCTTTCCACGAGGACACCTCCCCCATCACCCCCCCCCCCCGATGGCCATCTTTTCGCCCGTGGCTACAAATACCTTTGTTCTGCTTGTTAGCTCTTATTACTTAGAGACAAGGAACTTAAAAATATGACCCAAGTTTTGAAAAACAAACTTAGTAAGAAATTAGGTGTAACAGTGTTATGTTTTATGTACTTTTCTATGATAATCTTCCTCTACTTGTCTACTGTTATTCTATTGCATTCCTCTGTTCCTTTCGATATTATTCTTTGCTTTAACGCACAGTAAAATTCACAACACAGAATGGAAGGTAACCTTTAGTTTCTCTTCATTTTGATGCTTTTGATGCTTTACAACGAGCTAATAGCGCTGATTTACTCCAGTTTTTCTCTGCCAGGCCACCGGCAACCTGATATTTTGGCTGTTATCACATTCAATCCCGTTAAATCCATTGGAGTTCGGCTGGACATTCCCTTTTTGGCCTCGTAAAAAACCAGCTTTTTCAGATGTCCACATTCAGATAATCAAATCAAACGCCCCCGCAGCAGATGAAGCAGTGAGACATTTTCAGCCCGTGGTCCTTTTCCTCTTCACCCTCTGATGTCATTGACACAGGTGATGGCGAGAGGCACTGAGGGAGTGGAAGACTGCCTCTGCCAGTTCCTTCTAAATTGTCTTTAGTTTATCAACCCTGGTACAAAAGTGATCTTGATTAAACCTCTTCCAAGTTTTAGCCTTTACAGCTACACTACAAGCAATTTTAACACATAACAAGAGATTTAAGAGATATAAAAGATGTTCAAAAGTGACAAAACATGTTCCTGGTCCCTGCTGATCTGCATTTAAATCACTTGTGTATTTTTCTTTTCCGGCTGTTCCTCTCGCCTCTGCTTAAGCTGAACAAACCAAGTGTGGAGAGGATGTAATTTTTTAGTGTTTAGGCATAGAACATAGTGCCACTGGAGTTATGTGGTTATTACTGAGAAGTGTTGATTTTCTTACACACCACGAGCCCCATGGCAGGAGTTGTGGCTGTTTGGGTTTTTAATCTAGTTCTTCATATCTCTGTGACACATTAAAGCTCAGAGGCCACAGAGAGCGGAGCCCTTGCACAGTCACAGCCGTTGAAAATGCTTTTTGTTTGATGAAATCTGCTGCATCCTGACACAAAGCATATCTGAGAATTATGCTGTCTACTCCACCGCACCGTGGATTTTAGAGGGACAAGTGCATAAATTCAGCCTTGTTATGCAGCTGTTTGCGTGCTAAACTAAGTGCTGCCGTAGGTACTGCGCAGTCACTGAGTGCGGCTGTGTGTGTTGGCTCATACATTATAGCCCATGGCATCATCAGATGAAGAGGGAAAGTCAGAAGTTATTTGTGTCTGTCGGGCCTCAGAGCTGTGTGTCTATTAACATGTGGACATTGTGTCTTATAACTAGATTGTGAATGATAGGGATCATTTAATCTTCGACTACAGCCGATCTGCTTTGAAATAGTTTCAGAGTCATCCAAACCCGCAGAGCCAGCTATTTTCGCATGAATCTAAAAAAGCCCCATGATAAATATGTATTATGAAGGCTGCTCAAAGCTTTTAGATGTTGCTTTGCAAGGGAGAGCTTAGGAGACTCAGGCTCACTATTAATGTTTCGTAATTGACAACTGGCTCCCTGAAAATAAAACACAACCTCAATAAATCTCTTCAAAGTTTGCGTGCAAACCTTGGGATGGAGCTTTGAAAAAATTGGGCTCCAATCAGCTCTGCGACATGCCGATGCAGTACGTCGCATTAGCATGTGCCTGCAACTGTATCAATTGTGGCTTGCTTGGCAGCGGTGTCAGTGCCAGCCCCACAGCCGCTGTACTGACTGCGACTGTGCTTGTTTGATCATTTATCAGAGCTAGTGCTGTGAAATGAATGCAGGGCAGACCAGAGGTGGCTCGGCTCTGCGGTCGCTCTGCAGTGAGTGACTCAGCTGGACGAGCCTAAGGAAGACGGTGTACGGTCTTTCTGCCCCCCCCCCCCCCACCCTCCCCATTTCGATCTCTAACATGCCTTTCAGTATGTTCTGGATCCTTTTACTCTCTCTGCCTGTCTGAAGCTCCCCTTGCTTCGTTTTTACCTGCTTACTATCTCATCATATCATCCCCCTGCATCGTTTCGCCTTTGTCGCCCTATTTCTCTGTGTATCCCTCCTTCTCCTTTCTCTCTCCTTTTTTTCCCCTCATCTCTTCAAGCCACTGATTCCCTTTCACGGAGGGCTCAAGGACTTTGATGCAGGCAGTGTTTTGTCAGATAGCTGTATGGATGCTGTTGCAAAGTATACAGACTTACAGGCAGCAGCAAAGGATTGAAACAATCCCCTAATACCTACATAGAATCACTCTACCTCTGGGCTCCTTGGGCTCATCGTCTCTTCCAGCCTCCCCTTATCTTCAGGATGAATAGATGTGAAAGCTGAATTGCCCTATGATTGGGAAACCCGCACTGTGCCATGTTGTGAGCAAACCATGATCAGAGCCAACGGTTCAGGAGCGACGCCAGTAATTTTCAATAAGAAACAGCGGCACGGTAAAATGTCCCACTTCAGCAATTGCTCATTTTGCTCCAGCTCACTGTGTTGCACAGTCACTTAAAAGTTGCCCAAACAACTAGCACTCATCCCAATTAAATAATACAGCAGGGGAAATCCTGGAGGGTCAGGTGAGCGGGTGGAGTGGACGATTGAGTGTCAGAGAGAGGCCACGGGTGGAGTGGTTGAGAGCGCAGGACGAGCATGAGAAACGGAGAGGTGGAGGGGATTAGCAGAGCAGAGGAGGGGCGAAAGAAGAGACAGAGGCCTGTTCTCCCCGGTGCTGATGCCGCTAAAAGACTGGACGTTCTTTGTCATTTGTAAAACAGAATGACGCAGGTTTCCTTCAGGTCTGCTCCCATGCGGTGCTGGTGTCATATAAATTATGTGGCTCTCTGTCAATGCTACTCAGGTCTATTGTAGGATAAAGGCCCCTGTGTGTTTCTTTGTGTGTGTGTGTGTGTGTGTAGGAGAGCGGTTGGAATCCAATTCCGAGTCTCAGGTTACAGGCAATACAGTGTGTTTTTGTGTGTGCGTGCGGCCGTGCAGGGGGTGAGAATGTGAGTCTACTTTCGTGCCCTTAAGGGCTCTGTGGGACCACATGCTACACAATGGTCATGTAGAAAGAGGAGACCCCCTGCACACAGGAAGTACTCGCAAACACACATAGGTCCCTTTCACATCAGTGTCAATAGTGATGTCACCGGCCCATGACACAGGAGAACCGGGCAGCTCCAGGGGAGCCTGGCTTGGTGCTTGGCCATAGCCCACAGCCTCTCATTGTGTCCTCTGGCCTTTACTCCCCTAAGTTAATGTTTCTGGCCTTGTCTGCATTAGTAAATTGTTGAAAACACAGCAGCTCCGCGGTGTGCAAACACTTTTTGTTGTCCTGTTTGGATGTAGTCATTTTTTTTCACAAATTAGCCCTTTGTTGAGATGTGCATAATGACTTAAGTGTTTTACTGTGAAATTAAAATCATCTTTTAGCCGAAATAAACAGTTTAAATTTCTTTAATCCATGTTTAAGCTGTGGTGTTTTGCTGTTGCTCCTTCGCACCAAACAGCAGTTTCGTGTATCTTCTCATCGTGCACTTTCACTTGGGGTCTTAGAAAGGGCGCCACCATCAAATCCTGTAGTTCTGCTTAAGTGCCCCTGCAGTGGGGTGGTGAACATATGACCTGCTACATAAGGAGTACAGTGCTGAAACTTTAGCTAGTGGACCTCGTACCAGAAGACCTGGAGCCCCCTTCTCATGATGAGATGGATCAGGAGGTGGAGGAAGATCTTGGAGTGAACCTCTAAAGTCAAACCTGCATGATGGATGAACTGGGAAAATCCTCCCAAAGGGGACGGATGCAAGATCTTCAACTTCTAGCTCAGGATGATTTCTCTCTGCATCCCGCAGACGGTTTGGGACATGAAATCTTAGTAGACACTGTTCCAAGTCCCTATTGAGGTGTTTACTACTTAGAGTGGTGGCTAGGAGATGGTTGGTGCCTGTTGGGGTGGCAACCTGAGAACCCAAGAAGGCAGATGTCAGGGCCAAAGGGGCCCAGGGGACTCGTGAATCAAAAGAGAGATTTCAGGAGGACAGGACTGCAGTGTCTGTGTCTGTGTGCGCGGAGGCAAAAATCTGGGTGTGGAAGGAGATTAGAGACGCAGGGAGGAGAGGCATGGTATTGTCCGGGCTATTCTCAGCAGATGCTGAGAAAATTCTGACCTCGGATAGAGTCAGCCAGGCAGGAGGAGGGATTCCTGGAACTGACTGAGACGTTCTCCTCTGGCTGACGAGTGGGCGGCAGTCTCAGGTGAGGCCTTGCCCATTTTTCTAATTGAAGTCCCTGAGGTAGTCCGAAAGTTCAGCAACCATGCAATATACAATAGGTGGAGAAAAGCCGTCATATGCTGATTATGTAATACAGGCTGCTGAAAAGGCAGAGGCTGATAAGTTTTCGCTGTCTATTCCCTCTCAGCTAATAAAATAAAGTCAAGAGCGTTTGAGCTGTTGGATCATTTTAGTGAGTGCAAGACCTTTTCCTTTGCTTTTGTGACAGCTGGTTTGGTTTTGTTTCGCCCGACTGAAAACAGTTGACATAAGGAGGTGGTGGAGCGCAGCGCAGGTCCTTCTATCCCAGTGGTTCCTGATTTTTAAAAGAGGACTGTAGGGAGTTCTCCAATTACCAGGTTACCCCACTGCTCCGTCTCCATGGAAAAGCTTATGGCTGGGTGTGCTGTAAAGGAAGCTGACTGTCCATCATCGAGATTGCCTGCAGATGTGAATGTGAGCGTGAATGTGCTGTACGTGTGTTAGCCCTGTGCAAGACAGCAACCTGCCTCTTGCCCAATGCATGCTGGGATTGGCTCCAGCCACCTGGAAATTTGCACAGGATAAGCTGGTGCATAAAACTGATGGAAAGATGGATGGATGTGGATAGAGCGCCATGAAAGAGAAAGAGCAATTGAAAAGAGACAGGGGAGTCTAGTAGATGATGTGAAAATGACTAAGAATGTAATTTGAAGTATATACTCCATGCAGTTGTGGCACAAAGCACTGTTTTACCCTCAGTGCAGACAGAATAAACATCTAAAGGAAAGAACTCGGGAGGAAGAAGCAAAATCCCAAGTGGCCCATTTAGTTGGTGTTATTTGCTGGATACAAACTGAGACAAGATAAAAATAGACTAAGATCCCTGGCTGGAATCCATCTCATCATACACTGTTCATTTCAGAAACAAAGACAGACCAGAGGTAAAGAGCAGCACACAATACTCAAACTGATACTAGAGATAGAGATAATGGTAGAAAATGAAATAATAGTATTGTCTGATAACTTCTGAAAAATTAAGGGTTTCAGATGGGAGGGAAGGGAAAAAAAGGGAAGGATGTCAGAAGAAGGGCAAATGGAAAATGGAACCAAGGAAGAGGAGAGATCAGCCCAATGATGATAAAGAAAGCTGTTTGTAGCACAAAGCAAAAGGAGGGAAAGCAACAACGGAAGGGGTGAGGAAAAAAAGAATGACTTGAAGAGAAAAAAGGGGGGATACAGAGATGGGAAGGAGATACAGGAAGCTATTTGAAGCTCCGCTTTGTTGAAACCGTCGGCCGTGGCAACCAGACAGCGGTGTGTGCTAGCAACTATGTGCGTCACGCCGGCACGTACTGATATATGCACACGCTTTGCAGCACGCGCCTCCTCGTGTGCGGCTCTCAGTGAACGACGACCACGGGACGGGAACGCACGCACACACTCGGTCTCGAACATGTGTAAGGACGCATGCGCGCGCACACACACACACTCTCACACACACACACACATGCAGAGATGGTATATGATGGGTGAGACAAGCACAGACCCACACGGGGCCCCAGTGATAATTACACTCTCCATTGTTATGTGAGATGTAGTGAAGTTGGTGGTTGCCTTTGTTTATTTCTGTTGTACGTGAGTGCGCACGCCTTATATCTTGTTTGTATGTGGAGAACATAATGCGTCTAGGCTTCGTCGTAATTCTGCCTGTTAGCTACAGGAGACAATTTTTCTTTTCTTTCTTATTACTTATTAGACCTGAAGCTCAAACACTTTCTCCATCTGCATCTAATGCCAAAAACGGAAAATCAGTAAAAGACAGAAACCCCTCTAAGTGTTTAGTTTTCTTAATATCTAGCACAGTCCATGCACTGCACTCAGCCATTTTATACATTGACCAAGAACATTTTAATTTGGAAGGACCGAGGCTATAGATTTTGTTTGCCGTGGAGGCTAAAGGTTTGGTGTCACTCCCTGCCAAATTGTAATTTAAAACCAGGGAAAGTGAGAGCAAAGCGAGATCAATGCGGCCCCCTGTTGGGAACCATGAAGAAATGGAGCCCACAGGTCGACGCCGGGCTGGTGGCGAGCCGTGACACGCATCGGCAACCACAGTGTTGGCAGCGAGCTGAGCAGCATCTCTTTCTTTTTTTTCTCTCTCTCTCTTTTTTTTCCTTTCAGCATTTCCCTGACGTTATGAATAATACCTTCACTGGAAAAGCGGCTAATTTCCACATTAGTACGTACTGCTGGTATTTAAATGTGCTTACTTGATTTACCCTGCATTTCATTTGCTCAGATATTAAGAAAGAGCCCCATTAAATTTCCTTCCAAATTTTAATACACAATTTAAAGATAGAAATAGAAATGCAAATTACTTTTTTGCTTAATTTTACAGTTCGATATTTTCCTAATAATTTCCTAGGATGTTTCCTGGAAAGCACCATGTAGCTCGGTCCTTATTATAGAGAAAATAGAGACAATATTACAGAGATCGCTGTTTTTGTTTAGTATGTTCGGTTGTGTGTGTTGATTTCCAGAAGAACATACTTTTATTTTATGCTCCAAATTTCAGCAGTTCAGCCTGTTCAGCTGTTTTGCTGCACACTGACTGATTCTCTAGGTTTCACTTGCGTTTTCTTCATAATTAGCACCAAACGGTTTTCTTTTAAGGAATCTTCAGAGAAATTTACGGTATCAAATAAGCTCCTCTCTCGGAAATTACTGAAAAGGTTGGGACTTATTGAATAAAGCTTTACCAACAAGATACAGTAAAGCCAAGAAAGTCTCTATTTCATCAATCTTTAATAATACAGAATAGATTATAAGATAAAAAGTAAATTATAAATATAACTGCAATACCAGTTTGCAAAAAACAATTTCACAGGAATCGCATTAGGTAGACAGAGCCAGACCTAACAAAAAGAGGGATAGTGATCATATTTTGACTATTTTGACTTCTTTCATTCACTGATTTTTATTAGTATTATTATTTATTTATTTATTTTTTGCCTTTTTGTTTGTCAGTACTCGCCTGCTTTGCTCACCAACCAGCCCATTAGTAAATCAATTGAGCTGCTTTGTGTGTCCTCAAACCAACCTAACCAATTCACTGTGGATCCTTTACTCCTGCCTTTCCTCCTTTGTTGTGCATTATATGTATTTGATCATATAGTATATTGGATATATACCCTAATACTATAGTTTTCCTGTACATTTTGCAGCCAAATTAAGGCAACAGGATGGTCCAGGTGTTTGAATTTTTTGAACTGCTCAGATGTTTTACAATTTGGGTCATTTTAGAGTCCTAGGTAACTCGAGGGGAGTTTTGGCTGTGGGGAGATCAGGTGGTCGTGAGATTCTCCCTTCATCTCAATAATAAGTAGAGTCAGAATTTTTTCTGTGGATTTAATAGGCTTATGGAAAGGTCGAGAGGCTCATGCTGATAATTACATTACTGCATACTACCACAGCTTTTTACATTTGTGAGACAAAAAACAGCAACCTGTCATACAAACACAATTTGTATGCACATACACTTAATAAATCTATATTCAATCAGAGATTTCTTGTATTGTTAGTCAGCTGCACTAATAGTAAACCATTACTATAAAGCTGTCACAGCCTCTGATAGCAAAACATGTGGGTAAAATGTTGTCAAGTCATTGCCTCAGGTGTATTATGAATCCTCGGGCTTACTATAAGGTCACAGCTCATCGCTGGAGTCGGGCTTACGAACATGGTTGCCATGGAAACGTCTCTCACATCAGGGCTTATGTCTCCGTTTTTTTTCCCATCTCTCATGTTAGTATATTTGAAGAATTTTCCAGCTAAGATGTTTTTTCTTTGTGTGTGTGTGTGTGTGTGTGTGTGTGTGCGCGCGTGCGCATGCGCGCATGTGTGCATGTGCGTGCATGTGTGTGTGTGTGTGTTTTCGTATCTGGTTGTAGAATAATCAGGCTGAGTTGTATTTTCTTATACTGCCTGGTTTTTTTTTTCAAGAGCTGTCCTTACCTGGCTCCAGGAGTGTGTTTTTGTTTGTGTGTGTGTGTGTGTGTGTGTGTGTGTGTGTGTGTGTGCGTGTGTGTGTGCGTGTGTGTGTGTGTGTGCGTGAATGCTTATGAGTTAGCTGAACTTTGAATCACAATCCATCTGTGCCCCCCCCCCCCAAACAATAAACAGGAAGTACAGCTCTCAGCTAATAAAGAGAGGGGAACAAATAAAGTATTAGGTTAGTAATTTTTGGGTTCCGGTGGCTGGTTTAATGTCAGTTAGTAATATTAAATGAGACCTCTAAGCTTTGAATTACAAATCAAATGTTAGTGTTAACATTTACCGCCTAAGAAGGGATTAGGGTAGAATTTAAACCGTTTTATGAAACAGAGTGTGATAATGTTGTTAGCAACAGTCTTACCATAAAACATATTTATATATTTATAATTCAGAATTAGAATTTTTTTTTTTTTTATAAATAAAAGAAGACATAGCATGTCATTACTCTCAAAAAATTAAATCGAATCCATAGGCAATAAAATTAACCATAAATCAGTTCAATGTACTCTGGAGCTATGCTTCCCCAGCCTTGCTTGGTCTGGGAGGTCCAGTAGCATAGGGTAGCTAACGCTAGCTTATGTTGGCTCCTTTAAGACAGATATTGTTGTGTAACAGATATACCCTTAGCAATAGCTGTTCATCTGCATGTTACAAGGGTTTGTTTCAAGGTTTGGTTTGGTCTCGTCTCCAACAACTCCTGGAAAAGTTATTTGCCAACTTAGGTACTTCATTGCTAGATTTACCAACTTTTCACACCCTTTAATTGACTTTTCTTCACACCTCTCTATGCAACTCATTCAGTTGACCACACACCAGCTGACAAGGATGTAAAGTTTCTAACTATCAATTTAGCAGAAAATATAGCCAAAATTACAGCACAGCCATTGTCTTTAATATACTTTAGCAGTGCAGAGCAGCAGAGCAGCAGCCCAGCAGCAGCTTGGAAGTGACTGCTGGTTAACATGTATTTTTAATGGGCCTTGTTTCAGTCACTATTTCATACTTGTTCCATCGTCTGACAACAGAAACAAAAATTTTGGCTGTAGAAGCAAATAGATAAGGGTGGGCCCTCTAGTTTTTGACCTACTCTGGTTTACAAAGTAACCCTCTGTGGATGTAAAGTTACTGTCCACACTGTATAGAAAACATCTCCCTTGTCACCTTTCATGTTTCTCTCAGTCCCACATCTTTATTTAATTTGATATTTTAGGTTTAGTCATCTTAGAGGTGCAAACCTTCATTACCTTTATTTCCAAATAATGAATGAATGCCTTACTCATTTATTTAAACTGTAAGAGGTAAAGCATCAACGAAGTAACAGTGCTCACTCTCAGAAAAACAAGTTCCAGTACAAGCACTTGACTGACAGTTGAGCATTAAATGATTAATGACTCGTCTAATACACAGATGAAGATGGAAGATTAATGAGAGACTGTACCTATGTCTACCTCTGCATTTTTCTAAGCTTTAAGCATTACTGCCAACCAAAGCTACTAATTTGCCCAAAATAAATTTTTCCCTCTCAATTATGCCCCGAGCCCACCATATACCCAATGCAGTGGAAAAACTACCACGTTTCAAAGCAAACAATGGCCGACCACACAGAGCCGTGAGTCAAGTGCTTTCGAACCCACTTGTTGCTAGGCAGTTCCACATGCTGTTTTATAGAGGCACTTTGAATGTAGAAGCGAAGTGGGCACCAGTGTAAAGACAGATTTTTTTTTTCTTATTCAGCTGCAGCCTGTTTGTGTTTGCTGAATGCCACTTGATACGCGCAGTCTCGAGTGTCAAGCTCCACATCAGCGAGCAGCGCTAGCTTTTTGATGCATGGCGGCTGCCGACGGCCGCTTCCAAAGGCGGGGATTGCGTGTCCCGGTGCGGGCCGGAGCTGTCGCCGAAGTCGTTATCGCTTTGCGCCGTGTGCCGCCGCTCTCTGTAATCAGGCCCTGTGTAGGTACAATCAGCACATACAGTGAGACACGTGTGGCCGCCGTGTCACACAGACCTCTATGAAGGAAGTGGTCAGGTGATGGGAGAAGAGAAACTAATCACAATGGGATTCTCTTTGCATGTTGTTCCCAAAGGAGGTGATTACTACATTGTCAGGCTATTACTTGAATAGAAAGACCACAACTGATGGTGTAAGCATTTTAAATTGCTGTGTAGCTGATGATGAGTTGTTCATTTTTCAGTAGGCTAAGGTGAGGAAGGTAATGAAGTTGAAAGCTTACAAAGTTGCAGCCACTTAAAAATTAATGATGCCTTCTTGCTCTTTTGCAGAAATGGATTAGAGAATGTCTTACAGCAGCCTGTCAAAACACCGGGGCTTAACAATACCATATTCAACTGCACCATTTTATGCGTGTTAGTGTTGTTGATAGGATTAATGTTGTTGTTTACCTCAGCCTTACTTGTAGTTTAAATAGAGAATAAAGAGAGATGGAGATTGACAGCCTACCAATATTTACCGGCTGAGGTTTTGAAGAAACAATGTTTGAAGCTATTAGCTGAATTAAAAAAATTGCATTTTGTCTTTTTTTTTTTAAACTATATTAAATCAAAAACTTAAGCTGAATAATTTGATAAATGAAAGTCATGCTAGTTGCCAAGGAAGCCAGATTGTTTAACAGTTGTTGTGGTGGCCCATGCAAATATATACTGTACCTTGGTTACTTGGGGCAGGGGGATCAAAGATCATCCATGAAATGTGACCTGTTAGTGGGTCAGCAGACCTGAACTGAGGCACAGACCAGAGGAACAGCATCATTTTCAACAGAACAGGGACAAGCAGAGACCTGAAACATGGCTCTGGAATGGAAAACTGACATGGAACAGATGCTGTGATCAACAATTTGTTGGAGGACTATAAGTGTTTTCACGTAGGGAACACATTTTTATTTTTATTTATTTATTTTTTATGATTGTGGTATTTTTGTCTGGTCTTGGGTTTTTTTCAACATGCTAGCCTAAAATTGCGAGTGCTTAAGCAGCGTGGCGAATACTCTTTTCTCTCCTGAATGACAGAATGAGGATTTGTTTTTAAATTGGCTGAAAACCACTTCCTGTCTCATCTGATATGCTGACAATCGCTGATGTGCTATAAGGCAATTTCCTGTGGGCAGCCTGAGCCGCTGCCACCTGCTGCTTTACTAAAACTGGGGGTGGTCTTCAAGTGACGGATGCTGAGTTTATCCAGGCAGATTTCTGAACCTGTCCCGTGACCTTCCGCACCGGGGTTTTTCCAGGATGTCACGTCTGTGTTTCGGCTACTTCTTAAGAAGATTGGTTTGGTAATACCAGTCATACACTTTCATCATCGATGAATCAAATCAAGTAAGTTTCTGAGTTGAGACTTTCAGAGAACAATAAACAAACAGGAAACACATTTTTGATCCCAAGGGAAATGAAGGCGATGACAGCGATGTCATCCAGTCTGGGAGTTCCTGACAGCCCTTTCTGCTATCGCCGTCATTCCTGGGTTTGGTATGTGAAGGAAAACTAAAAGTGGGGAACCAGCTTTTTTACTGTTGCCCTTCAAAGCGTGCGTGTGGTTCTGGATGAGTGTGGATGTGCGTCAATTTGCGTATATGCGCTCACTGTTGCAAGCCTGTCTCCTAGACAATTGCATTTATATGTTACCGAATTGTTTTCCCAATTACCTTGTGGTGACAAATTCAATTTGCGCCTGGATTATGCTTAAAGGCAACATTTTTCTTGCTGAAAGAAGAGCTACATATTTATGTACCATACACAAGAGACTGTTGTTCATATCCTGACTCCTTTCTGTAGTTAAATTTGCGCAAAAAAGGCAATTCAGTTAGGTTTAGGGAAAAATACAGTTAAATGTGAATGAAGGCATTTCGTTTGAGTAACTGTGGAGCTTTTCTGTATTAAACCAGACCATGATCTTTGTGAAAACCTTAATCAAGCTCTGCGATTGCCTGACCTCAACCATCAAAAAGTTTAGTAATGCAGCCGTGGATATTGTGTTGCACGATTGGATCTTTTGATAGAAGACAAATGAAATATGTGAACATTTTACTGATACGCTCAGCATCAGTATTTTTGCAGCTTGCCAGTTACATTAATGTCAACAACATTTCCTCATTACCTATGTTGATAGAAATCGTAATGAAGGCAGCAGCACGCTTCGTTCGAAGGTGGTATATAAATTTAATTTCTAGGAGACAGGATTGGACATTTGGACTATTCATCCAGTGCTGGTGTGTGTGTTTGTGTGTGTGTGTGTGTGTGTGTGTGTGTGTGTGTGTGTGTGTGTGTGTGTGTGTGTGTGTGTGTGTGTGTGTGTGTGTGTGTGTGTGTGTGTGTGTGTGTGTGTGTGTGTGTGTGTGTGTGTGCGCATGCGCACACTTTCGCATATGAATCTAATTGCTGTGAGGACACAGTGTGTCATTCTCATTAGACACAGCCCTTTGTAGTGGGAGCTCAGTGGTGTACACTGCGTAGATCACTGCTGGAAATTGCTGATAACACTTTTAGCTGCAAGAAAATCACCTCAGTGCATAGGAGGAGAGCCGTGGTGTGAAGATTGCCCTGTTTATTTTTCCTCTGTCTTTCCTCGCCCTACCCTCTATCTGCCTTCTCCTTCTCATCAGCTACACTTCCACCCATGTTAACTCACTAATGTACATCTGTGCTTAATCATTTTGCCAGTGGTTGCCAGGTGACATTAATGATTAACAGTAAACTAGTGCTCAGTCTGATGAACTAACCTAACCCCAACCTCTGCAATAAGTGGGTTTTTTTTCTTCTTTTTTTTAGTGAATGTGATATGTGAGGTTTTCATCAACAAGAGAAACATTTCCTGTCAAGGGATGACGGTGGCAATTCTTTAGAGTCGTCCAGCAGAATGAACATGTTTTTGATAACAGGCCTAAACCTATGCTAAAGCAGGATGAGCAGAATTATAGCAGCACATCACTAAAATGTACTTTTGTTCAAACATTTGTAATTATTATGACCACAACCTGAGCTTAGTTTATCTGCTGATTCAAAAAAGAACCTCTTATACATCATGTGCTGCTACCACAGTTTACTAATTTGGTGACCATGGTCTCATCCACTCTCCTTGATTTGTGAACCTAAAGTGAATCATAGTTTTGAACCACTTTACTCATCTCACTCCTACGGATCCTGTGGTCTGAGAGGTGGAATTGGACCAGATAAAAATGTGCGTTCAGAGGTAGAAAGGAAAAGAGCCAGCAAGAGAAAAACTGGGCAAATGTTGGCTTTGTTACCTTTGTTACCTGAGGTTCCTATATTAGGATCCAGCCCTCTATCCCTAAAGATAAGTCATTTATCATGTTCTTAACCTAAAATATGCTGAAATATGGTCCAGATGATAGCTGAGAGGTTAGGGTGCATATCATACTGAGCCCCGGTTCCACTCACGGCCGGTTGGCCCATGTACCACTTGTCGTCCTCTGCTCTCTTTCTCCACAATTTAAAACCGAAAGCCAGAGGCCAACGGGCGATGGTATCGCAAGAACTGCAGCGCCGTCACCGTGCCAACGATCCGACCCGTGACGAACTTGGTAGTCATTACTACATTATTGACAGGTGTTATCCAGTCCCAAGATGATGGGGATTTTTACCTAATGCGTAAGAGTGGATGAGAGTAAGTGAAACTTGGATACAGGGATCCCTTACCTAAAGTGAACCTGGGCCAAGGGCATAAAGCTTTGGGGGGGGGCAGTGACTCCTTTCCAGCTTCCTACCCCACTGCTTCTGGCACTCTTGCTCAAACCACTCGAACTCGGCCCTGATCTTGATCTTTTGCATCAGCTACAGGTATGTAAAATATTGTGCCGGTGTCTTGGTTGTGACAAAATCTCCTTTCTCTAACTGGTCACCGCATGTTCCATTCAGTAGCTGTACTGGAGCTTTGGATTGTATCACATGATTTTCCTCAGTTGATGGGGTTTTCCCATTTGTCAATGAACTTTAGATGTTCAAATTTTATCTCTTCAAGTTCAAGTCTCAACTTTTAAGACAAAGGTCCTCTGAAAAAAAGAAAAGAGAAAAAGTACATTTGAACATCTACATTTTCCTGAAAGCTTGGCAACTCCAGCTGGTGAGGAAGATCATGTGATATGATCAAAAGCTCAAGTAACTACTGAAACAACCGCTTATGGACCTTGTCACGATGATTGTTTGGTATTTTGTTGTTTCTGAGTACAAGAATGAACTGTCGGACACCTTACTGCAAAGATGAAAATGTGTTTGTAGATTCTTAACGGAGAACCTTTTCTACTGGGTAAAAAACAACCTCGAATTTTAATTTTGGTGGTTCACAAATAGAGGTCTCGACAACGAATCATCAACAAATCCCGTTCTGACACTCAAGCCTCCGTCGGCTTTTGCTTTTAGGGTTTTGCTGGTAGTACATGCTTGGCAGTGGAGTTACGTTCTGTGCTGCTTAAAATTCTCGCATTTTTTGGAATCGACCCCTTGTTATCACAGCATGAGTGCTGCTGACGTCAAATATGGTATGATGTTGGCACTGAAAAGAGAGCTGCTCTGTGACTGGGGGATTAGGGTAATCACAGGGGGACTGACTGCAGTGCCCTGTTTTCAGAGAGGGGAATTAGATTTATACAGAGAGAGAGGCGGGTGGGGGGCGGGGGAAAGCTGTGTTGTGGCGAAACCAGCAAGACAGACACCCGTTGATCTTAAATTCCCTCTTTATCTGAAAATCAAGTGTGGCAGCTTGAAGATAAGGGATTATTATCCGCCTTACCTTACTTACTTTTCATACCTGCTGCCTTCTTCTCCACCCCGGACTCAATCCCTCAGTCTTTCGCAAATAATAATTCTTCTCATCTCCTCTCTTCTCTTCTCTTGAACTAAAATCCCCATCACTAACACTACGTAGGTGACACATAGACGAGAGGGCGCTCCCCAGCAGCACTGCACTACCGAGTGTCACTCAACACGAAGCTGCACTCACATCTGTGGAGGACACTCCTTTAATGAGTGGAAGCGTATACACCAATCAGCTGTAACATTAAAACTGGTAACTGGATATTAATCTTGCGGCTGATTTGTGTGTAACAGGAGCAGGAGGCCGAGCAGTGATCAACACGTCTAACAACCGATAGACTTTGTTTACTAATTGGTTATTTCACTCTCGCACTCGATTATTGATTCTCGATCATTTTGAGCGGTGGCCTACGGAAGCAAAACAGTTCCTAACTGCGATCGACTATCAGGGGATTAACTTTATTAAGGAGTTATGATCACTCACCAAAAAGGTAAAAGTATCAGTATAATAACCAGTATGATGTATGTGTATATCGGCGTAATAATTTACAAGAAAGAAAATCAGAGACAAGCAAGAGACAAATTGAATAACTGAACCGTTTTCCTTCTCAACCCTTAGACTGTCTTCCAGCCCCTTTAAAATGTGAACTGGGATGGGTAAGGGGCTCCCGACCCAGGAACAGGGTGGGAACTGCTGCCAGACACCTAAATCACTGGGCTGCTGCGAGATAAGATGTGTTTTGTGTGTCTTTTTATGTTTTCTTGTATCATGAGTGTAGTCTTTTAGTGTAATTAAAATACATATTCAGTGATTTTGTTCAAGGCCAATTTGAAAGGACAGTGTAAGGGAAAGAAAACAAATGTCTGTGATCATGGAAAAAAAAAGCGTTTCAACAAAGCACAAGGATGGGGCTTGGATTTTTTTTTTTTTTACTTCACTATCTTCAGCGTTTCCATCTTGGAACAAGCAGAACGTCAATGCACACTCAGTTTCGGTGCATTTTAGAGCCTGCGTATATTCAATACTTGATCTTTTTGGTTTCTGTAGAAGGCAAAGTGGCTCGATCGAAATTTGATCGGAAACTGTAAGATTCTGGATCCTTCCCCACAACGCCACAGGCAGTGCAATGTCTTATTTCTCAGCCGAGGAAGGCCCAAAGGCCATTTTAAACAACAATATAAATGCATCTCGGCGGGTCTCGCTGTTTGCTCTCACTGAAAGCCATTTTGCCACTCACCCAAGTTCCTCTTCAATTCTGCAGACGGATGAAAGCCCCGGGCGTTGCTCTCTGTGGGTCATTCACACCCTCTTTCAGGTTTGAAGATGAGCTGGTAACATGGAGGCCAGATGAGAGTAATTACAGTCACACTGAAGATCACACTGGGTGAATTATTTTTTTCACACCCCCCCACACCCCTTTGCACCTTGCTTAGCTAAAAATACTTCGCGTCTTTCACATCTTTACTTCCTTTTCTGTGCCGCTATTTTGTTAAACTTCTGTTCTATCTATCGTTCTGCTCATCAGAATTCTCTCCTTTAAGAGTTTATATTTAAATAGCTTTCAGGGATCGTGCCTGTTATTTGATTCTGATTTAATGTGATCGTGTGTTTGTGTGTATAACAGAGACAGCTTCGATGTCAAAGGTGATGCTGTGCCTGTCAGGTTCTGTCAAATACATCTGAGATTCTATTTGCAATCTTGGTATTGGCACATTGGCACACGAGAGACTTTTTTTTCCCTTTTTTTTTTCTGGCTTCATCATCCTCGGTGTGATATTGATTCGAATAACGAGGACACGACAAAGGAGCGGCCTGTGAGCGAAGATTTGACAGGCTACTCTTAAGTTGTCAAAAGGACGCCTGATCGATGTTTAATTATGGTTCTCTGCTTCTGTGCAAAAGCCTGGTAAGGCTACACATTGTAAAATATTAAAGCAGTCATTCTGCATATGTATGCTTTCTCTTCATGTTTGTGCTATAATGGCAGCCATGTACTGTCTCACAAAATAGCGTTTAACAATAACAGGAATCAATAACAGGGTTCTGGCTGAATAAAAAGGGGCTTATCTGGAGAAAACTGCATCAGCATCCACCAGTAAATACAAAGTAAAACGCATCAACCGAGCTTTTGGCATAGAAGACATCGCTGTTGTGCAAGTAAGAGTTTTCCCCAGGTGCAATTACATCCCCTGGGTCCTCTTAACCTGGTATTCAAAACATATGCACCTATCAGTCTAAAGCACAAATATGGGTATAGGACAATAGGGCTCACGCACTCTCATTACTTTGTCACAGCACTTTTATGGCCACTTTACTACAAGCGCTGTCTCATTTTGATCCAACATGAGATAGCACTGGAAGGAGCTATGTTCACATCCTGTGTGTAGCCTTCTCCGAGTGCTCTCCATAAGAGCGCGGCTCATCTGGCGGCGCATCTCGCACGCCGCATCCTGTCTGCTCTGATTCGAGGCAGCAGGACACAGTCACATGCTGCCATCTCGTGGACGTGATCTGGAAAGACTGGTCTCCCTTGCGTGTGGAATGAAATGGTGCCCTCTGATGTTCATCCGTGGATCCTGACACATTTTTCAAACCCGGAGGCTGTGTTGGGTTGTGAGGACAAGACGACCCGACGGGGCCGAACGTACAGAATAATCTCTTTCGCTATAGTGTGGGAGTTGTGAGAAGATGTGACAAAAAATCTTATACCGATGCCCCTTCCAGTGTGAATAGTTTCCCTGAGCGACAATAAGACGTACTTCTTCACATGCTATAATTAGAACTGGTGCTATATACGGTAGTATTTGCTATGTCACCAAGGCGTTGTTTATCATAATACCACTATGTCTTGTCATAATGTTTATTTAAGAGATGTTTCAAATTAAGGAACTATCAAATGAAACACAGCCGGACTATTCACTATTTATTCATCGGTTTTCCACTGCAGTCGCTCTTGTTAACTTTGTCAAGTATATTAGCACAATTTGCACCTAAGTGTGGACATTAACGGGAACAAAAGCACTTACTTTAAATGAGTGATTGCTTTGATTGCTTTTATAATTTTATGGTCTGTTGTAAAAATGTGTTTTAAGTGTTATGTGTTTAACAAACTGGGTCATGAGCTCAGGGATCTCTCTAATTTTAGAGTGATTTGACTGGATGATTAGGAAGGTATGTAAGATCACAGAATCAGATTAAAAAGAGCGGATTTCTCTTCACAGCTATGGCATTTTTAGGTTAAACAGATTCCCTTCGCATTTCAACTACTTTCGTCCCCTTGAACACTTACGTTTACAGCCATGATCATTTCATAGTCAATTTTCAGGGTCTGCAGCCGTTACCACAGATGTACCATAGGCAGTTTCAATTATGGTGCAAGGAGGAGCTATTTCTATATCTTGGTCTTCTATGGTTAACCCTCGGGACGTCATTAAGGAGGAAGGCCGCTGCCATTGTGTGACGGAGCAGACACAGCCCTGTGGCTACCGCAGCTTTCACTTCTCGCCGTTTCCCATCCTTGCGTGTATTGTTAAGCAGTGGGGCGAGCTGCAGTGTGGGAACACTGTCGTTATCCTTTTCTGGTCTCTATGATCCTCCTCCTCCCCTCTTGACTTTTTTTTTTTTTTTTTTTTTTAGATGTGTTGTGTTATTTGTCATCTCTCTGAATCAGAAGCTCCTTCTGTTTTCGTCGAAAGGTTCCTTGACAATTAAAGGAAGTTATGAGACACTATTACTCAAACGGCCGATGTCATCTTTTCTTTCAGACGATTGATCTTTGATCTCTCTATTGTCCCTTCCTGGAAACAAGAGTACATGATTGAATGAGAGGAGAATCATCACAGACTCACTGCTTTTAAATTTTGTTTTTGTAGATGTCTTTTCATGTTTTTATTTTGTAGTCGTCTAGTTATCTGTTTGCTTAATTTGAAGATCGAACAAAGGAAAAAAGGCTTTACTTGATCTTATCGATACAATCTTATGTTTCACTACCATATTAAGATTTACTCTACTGATATGTTGACAGTTCTGTGTGGGGATAAAAATGGAAACAAGAATTGACTACTGTGACTTAACACTATTAATTAAAAAAAAAAGGATGCAGCTTTTATCTGATTGAAAATGCGTGCAGTTCTGGAACGGGAAGTTGAATTGAGCTAGAAATAGTAACCAAATGTGTGAAGAACCAGCCCTTTAGACCCTAATGACTTTTTGTGATTATTAAAAATGATCAAAATACACTTTTGTTTTTTTTTGTTTTTTTAGGCTTTATCAATGAATGCCTTGATTACATCCAACAACTACAATCAAGAATATTTCTCATTCCATTTAGTTTTCATTTTCCTAAAATAAGAAATTTTTTTTTTGACTTCTTAACGATAAAAATGCATCACAATCAAACCTTGACGGCACAACAGCTTCACATGCAATGTATTTTTAAGGACTCAGCCTTCTCTCTTAAACTCAGTTGGCCCTTTAACAGGTACACCTAGATAAAACCAATGACTGTTGTACTCCTGTATCGGACCGGTATTGTAACTACTAAAATCACAAGTGAGGTACACAGGACATACACTGTATGTGCTGCCATTTATTTAGAAATCTGTCATTGTTTCAGCAGTTATTTGATATGAGGGCCTGGGTATCTCCTGCACTGGGTTGTACAGTGTCATCGGGCACTGTTGCCCCCCGTGAGGGTGGCAGATGGCACCTCTTTCTCACACCGACACAGACTAACAGTTAAGGTCGACCAGGCTGCCAGAATAACAGTGAATCCAAACTTACTATTTTGTTCAGTATGATGGTTTATGATCCGGTTAAAAAAAAAAAAGTTAAAACTTCTATTGTATTTTTTTTTTTTAAGTTAAGCTAAACACTTTAAATCTGCCTATTTAGCATTTAGAAGCATTTCACAAACTTTTAATACAAAAGTTATGATACACTATGAATTAGTTGTACACAGCTTTAAAGTAATTTTTGTTTTTTTTTATTATATGTCATGCATACGACTGTAAAATACAACCGAGACGACAGGAATAAGCCTGAATCAGTGATGTGTAAACGTCTTCAAACAATACTATAAAAAAATATTGAATTGGTTGCAAAAATATTTATCGCATTATAAATATTTGTTTGAATAGTCCATCTTCTTTTCAGGGCTTCTGAGACAAACTTAGCAAACTTAAAAAACAAAATGTAACAACTTTTCGAATATTCGGTGCTTCGTATAATAGAATATTTTCAGGGTTTTGTTCGTCCATTTTATGGAAAAATAACTCATTATAACGTCATATTTTCTGCAGCACGGCGGTTATTCATATTACTGTTTTATCCTTTAAGTACCCCCTTGTGTAGGTATCCCGCTTTCGCTCATTTTTCCTATGGACGCGTGCGAGGTTAATTAAACCCAAAGAGGCCGTAAATTAGATGGCTGAAACGTGACTCCGCTCCACCGACTCCATTCCACAACTTCGATGTTCCTCCTTACTCTGCTGGGCTGCGCTGAAGGGAGCAGAGCTCCAAACACACACACACACACACACACACACACACACACACACACATACAGTAGTATACACACATACACCCAACGGGGAGAGGAAGTAAAGCCTTTGACGAAGTGAAGTGTCCGCAAAGAGAGCAGAGAGAGAGAGAGAGAGAGAGTGTGTGAGTGTGTGTGGGTGTGTGAGAGAGAGCGCGTGAAGTGCATTGGAGTGTGACCAAGGGCTTGGAGAGTGCCTTGGTGTGACGTATGGTATGGACGGCTTCTTATGTTTGTTGTTGTGTGTGATGTGAGACCAAGTGTGTGGATCAAGGTGTTTAGATGCCTGCTTGCTGCTTTTTTACCTGTGCCAAGGACGGGAGGGATGTCTGATGTATGATCTGATGAGTAACTGTTTTTTAACGTTGCTTTTTAAAGGTAAAGGTAATGTAAAGGCATGACCGTGAAGCCTGCATGAGTGATGCATTGCTATTTATCGTACGTGATGGTGCTTGTTTTGGAATAAGCGTAAGACTCAGTAGATTGGTTCTAATTTCAAGGGGCTATTTGTGTTTGACACTCATATATTTGTTCTGTGTTTGTGTGTGTGCATGAGAAATACTGCACTTTTGAAAGTAAGTAAAAAAAAAAAAAAAAATTCTGTGTGTGTTCCAGCTGCTGTGTGTGGTTACGGCGAACACGTGTGATGGTATGTGCCAGGTAGTGTGTGTATGAGTGCGCGCGTGTGTGTTGGGGGCAATGTACCGGCGTTCACCTTGTGCCAGAGGACGGGTTCATTTTGACTTCAGTGAAGAAGTCATCAGGAAACTCCACGCCGCCAACAAAGGCCACGCTCACAGGTTAGGACACACGGATAACCACGCAGAGACACACACACTCACACACACACACATTTCATGCTTTCATTCTGTATCACACTTATACAGAAACGGATGCCTTTGCTTTGAATTTCGTCCTTGCATTTCCTTTTTAATCTGGCATCAGTTTCGGTTGCCATTCTTCATCTTCTTACCTGCTCCAGACGGTCCAGCCGTCTCTTCCACTGAAAGCTGTCTTGATTCAATGCAGTCTTCGCCCGTCTCGTATTAGTATTTCTCAGAGTCTTTAAACTCCTGTCATGCTGAATGTGTATCTGGCCGATGTCTAGCCTTACTTCTCATTTCCCATACGTTAAGCAATCCCCCCCATGTCTCTCATCATTATAGTAATCCCTAGCTGGAATGCGGTTACGTGCAGTGTGACATGTTCGGGTGAAAAAAAATTTCCGAATGATGTTGATTTAATGGTTGTATTTCTTTTTTTGTTCTTTTTTCAGGTGCAAGAGTTTTGAAGAGAAATGTTTTGAATAGCTTGCGTGAGAGGGAGTCAAGTAGTTTGCCATGCAAATCAGTCTGAAAGAGTTGATATGAATTTGTATATTATCGTGACTTCTTTTAGTGACAGTGTATATATAGCCTAGACTGTGTGGTACAATGACAACCAGACAACCCCAAGGATATATCTGAAAAAAAAAACCCAAACAAACCCCCGAATCATGACATTGAAGGGTTCGCAACCGTCTCAGCCTTTAGCAACCTTTTACTTTGATAAATCTCACTCTATCGCCAAGCAGAAATTCTTGTTTTACCATATAAGGTTTTGTTCTGAACCTCCATTAAGTCTATCTATATACAAAATAATGACAGGATTTAACTACCAGAGCCAACACATTTACCGAAATTAGTGGTTCCAAACCTGGAGGTGAGGGGTTGCAAGATAAATCTTAGGAGCGTGCAAGAAGATTAAAAAGTGGAAAGGGAAGAAAAAAAAAGTTCTTCTCATCTTTGCTTTTTTTTTTTCGTTGTGAAATATTGAAGACTTTGAAGTCAATTAGACTCAAACAGGCCGGGAAGGAGAAATGAAATGGACAGTGACGAGGGGCCTCAGCTATAAAGAGCCACAGGTCAATAAGGTTGGAAGGCAGTGACCCATGTGTTTTGTATTGTGTAACGGGTCTTCTCACCCAAAGTACAAAAAAAACGAACAAACAAACAAAAAAACCCCAACAAATTTTCCTTCTTACACCTGAAGCAATGAAACGCTGCCAAACCGAAACAGAACGAAGGGCTATACACAGTATAAGGATGAATAGGGAACTGTTTTTTGTTGGGGTTTTTTTCTGTAATTTGGGTAAACTGGCACTTCAAGAATGTCATGTAATAGTCGCTGTGGCATTTCTGCTCCACAGTGCTCTTTTAAAAATACTTTGTGAGTTATCATCTTTAAAGTGGCATACAATGCCTCATGGGGCGGGGGTGGGTGGGTCTGTGGGTGGGGGGGCAGACATGGAAGGAGGGAAAGAGGTGGGAAGGAGTTTCGGTCAACTGGACGGGACAATGTGACATGTGAGACCAGAGAAATTCCTGGTCTGGACCTCGGCCGGCTGAAAATCCAAGCTGCCACCTAGGAACAGTTCACATGACCTGCTCTTTATGTTTACTCAAAAGACCGAGAGAGCGGGAGGGGTGAGGGATATACAGTGTGCTATTCTAAGGAGACACCACGGTTGAATTAGCTATGATACTGATATTGTTTCCGAAAAATTTACAGGGGAATATCATCCTGGACAATCTTTTAATTTTCTTGAAAGTTATCACTTGATCAAAAATGTATTACTAATAAACTTATGGAAAAAGTAATACATTATGGAATATGTTTTCCCGCCTTAAAGAATCCCGTGTTCTTGATTTTTGTGCTATGATTTAAACTCTTGATATGTATTTACTTTGATATTTATGCCATGAAAACGAGACCCGACCTCCAGCTATTTCTTCGGTGCCTGAGGAAGGAAAGAATATAGTAGAATATGTGTTGCATTCAGTTGCGTAATCTGACGGTTCATTTTCCAGTCATGATGAGGACTGTGCATCGACAGTATAAAGGTATCGACACACAGTCCTCCCTTACCACTACAGTGTTGATTTTAATGGAGGAAAACAGTAGCTGTAATGATAGTTGTTAACAACTGTAAACTGCCGTAGGTGAGCTGAGAATTTGTTGGAAATGAGGCTTTCAATTAAGAGCAATTAAGAGAAGTACGAAACGACCGACACGATCCCGATTTCGATCGCAGACTCGTTTTGAACATTTGAGTCAGCGAAGAAATAAACCAGTGTGAAAAACTAGGCTGGATCACGCCCCAGGAGGATTGTGGGTTTTCTGGCACAACTGTAGACACATCAGAATGTTGGCTTGGTCTGTCAGAAGTTTAAGGAGACAACATACAGTGAAAAGGAGCAGAGCAAGGAAATCAGTGTAGGGAAGAGAACAGAATAAAGCATGGACATCTGCAGGAATAATGTCGCTACAGCAGTTTTAAACATAGCCGCTGTGGACCAGCATACCAAAATCCACTGAGCAACTTTGAGAGTTGGGTCATGTGAACTATCTTTCACTAGTAGTTTTCTCATCGTTCAAAACAAAATAGCCCCGACGACACAATCCAGCTCGTTGTCACTGAGCTCTGGAGACGTCAGGCATCCACCTCTGGTTCAGTGGCTTCCACCTCTGTGATTGAGGGTTTCCTGTGGAAAGTACTGGACTATACTAAAGAAAGCAGAAGTGCACAGATGGCGCACTGTACCGCGCTGTATGTTTGACTCATCCCGCAGGTAGATGGGACCCACGTGAGAGCTGGGGGGGGGTTGGTGGTAGTTACTCCATGTGCGCTTCCTCGCACTGACATGTGCTCTGTGAATCTGTTGTTTGTGCATTAGCCCTGCAACATATTTACAGACATGCAGCTGACCTGTGCTGTTTATGGTATGTGGGCGAATTAGCCTATATGGTCTGTGTGTCCCAATGTGGGGATTATTTCTCACATGTCTTGCTAGAACAAATGGCGTCCCGGAGAGATGGCTTTAACCAAATATTTGGACAGTTAACCGGATTCCTGTGCCACACACACACACACACACACACACACACACACACACACACACACACACACACACACACACACACACACACATATATATACATATATATATATATGCACGGGCGAGACCCATCCCTACTGTTTACCCACAGAACGCAGGTAACCTAGGTAACGTTTCTGAGGCGACTCACCTGCTGGTCTACGACTAGCTGAGAGGGAGAGAGAGGTGAACACATATAATAATAATAATAGTAATAATAATAATAGTAATAATAATAATAGTAATAATAATAATAATAATAGTAATAATAATAATAATAGTAGTAATCATGATAATAATATAGTGTAGTAGCCTATAATATAGACGAGTGTTCAGAAACCTTTCTGGTGTCGATCTGCCGAACACCGCTGCTGATTCTGACTTTGAGGAGAGAGATTAGCTAAACAGAGAGATAGTGTTAGCCTAGCTAGCTACCTAGCTAGAAGCCAGTAGATATATAAAGATATAGATATACTAATTAATTGATTAATTTTTTTCATCGCTTTTTCGTTCAGATTTTAATGTAATGGATTTATGAATCTATTTATTTACATTTTTAATGATTCATACATTTAAAGGATTTTGCGCATATTACCTTATTATCACAATGATATACTGACACACTGATACTGTATATGTGCCATGAAAAGGCATATATATATATATATATATATGTGTGTGTGTGTGTGTGTGTGTGTGTGTACATATTTGTTGTAATAGTGGAAACATTGTTTGAAGCACAGTCTAGAAAAAAACTAAATCTGCTGCATCTGTGCAGTAGACTAAATAGGGAGCGTTTAGGGATAGAGGAGAGGCCGGTGAGGTGATTGTAATTGGTCACTAGACCAAAAAAAATGCAGCTTAAATAGAGATTCTTAGTCCCAGTTTTTGCCTCAAAATGTCATCCATATGTTTGAGACTGCAAGAATTTACAATCTAACAAAATGCACAGTTAAATGGAACAGAGCTGACCCTAAGGCTGCTCTTCGGTTTCATTTTATATTTTGTTACATGTTAAATAGCTGTCAGGTTTTGAAACCAGATTTCTTTTTTACTTTGGTGACCCATTTTCCTTTCCAGGACTTAGAATAACATAGTTCCATGCTTGCCTGCCCATGGGCGGGGTGCCACGCTGTGTTGTAGAGCTTGTGGTTCAGCTGCTACTTTATTTGCAGTTCACTATACCTACAGTAATATGTTGTTATGGAGATGGATACACAGAAAAATGTGGCAAGGACTCGTATGCCTGCCAGTCTCGGTTATGTGGTGGGGATTTTGATTTGTGACTGACTTTGCCAAAGTTGAAATTAGCCGCCACCCCCTCTGTGAAGTGTGTTTGATGGTGATAGTGTTGATTATATCAATTTAGATAATGACAGGGTTTGTAAAAAGTGATAATAGTAATGTCTGGGAAGAGCACAAAAGATGATAAATGACGATTGTAAAGGTTACTTTGATAGTGCCGAGCATGACAAAAAAAATTTATCTGCAGTGGTGTGAGAAGTACTAAGATCCCCAACGCAGAAGTTTTATAGTATATTAAAGTAAATGTCCTGCATTCAGACTCATGCTTATGTAAATGTAAAGTGGTAGCAGCAAAGTGTAAGTAAAGCATTAGATGTAAGATGACTCAGTCTACAAAATAGCCCCTGTGACTGATATATTATTGTGCATTAAATTATTACCTTGTTGCATCTAATGTGGAGTCATTAATGCTGAAACAACATTTTACTGTTGTGTCAATTCAAGATGGAGCAAGACTAAACATCTTAGTTGGCACCAAAATAAGGGGCAGCATCCCCCAAAAGGCTCACAAGATAAATCTGAGGGGTCATGAGATGATTAATGGGTGAAGAAAGAAGAAAAAAAAAAAGGCTTGTTACACAAATTTGTATATTTTTTAAAATTTTTCTATAATCTTTGTAATATTTTTGTAAAATATCGGATCACTTGACCTCCCTGAGGCTCAACCATTCATTACTTAGATGAATGTTTGCGTGCAAGGAGTTCAGAAAGGAAATGTCAAAGATCCCCAGAGGGGGGGGGGCGTTGCTTTTTTTGTAAGGGGTCACAAGCCGAAAGGTTGGAATCTACAGCTTAATTTTAAAATAATGCAGTGCCAGGGCTTGTCAAATCTTGTCTGATGTCAAATCCTAATTTGAAAGGCAACAATGGACTACCACTCTCAAATGGCTATAGTACAGTAAAAAGCGGAATACCTGAAATGTAGTGGAAGAGATAGTGTGGTGATATAAAGTGGCATGAAGTTGAAATACTCGAGTGAAATACAAGTTCCTCAGAACTGTAAGTAAGTATAGTCCTTAAGTGAATGTACCTAAAGTTCCAGCCCTGGATATCTGTCAGGGTCTCAGCAAAGTCCGTTTTCTTAAAACAATTTTCTTTACTCAATAGAGCTGAGTTTAATACAGTTGTAGTGCCTGCACACACAGTTCGGTTGGGGGAATATGAAGACGCGGGGACAGGCACATGCGAGCATACGTAAGCAGCCCGTAGCCCCTGTTCCTTCATTATAAACACCATCATCACATTTTTGGCCAGTTCTGCTTTGTGTTTCCTCATGTGACACGAGAGCCGTGTATTTAGACTGTAAATGAGTGTGAACGAAAGCATCTGCTAGATGACTTTGTCCCCAAATGTGCATGTATAATGACTTGGCACGAGTCCCGATTATGTTAGTGGCCTCATTTTTATTAATGAGTTCTATATTTAATTGGATTCTTGAGTTTTCTATCTTTTTTGGTCACATATTACAAAAGGCTTGAGGACAAAGTTGCTTCTCAGTGGGTTTTTTGTTTTTTTTTATCTTGATGGGTTGTTTTGGGTTTTTTTTGTTTTTTTAATAAATTAAAGCTTAGGACATGTGATTTATGGGCGTAACTCTGGTGGTTCCTATTTTCATTAGTGTGGTCTGCAGGGCAAATGAATAGATAACACAGAATTTAGTCAAAGTAACTTCACAATATTTTTTATTTTTCCATTTTAGGGCAGTGGGAAGCAAGTTTTACTTAAAATTAGCATTGTGTTCAGATGTATTTATAGTTGTGCAATAAAAAAAAATTGCAAAAATATGTTTTGCTTATTGTTACTTCACTCAGATGTTTGAGCCTCACTGTGCAGAGTGACATTTGTGCAGAGTTTAACATTAGAAAGGCTGTTTTCACATTTATCAGTTTAAGTGGGAAATTTCCCTGTGCTCATCTTATATCTGAGCTTAAATTAATAGCCTGATTTTCGAGAAAAGCCTAGTTTAGACCCCAAACATGGTCCTGTCTATAACTTGCGTAAATGTGATGTGGAAACTGAAGCCTCCAGCGCGCGCGCGCCCAGACACACGCACACACACACACACACGCACACACACACACACACACACACACACACACACACACACACACACACACACACACACACACACTGGGAACTGACTTTTTGGTGAATTAGAAAGCACCATGTGTTCAGTGATCAGTCTTTTGAAGTGAAGAATAATTGCATATTAATAGATTCTTGAATCTTGTTTTCTCCTACAAGTTTTCGATTCCGGTAAAGATTGTTAATGTTAAAGACGACATTGAGGAGGTTGAAGAAAAGACTCAGTAATCTGTACCTTTTTTTCAGTGACACTCATCTAGGAAAGATATATTCGGTGCAAGCCCTCTCTCCATTGTGAATGAATGAAAGTAGACCGTGACTGCACGGCAGTAGTTTCCTGGATGTAACTCCAGTTCTTGGAGTACATGCATAACCCGCTGTCACTCTGTATTAAAAAGTGAATGAAGGAATGTGAACATAGTACATGGAATATAGTAATTAGAGCAGGATGAGGGCAGATCATGTGTGATTCATCTGTCTAGTGTTGCGGCGATGCTGTTTACGAGGGAAATCCAACGCTGATGTATTCATCACAATCTCCACTGTGCTGTAGCCGTCTTCGGTGGGACTACCGTTAGAATAATTTCGGAAACAAGTTTAAGATCCGTGTTTTACAATGATAACATGATTAACTCTCAGTGTTTTGAGTTCTTCTCTTTTGCAAGTTCACACACTTCAAAATATTTCCTTCAGCATATGGCTTTCTTTGGAATTTCAACTATTTTATATATTGCTCCTGCAGATTCAAGGAGGGAACTATTACAGAAACATCAATTTCAGCTTTTATTTTTTTATGGTCTGATGGGATCACTCAATCAACTCATCAGTCCTTCTGGGGCATTTGAGAGCTCAGGCACATTTCAGTGAGCTGGCAGGTTTGGGAGAAACTTCTTTTTAGGATCCCACTGTCTAGCACAGGCATCTCTCTCTTTTCTTTTCATTGTTTGCAAATGTTTGTCTCTTATACACTTTGAAAGGGAACTGTAATTATAATCTAGTGAAATTGATCATTTTTACCTACGAATGTTCAAGCCACAAGGTCATTCGTGTTAGTAGATTTGCTCTTTTAACACACTAAAAAATCCAATTCCAGTGTGCATTGAAGAAATGTTTAAACCTTGACTAACTCCTGGATAAACAGGAGGTGTTACCATAGCACCTCTGTTTGCACAACCTGACAGACAAATGGTCGCTGGTTTCCTCTCACCATAACACACAGGAAGGAAGAGATTAATCCAAAGTATAAAAATGCTCTCTCTCTCTCTCTCTCTCCCCCCCCCCCCCGCTCTGACTCTCATTAGGAAAGCACAAGAATCTATTCCTTCTTAGCAGACCTCTTTGTGTGCTAGCTTACTATGAGGAGAGGTGACTAGTATTTAAAGCGTAGCATAGTCCTGCAGTTAAAGTAAAAGTAAGAGATCCTTGTAGGCAGTGATTCTGGGTGGATGGAAGGAGCAGATGGATGCAGACGCATCTCCAAATATAGTTAAAAATGGAAGTTACACTTGGTTGAAAAGTGTCTAAGTTTTCTGTAGACATGCAGATCACACATGGTTATTGTTTAAACAGCATTGTTATTGTTTAAACAGCATTTACATGACTACACTCCAGTGCCTTTAAAATACTATATAAGTAATTTTAACCTAGACGTTTGGATGTCTTTTCTCACCTCAAATAATCAGTGCTTATTGGGATGTTGCAGTCACTAATGGAAAGTTAATTGAATCCGTGTCGAACTTTGCCGACTTCGCTGTATCTGCATTGTTCCTTTGAGCTAGACTTTCCTTTTACCAAGCCAACGCTTTCTTAACTTTATTTAGTTTGTGTGACTATTAATTTTTAGTATTATTTGAGAAATAAAGCATTAAATAGTGAAGACAATAGTACTGTCTGAATTTTTCTTTCTAAAGTCATAGCCCCCTAATATTCCTCTTATGTTTTTTACTGCCCTGCCTTTACGGAAATGAGGATCACCTCCCAACTTTTCTCAAGGGTCCTACAGAACAGCTTCACCACACAGATTTGGGAGTGTAAATGTCAGTTTTTTTCCTGTCATGTTATACATTATTTTCACTTTGTTTACAGTAGTTCTGTCTTGAGTTTTAATCTAAATACCAAATACCTATATACCAATACTAATAGGCACACAACCGAACTTTTCCAACAGCACTGCTCGAAAACAGAGCTGTATAACTTGATTCATGTCAGACTTAAGTCTCAGGAATAACGACTTGAGACTTAAAGTCTCATGTTTATCTTTTTGATAAGTAAGAAGTAAATAAGACAGCATCAGGCAGGCTTTGCATAGCAAAACACTATAAATATTTATTTTCTAGGCTTATGCTTGGGAGGAACTTGCTTTCAGTTGTATAATAAAAGAAAAAAACAGTATAAACAGTATTAACTATGCCATTACCTTGAAAAATTTGACATGGACTTGACCCTAAGGACCTGATACTTGATTCACACTTATCTTAATGGACTGGGTTAAGAGCGGACTTGAACCTGGCCCAGGAGACGAAAAAATTGCTGCAAAATTAATTTCTTTTCCATCCTGTCATATTTCAGTATCAGTTTATTCTCCATTTACCAGAATCCATCTCAGAAATACTTTATCTCACTGTGTTTAAACTTCTTCTCTCTGAAGACCTACAGTCAAAATAAACGAACACACAGGATATTGGACTGTCCCACTCTACCGGTAAATGAGAGTCATTCCTACCAGTCAGTCACCACTGTCATCCTGTAACAATGCCATTGTCTTAGAGCTCGGAAGTGGAGTCATTTCCCAGGAAAAACAATTTGTCTTAAACCTTTCTATCCATCTTCACCATCTTCACTTCATTTTGCTAGTTCTTTTCAGGGTAATTTCAGCTTTTTTTTGTACTGTTGGCTGTATAACCACAGTAGCAGCTGCCTACTCCTGAATTCCACAGAAATTCTAATGATGGCTCACCAAAAAACAGACAAACAAAAAAAGAGCTTACTCTTATACAAGAGCAGAGCAGTAAATCAGTAGATCTCCTGGTTTACTTTATGTATCTGTATGTGCTTTAGGTCTCTTGGGTGGATGTAGGTTCCTTTGCCGTTTTTCATTTTGATCCCAAGGCATTACCTAAGTGAATTATTAACAATCAAGCCATTTATTATAACTGAAAAAAGTGCAATTTCTCTACAGACAAACATATAATAAAACTTATACGTGAAGAATAAAGTTTATAATAATGAATGAATTCTGAATAAGTATTTACTTGACTTTTAAATGGAGCAGATCTCTCAAGAAAAATCTTCTGGAAATCAACAGCTGCTTTTACACAAAAGAATAATACACTCACAACTTTGTCTTTGTTTGCCCTAAAATTTGTTTCCACTTACAGAGGGTTTTTCTCCCCAGGACATTATTATGAGGGAAAAAAAAACCCCAAACAGCTAAAATAAAGTTTCAGTGAAGTTGCCTCTCTTCGGGCAACTTAAAAATTTAGCCTAAAAATTTAGGCCACTTGACCAGTTCATGTTCACATAGTAGTATTATTGATATGCATAAGCAAAACGGGCTGTCATGGCTCCCAGTTGAAAACAGCACGTTTTCATGAAAGAAAGATATGTTTTTTGCCATACCGTAGTATTTTTCAGCTTAATTGAAGTAGTCTGGCCGAACACATACACATCTCACTCGAATATGGATGAATGATTATTAGTTATCAATAGACTAAGCTTTTAAACATAGACAACGTTATCTATAAGGAATTTGTAGAATGGAAAGAATGGAAAGAGGTTATTAATTAATGAAGCTTACACTTTTCAAAAACAAATGCGGAGATACCTAGAGCAGACTAAAATACTATTCTTCCTATCTGCCTTAGTTTTCATGAATTTTATGGATAAGAAACATGTAGTTTAATTTATCGTTAAATTATTAGCTGTCACGTCTGTGCTTGTGGTGAATTATTTGCCTTGATTTTTTAATATATATAAGTGGTAATTTGAACCATTTATTAATGTTATTGATGGTTGGGTGTTGTCATTGGTTGGGTTGCGTTGTTTTAGGACCAGCTACATTTTCTTAGCTTTGGTTTGGTTTGGAACTGACAATCATTATTATTTAGAAAAAAATATGTTTCACTTGGACATTTTTTAATATGTAGACCACGGCAAAATTTGCAACTGCTATGGAAGAAGCTAACTTGGATCAAATAAAATAAACCTATAAACACATAAAAACTGAGAGAATATCTCTACATCTGTCACAGAGTCTGTCCTCTTTCCTGCTTATCCATCACTCAGTCTCTCTACTCATCAGTCAGACAGATGCAACTGGATCATGGGAAAGGAATGTAGTGTCAACCAAGCAGATTATTTTGGGGTCAGCGCGAGCACTTCCTGATTGCTTTGGTGAAACATAATACAAAAAACATCACTATATTATATTTACTACAGTTCGCTGGAAAATATGTTTGCTATCAAGAATTCCATGGGAAATCAGGGTCCCCTGCAGTTCTTTGCTCACAGATGACATAGTACCATATTAGAAAATATATATAAATAAACAAAAATGTGCGTCATATAACCTTGTGATACTTTGATCCATTTAAACCCCTGCTCACACCTTATCAAATTCCCCAAAGTCAAGTTAGTGTGACTGATTATTCCCTCTTTCTCTGAAGCTCATAATTGTACCAAAGCATCTGGCCCATGGTTGTTTTGATGTCTCAGTAGTTTGGATAAACATTCTTCTTTGTGTTCTAATCTCTGAAGCAAAGGCCCTGCATCTGCTTGACAGAGTAGGGACTTGAATTTTGAATTTTCATATTTTTATATTTTCCTGTAGAGAGAGATGCCGGATCAAAGAAAAGCTACAAGAAAAAGGTTCGAGTGAGAATAGTTTCCCGGACAAATGCACTAATCCACTACACCACCTTGACACCCCGTCTCATACAGAGGGGGTCTTTGTTCCCAAGCTCTATCTTTGTGTTGTTATTCGTAGGGTAAATTCTTGGATATCCCTTCATTGTCCTGTTAAGCAGACCAGGGCAGATACACATGATTAAAGTGCTTGTTTTTGGCCGGACCGCAATAGCCCTATAAATGCAAATGTTGCGGGTTGAGTGAGTGACTGAGTAATAAAGTTACAACACTGTTCCGCTGAATGCCCCTTGACTGATTGCTGAAGTTACACCGCTGGTCATGTGAATTGTGAATCAATCAGGTCATCGGGGGCATTTACTGGCTGTGTTGCCAACTTAGCACCTTTTATCGCTTGATTTGATGAATGTTTCTGCCTCCTGCAAAGCACCTGGCAACTTAAAACCTCAGCTGCTTTCCATAGAGGAGAGTCATCAGCGTTGCCTCGGTAATGTGAGGCCAGACCCCCCCCCCGTCCTTGCATCTCATTCACTTGAACCGCACAGCAGCTGACACAGACATGAATAAGCCTCTAAATTTTCTCTCTGACTGGTCATTTGGCAGTAAAAGTATAGCCAAAATCCCAGCACAGCCGTTGGCTTTAACTTACTTTGTCATGCTTATAAAATTAAGGATTTAGACAGTATAGAGCAGTAGCTTTGAAACGATTTGGAAGTGACTACTGGTTAATATGCTGTCTTAATGCCTTTCGTCACTATTTCATACTTGCTCATGGTTTTTCCCTTCCTTTGCCACGGCATAAATGCATTTAGAGAGACTTGTTTATTCTTAAGTCCTGTAGTCGATGTAAATGTGACCCTTTTTTTGCTAAAATCTTTTTTAAATGTAAATAAATAAAGGAAATAATTTTATGCTTTGGGAACCACAGCTATAGTATACTGTTGATTTATCAGTTTTCGTTTTTGTAATTTATCAAGCAAAAGTAAAAAATTCTCGCTTGCTCCAGCTTCTTAGTGAGAATTTTCTGCTTTTCTGAGTTTCCACTAAATATCTTTTGTATTTTGGACTCTAAAAAAAAAGCAAGTTATCTGAAGATGTTAATCTTTTTTTCTCAGAAGTTTTTCACTTTCATTCTGATAATTTATAGACCAAATGGTTTACCAGTTTTTTTTTTTTAAATATCTGACAGGTTAATCAATTGTGAAAAAGATCATTAGACTCATCTCCATTATCTGTGAGTCTATGTAATCATCCAGAAGAGTCAACCATCACTTTCATAAATCAGTGCACAAAGCATACAGCTGTACATGACTCGTATTTAGTTATAACCTAAATGTAGTGAAACTAACTTAACAATGGGCTAAATTAACTGATCATGAAGATACTTTAAAAAAAGGGATATGGGAGCAAACTTCACCTCTCAAATTTACAGCCATTGCACAGATATAAGTGTAATATGTACTCTGGTTAATCCAATTTTTAATAAATAAAATTAATGGATTTGACATAGATGGTGCCTCAGCTTCAGCGTGAAGCTATTTCCATTCGTGTGCCTTATTGCTTACATAACACGGGACCCATCGGCCCTCTTTGTTGAGAGGGGAAGGCTGTGACGTAGCTGTCCATATGTTTTTGTTTTTTTGTTTGTTTTTTTTTCTGTTCTGCTTCTCATAACCGCATCAAGCTCTATCATAACACCTCACCCCGGCCGTTACCTTCCGACGTGACTCAAATAACTGTAAAGACTCCATCATGAGGATATGACTCAGCTCATTGTCAGCAAGGAGCTGATGCGTTGATTTGGCAGCAGCTGAACACAGGACAGCTCAGGCAGCTCAAAACACAGCATGTGCTTACGATTTTCAGTTTGAGTTTGAGCCTAGCTTGTAAACGTAGCGCCGTATTACACAGTGTCTCTCGCCCGTCTTTCCGCTGCATGTAGTTGACAAATCGAAATTCTTTCTGAGCGTTTTTGGCAAAAAAGAAAAAAAAAGAAAAAGATACGGATACGGAAAAGATACGCTTGTCTTTGCAGTCTTTATGGAAAGCCTTTTTGGAACGATCGATCATGGAGGCATTTCCTGGCCTTGTGAAAATGTCAGCCATTTGAATGCCCCTGGTGCTATATATCATCTTGTTCTACAAAGTTAATGCTGAGAATGCTATCTCCTTGTTTAAGAAACTAGAGGGACCGGACAGTTGGAAGATGTGTGTGTTGTGTTTGACTAGACTCGCCAGAACTTGGCCCCAGAATTAGTCGTCTCCACACGTGATCAGAACACACACACACACACACACAAGCAGCGGATTGACCTGAGGGCAGAAGTAATCAAGCATTGAATGCATGGTGCATAGTGCAGGCATGCATGTGTATGCATCTATAAAGCAGGCGCACCGTTTTCATTTACCTTTTGATCTTTTCTGCTCATTCTGTTTTCTATCCCTGTTTATCACTGTGGCATGTTTAAAAACAGAAACTTGAACAAGGACTTATGCAGACTAAAGCTTTGCATGAATTTTAGTACTGTGTCATTAATGACAGAAAAAAGGACGGAGCTGCCTTCTAGTCTTTTTTTTTCCTGTTCCTGTTTCTGCTGGTTCCACATCATAATTCACCATAATCATAGTTTATTTCAACATGTCACACCAAATTTAGGCCTGCTGTATGAGACGATATTGGCCTTGCAGTGTAGATACAGGGGCTTGCACTGTAGACCACAGGACACTGGTCCAGGACAAACTCGAGACCTGGATAACACATTACACCAGTTTGAGATTCTCTCTAACTCCTTGATCAAAATTTAACTTTTGACATACAAGGTATTTCTTGTTCTGGAAATCTCTGTACATAAGAGTTGTTTTGCCCTCTAACCTATGGGAGGAGCCTCGGATCTTCAGAGCAGGGACCTCAAATAAGGTTGATTGTGTTTTTGCTGTCGTTGCTCTTTGACTTCTTTATGAGCGTCTCATGTAGCTGAAAAGAAACAACAAAGTGTCTTAAAACTACTGTAACTTGTTTTCAATGGATTTCATTTTGTGTGTGTGTGTGTTTTAATTCATCATAAACTTTGTCTCATTTAAGTCCTTGGTTTTATTTCCTGGTTTTATTTACTGCATCGACCCGTCTGTGTTTTTATTTGTATTTCCAGATTGAGCCTTTAACCGACGTCATACATGTCATTGTTTTTGTTTGGACCCATCCTTTGTAAAAATAAACAAAAAAAAAAGACCTTCAGCAAACAAATCTTCCTTTTCCGGGGCATAAAAGGATGAAAAACTTGCAAATTCCCACCCGTTCAGCCCCAAATGTCCTACAAATAGTTTAAAGTATCATTGGAATTCGTGAGTTGACGCAGCGGCCTGCTGTACTGAAGAATAACATTAATGTGCAATTAAACATAATTTTTAAGTAAAGCAGCACATCCTGTTTTTTTCAAAAAAGTAAGAGCCTGTTTGAGTACATTCTACATTCATTAAAGAGGAATTGTTTTGCAGCTATAGCCAGCTCACAAGGCTTACATCTTCACATTGTCTGAGTCGTAGTTCTGAAAATCTCCTTGTATAGCTAAACTGATGTGTAACCATTCCAGATTTCATTATAATAAATAGAAGAGGAGATGAGGATGAGTGAAAATACACAATGCAGCTGAACACACGGCTCCAACAAAATTGTTTGTGAGTTTTCCGTGAATATTGTGTGTTTGTTTCTTGTCTAAGTTTGTAGTGTAACCAACACTCCTTCTGCTGGTGTGTGTTTACTATACAGAGGAGGCTGTGATGGCAGATCAAAGTAGTGAAAGAGACCGACTTGCAGAAACTCAAACTTCAGTGGAAAGCCCGCAAAGAATAAAATGTCACACACACATTGTTTGTTTGGCAAGCGGTGTTGATGATGATGATGCTGTCCACTCCCATGCTCCTTCATCTTAATGATGGCCCAAAGAGATCCTCTTCCTTCACTCTTACCTCCATTGGCTCCTTCTCACAAATGTAGGGGCTTCAGTTTCACTAATTTCTATCGGTAAATGAATGCTGAGCACTCCTAGATGTCAGTCTGCCCTTTCTTGCCCGGTCGTTTCAACTTGATCCATGTATGTGTGTGTGTGTGTGTGTGTGTGTGTGTGTGTGTGTGTGTGTGTGTGTGTGTGTGTGTGTGTGTGTGTGTGTGTGTCTGTTTATCTACTTCTTATGTGGGAGTTTATCTCTGACATGAAAGAATTTCTCTCCCCCTTTTTCCAATCCTCATTCATTAAAACCTAATCAAGACCATGGAGAGCTGGATAATGAAAACAAAATTTTATCAGATTAAGAAAGAGACAGAGATTTGATGTTTTTAATCCTTTGTTGAAAAGGTCAGAGTTGGACTGTTTAAGGAAAAAGCTTGCTACAATTACAGGAAAGCTAAAGGCATTATTGTAGATTAATCTCAAAATGTAGTTTAGTAACTTTGACTGTTGTGCTACCAGAAAAATTACAGTTCGTTGCCTCGAATCTGAAAACCAGCTCAAATGTTTTCCTGTCTGGAAATAATCTTGTTTCTCTCTCTGGTTTATTGCTCCGCGAAATGGAACTGCAATGACGGTGAAAGTATATCTCAGACAATGCGTTTTTCTGTTTTTCAGTTTCGATGTGGAGAATGGCCCGTCTGCCAGCTGCAGCCCCCTGGACCCCCAGGCCTCCCCCGGCTCTGGCCTGGTCCTCCACACTAACTTCCCCGGTCATAACCAGCGCCGAGAGTCCTTCCTCTACCGCTCTGACAGCGACTACGATCTGTCACCCAAGTCCATGTCACGAAACTCCTCCATCGCCTCCGAGCTGTAAGTAGAAACACATGGACTATGAGCACAGCAAGGACACATCACAATGAAAGTTAAGCCTCTTCCATTGTTGAACATTATATCAGGGAAAAGTTTAACAAATAAAGTTTTTTAGTCACAGTTTTTTTGTAATCATCTGTTTAAAACAGCACACTTTAATAAATCAATAATAAATGATCATGATGATATGATACAACTGCAAGACAACCTTTTCATGGGGTACATGAAATTAGAGTTGAAGTTGAAAAAGTTGCTGACGATTACATTGAACCGGAGCCTTCCTTAATTAAAGTAAGTCATACTTTTGTCAGAATTAATAGCTTTTCCACCTGCTTTGGTGGCTGTTTGCAGACCACAGTTCTCCTGCAGTTCTGTTTACCATTGAGGTGCCTCACTTAATGTTCCTGCGCTACTGCTCTGCCCCCCGGTGGAGGATCTGGTCGGTAAAAGAGCTACCACCATAAGACTCCAGACGTAGCAGAGCATGATAATGATTTGAGAAGCCAGAGAGGAGTAATTTCAGTATTTTTCCCTGCCTCAGTCTACAAAAATAGGTTCCTGTCAGAGCCAAGTGCCTTACAAGGTTACATCCCATTGGAACCGGAATCTCCTGTTTTTGACCTGTGAACATCCTCCCATACTCCTCTTCATCTTTGGACTCCATATCTCTCTGTTAATTATAGTAATGGCTGGCTGGGTCGTGGCCCTCATAGCTAGCTGTTGTTACTTAACATTTTCCCTTTTTACCTTGATCACGATGGCAGAGAGCACTTAACATGTAATATTTATGCAACAGCAGAACCTAATAATTGGTTTGTGCTGTATTTGAGGCTGTGTCTCACCCCATCTCTCTCTCTTTCTCTCTCCCTATCTCTCCCGTTCGCTGTTCTAAGACATGGTGATGACCTGATCGTAACGCCTTTTGCTCAGGCAAGTATCTTATGGTCCGTTATCCGAAAAGAGTTGGATATAACCGCCAATTCTTGGGAAGCAATGTGGGCTGCTAGAGTGATGCCGAACAACACAGTTCAAGCAAATGTAAAAATGTTAATGTCCAAACCTCAAATGAGTATGTATTTTATAAATGATTTATTTTATAATGATAAACTCCTCGTGATTACATTGTTATTCTCTGTGCCACAACCATACAGACACAAAACAAAAATTCAACTGCACTGTTGTGTAAAAAACACAGAGGATTTTATATAAAGATAAAGATAAATAGATAAATAGAGAAATACAAAGATCCTAATAATTGTCTGTTCCTTTTTAGGTTCTGGCAAGCCTTCGAAGTGTAAGGAATAACTTCACTGTGCTGACCAACGTCCAGTGTGCCTCCAGCAAGTAAGTGTTTCTTTTTTTTTCCTCATATACTTACGTCTGTGACCTGAGTTTGCATTTGATGTAGTTGGTGAATTGAAAAGACTCAGACAACATTAGAAAAATACTAATGGCAGACTTTTAGATTCAGAATGGCAGTCGAGAATGAAACATGAGCTTCATATTTCATCACAAGCCGTCACAGGGACCTCAGAAATAATAAGTCAAGCTACAGGCAGCTTGGGATTTATCCCTTGTGGCAGAGCTCAGAATGCATTGACAAATGAATTAAAAGGTTTTAAAATTACAAATAAAAAAGTTAAAGGCAGTGGCTGATCTGTGGTTAGGGTAGGCATCGCATGTACAGTAAGACTGCAGTTCTATCATTTCCCCACAACGTGGGGCTATTGGCTTTTTAACAGACTGAGGGGGGCCACAGCTGTTTACAGCGCTCACAGCTGAGCAGCTTGAGTAGTCTAGCAAACACAGCACCAACACAGCACATGCTTTACACAAGGCACATTAATATGCACATATGTGCGCACACACACACACACACACACTTACACATGGACGGACAGGCATCAAATGCAGATTTGATTCAGTGGAGTTTTAAACATTATTAGAGTCAGAATTTAACTGAATGTAACTGAACTGAATGTGCCAAAATAAAAGTCTGAGTGTAATTTTAGAATTATCATTCTTCTTCTATCTCTTAAGTAATTAAAGAATAGTTTAGTTATATGCGTCACTCAATTAAACTGCTCTATAATGAATTGCTCTGTTGTGGTGAAGCCGTACTCACACACACAAACACACACACATATACACTCACACACACACTCACACTCACACAAACAACTACTCACACAGATGGAATTCCTCATTGGTATGCATTTAAAGTATTCGTGGCCACCACTGCTCTAATTCTGCACAGCTTAATTGGCCACTGCATCATATTTGTGTCTTACATCTAATGAAATACAATTAGGTGAAAAAAATGAAAAAGATTGTAATGGCACCTGTGTATCATACAAAACCATATACTGTATCTGGAAAGAAAACTGCACCCAGATTTTATCCTAGGAGGGCAGAGAACACAGCATTTAGTAAAAATACCATATTTGATTAAAGGCATATTTATTCAGTAGCCAGCAGATTATGTATTTTCAAATACTATATGTATGTAATATACTATAATACGACAAACTAAACAATGCACACAGTACAGTTTGTATACTGGTTACTAGTTATGCATGTTATGTGCAGTGCTTTTTTACATTTCATTTAAAACTTCTCAGTACTTTCATACTTTAAAACCATTGCAATTTGGTTCTGTGTGTGGTTCTGGTCAGTGGTTTTCAAATGAAAAGGTACTTCCAGAGTAGAGCCTCTTTCACACCAGTGCTTGGTCTGTAGTTCTACTTAAAATACTGTCCACAACTTCCTTGAATCTAATTAAAAGCAACACAATTCTTTAAAGCTGCAGTAGCAGTCACCTTCACCATCATACCGGATATATGCAGGGGTCAGGGGGGTGTTATACCAACATTTTAAAGTGAAAAAATCATATGCAATATTTTTTCCTTCTTTTTGTAACACTTTTCCTTTTTTTCCCCCATTTTTCTCTTTCAGGAGGTCTCCTGCAGCAACAACTCAGCCTCCAATCACCAGAGTTTGTCTCCCAGGTAAGAGGATGAGAGGATTCTACTTTTTTTCAGGTTTATATCTGGCTGAAACATTCTTCTGTCTCCATTTTTCCTTGTCCTCATCATTCTCCCTTCCATGCCTCACTCCAACGTCTTGTCCTTTCCTCATCAACTTGTCTACGTGACGACTTTCACTCTTTTCACCGTCTGTCTCCAGCTCTAACACCGGAGTCCAGACTATTGTGTCATCAAGCTCATTAACCCTGTTCAAACACAACTGAACTGGTAGTTCAGAAAAAAACTGATGCAGACTCACACTCACACACAGAGCATAGTCTATTAAAGCAGCTCACTCAAAGCTAACAGCAAACCTCCTTTTTTGTCTCTCATCATGTTTGATTTTAAGCAGCTGTGTGTGTGTGTGTGTGTGTGTGTGTGTGTGTGTGTGTGTGTGTGTGTGTACAGTATGTGTGTGTGGGTGTGTGTGTGTGTACAGTATGCGTGTGTGTGTGTGTGTGTGTGTGTGTGTGTGTGTGTGTGTGTGTGTGTACAGTATGTGTGTGTTTGCATCTACACGTATAGGCCAGTAAGAGACAATGTATGAGTAAGTGTATACAACCAAAGATGCCTTTATGAGCGCTTTTCTCTACATACGATCATGTGTGTGTCTGCTCACCAGCTAAGCCAAGTTAAATGTTGTTTTACATTCACTTTAAATGCATTTGAATATATGTTCTCAATTGCATTTTTGCGTATCCTACGTGTGTGTGTGCATATGTGTGCGTCGGGATGTTCATGCAAACTTCATATTCAACTAGTGTGAGAACGAGAATAAAGGGTTTTTTTTCTGTCTCACATTTACCCAGAAAAGAAACCTGTGACATTTGCAAAAAGATGAGATTTCATGAATAACAAAACATTAAAACTTTTGAAGCTTGTGGTTATTATTTGTTTTTTTTAATTTATTCCATTATGTTGATTTCCATTAGACGTCATAGACAGATCTTTGTCAATCACACAGTCTCTACATTTTGGACTCAAAGTGATACTCCACTCAGAGTCTGTAGTATCACCTGCTGGAAGATCAAAGCTAGCTGTTAAAAGCTGGTGTTATCCTACATCTGTAGCTGTGGTCACCTTGGACTGTATCAGTTACTGTATATTCTAATCTGATGGTAACAACTTTTCATGGTGTAAAAAAGTAATTTTTTCAAACCACAGCTGCTTCTCTGCCATCAATTCAAAGGTTCTGGATTGTCCAAATTATTCATTCTTTTTTTCCCAAAACATGTTTAAATATGCAGCTTGTGTTTGTGTCTTAAGTTAAAATTCATGAACAAGCAACAAGAACACAAAGGGAATTTTGTTCTTTACTGTTAAACTATACTTATGATTTGAGTACAATGTAAATTAAGGTCAGAAATAACCTACACGCTGTGTGCTATCTATAAGCAGGATTTTGCATATGTGACCACTAAGCATGTACTATGTGCTTTGTGCTAAATTTTTATTTTTACTGTTCAACAAACCGAAGAAGCATTGTTAAAAAAAAAATTATCATTGGGGGTTCTGATACAACAAAAAGAGTGTCAGAACTTTAACCTCACATCTGTAGGCAAGTCTTCCCACATTCTCAACTAAAAACAGTGACGTGTTGTTGTGTAAAGAGAGACAGAGATGAGCAAAGATGAAACCGAGAACAGTGAGCATTGTTACCCATCCAATACCCGACAGGTTTTACATGAAGCCACCCCAGGGTCTGATATGACATCAAAGAGGAAGTGATAAAAATGAAACTTCAGTCAGTTCAGCAAAAATGACAGTGTTTTCTCTCTTTTTTTCATTAAAAAAAAAAAAATTGTGTATTTTTTCCCAGACATTTCAGCACATGTAGTCATTTTCAACCAAAATACTGCATGTGCCTCTCGCTGTACTCATATTGAAAAAAAAAAAAATACACCCACACAAGTTTTATTCCCCTTCTTTTTTGCTGGTATTACTAATAAAAATATATATGCATGATATATGACCATATATCGTGTGCAGATTCTGTGATGTAACGTTTTCACTTGAAGCCCCAAAAATGATTTATAGTTGACCAGAATATTGTAGAATGGATTTCTGCGGATCTGTTTGTGTTATTGCTCATAACACAAGTTCATGTTTTTGAAAAGAAAGTGACAAGCCACTTGATACCTAAGGTTATTTTTTGTGTGTTGATGTGTGTGTGTGTGTGTAAGTGTGGGGGTGTGTTCTAAAGGGTGTGAGTGCGGGAATAAGCAATGATGCGCATGTTATCGAGTTTTTCGGCATGTGATGTATTTTAACTTTGCTCTTTGCAGTTCTGCAGTTGTGGGTTGACAAGGTGTATGGTTTGAATGAGTGTTTATTGCAACATAAATGCATCACTGTGAGTAATGTGCCTGTGTGTGTATGAGTGTGTTTGCTGTGGGGAGGTGTTCCTGTGGCTCTGATTGACGTCAGCGTGCCTGTATGTGGCTTCTGTTGACTTCCTGTCAAAGCAGATGGACTGAGTTTTCACTTCCTTTTCAGAACCGCAGCTCATCAGGTGCTCTGCGTTTGTGTGTATGCATGTGGTTGTGTGTGTGTGTGTGTGTGTGTGTGTGTGTGTGTGTGTGTCTTTGTGTGTGTGTGTCGTAAACTAGCCCCCATAATGTGCATTGCGACCTTTCAGTGTGGGGCAAACGAGGTCGTCACTAAATTATGCGTTCCGATCCAACTTTATTCCTGTTTTGCGACTCACGCTCGGTTGAAGGGATTCTGCAGGTACATGGTCTGGTCTTCATCTATGTGCAAACATTTCTCTCCATTTTCTGCACATGCACTTCCAGCCTTTGGTCACCCTCTCATTTTGATAATATGTTCCTTAATTTCAGTAAATACCAAAGCAGTGCATATCTCATTTTATTAAAATGGAAAGGACTCAAATTGCTAATTTTGTCTCTCGAGCAGAGTTGAAACAACTGACTATTTGGTAGCTCGGCAGGAAATTATTGGTCTGTACTTCTAATACAAGAAAAAGAAATTCTAATCCAAAAGTTCTCTAAAACGTAGTAACTTACATGGTTGATATAATATTGCAGGACGTCTTGTTTCAAACCTTGTTTCAGGTGCGATTATAAAGATTTCACTGCTCAGCATTTCTGATCAAACACTTGTAGTTTGGTAGTTAGCACCTGCCCATCATAGCTCTCAGCTCCTGCAGTCCCACCGTTTTCCCATGATCTCAGGTCACATCCTTGCTGCAGACCACCTCCTGTTCAGACACACGCACGTGCACATACACCCATCTACTGTACGAGCTACATCTTCCTCTGCCACCCCCACTCTCCTTTCAGCCTCTGTCCAGCTTTCTTTTCATCCCACCACATTTTTTTCCTTTTAATTCGTCTGTTCATCTCCGTCTCACTCTATCGGGGTGGGGGGGGCGGCAGGAAGCGTGAGGCAGGAAGAGAAGATCAGATTGTTCCTGTTTTGCTGTCTCTAAACTGTTGTAACTTGACGGAAGCCGGGAGGAACTGTGAGCAGATGAGGTTTGTGTTTGTGTGTGTGTGTGTGTGTGTGTGTGTGTGTGTGTGTGTGTGTGTGTGTGTGTGTTCGTGTGTGTGTTCGTGTGTGTGTGTCTGTGTCTGTGTCTGTGTGCGTGTGCACGCGCGTGTCTGTATGTATGTGTCGGTGTGTATGAATGTCTGTGTCAGCCCACAAGAGAAAAATAGGATGCAGAGAGACAAAGGCCTATTGTCCGTGCCCACTCACTGCACAAACATGCACTTGCTGACACAATGATATAATACGTAAATACCTACAGCGCTGAACAATCCCTCTGCATTACACACAGGTGAACCTTTTTCACCTTCTCTCAGAGCAGAGAATTAATTCTTCTAATTCTTTATAGAGACAGATAAATAAACCGTGTATCTTGCATACTTCGAATGCCATTCATGGAAAAAAATCAAATTGATGTAAAGTGATGAGAAGGAAGACAGGTGCGCCTCCCCTGAGTGATGTATGTGCTCTGCCATCAACAACTCCGAAGGAACAGAACAATATGTCAATATTCTGGCACAGATTTAGCATCTTTTATAATAATATGATATATAAGATGTTGGATTTACATTATATATAATTATATAACATACTTCCTTCGTAGCAGATTATTGAAAGATTTTGTTTTATTTGTGTGTGCCTTTGCAATGCTGCCATCTCTAAACAATTACTCAAATAATCAGTCCGTTGATTGACAGGAGTGAATCGTCAGCAATTTCATAAATCGAAAAATTGTTTCAGTCATTTTTAAAGAAAAATTACCACTTATCTCTGGTTCCAGCCTCCAAAATGTGGAGATCTGAGGTTTTACTTTGTCGTGAGTGAAGGTAAATATAACATCTTTAGCTTTTCCCTTTTTTTCCCCCCTTTTTCTCCTTTTTTTATACCAAAGGATTAATCCAGAAAATAATCAGCTGAACAATCCATAAAGAACATAATCGTTAAGTTGCAGCCCTCCTCGCATTATGTCAATGTAAACTCATTCTCAGTGCTGAGATGGACACATTTCAGTTGTCAGTGTACAAAGTGGACTTCATAGGGGGCATCCTGGTAGCTTGTTGGTTAAGATGCATACATATAACTGTAAAATCCCCAGTTCAGTTCAGCCAGGGATCTCCGTTGCATTCCCCTCTATTAATCTCCCATGTTTCCTGTTCGTATGTCAATTGTCTCAATCCAACAAAGGCAAAAAAGGCCTAAAAATAAAAATGCTACAAACCTTCAAACCTCTTTTAGGTACTTTACATTTATCTGGCAGAAGCTTTTGTCCAGTGCACAGTTTCCAATTTTGTACATACTCACTTAAAGCAAAAGTTCAACCTTTGGGATTTTTTCCAATACACAGACATTGGGAGCAATTTGAGGATACAAGGCCTTAACATTACACTTGTGAATGTTCAAATGAAGCATGTGTGGAAATTTGACGCAGGAGCTGCCGGTGAGAATTAAAGGGGCGGCTGTTTGAAAGTCCAGTAACTAAACCATACGTCAGATACAGTATGATTAATGACTTAGTTTATATAGTATACATACACCACCAATGAGCACAGAGTAGATGCCAGAGGTTTATTTATACAGACTGTTTCCTTCAAAGAGAAGGCTGACAACATCAAATCTGTTGAAGCTCGATGTTGAGTAAAAGGAGATTTATAGTCCCATTAGCCCTGTGTTCTGTGTTTCCCTACTACGCAACCTACTACCCGTTTGGAACAAATTAAGTGATTGAATGAGATCGAATAGTCAGTTTGGCAGAAGTGGCATAGGCAAGCTTCAGTGTAAGTCAGTGTTTGATAGTGACCAGGGAAGATAAGTTGAAATTTAAACCAGAGTTTAAATTGGAAAAATATGTATCGCGTGAGAACAGAAAACACGGGCAGGCTTTTTTGTAACATTACGGTTTAGCAACACCAGATTCCCCCAAATAACTGGAAAATACAAAGGCTTTAATCGGAAATTCTGATGACAAACTTCTGGTAGACGGGTATTGTGTTTGGCTCAAATTTAAGAATGCCAGCATAAAGAATCATCCATCTATCATGGACAGAGAAGTGAAAAGTATATTTTATGTGTGTAAACTATGTGCCCTTTTAAGGAATGCTCTACGTTTGTTCGACAAATATGCGTCGTACTTCATGCCTGCGGGGTTTCATTGTTTTGTCAGCGTTGTATTTGTTGTTTGTTAACACTTAGCTAATAAAATCCAAAAAAAAGGGCAGGAAACTGCACGACAGCTACTAAAGCCCTTCAACTCAGTGTGTTTGTGATTGTGTGTTTTTAATTGTGTGTGTGTGTGTGTGTGTGTGTGTGTGTGTGTGAGTGTGTGTGTACTTTTATCTTTGTGAGGACCAGTTTGAAGTGTGGACCTTACGGAGTGAGCACAATGCGAGACAGTGAGGACAGTGTTCACAACTTTACAGGGCCCCTTTGAGTGTTAAGACTGGGTTTGGGGGGTTCAGGCTTGGGTTGGGGTTGGGGTTAGGCATTTAGTTGTGATGATTAAGGTGAAAGGAATGCATTATTTCAGCGTGTGTACTCAAAAAGAGAGAAGTATTTGTGTGTGTGTGTGTGTGTGTGTGGGGGGGGGTTATCGAGGGTATGTTATGCAACTGGACCAACTCTATCGGTGTATCAGCATCCACCCATATCCTTATCCTATTCATTCAGTGGCGAGTGGAAATACCCACAGAGCTGTGCATGCTCTTAATTATATGTTTGTCAGTGCCTCATGAGCTAGTGTTTCACCATCACAGCATTAAAGCACAGGGTCCACACTGTAATGCTGCCTTGTCTATATGTTGAAACTTATTCATAGGTGTTAGTATCATGCTTCTGTTGTGTCCAGTTCCTTTCCCAACACACAGAACACTCTGGCACTCTGGGTAGGAAAACTACTGAACAACAATGTTCTTTTCTCACAGGAGAAAAGGTGGCGATGGCACAGATAATCTAGATCAGATAAAGCTATAGATGATTCAGACTTGATCGATGTAACCTGTAAGATATACTGTTTCCAAATAAAACAGTTTCAAGATACATTATGTGGCAGTGCTTTGGGCATGTTTCGGACTTTTTTACCAATCCGGTCCTCAGATTTCACTGTGGTTCGAACACTGCAGTTATTCGACTTCAATAATGAAAACCATAAAGGAAGATTGTTGTTTCTACCACCATCGTGTCACAGTCAAAAAACAGGTTGGTGAGGTTTCGAGCGCACACTTGCTGAAAATTTCCGTAGAACACTAAGCCACCAAACCAGGGCAGCTGTTTTGTGTCGTGTTGTCCCATTTCTGTCGTATTCAGCTGTGAGACCACCACAAAGGTATGACCTGGCTTCCTGGTCCAGTCAACCTCTGTGATGAAATGCTGTCATACAGGATATATGTGAGGCAAAGGGTCTTGAACTCCCCTGACCTTCTTCACATACACACTGTTTGCGCGCGTATATGTGTATGGCTGCGTGGCAGTGTGGAAAGGTGTCAACGAGTTGGCTTTTTAAATCCCATTGTGCCCTTCCATTGTGTAGGTGTTTGTGTATGAGGCGAGCGGCCCCCCGTGACATTTTCCCGAAAAAGAAGCCCTACGTGTTATTTCAGAGCTTAGGAGCTGGTGTTTGGTCCACAATAAACAATAAGTGTGTGTTAACAGTATAGGTGAAAGGTGTTTGGACGATGTGGAACTGTTATGCAATAGGGTAAAACAACACTGCGCATATATACGCTGTATATGGAATGGTTCATACGTGGGCACAGGGCCTATGAGAATGGACGGTATGGTCTTGCCAGAATCTCTCTCTTTGTCTTAGTCTGGCCAGGAATTTTATATAAAATGAGTTTGGTCTTAGGTTAAAGATTTTGTTGTAACAAAATAGTAGATTAAGATATTAATACTTTTATATTTGGTAATCAAAGCTTTGAAAGTTCTTTGTCTGTACAAGGTAAAATTACTGATTTTACTGATAAGGAGTTGAAATCTATCCTGATGTGTTGTCCTGAATCCGGAGTTCAAAAGAGTCAACCGGTAAAGGGTTAATCATGATGGTTTCCATTCAGATTGTGCATCTTTTATACAAGAGGGTCCTCAGCTAATCTTGTAAACTCTGTTTTTAGTGATCTGTGAAGTACCAGATCAGAAAATGAATCATAGAGGCTTAATTTTTCATGAAATGCAAACCCAGTATAATGAAGCCGTGACCTCCTCGGTGCAGGAATGCAGGAGGACAGGAGAGACAGAAAAAGGAGATGAGGAGAGGGCAGGGGAGATGAAGGCTGCCTTTAAAAGGGAGGACAAGGCAGAAGGTGGCAGAGATTATGATACAAGCTAAATGGCAAAGATGAGTAGATATTAGGTGCTGGAGGATCTGTAGCAAAAAGCACTCTGAAATTCACAACTTCACTCAAAGCTGTCTTTAGTGTTTAGATAATCAGTTAACTCATGCTGACATTCATGTAAATACCCAACAAAATAAACTGACACACTAACCTATGTTTTTCTAATGTTTTATTTTCCTCTGTGGAGGGATTTTTGGCTATGAGCAATTCAAACTTAAATCGCAACATTTTTGAACAGGGTTTGGTGCAATGGCTTTGGAAACTGAATGAAAGAGGGTTTGCCCTGAACAGTAATGAACTGAACAGTAACATAATGAAAAGTACGTAGTCTGTTAACATATGAATAGCCGTTGTGTTTGTAGTTCAAAGTATGAATGAAGAGGTAATGATGGGTTACTTTGAAACAAACTGTGGCTATCTGTTAAAACTGCACAAAGGTCTACAAATATATGCAGACACACAAAATCATTAGAAAAATCATCACACACACACACACACAAAAGCTAAACCAGGATCTCATGTGACACCTCCCGAAACTAAAGCCAGAGGCACCAGCAGCAATAACTCCTCCACAGCAGTGCACCTGTCTGCGGCTTCTCGATGACGCAGCCTCTGACTGCAAATAGAGATGAATATCTGACAGCGTGAATAGTGTGTTCATCAGACCGTGCGTTTGCATGCGCAATGGTGCTAAAAGTTTGCGACACCAGGATGGAAAAAAACCTTTTATATTAGGATTTGTGGTGATGATATTAATTGATTTAAGTTCCAAGACCACGTCAGTTAGTCAGTAAGTTAGTAAGTCTGTCAAGATTTGTTTGCATCACTTGTTGCTGATCAAGACACATATTTAAGGGTTGCATAATCAGGGCCTGTCTGGAGTCTTGGTGTGTCATAGAAATACTGTAAGAGACACTTTCTGGACTTAATTGGGTTGTATATTTATTAAATATGACCATACATGAGCTAGGCCTGATTGCGTACGATTAAAGGGCAATAAATCAAATTGCATCACTGGAAGTGGGCCACATCAGTCAAAAGTATTAGGCAACCGTGGAGCCTCCATCTGGAGGATAAATAAATACATTTCCTAGGATAGGATTGATCGGAACAGCAGAAACGGCATCGTCTATGCCCTCCCTCTGCCACCGCTGACCATCTTTGCTTTGTGAGGTAACGCTGGACCGGCGGCAGGCTTGTGGTCTCATCGTGGCATCAGTTCAATACGGGATACCGTGGCAGGGCCGGCATGTCTAAATGTCACAGATACAGTATCTTTCAGCCCATCACTGTGTCTCTCACCTCACACTCCGCCCTGCGCATCCCTAAAATGCCGACATGAGCAGTTGCCATGGCAGCAGCTCCCTCCTTTTCCTCTAACCCTGTTCTGGTCAAAGCTCACTCTACCACCACAGTTGCCCCCCCCCCCTTTTCTCTCCTCCTATTTCTCTCCCCTCTTCTCCTCTTTCTCCAAGTGTCCAAGTTTCGGAAAAAAAAAAATATATTCTTGGCCTTCTATTCCAGTATGTTGGTAGCTAATAGGTCTCGGTATTTCTGTTCCTGGGCGTCTTGTGTTACCTGCCCTCTTTACTACTTCCCGCTCCTGGCTGCTTTAATGGTCTCAGTGGGGTTCCCAGTAGACAGGCAAAGCAGTCTGGCTACGGTGCAGACATCCAAAATATTTCGTTATGCACAAACCCCGAGGTCTCCTGCGTCACGTATGAAGTGTCTGAGGCCAGATTTTGGGCCAAAATTATTAGTCAATAATTGGATTGAATTCCACTAAATAATGACAAAATCACTTGGGGTTTTTAAACATTTCCACTCTGCCCCGTCTGGTATCCAGGCAGGGTTGTGTGGTCACTGGGCACGGTAAGGAAGTGAAACCTTGGGGAAACAACTTGTGTGATGGTGAGAGGGTTTCGGTTTCCCTGACGGGAACTGTTAAGACAGCTGACAGGAAAGGTTGTGATATTTGAAGGATGACGCCCCCCTCCATTATTTACTGCAAGTACTCTTTGTTAGGTAAATGAGTAGATTGTAGATGTGCGTAAGTGCTCATCAGCGTTTTTTGTTTATTCAGTGTTTCAGTGGCTTTTGTTGCACCTCATGTTGGACAAATAGCTCCTATCGGTACCCAGCATCAATAGTATTGTGTGTGTACTGTTACTTAGCCTGTGGGCTTCTGACAAGATCTTGTGAGCTGCACTACATAGGTGATAGGTACATTTGCTGATTGGAAACGAAGATGACTGGATATTGGCACTTTTTATACATGTTCCTGGCAATGGTGGCACAGCTCCAGTAGTATGCAGGTAGTAGCTGAATGGATGGTAGCGAGAGCCCGTGAAGTTCAGCCCACCTTACGTAACTAAAGGGTCACTCCCGGTTTGCTGGTGCAGTTCATTCACTAAAGATAGGGCATTCTTTTTTTCAATTGTTTCACACAGGGTTTGAATCGAGCTATTTTCAGTAGGCTCTGTGTTTTTACACCAGCTTACCGGATTCGATCTTTTGTCTGGTTTAGGGGACTGTGCACAAATTACTGGGATGGGGAGGAGGGTTGGCTCCATTCTTGATTTACAACAAACTGCAACACCCTCGCCCCAATAAGTCCACATGATATGAAAGCGTTGAGCTAGTAAAACATGTTTCACCATCAATAATGAAAAGAATAAAGAATTTAACATGGCGTGCCCTACTTGAAACCTTCTAACATGCTAATAAAACACTGGACCTGAACAGTTGTTCCTTTCCAACCAACAGTTATCATGGTTTTTTTTTAGTCATCACCGCTAGTCCCTTAAGAGATTTTAACCCAAACCATGATCTTTCCCTAAACCTTGCCAAGTTACTATAGCATTGCCATATAAAGGGTTAGTTATTTATTTTTTTCAACAGCGATTTTAACCCAAACCATGATCTTTCCCTTCTGTGATTTTTAACAGTTTACCTATGGTAAAGCTCCTGCTTGGGCGCTAGTTTAGGAAACCTATTGGTCGTATCAGTGGTGTAGGGGCAAACAACCCATGTGTTTGTTTAGGTTGAAGGACTTGTTGCTTGTTTTCTCATGTTTTTATTTTCTACCCCCCCTCCCCCATTAATTTCAAAATAGCCCCTATTATCATATAGAAATGTGAGTAAGTGAGATGATACTTTTTTAGCTCTCTCCAGTGTGTGAAGTTTCTATAGTAAACAAAGATGAGAAACATGATCTGTCCCACAAAGGAGGATGTTGCGCTACTTCATACCCCAGAAAGATCCCACCTGTAACTGCAGGTTTTAGAGTTAAAGTAAGAGGGTAGAGAACAGGCTAAAGCCTTTTCAAAAAGCAGTATTGTTAATATTAGTGTCACTGGCCTTCAAGTCCATGTTATTTATATGAGTAGGGCAGGACCATGGCAGGTTTATATGAGATGCTCCTGAAGACTTCCGTTAATATATGTGCTGACAACCCCTGGGGCGCCCCTGATCTGAATGAGAGGCAGGATGAGGACTTCTACTACCAGAACAGGCAGTTGCATTCTGGATGCACATGTCTATGTGTGCGGATGTGTAGAGTTGACATAATGGTACTTGTGAATGCATGGGTGCGAGTGTTATCTAAATGTGGATCAAGTGTGTTTGTTTGTGTGTGTGTGTGTGTGTGTGTGTGCGTGTGCGTGTGCGTGTGCGTGTGTGTGTGTGTGTGTGTGTGTGTGTTTGTCGCACGGACACCTCTCTGTCCATGGAAGGAAGTCCACGCTGGGCAGGATTGTGACACTAATGAGGAAACAGGCCAGTGGGACGACAGAGACTTCCTCACACACACTCACACAGAAAAACAACCCCACCACCACTGCAACCACCACCACAACCACCACCACAACCACCACCAGGTGTTCAGAACACCCCCCACAGGCTCGTTTTCTAACAGTCCATCCATCTTTCTCCGGGGACAAATGAGTTCCTCTGGCGTGACAGGGAGACAAAGAGCAGACAGGGCCTGACCTGCGTCACTAACCTCAGCATGAAAACACTGTCATTACTCCATTCACTCAACTCATCCATGACTTTTCTGGCTGGTTTCACAGACTGGTTGTGTCTGTTCATGTTTGAGACCATTCTAAATGGAAGTTTGCTTTTCTATTTTACCCTAATGTTAAATGAACTTGTTGTAGTTGAAACAAAATACCCGCATGCGTACTGTAAATGCATAAAACAACCCTTTAGAAACGTTCTCATCCAGTTGTCATATAACTTTTCACTTCTATCGCTTAAAAAAAATTTGAAAGCTACAACTAGAGGAAAATATAGACATCTTTAAAGTGAAGACTTAATCAGAGACAGTGGTAATCTACTAAATTGCAATAATTGTACTAAACTTTAGTATAAAGTTCTACCTGTCGCTCTAAATACCCAGTGAGCACAGACAAATTGTTTTGCATCACATTAACACAGGTTAATACACTAGGGCTGCTGTTTTTGCTAAAATCTCAGCTATGCCATCGTCGTGACTTAAGGGATGGAGAAGTCGCTCTGTAAGTTGGTCCACCGCTTTGGCACAGATTTAAAAGCACGACTGCGCCTTTGTGCTAGATGCTCAAAGACATAGCCTCAGAGAACTGCTGGCATGGTTTTAGACTCTTATTCTTTTTAATGGAAGGTTTAAGTGCAAATCGGGAGGGAGAAAAAAAGCAAAACCACTGTTTCCGATTTTGTATCATTTTTTTTGTTCTTTGTTGCCATATACATTTTTATTTTTTACAACAGAAAAATCTATTGAGCCATTTATGTATATAGTGTGGTTTTTAACATCCTGGTGCATTAGTGTTAGTGTGCTCAAAAATCCCTCCGATATTCAAGGGCAGTTTACCTGACAGATGAGATTACAGGGCTTCAGATGAGAAATCAACAGTGTAATTACGTGGATTGAGGAAACACCGAAAGTAGTGTACTTAGTTGTCTGGTTTCTCTCTTATGACTCATTGTCAGACATACGTATATAGTACAAATCGGCACATACAGTACGGTACAAAATGTGCATGATGTTGACTTAGCACACACCAACAGTGACTATTTCATATCTGTGTAAACACTTCATAGTCCCAGTTTAAACAGCCAAAGCGTTAAGTGGTATATCTTGTGTTTGGTTGTGCAAGGTGTTCTGCTGGTCACAGGCTTTTGTGCAGTGTATCCTCAGAGAAATCAGGGTAGAGAGAAGAGACTGTTCCCGACGATTGCAGATAAGACTGTTTACCTTTAGTCTCTCTTTCTGAGACAAAGACAGACCTCCAGTGTTTGCTCTACACTGGAATGTGTGTATTGTACCCATGAACCAGCTCTTAATGTCAAGACTGTGTTTGTATGTCTCTTGGTAGATGCCCATCATCATCTAATGCTCCTCTCAACAGACATAGCTCCACAAAGCTGCTTGTTGTCGTCTTGCCTCTGCTCTGTTTAGTGCCCTTTATTAGTCTGCATTGTGTGTCTTTGTGTGCGTGTGTTTGTGTGTGTAAAACGCAATATAATGGCATTATCAGCCTGATCAAACAATGCTATGTGCTTGTGTGTTTTTACCTCCTTGGTTGAAGTTATGAACCAGCACAACAACTCACTTAACCTTTCCTATAGTTTGCATGACATGTTTTTAAGTAGAAAAAGTTGGTTGTGTTGCTGCTAGTGTTATTATGGTTTACCCCCAGAACATAAACAATGGCCCGAAAAAATAAGTAATTTCCTGCATTTATGTATAAAATTGTCTCAAACTAAGATAAGATCTTTATTTAAGTTACAATAATGAACAAACACAATCTATTTTAACTAATAAAACACGAATCATTTCATTGTTCTTGTCCATATTGAATACATCATTTAAATATTCATATTTGGGCTGGAAAAGTATGTGAACCCCTGAGCTAATGACGTCAACAGAAACTAGCTGGAGTCAGGAGTTAGCAAAGCTAGAATCAAATCAATGACACCAGACTGGAGGTGTTGGTTAGAGCTACTCAGTTATCAGCTTTGCCTGAGTTATCAGAAACACTCAAAGCATTTTGCGTGCGTTAGTCACAAAAACACATGTTGATGTGAACCATGCCTCAGTGAGATCTCAGAACAGTTGCGATCGAGAATTCTTGACTAGCAGGAAGCTGGAAAGGTTTACAAAGTCGTCTCAAAGAGTTTAGTTATTTGTCAGTCTGCAGTTAGACAAATTCTCTGCAAAACAGAGACTACTCTGCGGCTACTCTCTCTGGAAGTGGGTGCCCAGCTAAGACGAGTCCAAAGGCACAGCGCAAGATGATCGGTGAGGTTTAAAAACAACCCCAGAGTAAAAGCTAAAGGCTTAAAGGAATCATCGGGCTGGTTAACGTCTCTGTTCATGACTCTACCGTACACAAATCGCGGTGCACGGTTACATGGTTGCATGGTTGCATAGCAGGACACCATGCACCATGAAGCCGCAGCCCTACAAAAAATACATCACCGAGAGCCTGAAGTTTGTCAAAGAGCATAATAACACTCCACAGCGCTACTGGGAAAACGTTCTGTGGACTGATGAAACTAAGGTGGAATTGTTTGGGAAGAATATGCAGCACTTTGTACGGTGTAAAAAGGGCACTGCATACCAACATGAAAACATCATCCCAACGCTGAAGTACGGCGTAGGGAGCATCAGGATTTGGTGACGTCCTCTGGAGAGGTTCTGTAACAAAGAATGATCTGAGATTTTAACGTTGTGCAGGTGTGATCCACAGCTGCAGAAAGGGATTGTTTGTTTATTGCTGCCAAAGGAAGTTTCGACCAGTTGTTAAATCAACGGGTTCGCTTTCTTTTTTTTTTTTTTTACCAGCACTGTGAACATTCAATGGTTGTGTTCAATAAAGAAACAAAAAATTAGAATTGTTCGGTGTTATTAAATTAAGCGCAGTGTATTTTTAGTATATTTGTGGCCGGAGTGAAGATCACACCACATTTTCCAACCAATTAATGCAGAAAACCAGGTAGATTTAAAAAAAAAAAAAGTTTTTTTTGCCACTTTATTTTGTGATGACATCACACCAAGACTGGAAATGAGTATTTGCGTTAAAGGGCCAATTCAACCAAATCACAAGCACATGTTTTCTGACTTAGGTCTGATGGTGCTTAACCATGCAGATACCTTTGATTTACTGTCATGAATTTGAAATATATGTCTGAGATTTCTGCAATATCTACTGAGGAAAGACAAGTAATATGATCGAAAGCCGCAGAGCAGAACTTACCCATTTTCTCTAAAATGTCTCGATTATTTTGGTCAAGCTTTTTTCAGAGGAACTACCTGCGGTCTCCAAGAAAACAGTTTTGTGGTTTTTCCAGAGAAATCTTGACAATTTTTGTGTTTGCTTAGGAAACCTTGGTTTGCATTTGACCAAACTGACATTCTCAAACTTTTAGATTCAGTTTAAGTTCATTTTTTGTTCAGCTGAGTGAATCATACCTTATTAGTCAGTTGTTATTTCACAGTTTCAATGTATAATGCATGAAATATGGCAGGAAAACATAAAAAAGCCAATATCTAGGTTTAAAACAAAATGTATATGGTATCCGGAATCGTGTCTGGTAGCAGTTATATTTTTCGATTGTGGCTTGTTGTGCTTTGAATAGCAGATGTCAGTTCTTGATCGTTTCTTCATGTTGAACACCGCAAGGCGGCACAGTGTCAAGCTAATCATGAGGACTGTAATCGTCTTGGAGGTGTTTGACCCGGGGTCTGGTATTATCCTCTTCAGCTCTCCACTGAGTACTCATCTCTCATTCTCACACCCTTGCCACAATGTAGGTTTAAATTCAAATGGACACTTTGTGTTTTACATTTTCCCTCATAGATGACAGGTCTGATTAAGGACAATGATCCACTCATGGCTCAGAGAATCGCTCTGTGGAACAGCGCTGCAGTGAGCAGGACTAATTGGACTGCAGCAAAGTTGGACTACCCGGTGTGTGAAAAATGAGCATTAAAAGTAACAGTACTCTTTTTGAGTTGGTGGAGCCAAAACACAACTGATAGAACTTAATAAGGGATCACTGTTGGCCCCGAAAGAATCTAGCACACTGATCCAAGCTACTACTGTTTGTATTATCTCTGAATAAATCAAAAATTACTGTCCTGTAGATTGCAACTGAGGCAAAAAAAAAAAAAAAAAATCTTCAAATTTAAAATATTCACAAAGATGACTTCAGTTCAGTCAAGACGGTAACTATATGTGTCAGTTGCATTAATGCTGTTGCTCTTTTTTCTTGTTCTTATCATTATTACATAGTGTCTAAAACTGCAAATTATTAGTTTTATACATTATTTAGATTTCAAAAGGGCACAAAAATTAATAGGCTAAGGTTTTAATGAAGCCTGGATACAGAGGTTGCCGTAGTTTATACAGTGTTGTAAGTCAGTAGTTGCTGCTTAATGTTTTTGTAATTTTCAGACGATGCCATAATTTCCCATCATTTGACCAGAAGCAAAGGCTGAAGTATTGCGACATGCTTATAAAGCTGCAGGGGAGTCAACAAACCTTGTGACTTTGAAACGCAGGCAGTCAACATTGGTTTCTATTTAAGAATGAACACAGTCATTTACAGTTTGGCATGTTGTATGCAAGGAACTCAGTGTTGTGTACTCACAGTTCTCTTGAACACCATAATCTTTCCCTTGCCTTAAGCAAATCAAACTCTAAGTATAACAACGGCTGATCAAAAACAGTAATATGAGTCATTTTATGTTGTGTTACTATCATTCATTTGTAATGGTTTTGGACCATACTGACAAACAATGTCATCCTTCTGGTCTGCACCAGATCACTCAGATTGTTTTGAAAGACAATAACAGTGACCTGTTGTGTCATCTGGTCTAGGAGGACTTGTTGTTTTTCAACCTGACCAGTAAAATGTGAACGACGGCACATGCCCAAGGAGAGAGAAAAAAAAAAGAGGAGGAAATGATGAGAGAGTTAGCTGCTTTTCCTTTATTTCCACCCGTCGTAATCCTTCCAGGCAGCCGTGCTGCCTGTCCAAACATCATCATCATCATCCTCTCCACCACGACCACAGTTCAGAAGAAGAGCGGGAACCATGGCCCAGTATTAAACCACAACAGTCATCAAACTGTCCTCCCTTTTTCTCTCTCTCAACTTTGACTATTCCCTGCCACTAACACTGATTTGCTACTTTGAAATGTTATGTGGCTACTCAGAAGAATGCACGTCTGCTTGTGTGTTCACATCCACAAGTGTGTTTGTTTACCAAACCCTTTTTTTTTTTGGCATAACAGCACCTTACATCATCAGGTGATGTCTTACCTGTGTATGTAGTGTATGTAAGTGAGACCTGCCTTGTGTGTGTGTGCGCTGGTGCGTGCGCTGGTGAATGCGTACGTGCGTGCGTGTGTGTGTGTGTGTGTGTGTGTGTGTATGTGTGTGTGTGTGTGTGTGTGTGTGTGTGTGTGTGTTGCAGACTTTGTCACAGATGTGGGCAGCTGTATGTTTGCTCTCAGAGAGGGGGTGAGGAATATCACAGCCCATCTCCAAACCGCCTGCTATCCCGCTCAGCTCAGATCTGACCGTTGTTTATATGATCCGACTCCTGGAGACAAGCTGACGTCATCAATAATATTTTCGACCGGAGCCTCTGTAACGTACAGGCCACAGTAAGCGTTTATCCGCGAACGCGTAAGAGCGTAAGGTCATTGCGGTATCAGTCCTCTTACTAACAACTTAGCCAGTTTCACCAGACTGTCAATGGAGAGAAAAGAGACTTTTTTTTATTATTTGTTGTGGAGACCAGGCTGTAGTGAAAATTCAGGCGTTTTTTTTTTTTTTTTTTTTTTCCTCAAAAAGATCAAGTGAGCTGAGGGGGTTGTGGTCTAGAGCACATCAGTTTGACTCGTTCCCACATGCTTTTAATTGCATTCCAGTGTCTCCGTCTTGTTTGTCTCCCATATTTTCCTTCTGTGCGCGTGAAGGCAGAAAAAAATTGTTTCCAAACTTTTTTTTATTTTAGAGGAAGAAGAGGTGAATTGACCAAAGATGACGCTGTGGCTGAGATTAAACCCTGAGAAATGTCTCAGATTGTTGGAAATTCTGAAAGCGGTTTCACTGTTTAGTTTTATTTTCATTATAACAAATAATAAAACATTCACTGTGCTCCCCAGTAACTTAACCCTGTGTTTTGGACAGCATTTTGAACATCAAGAAATTACAGGATGTGGTCTTTAATAGAAATGAACAATCTTCGGGGCCACTGATATTATGACAGATGACCTTTTACTTGCTCTCCTGGTGGCCTTAATTTTTTTCCTTTTGTCATATTGATTTCCAAATATGACGATGTTAACTCGTTCCCATCTATCAGATTAGTCGATTTTCCCACTGAGCTATATAATAAAAGTGGAGGGAAAAGCATGTACCCCTGTGGCAAAAACGCAGCCCTCCGCTTTAAAATACAAGGATGTTGCTCTTCATGGGATGTAAATTACAGGAGGACCAGTGAGTTGTGAATTCTAATAGGGGTGAATTATAATAGGGGTGGGGGGGGATAATTACCCACATATACAGTGCAGAGGGGATTAAAATCAATAAGAATACTTGTGTATTTTAAATGCCGGTAACACTTCCTTCAAAGTGCTACCAGAAATCATCTATCAACAATCACGAAACAGCTGTAATAAAAGACTGATGATCACATTTCCCCAAAGTCCTCGCTAAAGTCATCAAATGTCTTTTTTTTTTTTTTTCGGTCCAAAGTTCAACAATTGTCAGTCTACAGTCGGATAGAAACAGAGAAGAGAGAAAAATCCACAAACCCTCACATCCAAGAAGAGTATTTTTTAGTATACTTCCTTTAAAAAATTAACAATTTATTGGTGATAAACATAGCAGCTGGTTAATTTCCTGCCGATCGAAAAAAAAAAAAAGATGATAAAACGACAGTAGCGGTGGCAGAGAGGGGAGAGACACACAGCGAGAGTTGGAGACCCGTCCAAAGTCAAAGCCGGCCGTTAACATTGGTCAGTTTTCTTTATTTGTGACAGCTCGGCCCTGGTATTCACCTGAAAGGGTTACACGAGCGTCTTAAAAAACGATGCTCTCCTCTGTCCTTCGCTCCTTTCCAGGAAATTTGGCTCTTTGTCTTTCCCGGGTAGCTGGTGATTGATGGGCTGGCTGCCGCTCAGACCCTCACAGAGAGAGGTGGGGCGAGGGATAGGTAGGGGGAGACGTGTGCATGCCTATTTGTACACTGGAAATTCGTTGCATAAGAGCTTAGCTCATTACCACATTGTGATGGAAAGACTCTCACATATCTATGCCATTACTATACTCTCTTTATCCTTTGATCCTCTCTGTAACTCTTATTAGTGGTTTTTTGCTCTGCTCGCATTGATTTTATTGATTTTCATAATTGCCTTATATTTATTTGTTGCCAATAAGCCGATGGTACCAAATGTGTGACCAAAGTCTGGGAGTGTGAAAATGTCTGACGTTGGCTCAAGTCTGTTTGCCGTTTTAATGAAGCGGCCTCCGGTTTTTGGCTGCAATAAATTTATACAATGCAAATGTGCACGTTCACTCATTGTGCTTTGCTGATGATATGTCATTAGCCTGATGTTACATAAGCTTAACAGCTGTATCAGGTTGCACCAGTGATTTGTAAATTCATTGTCCTTCCTTACACTATTACCTAAGTGCCATTTTAGGGTATTGCACCAAATACAGTTCAGAAATCTTAGCTAGAACAAATGTGTAATTTGGTTGCTAGGAGACATCTGTAGCAATATCCCAACAAAAAGGAATCGAAAGAAAAGAAAACATTAAGTTACCGTTGCATCAGGAGTTGCAACATAATGTGTTACAACTCATATTCATATTATGAGACATAACTGTCTGTTATGTTTCATATTATGAAACATAAAAGACATTTTTTATAAATGGAAACTGAGTTAGTGAAATCCATTATCCATTATGTATCCATTATTATGTATCCATTATGTTTAAATCCATTATGTTTAGCATGTGTGGATAGATACAGCAATGCAAACCTAAACAGTATTATATTTCAAATTTAGTCTCATTGTTATGGCATATTTTTTTGTAATTTTTTTGTGTCTTTTTGTTGTTGTTTTCTTTTGCAAAAATGTCATTTAAAGTCTTCCCAGTTGCTCAACAATATTTTTGATCAAGTGTCAGCTTAGATATACCAACCATATTCCATATTCCATAATAGCAAACCAAGATTAGCTCTGTCAGTTAGTTCAGTCTACTTCTTGGAATTTGAGTAAATGTCAATGTTAATCTGTAGATAAGACCGACGGTAATTTGTGCGCTACAAACCATTTTTATTTATTAATGCAGAAATCTCAACTGAGTATACGGAGTATACAGTACACAGTAGTCTTAAGGAAACTGGTGCAAGAACTGGTGCATCCACCCACAGAGGGCTTCTAGTAACACATGAAAGAGTAACTTGGTTTTTATAAATCCTGTGTTTTTGTTTTTGTTTTTTGTTTTTTGTTTTGGCCATCATTTCTACCAGCAATGATAATGTTTTGCCACCAAGTTAATTACTGAGATCTAGGATCTTAGGACAAGGAAAGAAACACGAGAGGTCAGGTGATTGGACAGGTTTTAAACAACCCGCTGAGTTAGCCAAACTTATCCGGAAGAGAAACCAAATGAAAGCATATGGACCAGCTTGTGACAAACTGAACTTTCCTTTAAAACATATAGTTTATCCACGCGTGTGCCTACAATTTATTGCATGTTGCTATAGACAGGGTTGCATTTTTGCACGTAAACAGTTGTGTTGTCCCAGATAAGAAAGGGGCCAGCTGACAGTCAAGCTTTGTCCAGCATCAAGTCACATTTCTCCATCCCCCTGCCCTCTTGACCCCTCGGGCGTCAGTCAGGTGTCCGACGGGGGTTGAAAAGGGTTTGAGGTTTCCGCTCCGAGTGACCGACTTTTCGGGATAAATGGCACAGCCGTCTGATCCACTGGTTCCGGGGACAACAAGACAGAATTTGCAATGACTTTTTAAAAGTGCGACATAGGTTTCTATTGTGGTAGTGGTGAGCTCATGGTTTAACTGAGGGTAGAGATCCCAGTGTTGAAATGTGACCAGAATTGACAGGCATGGCCTCCGCTTTACAAGTGTCCAGTGTCATAAACAAGCTGCAGTGCCAAGTATTTACCCTACTCAAAGCTCTCTATACCCATTGCACAGACGCCCACGGCTCCCACCCAAGGGCGATCCGATGTGTGTGTGTGTGTGTGTCTGTGTGTGTGTGTGTGCGCCCGTGCGTGTGTGCCTGTGCATGTGTGTGTGCGTGTGGGCTTGTATATATGTAAAGGCCCAGTGAAAGGATGGTTTGCGTCATTACAAATTCAACACATGTTTCGCTTTAAATATGACTCTGCCTATTGGTTCCTTATCAGCTCACTATTTACTCAGATGATGATAATAGAGACGGGAGCTCAAGACGGTGATTGGAACTTAAATACTCATTTGGAACTATGAATAAAGTCGCTCTTGATTAGGATGACACAGCCTCCTCTGCAACGAGGGAACGTGCTTCCGACCCTTTTCCAAATTTGTCTTGGCCTTGAAACGGCAGGTCTGAATTCCCATCTTGAAAACAAACCTTTCTAACAGTATCTCTGTGTCTTCTCAGCAAGATTGGTTGGCCTGACCTCAAGGCCGACAAGAAATGCAAAGACCACAAATGTCAGCTCAGATCAAGACTTTTATACAAACCAGATCTCAGAGTAGTTGTTTTTTAAATTCAACTTCCTTGCTTAGTTTATACCTGCACTGCAAGCCAATGAAATACGCCATATGTCAGAAGGAAACTGCACTAAGTGAATGGCACACAGAGCGTAAATCTTTCCTATAAACTATAATGATTGGTCTATCCTTTTTAGGTTTCTGCAAATGCTTGATTGTCATTGATTTGTAAGCTGCTTTGCAAAAAAAAAAAACAAAAACAAAAAAACCCTCTCACTACAGGTATACGTTTTTCAGTACAGTTCTATTTCTCTCACCTTTGTGAAGGCAAACCAGAATTTGGACCGTTTGTTGCTCAGTCTGTGGTCGTTCAAAGCTCCATCCAATTATGTCATCCTCACTTATACCACAATGTAAGTCATGATGTCATTCGAACTCTGGACAACAAGAGCCAGAGCAAACAGTCTGAGTAAAGAGTCTTCAGAGAGTGTCTCGTAGGTTCGAGATCTGGCCCTAAATTTGCCAGATTTGACTCACAACATGCATAAAATATTCTTTACTTTTTTAAAATCTTGATATTATGTATTTGTTCTTTAAGTTTTTAAGTTTGTTTTGCTTGTTCATCTTGACCCTGTTTTTTGTTTTTTTGTTGTTTTTTTTTTTTAAAGGGGGGGGTCATTATCAATTAATCTCCCAATAATTTTCCCAATTAATCAATTTTTTTACTTTGTCCACAAAATGTCAAAAAAAGTGGAAAATGCTCATAACAATTTCCAAAAGCGCAGGGTCTTGAAATCACTTGTTTTGTTGTTCCAAGAGTCTAAAAGCAAAGATATTTATTTTACAAAGGAAAAAAAATGATCAAGTCTTTACATTTCAGAAGCTGCAACCAGAGAATGATTCTTATTTTTGCTTGAAAAATGACTTAAACAGTTACTCAGTTCTAAAAATAGTTGCCGATTTGTGCAATTTTGATTCAGTTACTAATTAATCGCTTGATGTATCACCTCGAAACTGAGTGTTTTAATTTGTAGTCATGCAGCTAAAAAGCACTCATACATTGATGCCACCAACATGCCTCACTTCGCACAAATTCAGTGTCACTTCCCTCTTTTAGTAAAAGAGAATAGCTCTTCGTAGAAATGGGGTTGACTGATTTCAGTTTGGTTTCCTTCTTCCTTTTTCGCAAACGAAGACTAAGCACATAAACACTTCTTTCTAATCGCTCTCATTTTCCCACTAATCAGTTCAAGTTTCAAAGGTCTGCACCAGAGTAATATTTCCCTCTCCCTATGTAAATATACAACCAATTTCCAAAGTTGTGTCAATCTGTCACTCGGCTTTGTGACGACTGAAGGCCGAGCAAATGAATACCATGTGGTTTTGTGCTATTTCAGCCTGACATAACTCTGCTCCAGTCATTGTTTTGTTATTCTGTTTTAGTGGAGTCCAATTCCATACCAGGTTTTAGCTTCGGCCTGCCACAGAGTTAGAGCAGGTTCAGAAAGCTGGAAGCATGCTCTCTGCAAGTATTTGAATTATGCCATTGACGTCAGCACAGTCATAAAGTAGACTGCTGCCCTTCCCCTGAAGTATTCCCTTGCCAGAAGGCCTGTTCAGCTCATCGCAGATGGATTCAAACGCGCTCTGCTTCACAGACAGGCCCTTTTGTTTGGGTATTTGGGAAGCATTCGGACTCCCCCCTGCCAAAAAAACACCAGCAACACCACCACCACCGGGCCCTCTCTCCGTGGAACAGGACGGAAAGCAGCTTTTTCATAATCAAGGATAAAACAGCCCACTTCAATTAGAATCCTTCTGATTATTAAAAACCATAAAAAATAAACAACAGCCAATTCCTGGTTTGGTTATCATTATTCTGTGGTAACGTGGCTGATTTTATTCATTCATTTATTTATTTATATATTTGGCGGGGTTGGGATCCAGATATTTGTTTTTGAAACTGCTGTTAGGCCATGAATGGCCATATGCCTGGTTAGTTGTTACTTGGGGGGAACTGAATAACCTCTAATCTTCACTCAGTAGGGAAGTTTCGTACGATCTCGTCCTGCATGCTCACCAGTCTTCTCTAGCCCACTTTGGTTGTTGCGGTTGCACGCGATCCGGGACGCACACATAAACACGCACGCATGGAGGCAGACACCCTGACCCGGACCGAACCGCCCGACGTCTCTCAGCCACCACGAGGAAGCAGGCGGCCGGAGGTCAGCTGAGGATGGTCTCAGCTGCTCTTCCTTATGTTATAGGAGACGCTCGTCTTCCGTTGCATGCAAAACCCCTTTGTCACTGAACCCCTCTGGTGACTTCCCTCATCAAGTCTGCTCCTTCCCTGAACTGGATCCGTTTAGCTTGGCCCCGTTTCAAGGCCTGCGCACTAAATATGGTCAAGATAATGTTAATAAGACAGTCATGTTTTTCTTGACACCGGTTCAACAACAGCTGGAAAAGTGGTGGGAGCGAAATTTTTTTTTTTTTTTGCTTGGCCTCCATGCAGTGCTATTCAGACATCAAAGCCAAAAAACATAGGAAGTATGACATGTCTAGTTTCATATCAGCCCATTGAGTTTGTTTACTTCCTCATTATTTGAAACACCTGTAAAAGTGATATGAGCCCTGGTTAACAAAACTCAAGGGCGCTGCCTGAACTTCCGTATTTACTGGGCGTGGAATAACTTAAGTAGAACAACACTTAACAGCCTTAAAAGCTATTTTGCCTCATTTATCAAAAAAAAACAAACCCCAAACACTTAGACCCTCTTTACATTACTTAAGTTTCTTTCACATTAACAGGAAATGTAATGCTGTTACTACATAGAATGACAGATCTTTGTATCCATGAGGGACCTGGTGTGATCACAGAAAGTCCCTCCTTGTTAACGCCTTCTTGTGCAAAACTTTAAAACTCGTGTGTGTGTGTGTGTGTGTGCGTGTGTGCGTGTGTCAGAGGGGCCACCTCTTGACCCCACCCCACCCCGACCCCCGCCCTTTGACCTGTCTTGAGACGTGCATGTATGAGAGTAAAGCTCCGGCAAACTAGTGCCCCGAATTCCTAAAATTACAAAACTCATAAAATGTAGGTCAGGTTTTCTTTCTCTGTTAAAACTGAGAACTCAACCTCTAAAGAAGCATCTTAAATAGCAAGACTGAGATACTGTGTCCCATGTATTCATGCCAACTACCCTTTACCCCTCTTTCTACCCTTCTTTCTTTATGACGGCGATTGTGGCTCCGTCGGTTTGCCTCCTGATTTGATCGGGATCGCCATTTAAAAGAATAGTCTGCAGTTTTTGGAAACGCACTTACTCGCTTTCTTGCCGAGAGTTGGGTAAGAAGATCGAAACCGCTCTAATGTCTGAGACGACACACGCCTACGATGAATTCGAAGCTACTTGAAGCAGCCGGATAGCTTAGATTAGCTTAGCTCAGCTTGAAGACTTGAAACAAAGGGAAGCAGAGCTTGCCTGGCTCCGTCCAAAGGAAACAAAATCTGCCTATCAGCACCTCTGAAGTTCACTGATTAACATGTCACATCTTGTTTTTATTTTCTTTACTCCATTCTCCCCGTTTCCAGTTTTTGTGCTAAGCTAACCGGCTGCTGACTGTAGCTTCGTACAAAAAGGGTAAAAAGAGAATATTGATGTCTTTTCTAACCCACCAAGAAAACAAATAAGTACTTTTTTTTCTTTTTTCTTTCGAAAACATTTCTATTTGTGGACTATTTGTCTAAAGAGTCCTTTGGATTTGTGTCACCCGACTGCATTTCAGTGGAAGTGAATTGAACATTGTTTGTGGGGCTTGAAGCATTAAAAACATCTCCTTCCAGGAATAATATGCTTGTTATACAAGATAATCCCCAGATTTCGATGTGAAGTTTTCCTAAGGACCGTTTCTCTGGTAGAGAGCTGTTTACAGTATGTGCATTGGATTGGCTTCAGAAATCTCAGAAATGCTTGTTGAAAACTTAAGTGAATAAAACCAAAAAAAGAAAATAAAGCCTTCAGGTCACCTCGGAAGAAGCTTCATATAAGGCTAAATGCCTAAAATGTGTATGCAGGGAAGTCATAAAAGAAATCAAAGTCAAGCAAATAACTATGTTTTAAATTAAAAGTTCGATTAAGTCGGCGACAGGCCTTTTTTTCCCCTCTGGCTCCATAGAAGCTGAGCTGGATCCAGCAGCAGCAGCAGCTGCATTCTGGCCCTTTCTGATTATGCAAAAAGTTTTTCCCTATGATTGTAGAAATCTCTCATCATCCCTGACATCAGATCCGCCGCTGCACCGACAGAAAACCTCTGTAATTGCAACTCTGGACACTGCTTTGAAACCTGGGGGAAAAAAAAAAAAAAAGCAGCATCAACAACGACAGAAGTCTGGCTAACTGGGGTTCATGGCTCCACTGATCCACGCTAATCAACCCAAGGGGCAAATGCCACTCTGCGTGACAATGAGGCCCATTCAGTCCAGCCAGTACTGTTGCTCCCGATCTGGGTAGTTCACCTCAGGTAACACAGACAAAGCCTGGTCTGTTGCCGCGTGTTTGTGTGCGTCGCACGTTCGTGCCCGTGCACACGTCTGAGTGTATAGAAGCACCGAGTAGGAGAGCGAGGGGGAGAGGGAGCAAAATGGGAGAAAAGAATACGCCAGCGCCTAAGAAAAGAAAATAGGGGCCCGAAGCAGACGGAGCGCCGAAGCCGCCCAAGGCCGGGCCCGCATTACAACGGGGGTTTCCTCTGAGCAGACTCGCTGATAGGCAAGAAAAACAGCCCAGCTGACGTCTGAGAGGTTTATCACGGGGAGCCAGAGATACGCAGAAACAAAACACCGAGGTTTTTCCACGCCGGGACATGACGGCGAGTCAGATAGGAGCGAAAGCTGTAGGTAAGACCTTGAGACGGACGGCTCGGGTCTCGGCGGGCTTCTGGGCCCTGTGATGTCAGACTTTCTCTGAGCTCGGTCCCCTTCCCTCATCATTACGTGCCTCGCAGCCTCCTCCCACATGCATGAATAACTTCGTATCTCCCTGTGTGTGTGAATAAGATGCACGTGTGTGTATCACGTGTGTGTATGTGTGTGTGTGTGTGTTTGTGTGTGTGTGAGTGTGTGTGTCTGTGTATCACGTGTGTGTGTGTGTGTGTGTGTGTGTGTGTGTGTGAGTGTGTGTGTGTGTGGTGTGCGTACAAAAAGCATTCACAGCCTAATGTGCAAAGCATGACTTGGTGGAAGAAGCGGATGTGTTTTTTCTCAAGTTAAGCAATTTCGAAGAAAATAATGAAATTGTGGCATGGATCAGTTGGAACTGAATTAATAAAGGGTATTAAAATATTTCCACTCTCTTCTGTAACTGACCGCATCATCGCAGATGTCATATTAGCCATTGCTAAATTTACAGGAAGTTGTTCATAAAATCCATAGGATTACAAGATTTTCTAAGAAACTTTACACAGAAGTTAATTCACCATTTTTAGTCTGTTGTCAGATATCTAACCTTAGCTCTTTGTGTCAGTGCTGAAACAACTGATTTATCAGTCAATGAACACAAACTTAAAAAAAAAAGGTTGATTAATTGCTTAAACAAAATGTTCAAGCAGAAATAATGTAAATTAATTAGTTCTATCATTTCAGTTGTTAGGATTTGCTGCCTTTCTCTGTTTTATACCATTGTAAAGTGAATATCTTCTTGTTTTTGAACCACTGGTCGGACCTCACCTTGGGCCTTAGGAAACTGTGACATTTTTCACTATTTCCTGACCAAACATTCAGTCGCATTGATCGACAATGAAAATAATCATTAGTCCGAGTCCTACTTGTTGTACAAAAACTACAAAAAAAAAACGGGAAAAAATTTACGACAATTCCGTCTGGATGGGATCAATGGAGAACCAACAAGTGTGCCAAAATACAGTATGTATTTTGGGCAGGATTTAGTACTATGGGGGGGGGAAGATTGCACATAAAAGTAATCCAGGCAGGATTAAAATCACTGATGAGCATATGGAGTGGTATTGTAAAATCACCCAGCCTTCTCAAGAGTAATAAATCTTGTTCATAATGGACTTGTGACTCACATCCAACAATATGTGGACTTGCATCAATATGAACTCCTGTACTGTCTCACCAAGAAGGCGTACCTAAAATAAAATTCTCACAGCCTCAAAACCTTCAGTTTTCACATTCCACTCAGATTTAGACAGTTTGATTAATGTAGCAAAGCCTTTTTCTGCCAGCGATTCTGCAAGGGGACCTGCTATCACTGTCAGACCTTTGGGAGTCTTTGCGTGCTATTCAGATTTATAGCTTTCCGTGTCGCTTTCCCACTGAGTTCTATAGTAAATCAGGCAGGAATGTGTACATGTGTGTGTTATGGGGAGGATAGGGAACACTGTGTCCAAGGAGAAAGGGCGAGAAGAGCCAGCAAGAGCCATAAGGGGGTCTAACACTCACAAAACACAGACACACACACCAACACATGCATGGTGGTTACATGTGACCAAATCAAAGCATTTTTTTTCTTTGTTAGATGATATGTGGTCAGAACTGGCTTTATTTCAGTATAAATGCAAGCAGAAGAGCCACCAGTCAGGCTAGAAGTCACATGAATTTGAATCTACATAACTGTTATTATAGCAAGTTAAAAAGCAATGTGCTAAACTATGGGCCCCTCTGTTGCTACACGAGGAACAAAAAGTTTAACAACACCGAGACCACAGGCTCGCCTGCAAACAGCTTGGCAAGCGTTTCCTTCCATGTGCCCATAAAAACACACTTTTTTGTCATTGCAATTTCAATTCATCTCCACTTTTAGATTCTATTTTATTTCATTTCTTTTTATTATTTAACCCCCTTTTTTTGAATATTGCTCGCAGGCCTAATCCTTAAACAAATGAGATATAACTTGGTAATGAGTGAGCATTATAGGTGCAAGAAAGCATGATTTTGGTACTTTCGAGAGGGCCAGGCTAGCTGTTTTCCCCCTGCTAATCACCTCCTGGCTCGAGCTCCGCAAGAGCGGTTTTGATCTTCCCATCTAACTGTTGGCAAGAAAGCAAATTTCTTAAAATGATTCCTTCAAATACTCCTTTAACCAGATACATTTGGTGACTTCATTTGCAAAGATGCACCAGGCCAAGATGGAAGGTACCAGTCAAATTGACTGCAACACTAAAAAGGCCAAATGAGTGCATTTTAATGATTGAATTACGTGTATTTACAGTACATCTTATGTTTTGAACTGTATGATTTTTTATCATTAATTACACAGCCTCCATAGAATGGCATCCTGCATCTCACTACACATAGTCTACCGTTTGAGCATGTGACAAATAAAATTTTTTACTGTCGAGTTTACAGTAGCCTTAATTTTAGATTTCGTCTTCTTCCCTTTTTTGTTGTTTTGTCAGGTCCTTCATGGACACAAAGATCTGTCATTCTATGTAATAAGAGCATTACATTTCCTGTTAATGTGAAAGAAAATCAAGTAAATTACACAGGGTCTAAGTGTTTTGGGTTTTTTTTTTTGATAAATGAGGCAAAATAGCTTTTAAGAGGCTGGAACAGAAACAGCGAGGCCTCTTTTCCTTTCTCTGTCAGTGCTTCAGGGGAAGACAGCAAACATGCACACTTGTAATTCTGACACAACAGAGACAAGTACGAGAACATGAACCTGAAACAGTTCTGCTTTAGTCTCATTCCCCCGTTGCCACACAACAGAACTCTTAATCTGCAAATCCGCACCCAGAGTGTCACAGTGCACCAGCGTGTTTTTACCGACACCTTGTCCCAAAGCGGTCAATTTACGAGTTATGGCTACCTTGAGGCCCTGCTTCAGTGGTAAACCATAGTTAGATCCTCAGTTGCAACAGAATGTCCACTAGTTATTTCTTTCCCCTCTGTTTATAATTAACAACTGCGTAGTAACGGAAACCATGTATTGAGACATAATTTGTATTTTGCCATCCTGTAGATCGGGTAAGAAAAAACCTTAACAGAACACAGGCTCCTGATGTCATTTTGTTACTTCTTAGAACATGGCTTACACAGATGTTTTAATCAGCGGACGCCATGGCACCGCATTACATGCTCGTAATACCACAAACACCACCACCTTTCTTCCTTATTTTCGTAGTGCTTGCCAATCGTGGATTTTGCAATTTACTGCAAGCGAAGACCATCTTTGGTCTCTGTTAGGAAGTGGTGTTTGACAGCATGGAGGCTTTCTGATCAGCTCATCCCTCCTTCTTGTAAAGCAGGGGCACTACAGAAGACTGGCTCCCCCTCTTTCTCTCTCTCATTCAGGGACCTGACGCCATCGCGAGTTGGCTGACGTCAAAGTTTGGTTTCTCTTTACGTGTACGTATCCTTTTTCACTGAAACTGTGGCACTTAACCCTCCAAAACCTGGACCTTCACTTGATCAACGTTTGGTCAATAAATTAAAGAAGAAACTAGAGGGGGGAAAAAAGGGGGGAGATTTAGTGCTGCTGACCTAATATCCTGAATGTGTATGAGTCTGTGTTTGTGTGTGTGTGTTTGTTTCTGTTTTAGTGCCCGTAGGTCATTTCCGCTGAGGATTTAACCACCAAAACTATGCTTTTTGGCCACTGATAATGTGCTGCAGTCCTCCTGCTCTGTTACATCTACCATCACATCTCAGACAGGAAGCTGACTCTATGCCCACGAGAGGATGACAGATACAGCTGTCTTGCTCACTCAGATGCACAAGCACGCACACACACACACACACACACACACACACACACATAGTCTTACAAAGGCTAACTTGTCCCTAAACAACCTGTAAGGTTGGCTTTAGGTGTGTGTACTGCACCTGCTGCAGAGAAGAGGAAGTCTGCCATAAAGCCCCGTGTCCATAAATTTGTAAGATTTCTGCAAGGAGAAAAGAATGAAAGCTTCTAATCCTTTATTCCAGCACAAACTCATCTATGAGTCTGACATATTGTTCCAATCATTTTTAAGTATAAAGACACCAGCAACCCAAAATACAAGAGGAAGGACAGAAGAGCCTATAAAAAAATGTACAAATCTTTAGTCTTAATCACTCAAAATATTATTATAGAACAGTTCAAGGTTATAAATATTATTGTTTCAGTATCCATACACACAAATAAGACAAAACATCTAAGACATAAAACTATAATGCAGTGTATTTACATTTTTGAAAAAATAGTTAATTATCACATGGTGACATTCTTTGTCCCACATCTAACCATTCAAATGGTTTTGTGAGCTTGTCTGATATTAACTGAAACTGGAAGACACCATTCCTTTTTTGGGATTATATGTGATTATTTTGAATAAACCAAAGAGACAAAAGGAAAAAGAAACACACTGAGTCATGGATGACCACCATAGGAGGAACACCGGTCTGATACTAATACACTTGTTATTGTTATTGTTATTATTAAGCTGTTCTTTTTTTTTTTTTTAAGTTCATTAGCTTTGCTGAAAGGTTTTTCTGTTATTCTGTCCACCTGTGCCTCTAACCTGCATTTTCTCATGATTAATGTTGTGACTGTACTGATTTGTTTGAATTTACTGAAGTCATAACAATTTTTTATTCAATATTACTGAAGGTTTTCAAGTAACAAGTTTGCTTGCTCTTCAATTTGGTCTGTTTTATCTTTGGTTGTTAATGGTTTGACGTGTTAACTTCGTCAGTGTTGGAAATACTGTATCTTTCCATGTCAGTGAAGCTCACTGAACTGAACTGAACTGGACTGAACTGACCTGAACTGAACTGAATATTGAATTGAAAAGGAGACAGAGAGAGCTGACCTCATATCTCTCCCAACCCTCCCTGCCTCCACAGCCCATTGGCTCTGCCTCCCTCGGCTGGAAAGTACATGTTTGTATGTTCGTGTGTTTGTGCGTTATCGCAGTAATGAGACATTACAGTTGATGTATATGTGTAGTGTGTGTGTGTGTGTGTGTGTGTGTGTGTGTGTGTGTGTGTGTGTGTTTGTATATGTGTCTGGATTTCACATGTGTATCTGTGTGTGAGACCAGCGGAGGCCTAGGCGCTGATCAGAAAGGTCCTTGTGTCGGGGTGGGGGCAGTGGAAATCCCCTCTTACATTGTGGGTTTAGTGTACTGTAATGTGCATGCGTGCGTGTGTGTGTTTGTAGACATTTGGCTTTTGAACGCGGTTTCCTTTGGTCCATTTGAGGGCAGGACAGTACACTGTGAAAGCTGCTGCAGCTACAGTAATTGCTGGTATGCAGCAAATGTACATGCTTCTTCTCTTAAATCAAATGAGAATATTGAAGTATGTGTTTTTTTGTTTTTTTTAGTTTGGCGTAATTTCTAAAGGCCCTTTTGTAAGACGAAAAAATGGTCTGAATTTATGTGCGGCAAAATTAAAAAAAAAAAAAAAAAAGTCTTCAGCCTCTGGAATACAAAGTTGTAAGTTTTAAAATAAATGAAGAAAATTGAATCATGTACTGGGTTTTAAAAAAAAAATCAGAACTGTAAATGAATTGAGGCAAAGATCAAACAAAAAGGCAAACAAACAAAATAAAGGCTGAAACCCCTTTTATTGTGGTTACCAGCACCACACTGTAATTTGGCTTGGAAATGTTTTTACATCTTGAGACTAATTTCTTAAATCATCTTGCCCATAGCAGAACTTGTCTATATCACATCTTCCCCTTTAGCCATGTTAGTTATTCCACTTCCACAGTTCCCTGTTCTGCATGTCTAAAATGTTTTGTTTTCTTTAAATCTTGTATCATTTAATTACCATCAGGGTTAACTCAGACACAGGGGAGCAAGTTCATATTTTACACTGATTTTTTTGTAGACTATAAGCTGCAAGAAAAAAGAAAAAAAAAAACAAAAACGTGCTTTCGGGTGCATTTTACTTTATGTTCATTTGCATCCTTTTTTTTCCTCTGAAGTAAAGTATTAAAAGCACTGGCATTAGATTTGATAGTTGCCGCAACTATCGTAATGATATTGAGAAACAACTGAGTCAGTGTCCAATGCTTCAATGCTTACCACACAAATCTTTGTTTTTTATTTGACTGGTGGTAAACTGGGCCCAGCGCTGGAGTAAACACTGGTGGTATTGGCTCCGCTTGCGAGCAGGGCAGGGATCAGAGTAAAACTGTGCGTTATAGTTAAGTGGCTCTGGCACCTACCTAGAGCTCGGATTTAGTGTGCGGGGACCCACAAGAAGTTGGCCTCGCGACCAGTTTTAGGCCCTGATTCACTAAACCAGATTTGAAGGCTCTGTACCCATTTTTGTGTGTTTTGAAATCAAAGTCATGAAAGTGGTTAAGGGCTCAAACCACCAATCTAGCAATTCAATTTTCCCCCGATGCAGCTTCTTTACCACACACATGCACAAGTAAACACATACAGCTGTATCGCCACTAGCTTTGTTGATCACATCTGCACCCCTCTGCCCCTAACTGTAATCCAGTTTCAGTTTTGAAAGAGTATTACAGCGTCATTCCTCAGAAGTCGTTTTTCTTGGTATGGTGAATGGTTCTAAATGCTGCCAGACTCATCACAGGTAGTAACTGTTGCTATTGCAAAGAGCCAGGCCAATTGCAGCTTTTTCTCAAGACTTTAAATCTTCTTCACTGCCGTTGTTGGCACATTGCCGCATTTCTTGCCACATCACCAACACCTGTAGATCAGTGGAATGATGCACGAGACAAACAACACGGGGATCTACTCATTAAAACTGCTCTATAGCACTGCTAGAGGTCAGAAACTGCACCGAGTGAATTTAACTTGTGGATAGTGAGGGCTCTGCTGAGGCTGACAAAATCATCTGACTTCAGTCAAGAATCCAAACGCTAACTGATTTAAACGGCTGACTGCATTCTCATGCTTTTACGTGGCCTAATCAGCTTAAGCTTCCAACTAACGTAAGCAGTGCAGAATTTTAAGCTTTGTCATCGGATATTTGCTCTCTTCATAATTTTCTTTTTTTCTATGTTCACTGCCTTTTTACCTTTGACCTTTGTCCCAAATTTTTCTAACTCAGTTACTCATCTCTTGTATCACCGATTCGGCCTCTGGAGTTTCGTGCTCATGGTTAGAGGATCTCCAATTCGATGTCAGCCAACAATGTCTGTCTGAAACCATAGGAATGCTGCAAAAAAACACACTCTCCACTTTGCTTTATAATAATTCAGGTGCATTTGGTCCTTTCTTATATGTATATGGAATTACAAAAGTAACATCCCCATCCATACATCCACAAGTTACAGACCATGAAAAGTGTTGTTAGAATTACTTTCTCTATAGTGACACAGGCCAAAGAAAGAAAGAAAGGTCTGTTTGTTCGTTTTTTGTTTTTTCTTTTTGCTCATTTTTGTTTTTGTTTTTTTACAAACTTACCCATAGCCAAAATTGCTGGTATGTTTCTTGCTGTCTTAGCTAGAGTTTAAAAGTTCAGATGAGAAAACGGTTACAGGGACAAGGGCTTTCTATGCTCTTCAAAAACACAAACCACCTCAAAAGTTTTGGGAATACTGGAAAGAAAAATCTCAAATAAGTGTAAGCCGCTTCAACATCAGACGCCGGTGGACTAAAACTAAACAGACACACACTCCCTCTCTTTCTCTCACTCGCCCCATCAGAGCGAGGGCAGGCTGTGGGCAGAGCGCCAGGTGCCTCTCGTGTTTGGGAGAGTAAACAGGCTCGTGTCTTTGATGGCGAGGAGATCAGAGCAGGGGACACATTCTACGTGGCCACGCTAAGGTCGCCGCAGTGCACACCCTGCTGCCATGTTGTGCTCTGCAGCTAGGAGACCCGGAGTATACACGATGCAGGGGCAGCAGACGTGTGCATGTACGCTTGTGTGTGATTTAGCCCCAACTCCCCCGCGAGCCACCTCATCACCCCCCCCCCCCTGCTTTCCGGCGCGGTGTCACCCCCGCCTTTTGACGTACAGTTGTAGTTGTCTGAAAAACAGAGTTTAACCACAGGAACAGGAAAACTGACTCCTAGTTAACGCAAGAATGCTTCAGTTGTGGTTACAACACACTCCCTCTCTTTGTTTTTCTTTGGATCTGGTCATCTGCACTGTGCAGTGTAAACGATGGTTTAAATTTCAAGGGGAAAAGTCCCTTGGTAAATTGATAATCATGCTTATTGTAACATAAGTGGTTTAGACTAGTGGAAAATAAAACGGTGAATCATGCTCCTTACAGATAAAAGACACTTTGTAGATGTTTGTTTACCATCTAACTGCTAACCCCGATTTATTTTTTAGTTGAAATACACCGCTTTTTTTTTTTTTTTTTTTTTAGCATGAGATACCAAACATTGTTACACACTCCCTTCCTTTTACCTACTAATATTTGGCCACATTTTATTTGCATGGTTTTATTTATTTATTTGCATGGAGATACGCGTCTTGACGATATTGTGAAGGGTGTTTTTCGAACATTTTTCCAAAAGAGTGTTTAACAGATTCATTGAGAAAATAATCGACAGATTAGGTAATTATGAAATGAATCTGTATTTGTAATAATACTTATTAGGGTTATTAAGTGTAATACCATTGATGAGTATGACTTATAAATAACTTCAAAAACAGGGTCACCAAAATCTTTTACAAAGAAAAGACATAAGACGAGCCCATACAGAAAAGACGAGCACAAAAGATAATCATACAATAGCCAAAAGGAAATATGGCCAAAGTAAGTCACTTCCTGTAAGACATTTGTTCTACATTTGTGCCTGTACTCTCCTCAGACAGTCCTTTGTTCTTTTACACATACTGTCTATAAAGCAGTTATCATTTTCGCCCCGGACCAAAATTTAAAATGCATGTTCTCAGCTCTGAGCTGACTCATTCAAGCATCTCCCTCATGTAAGGCCGGCGCCAGAGACAGACAGACTCGTCACCAAGTTTGTGTCTGAAATGTTAAAAAAAAAAAATTTATCACAACGTTTTGAGTGCCCTTATATGTCTACCGCTAAAAGTCACACTGGTCAGAAGTTTTACAACGCCTCACTTTTTCTAGTTGTACTGTGAACCTAAAGCATAGAACAAATGATTAATAAAGATTTTTTCTTTAAACCCTAAACTCAAAAAGGAGCTGAACACAATTTTGATGTTTTTTCTACAACGAAAATCAAATATTGCTGAGGAAGTTCATCTCAACTCTGCTGCCGAATTTCCCGTAAATGTGTTGCACTTGCAGGTTGCTTTGCTTTCACCTTCTCTCCATTTCCTCCCAAACCAGCTCAGTGGGATTCTAGTCTGGGTCCTTTCTTCTAATGTTTTTGGTCATCATCTTGCTGTTCATTGAACCCTTGACCGACCAGTCTGTCTTCGTTGGTTGCTTGTCTTTTTCTCATCATTCAGATAACAACAAACAGCCCTACTTCCTGCAGTGCAGAACTGTCCAAATAGTGCATCAGAGGGTGCAGTAACACAGTATGTTACAACACGGCCTTTGTGCAGACAGAGGGTTTGTAAGTCACCAACAAAAGCTTGGACAGCTATAGGAACTATTTGCATTAACTTCCAAGGTTTCATTTATTTACATTGCTGCAGGAAAAAGCAGTCATTTATTAAATTTCTTAATCCCTGACAAAAGGCCTGTGTTTTCCAGTGTTTGGTGACCAGTTTAGAGCTTACCTTTGTACCATTTTTGACCACCTGTGTATGTACAATACACATTTGTTTATGTATGCATGCATGTCAGAGAATGCAGAAAATTCATCAGTGGTTAAAACAAAAGTTTGGTTTGCTGGGATATCATGTATTTCTGCATGCATGTTTGTGTAGATTTAGAAGTATCTGTTTGCTTCCTGTGAAAGAGATTAGTATGTCTGTGTGTGGCGGCGATGGAAGGGGGGGGGTTGGTTGGGGGATGTTTGTGGTTTCATGCTCGGAAGGCCTGATTTTATGTAAATGATTTTAGGCCCTTAGATTGGAAGGGTGTCGGGGTGGGGGTGGGAGGGGGTCCATATATATGCACAGAAAGGTCTTTCTTTCGCTCTACTCTACTCTGCTGAGTAGCTGTGGGTTCTACCAGCTCGCCATAGCTACGTCTCCTCATAATGAAAGAGCGCTGCAGCCAGGTGCCACCTCTAGTCATCGCCCCTCCTCAGCAGCAGCAGCAGCAGCAGCAGCAGCAGCAGCAGCAGGAGCCCCGAGCGGGACCCGTGGGTGGATGTTGCCTGGGGGTAGCTGGGCAGCGTTCGGGCTCCATGTGCACCATCTGTTCTGACTGTGTGTCTCTGTGTGCTGGCTGCTTGTTAACAGATGAGGCCTACCAGAAGCTGGCCATGGAAACGATGGAGGAGTTGGACTGGTGTCTGGACCAGCTGGAGACCATCCAGACCTACCGCTCTGTCAGCGACATGGCCTCCAACAAGGTAGGATAGGCTGCATCTGTGACTCTGTTTCCATCTTGTTTTTTTATGATTGGAATCATATTTTGTTAAAAGTGAGGCCTCAAAAATCTGAGCAGCTGACTGGAATAATGAAATTGGAAATAATACGCACATGAATGACAGTATACAGAATCCTGTAGCAGATACTGTGGCTGAACATGGCATGACCCGAGCAAAGTCAACAGTCTGAAAAGTCTGAACATGTACAGTAAAAAGGAGTTTGGGTTGATAGAGTGGGTTGCAGCAGTAAGCAGCGTGTACGTGAGTGCTTACTGTTTATAAAGGCTGGTAGGCTTGTATGTATATCAGTTGGATGTTACTCATCAGCTGATTTGTGCCTAAACCAACACGAAGCTCCATTATTTCTGATCTTTTTTTCTTTCTCTTTGCACAGAGATGGTCTAACAGAAAGGAAGTGCGTGGTTTTGTCTGACCTGCTGTTACCCTCTTTTCACTTCTTCTGTCAAACAACTCTTCAGTATTCACTGGTTATTCTGTTTTCTACGTCACTGTGTGTGACATTCACCAAGGTTCAGCTCCCGGTTCTTTATATAAGTAACCTCTTAACCATATTACTTACTGACAGAGTCTAGTTCGGAGCAAAATTAAGCTTTGTCTTTAAGTTTTCGGTTTTGTTGTTTGTTTGTTTTTTTTCATACATAATATTCATCACGTCTTACTTAGGTCAAGCTGCTGTCTTTGTACTGCAACTTCTCATCTGTTCATGCATCTAAGAATCGCTGAGCTGGATTTATGTTTAGAGTGAGTTACTAATTCAACCTCTTTTATTTGACTTACTATTTTATCATTATAATCATCATTGTTGCTACCTTTGGAAGTTGCAGCAGTAGGGTTGTATGACTCTTAAGCCTAGTGAACCCTATATTTCAGGATTAGTTGTCTCAAGTGAATTCTGTGTGTGGTAAACTATTTACAGTAAATGTTAAAATGTTTTATACTTTTTCTTCTTCTTTTTTTTTCTCTGTGCGAAGATGGTCTGACAGATAGAATTGACTCGGTGTCTTTTGTGGGTTCTTGTAGCACATCTTTCATCTTCCCTGTCACACAGGTTTTAAGTGTCCTCTGGTCATTCTGTCTCATCTGTGTCCTTGTGCATGATGTGCGGCAGGGTTCAGTTCCCGGCTCTTTATATATGAACCAGGAAGATGACAGAGCGTGACAGGGAACGGCACCAGGCAATATTCTGCAGTATGTTGTCGATTGCTTCATTTGTGAGCTTTCTCTTGGTGCTGACTCCTGAAATTTATGTCTAAGAATTAGTGAGTTTCCTTCATGCTAAAACATTGAGTTTCACCATTTGAGTCATTAATACAGCTATGTTAACTTTGGAAGTGTCATCAATGTAGTGAGATGACTTTAGAGTCTGAGTAGTAGATCATGTAACACATCATCTGTATATCAGCCTTTTACTCACTGTGTTGAGGCTTGAAGCTGTGCAAGTAGTGCAGCTGCATCACGGATGGTTTGATATATTGTGTATGCATTGCACTGATTGAAAAACGGGTAATGAATCACTCATTTAAGTGAAAGTTGCTCATGAACCAAGAAAGTCCTGTCTCCTATTTGTCTTCTGTGTTCCACACTTCTGTGTTGTGCCGCTCCCTGCGCATGTCCATCATTGTCTCACTGTTGGCTGACTGCTAGCCCCCCCCTCGGCGTATCAGCTTCCCATTGAGATAATGCCATGCACTGCAAAACAGAATTTCCTAGCCGTGGGAAAGTTTCGACAAAAATTAAATCATCATGGATTAAAAATTCATAACACAAAGAGTAATAACTGACATTGTTTACAGTTTTTTTTTTTTTTGTTTGTTTGTTTGTCGGCACTTTTACAAATCTCTTTTTTACAAAATACTTCATGGGCTGCATTTTTATTTTTATTTTTTTATTGCAGTACCACAATTGGCCACTGAGGCAAAATGCTTTCATGGACTATAACAATGGATATGAGGGAGCTGGATATGGTGCAGGCTCTCAGCCTTATTTGCAATTTGTCCCTGTGGCCTCTTGTGGTACTGCAACGCAAAAATACCCAACAGCTGAAAATGAATTTCTCCAGGGACAAATGTTATAAAGAAGGCATTAGTAAAACTGCTGACAGGCCACCTCTGACTGTAAACATTGTCAATTATTAGTCTTTGTATCATGAATGTTTAACACATGAAGGTTTTACATTGGTGAAACTTTCTCATAGCCTAGAAAAGTAACTTTGAATCGCACAACGTCGTACCAGTGTGAAGTGTACAGGCAGAGCAGCCAACTCGGAGGAGAGCCCAGAAGCCAGAAAACTTTTGCAGCCCATGTACCAACTGAGTGATTTCCATCCAAGGGACTGCGCGTGTTGTTGGAGCTGGATGTTGGATTCAAAGGTGGCGCCCATGTTGCTCGGATGAAAACTTCTCGCCTCGTGCATGAGCCAAAGGAAGTTTTATAGCTTCTGGGTGCACATGTCAAGCACACGTCAAGTTTGGTTTTGCCCCCTGGCCCCGCTCAGCCCATAGACTTTACATCGGGACACTGTGGCAAATGAAACTCACTTATCTGGGCTTCGGGCGAGTTTTACAAATCTATATTAAGTTAAAAACTTGTACAGAGTAAAGGACGTTTTTGATAGTAGCTCTAAAACTGTCAACAGTTATATGGAAGTTGTCTTCTATAATACTGGTATTTTGGGAAAATACTTTTCGAGCTGCGGATTTTTTTTTTTTTTCATTGCAAGGCTGAGTGGTGGCGCTGTACAGCTCTTGTATATCAAATATATTCAAAATCAGTAATTACACTGCTGTCGAAGAAGTAAAAGATTTCGGGGTTGCTGTTTTTTTTTAATGACTCTAAGCGTTAGTAGATAATTAACTGATAATTGTATGCTACGCTTGCGGCAGTGAAACCCCATAAAGCTGTTGTACAAGCTGAGTGGCAGCTTTGTGTGTTGAGGGAGCCCGAAAACAAGTTTGTCAAGTGAGCCAAGAGGAAAAGCTTGTTATTTCTTGTAAAACTGGACAACAGGATGCGAGGGATCCTGCAGTGGGTCAAACACAAAAAACTAAAGAGGAAGAGAGAGAACATTTTTGTGTGTGTGATCCATGCAGACCCCTGGGTAGAGTGACTCTCTCTTCCTGTCTCCTTCCTGATCCCCTGGTCTCTCTCCAGACGACAATAGACATCACATCATACCCGTTTGGATGGTTAATGGTCATGTTTATTTATCCCAATGCTGCCGTCATCTGGACACAGATCCAGCGCGGACAGTCAGCTGGAATGGTTTCAGTTAAGAAACAAGAGGATGGCTGAATCACCGAACAAATACTGTAGAACGTTTAAACAAACAGGCATTTAGACATGGACAGATGGCTTTAGGACAACAGAACAACACAGAAGGGGAAGAGAGTTAATAGAAGACGCAGTCTGTTAGTTTGTCCATTACAGCCAAATGGGATTTGGAATTTCCTAAGGGAATCAAATGTCACAACACCTTTTGCCATATTCTGAAATGCGGTAAAGCTGCTGGTTTCATATTTTTATTCATTTGTAGGCTTACGGGAAAAATTGCCCTTATCTAACTCCAGGGTGTAACTGTAGCACTTTCATAATCACAGAAAAAACTGGCAGGGTTGAGTTAGCAGCAGGTGATGATTGATGATTGATGAAAAAAAAAAAATGAAAAAAAAAAAAATACGCCGACTATGGAATAATGAAGGGAAATTTTTACCCTGCCTTTTACGAGAAAATTGTATTTTCAGCTGCTGAGAAAATCAGAATGTAAACAACATGAATGGTAACATCACTGTTTCTGATGAGTGTGCAAGGACAGTTACATATAACGCAAATATTTCAAAAAGCTAAACTTTGAATGTTTGTGCATCCAGATTTGTGTCTTTTAAAAATTCAGGCAGAAATGCGATTTTAAGTGGAGAGAAAACAAGGGTACTGTACCTGTTGTGTAACATATCATGCGGCACAATGTGCTGATTATGTATAATGACCCTCTCTCATTGATGTGACATTGGTAGGTGGGTGTGTTTGTCGTGACACGAAACCATCTGTGGATGAGACACTGACAAGGAGTCCCCCCATCAGACATGTCTGTCTCGAGGGTGTGTGTGTGTGTGTGTGTGTCCATATCAACTGTGGGTTAATCCCATTGACATTTAAGCCATCTTACTCCTGGCCTTGTTTTTACAGTAAACTAAAACATTACACAACCGCTGCCCCTTTGTCGCGTCGGCAACTGCACCGACCTGGTTTTTACGAACAATCAGCCAAAGTGACCCCGACTGCCTGTTGTGTTGAGGATGCTGTGGGGGGAGTATGAAAGATGAGAATGAGGGAGGTGAAATGGGAGAAGCTGCTGTCATACATCCAGGGTGACATGCAGGACTTAGAGTACGTGACTGTCTCTTATGTACAGCTGACATACAGGGGTCAAGGCCTGTTAGTTGTTGGGATATACAACTGTGTCAAGACTTGTAGATCTTCTGTCATTGAAACCTGTGCTGAAGTAATAAGTTAGGTAAACAATTACTTAACTGAAAACAATTTAGATAATCATTCAAGTCATTTACAAGTCTCTGAAATGTAAAGATATTCAGCTTTTCACTGTTTTGTTTCATTACTTAATGAACCTCTTTGAGTTTTGGACTGTTTGACAGTCAGAACAAGAAAGCTGAAGAGTTCAACGGGGATCTGGGAGATTGTAGAAGACATATTTACCAATTACATATTAATTGAATAATGGGGGGGAAAACAATCAGCAGATAAAACAGTTATGGTAATGATTAATTATTAGTAGAGCTGAAACAATTAGTGGGTACATCAGCTTTGAAAATGTGAGGAATTGCTGCTTTTCTCTAGTTTATGTACATTTAAGTAAATATCTTTAGGTTTTGGACTGTTGGTCGTGCAAGAGATTTAGAGCTGTAACCAACAATTAATTTCTTTATTAATTGTTGGATATTTAAAATTTCAGGCATTAAACTTCACAATATCTTAGAGCTCATGGTGACATCAAATGTCTTGTTTTGTCTAAAACTATTAAATTTACTAAAATGTGCCAAGAGAAGCAGCAAATTCTCACATTTGAGAACCTGAAACCAAAGAATATTTCGCACTTTTGCTTTTAAAACTATTTCAACTATTAATTGATTCTCAAAATAGATGGAGATTAAATGTAATGTGGTTGATTTATTGACTAGTCCATTTAAAAGACATTCCAGAGATTTTTGTAGCTGAAGTTCAAAGAAATTTAGTGTGTTCATTAAAACGGGAAATGTTCTAGTCATCAAAATGATCGGTGTGTTATTGACAGTGTAAACCTCAGAGCTATGACTACTAGTTGCAGGAGTAAGAAGAGCTAGAGGCGGGACTACCCCCATGAGGGAGTGTGTATGAGGCAGAGGTCTTTCTCTCTCTCTCTCTCTCTCACCCACACACACACACACACACACACACACACACAGCCATTGCTCTACATACACAGGGTGTGAGATAAAACCTAGTCAGACCTCGCAGCCCGGAGTGAGTCACTAGAGCTGTGGCGTTTCCCAGCGTCAGAGAGCCGAGGCTTGGTCCTTTTACTCATGCTGTAGTCAGACTGAGACAGACACTTTAACGGACGGAAGCCCCATTCAGCTCGGCACTCAACACACAGAAACATGGGAGCGTGCTGCTTTGACAAAAAAGAGAGGAAATTGGGGAAGCTAAATGGTTGGAGAAAGGTGAGTTTCCTTTGAATTGTTGCTGTTAAATACATTCGTATCGGAGTTCGTAGCCAGTTTTAATTCTCTTTTCTTAACAGACTGCGGGATTATCTGTCTTTTGTGAACTTTGAGTGCTGAACTTATGCGGCTTGCTCAACATGATCTGAATTTCACATGCTGTAGTTACAGTCTCTCTTAAACAGGACGATTCAGTAGATGCTTTTTTTGCTCCTTTCAGCCTTTTGTGTTTAGAGCGGGCATCAAACAGGACTTTAAATATACTTCACTGAAGCGGATGCTGAATGCGCGCTTTGGGGTTTTCTGCCCTTTGAAAGCATGTGATGTTTAGTTGCTGCAGCTGTATATTACCGCAGTTTATGTTTTCAATGTTCATTTTCTATTTATACATTTATACACATCTTTTCAAGGGGTTCATGCAGAAACAGACAGTTGGTGCATGCACTCTGCTTTTGAGAACCCTGGTGCAAATTTTGATAAGACGCTGGGTTTAGATTTGTTGAACCTAAAAAAAAGGAACAAATTCATTTATGGCTGTATTGTAACACATTTCTCCTCAAACATAAGAGTTAGTCACAGCTGGCACATCTGTCTTTGGATCTTTATGTTGCCTTTTACATTTTAGCTAATGGGGTTACCTAATCTTGTCACTCAGGGTGTTGAGATCAAACTAAGTTATGGGTATGACTATTGATTGCACATTTTGTTTTGTTCTCCTTGGAACAACATCAAACTGATTTCCTCCAAAGTCACAAAGTGACCTGCGGTTAAAACTAACCAGTACTCAGAGGAACTGTGTAGCTACTGGGCAAAAACACGCGAGCAAAAGTCAGCTTGGGAAAAACTAGCATGTTTGTTTGCCTTTCTCTGGTCCCTGGAAGAGTCTGGTTGCGTCTCAACACAGGGGAGGGGGGGACTTAATGAGCAAAATAATTGTTGATTCAAGTCACCTGAGGCCCGAGCAGGTGATAAGTGATGCCTCTAAGCATAGAACCAATGCCTAGAGACAGTGTTTTTTCTTCTCTCTCTCTCTCTCTCTCTCATTCTGACTGAGGCCAAACACTCAGGTCATCTGGGGAGAAAGAGAGAGGCAGTGATGTGGTTAGGTGCTGCTCAATGGTTGGTCTGTTCAGATGGGGGATGGAGAGAGTAAGGTAAATCTTCCCGAAAGTCACAGACGTATATGCTGGGTTGTTGGTTTTTTTTTAGAAGACGTTTCCATGATTCAAGAGCTTCCTGCCTCTTGGGCTTTCAAAGAAATTTCTCGGTGTAATACTGACAGAGTGGTATTAAACTTTGGGATGCTTTCTGCTTTCGAGGCAACCAGAGCTCTAGACGAGCGCGGCTGCGCAGCCTGTCAACTGTCCAGCCAAAAGTGGTGTTGCAGACCACATCTGACTCCACTGAGGCCGTGAACAGCCGGGAGCGACTGGAACGATCCGCTCAGCTGAAGAATTGCCTGCTTGCTTCGGTTTTTTGCCCCCTGTTGTTACAGCTGACCGTTCTTTTTCAATACATCTTACTTCATAGGTTCAGGGACACCGGTATATGTTTTCTCATGCAGACGCACATTAGCACGAGTGCGTGAGTCAGAGGAAGTGAAAAGTTGCCGGGCCACATCATATGCACAGTTCATTCGTCGGTACAGCCCCTGATCTTTGCAGAGTTATGTCACGGTGAGTCTTTGCCATAACAACGATGTAACCGCCCTGCGTCATACATTTGTTAAAGAGAGGGGTGAGATAAACCACAACTGCTGCAGAATTTCTGCTAAGGGAGAAACGATTGCATGAGTCAGTCAGCAGCGTTTTATACTGTAAACATGAATTTCATCTCAATTTTGATCAGCTGATTAAATGAGTAAATTCAGATGATTAAAATGACATTTAATTATTTCATTTTCATCATTTCCTTGAAATCATTATTCACTTTAGTTGAAGCTCCTAGCAGATGATAAATAAGAAATTATAATGCACAGGAGTGAATAAATTACTTCATAAGATCATCGCACTAGTGGCATTTTCTCTCCAAACATCAGGGTAAATTTAGATTTGTTAAAAGACTGATTAATAACATTAACATTAACATTTGTTCGCATGTTTTCGTATCTGGCAGAGAAAGAAGGTTTATTTGGTTCAAGCCACCAGCCAAGTCATAAGTTCTGTCACAGCAGGGTTACTGGATCAATGCTCTCTGAACACAGAGCAGAGTAGAGTAGACTGAGGATAGTGTGCCCACTAGTGGCTCAAAGGCACAACTTCAGCCTGAAGCATGATTCAAGGCCGTATTATTCATTTAAGGCAACTTTACGCATTTCTAATGATGACAAGAAAAAAAAATGATTCCAACAGTTGAGAAATTCTCTCATTTTGTTAATTTTGTTAATTAATTTTGTTGCATTTTATCTCTCATTTTATCCAATCCTTGGATAAAACAATCAGTACACGACACAAGAATCAATATAGTAAAAGAAACTAAATACAGGCTGATGTGTAGAGTCTGGTCCGATAACAGAAGCACGTTGCTGTGAATGCATGAGATCGGAGTCTCGTGTCAGAGGGAGACTCCATGTCTGCTGCCCTGCCCACCTCTCCGCCTGGCTGCCCCACACAGTGAGCTGTCAGATGGGATCACAATCTGAATGGGGGAGGCTATCCAGCCCCCACCACCCACCCCCCCCACAATGAAATGCCACAGGCTCCATTCACCTTCTCTGCCTCTGTCACAGCAGCTCTCTCCTGAATCAACCCAACCCCCTGCGAGCGGAGAGAGAAAGAGGGAGAGAGATGGGGGGGGTAAAAGGTTAGGCGAGGGAGATATGGAGCTAAAAGACAGAGGGGGAGACGATAGCAAAGACAAGTAAATGAAAATGTAGCGAGAGAGGAAGGATGCGGAAATGGAAACTAGAGAGAGAAATTAAAAGGTGAAATAGCGAGGACAGGGGGAGTGACAGGAAACGACAGAGGAAAAGAGAATAAGAAAGACGCCCGAGCATGGAATGAAGCGAATAGGTAGGAAAAAATAAGAATATACAGTATGTGGGTATGTGAGCAAGAGATAGCCACAGAGCTCTAAGAGGCTAATCTTCCTCCAGTGTCACGGTGCCTTCAGGAGGAAGAGCGGCTTCCCTGATGCCCCTGAGTGAACAATACAAACATGGCCAACGCGTGCTGGCAGCAACATGCGCATAGAGAGACGTATGGATATGAGTGTGTAAAACATGCATGTGACTTGTCACCATCAACTGCGCTTAACTGCAGATAATAGCATTTGTAGGCTGCTGCTGTTTATGTGTGTGTGTGTGTGTGTGTGAGTGTGTGTGTGTGTGTGTGTGTGTGCGTGCGTGCGTGTGTGCGTGTGTGTTTGTGTGTGTGTGTGTGTGTGTGTTGTTTCAGCCTCTGGGGAAGCATAGCTCTTCAGCACATTGCAGAGAAACATCCCCCTGTTACTTCTGGTTTCTTTATATATTATGCAGTGAGTTATTATATAAAGAGCGGCCTCCTCTCTTTCTCTTTCTTCTTCCATTTTTTTTTTCCTCTTTTCTTGCATCCTGCCTCCCTACTTCTGGTTCTTTCCCTCAGTGGGAGGATAATCCGGAATCCTCTCGGGGAAGCTTTGATCTCCCCCTCATCCTCCCAAAAACCCGCGAACACAGACATATATTGGGCTGAAAGGTTCTCTGGGAACTTCTGTTTACGGTTTCCCGTGGTTTTTTGGCTCTCAGGCGACGAGAACCATGGCTATTTTCATACTAAGCGAGGCATTGCAGCTCGAAGGGTTGCGCCGACAAGAGTCGTGACAACGGCACAGACCCGCCTGGAAATTGGCCAGTGGTACTGATGTAACAGTATATTCCAGTCAGGTGGCCCTAACCTTGCACACTGCAGCAGTATCAACACCTGCTCCAAGGGCAGCCCATTGATTCCAGCGAGGCAGACAGATGGAGAGACTGATGACTGTGTTGGCAAGCGGCAGTCGGGAGAGAAATTGACATATAAGTGGTGGAGAGTGAGGGAGAGAGAGAGCAGGGGAGGGATGGTGGGAGGATGGGGGGGGGGGGGGGGGCAACTTCCAGTCTGTGCATTGGCGGATGCAAGCGAAGGCATCGTGTGTGGTGTGTCCTTGTGACAGCTCAGCAGCTACACCACGTCTGGAAAAGGGGAAGCCTCTCTTCTCTCCTCCTCCCCTCTCAAAGCAGCCTTCCGCTGGCCGGCTGATGCTGTTGCCACGGAGTTGGGATGCTCTGGTAATTGGCGTGTACGCAGACACGCACGCACGCACGCACACACGCACACACGCACACACGCATTTACTCACCGAAAGAGAAAGAAACCGTGGGCTGATGCCACCTAAATCCTGGAAGGATGCAATTATCTCCCACACCCCCCACCCGCTTCTTTTCTTCCCCACTATCTGCTTATCTCTCTGCTGTTAAAAATAGCCCTCCACAGACACCCTGACAGCATGTAATATTATTATGGGATGTGGATAATGAACAGGCTTATGAATTCTCCACAATGGCCGCTGCACTCGGGGATGTCAGGAGACAACAGAGGACTCTAAAGAGGGAAAAGGAGAGGAGCGGATGATAAGAGATAATGGCGATAAAAATACTGTCACTATGCATTCACATTCCTCTAAACGAGCGCCGTCCCTTTTCTCAGCCTCCATTGTTTTACTGTAGAGGGGAGCAATTGCTGTACGGCTCGATGACATTCCTTCACAATGGCTGACTTCATAGAAACTAGCCTTAAGAGGGAATAACAGGGGCTGGAAATTGAAGAGGAAAGGGTTTCTATGCAGCGCTTACACAGCTAAGAAAAAAAATTGAGGGAAAAAAAAAAAGAGGAAAATGTACATCTGGAATCCATATCTGGATATTAAATACCAATCAGTAAAACACCCAGAACTTCCTATATACACCAATGCCAAGCTGTAATTAGGGGTCCCCCCTTCTCCCCACTTTCTGTCAAATCATGTGTTCTGAATGGAGCGTGTTGCTGGGGCTGGCAGACCACAGCAGGGGAAAAAAGAGACAGAAGAGGGAGGGAGCGAGAGAGGGAAGAACATGGGGAGCGAGACAGAGAGCGAGAGAGATAGAGAGAGAGAGAGAGAGAGAGAGAGAGAGAGAGAGAGAGAGAGGCAGGGTAGGAGGGGGAATGAGCGCTACAGCAGTGAGAGCAGCGAAGCAAGACAAATCCAGTGGAGGAACCCCCCCTCCAGTCAGATGAACATCGCTGCCTCACTCCCTCCTCCTTCTCCTCCTCCTCCTCCTCCCATCTCCATCGCGTTTTTTTTTTTCCCCTCCTCCCTCCCTTGCTTCTTCTCCATTATTCATCAGTGCGCTGAGAGTCCCCAGCTCACGGCTCCAGCTGCTGCTGCTGCTCCAGCCGATCCACCGAGCCTGCTGGATCTCCTCCTTCGTCCTAGCCCTTCCACAGCGCCCACCTTTCCCTTCATCCCTTTGTCCATCCATCCACCCGTTCCCGGGCATGGAGACTCAGAGCTGGCCCTTTTTTGCTGCTGAGAGGGAGAGTGAACCATCATCGAGCTGCTCTCTTAGTTGCTGAGAAGAGAAACACAAGAGGAGAGAAGAGGGGGATTTTTCTTTCCGTCCTTTTTGGCGTTGAAAGAATCCTGTTCATCTGCCTCTATTTTTGCTCGTTTGGATTACAGTTCTGGCTTTGTGTAGGAACGGGAAAACGGGGTCCAAAATGCCTGAAGCCAATTACCTGCTGTCTGTGTCTTGGGGTTACATTAAGGTGTGTGGCGCTTATTCTGTGTAGCCTGTTGGGATACCGGACACATTTCATTGTATCGTTCTGAGCTGTGCTGCCGTTGTATTAGAGGCTATTCTTAAAATAAATACATTTATCATATTGACAATATCGGTAGATTTTGTGGAGCTTTTCAGAATACTGTGCCAGCCTAATTGCACCAAGAGATATTTCCATCATTTTGGGGGGGTGGGGGGGTGTCTGACAGAATGGTGTTTTGTGGCTCAGGCTCCATCTTGAGCCCTCTGCAGAGCTGTATGTCTGTATGTCTGTTTGTATGTGTGTTAATGTGTATTAGTGTGCACGCGCATGCATCAGTCTGTCATAAACAGCTGCTACTGCATTGCCAGGATCTCTGTGCACTGTGAAATGCATTTGTCTCCCTTATCTGTTTTATCTATTTAAAGCTGTTCTTTAAAAAAAAAGTGAAAAGAAAATTCTAAAATTACGTGAAAATCACCAAAATGTTAGAACAAAGAGGAATATAGGGAGCAGTGAGCAGATTTTCCTCTTGACATCATTGAGATTCTTGCACATTGACGCAAGTAAAACAGCTAAAATGGACCCAAAAATGTGATTCAGTGTAATAAAACTGTAAATTGGTTGCAGGGGGTGAATTGAGGAGTGTTACGAGGTGATGGCCTCCCCACTGGTTACACAAATAATGATCCTAACTCTAATTAATTTAAGGGAAAATGGAGGGGAAAATAAGATGTGTCCCCCCACTGATTGTACGATGTAATTAAAAATTGTTGAGCTGGTGGAGGAAAACTGGGCACTGTTGAATTTTCCATGGCATCTTGTACCATAATTTCTCCCAGGTTTTCCCTCAGTGGAAACTGATGACATTTTTTTTTCTCCCTCTTTCCCTCCTCCTCTTTCCTCTTTCTGTCTCGCAGTTCAAGAGAATGTTGAATCGGGAGTTGACGCACCTATCTGAGATGAGTCGGTCTGGGAATCAGGTTTCCGAATTCATCTCCAACACCTTCCTAGGTAAATTAAGATCTTGTGTACACGCACTAAAAATCACACTTACAAATTCACCAGTATTGTCTTTGTAATCCACCTCAAGTCACTACAGAGAATAATCATAGCCTTTATGTGCAAAATGCATAAATAGAAATATCCACAAATTTTTGGTGGCTCACACAATTGCCCACTTCTCTGCTTTGCCGCAGTGTTTTCTTTCTGCAGGTTCGTATGATGTTAAGCTGTTAAAGTTGCTCTGGCAGGTTTTTCTGTGGGGGCGTACTATAAAACACTGCGCCATTAAGCTTAGGCAAGATGTTTATGCTCGAAATGGCCATTAAAACTGATGTAAAAGTAGATATTTTTCAAAGTATTTAAAGAAATAAACAGGTATTAGGGTGACAGGTTTACTGGAAACAGTATCAGTGTCTGACAAGTGAGCTTGTTAGCCAGAATCGGTGTAAGTGGATTGAACTGCATGATTATCAGCGTGGGTTGCACATTTGAGAACAGGGAATAGAATACTAAATATATACTGTATGTATTTACATCGTCTTCAGAAACATTGCCTCTGCTGTTTTTGTCACCAACATTTAGAAAAGGTTTAATGGTTCTGGTACCAAACTACGCTGTCACCTCACTGAAGGAAAAAAAATAATGTTATGGCAACAAAATGGGATGATCAACGACTTTGAGATATTTGGTGTAAAAGTTGGCGTTTTTTTGCAAATGTCAAGACTTTCACAAAATCGTGACGATAGCTTGAGGACAGACAAGTATCTTAGTAAAATTTGATTCGGACTGACAAACTGAAAGAATAATAAGATGCCAGACAGAATGCGCGTAGAGGTAGTTAAGAATATTTATAGACACTTTGCTTTCGATCGATTGACTTCCTGATCCGGTGTAGTGTTGTTGGCAGATCCCTCACCACCGGATCATATGGAGCGAGAGGAGGGGTGAGGAGATACAGGGAGGAAGCCAAACAAGGGAGGGAGGGGGCTGACTGCAGTGAAGGAGAAAACAGAGGTACAGAGGAACCCCCTTTGCTGGCAGTGAGATAAGCTCGACAGATTGGGTGACTCATCCCTGTCTTAATGCATCTTTGTCAGCGGGGAGACCTTGTCGTCCCTCCACCTCCGCTGCCCCTGAGAATCCAGACACAGATCACTATCGCTTCGACAAAGAAATCAGGATTACCCTGCCGGTGGTAGAAAGAAAGAAAGACAGTAATGAGGAGGGGGGGGGATGGCTGAAGCAGCACAGTCAGCCTGGTTTGGCCTCAGCTGACCAGCAGGGCTGTTTAATCCTTCCATCCATTAAGATTAGTATCGCATCGGTAATGCACTTATTTCTGCTTTATATTATTTTTATAATAGCATCCATTAAGGAACAGAGAAAATACATTTTCCTGCCCGGTGCCTGGTTCTGCAGTGGTCATTCTTAGATCCGCCACAAATCCGAAGCAGTTTATTGTAGCCTGTCTGGTTTTTACATTTTTCAACTTATGGTGAGGCAGACCGTTGACTGGTAAAACAGTGCTCATGGAACCTGGCTAATTCCCCAGATAAATAAAGATCACAGGGTTTCTCATCTAGGGCAGATTCGAAACGGGATTTTGGGCTTTCCATTATGGATTGCTGGCCAAAAGCATGCTGGCCATTCACGTGTGCCTTTCCCCGTCACAGCTGTCCTCGCAGCATAATTCTTTCATAATTCCCTTTGATCGGCCAATAGCAGAACACACCTAGCTTAGGAAATATACCGAGAGGGAAAAAAGTCCCCAAAAAGCCCCTCCCTCCACTTTCCCTGCTGCATCTGTGTCTCTCACACTGGAGCATATGGAGGAGGATGAAAAGGAATCATAAGAAATCAAAATAAACGTGGGAGGTGACAGAAGAAAAAAAAAAAGGAGAGGCAAGAAAAGAAGAAACAGAACAGAAGATGAAATTAATTCCAAAAAATATATATTTTATTGTTTGAGAAAAGATCGAGATGAGTGCAAATAAGGGGGGGGGGGCAAGACCATAAGAGAACGATCCGTTTGCCTGGCCGTCACACTGTAAGCCAAACTGAACAGAGAGATTCAATCTAACGGCAAACAGAAACCAGGGTCACGATCGGCGTGCCACCAACCTCCAGAGCAGTTTATCAGTTTTATCAAGTCAACCGTGGAACAGAATGCACAGAGTTTACTGCACGCTGGCACTCGCTTCTGTAGAAATGGATTACAAGAACGGCACTTGTCTTCTGTCTCATAATCGGTTCTGTCTTTCTCTCTCACACACACACACACACATATATATATATATATATATATATATATATAAATATATACACAGGCCCCACACACACAAACGCCACACAGCAGTGGTGATAATGATGGCTTGTAATAAATTAGAGGGCAATATATTGCTCTTCCCCTTGTTTCCCACGCAGCTCATGTCTGAGAGCGCTTAATTGCCCATTCTCAATTACCACTGGAGGACTGAAGAGAGAGCAAGAGACAGAGAGGAAGGCAGGGAAAACAGTGCGAGAGAGAGAGAGAGAAAGAGAGAGAGAGCATGAGTGAAAGTGATTATTTGAATTACAGCTGGTAATTGAATAATCCTCCACAGGGGAAGGCTGATAGGCCAGCGATGAGCTGAGTCGAGGCTTGATAGATGAGTGCACAGCTCACGTACATGCCGATAGCCAGTCCCTGCAGGATTTCATTCAGCTCTTCTGTCATGGCGATAAATACAAAGGCGCAATTGGTTGGTACAATAAACTTGGCATTTTATCTGTTTATTTCTGGATAAAGTGTGAAGATCAGTGTATTATTTATAATTATTTTTTCAAATGAATTTTACATGAAAGCCTCGGTTTTTATTCTTGGACTCCTCATTTGCTTTATTTATGGCCAAGACAGATCCAGCTGAATGGACTTATGTAGATATAAAACAATCCAAACATGAAAATCCAACTCTCTTCAAAGCAATTTCATAAAGCTGCAAAAGATGCAGAAACTTATTGAATGACTGACTTGAGGGGACTGACTAAACTGTGTAGAGGCCCCAGCTCTCAGTGTCTCAATGGACTGACCTATGAAAGTGAAAAGAACAGGAGATGAGACGTGAGCCACCTGCTGAGAGACGAGGGGAATAAGTGCTGCAAAGGAGGGGGGTGGGGGGGGGGGGCAGAGACGAATGAACAGTGGGAGTTCAGATAGGGAGACTGCAGGTGGAGAGAAGGGAGCATGAATGAACAAATGAATGGAGGGACAGAAGATAAACGAATGACTGAATCCATAAATCCCTCAGGAACTAACCTGCTGCAGGTGTTTTTATAGTGCACCTGGGTCCTGAGGCAGCCTATAAATCCCACTTGGTTTTTATTCAGAACGTTTCAGCACAGCCCCAAGCCGTATGAGGTTAAATGAGAATCTTAAACCATATCTTCCTTACAAATGTCCACACGTTTCTAAAAACAGAAAATGTCCATTGCCCCCCCCCCCCCCCCTTCAGACAAACAGAATGAGGTGGAGATCCCATCGCCGACGTCCAAGACACGTGAGAAGAAGAAGCAGCAGAAGCAGCAGCTGATGACACAGATCAGCGGGGTCAAGAAGGTCTCCCATGGGCCCTCGCTGTCCAGCAGCAGCATCTCCCGCTTTGGCGTTAAGACCGATAAGGAGGAGCTGCTGTCCAAGGAGCTGGAGGATCTGAACAAGTGGGGCCTGAACATCTTCACTGTTTCGGAGTACTCCAACAACCGGCCTCTTACCTGCATTATGTATGCCATCTTCCAGGTATGGAGTGTGCTACTTTTATCAATATTATATAACACCATGCAGGGACTAGCCTGCGCGGTGTTGCGTCTTCGCTTACATAATTGTTTCTTTTCCCTGGTTAGATTATGTACTAAAAAATTTATCCACGCTTTCTTTTCTAGGAGCGAGACCTGCTAAAGACATTCAAGATCCCGGTGGATACGTTCGTGGCCTACATGATGACATTGGAAGATCACTACCATTCGGATGTGGCCTACCATAACAGCCTACACGCTGCCGACGTGGCCCAATCCACGCACATCCTCCTCTCGACTCCGGCCCTGGATGTAAGTCATAGTATACAGTGTCCTATTTTAATCTCCGTTTTCGGTAACTCGGCTCAGGTTCTTCTCAAATGATCTCATCCTCATTCATTTTTCAACTCTGGGGGATGAATAAGTTCTCCAGCTCCGACTTGAGCATCAGTGTGCAGCTCTTACGTCACCCCCATGTGCCACTTTCCTGGAGTGCCACGCTAGCTCCGAAGAGCTCAGCATCCTTCCATTGAATCATCCTTTCCCCTCTAGTTTACTCAGAGACCTTCCCACTCTTTCCCTCCACTCTTGTCTATCCATGCTGTAATCCATGCTGTATTTCTTATATTTTCCCCGGATGCATGAAGTTTGAGTAGCTACTGAGATACGGTCAGGTCAGAACACCCCAGCCTTTAGATCGTGATTTACTCCTCTTGGCTCTCCATCTTTCATCTACCCCAGCCAGCAGACGCAGTATTATACTCTCTCATTTTGGATTTTCACAGAAAGGCACACAGCTTTCTTGATATTTTGTTGAGGAAATAATTTAATAATATCTCTCTGGCCTTGTGTGACCTAGGCTGTCTACAGAGTTCCCTAAAGGCAGAATGTGACAGAAACATTTGCACTTCCCATCACATTAAGGTTAAAAATCTGATATTTTAACTCCAGTGTTTTTAGGTATAACCCTGGGGTATGTTAGTTCTCCTTCACGCAATACTCTGAGAATCATAAGCTAGTGAGGCATGGTTTAACTCTTCTTTTTTCTGTGCTGCTATTCTTTTTATCTCCAGAAATGGTTTTAATCGTCTTTTTTTTCCCCCTCCCTCTTTCTTCCCTGCGTCTCTTTCACAGGCGGTCTTCACAGATCTCGAGATCCTAGCAGCCATCTTTGCTGCAGCTATCCATGACGTTGACCATCCAGGGGTATCAAACCAATTCCTGATCAATACCAGTAAGTGAAAAATATTGGTCTGCATGAAACCAAGCCAGTTAAATTTGTTGCTTTCCTTAAAGACATACAAATTGGTGCTTTCAGTATCCAAACAGAAGTGGCCATGACACAGACTAAAATATTAAAATCCTGTTTTTTAAACTCCGTCTAGACTCTGAGCTGGCGCTGATGTACAACGATGAGTCTGTGCTGGAGAACCATCACTTAGCAGTGGGATTCAAGCTGCTACAGGAGGACAACTGTGACATCTTCCAGAACCTCACTAAGAAGCAGAGGCAGTCCCTACGCAAGATGGTCATCGACATGGTAATATATCCCGATTCATAGTTCAGATCATATCCTCTTGTACCATCATCTTGATTTAAATCACAGTCTTGTCTGAGTTATCTTGATGCTGACGGTGTTTGTTTTCCTCCCCCTCTCCTTTATCCAGGTTTTGGCCACCGACATGTCCAAACACATGAGTCTGCTGGCTGATCTGAAGACCATGGTGGAGACGAAGAAGGTGACGAGCTCAGGAGTGCTGCTGCTGGACAACTACACTGACAGGATACAGGTAGATTTTTGTTATTTGCAAAGCCGTTTCCTCCCTAATAAACAAAGAGCAGCAGTCAGACAGGGTGCTCTGTGTGCATCGTATGGAACGTACTGGAAGCCCTCCACTTCTCTCTCACCTGCTTTTAATAGCTCTAATCAATAGCCAGTGTTGGCAGAGGTTACTCAGCCAGTGATCATTAGACGGCCTCCTACATAGCTGACCTCTGCTCCCACTGTCACTCCTTTTCCCGCCTCCATCCATCCTCTTTTTGCTTTTAAGTGCCCCCTCTACACTTTTCTGTAATGGTCTTTCAATGGTCTTTTTCTTCATTAGTAGCCTGTTGAGTAGACCAACCTCCTTTCATAACAAAAGCTCATTATAGAATTAGCCTCAAATGTTTCTTCTGCAAGAATCTAATTTCTCCAATGCTGCATCTAATCTTTGTAAAGTAATCCACTCTACTTTGCTGTGTTAAGGATATTTGATACAAGCAATTAGAGTGTGTACATTTTTTACTGAATGGGAATCCGTATTACTTATAGGTGCTGCGTAACATGGTGCACTGTGCTGACCTGAGTAACCCCACCAAGTCCCTGGAGCTCTATCGTCAGTGGACTGATCGGATAATGGAGGAGTTCTTCCACCAGGGAGATAGAGAGAGGGAGCGGGGGATGGAGATCAGCCCCATGTGTGATAAACACACAGCCTCGGTGGAAAAAAGCCAGGTAGGCGACAGAGCACAAAAGAATCATGGACAAAAAAACAATGGATGCGCAAATTCACATAGGTGCATCCAAACTTCAAAAGAATCTCCCTCCTAACTGTCATTTGTCTCTTTCAGGTGGGTTTCATCGACTACATTGTGCACCCTCTTTGGGAGACTTGGGCCGATCTGGTCCACCCAGACGCCCAGGACATTCTGGACACGCTGGAGGACAACAGGAACTGGTACCAGAGCATGATCCCCCAGAGTCCCTCGCCCCCCTTCTATGACCAGGGCACGCACGGACACAGCGGTTGCACCGGAGGCCAAGGAGGCGGTGAGAAATTTCAGTTTGAGCTGACCTTGGAGGAGGAGGACTTGGATGGAATTGAGAAAGATGGCGAAGGGGAGGAGGAAGAGGATGAAGAAGAAGAAGAAGAAGAAGAATTAGAGGAAGAGGAGGATAGTCTAGGAGATTCTCGATCTCCTCCCCTGGACTATTTGGACGGTCAGGAGCATGAGGAGAGCGGTATGATGGAGCCCACGACAGCAATAGAAATTGTGACGCACGAGGCTTCACCCACCGATACATAGGGCTTCCGTCATCTGGCTCACATGGTGATTTGAGAGTTTTTGGAAAAGAGGGGGGGGATCCTCTCGCAGCTGTGCTTTTTAATAAGCCCACCAAAGTAGGGGGCTTAGTTTTGGCCCGCACAGGGGCCTCTTGCACTTGGGTGTTTGAAGCCAGACATGGACGGACAGTTTCAGTGAAGCGGCTTCAGAGTTCTCAGGAAATAATTACTGCGAACATTTTAGTCTTGGTGGACAGAAGAGACTGGGGGTGGAACTTGAAGGATTTCGGCCAGTTTGGGAAATGGTTACCTTTATTTTCTGGACTGGCATTAAATGGACACTGACACTACTGAGAGATGTTTTGTACCTTAAGACTTTTTTACGGATATGATATGATCTAGAAGTAGCATAGAGTAAGATCTACTGATGGAGACACGTTTGTATAGCAAGAGAAAGTGTTTACTTTTTTCCTGTACCATTTGTCAAAGGACTTTTGTGTGCCTTTTTTACTATTGTCTTTATAATAGTTTTTTTATTTATTGAACACTCTAGTATGTCTGTGAAATGTTTTTTTTTTCTTCTTATCTGAAAGAGCAAAATCTCTTTTGTATGTTAAAAAGAGAACAGTCTTCCATGTATTGGGCAATAGAGAAATCCAAACAAATGTCGACAAACAACTCATTTACAAAATCATTTAAATAGGGAAACATGAACATCCATATTCTGCGCACTTTTTCACAAGTTTTCTTTTTTTTTTTTTCCTTCAGTTTGAGCACAACAGGTTTTTTTTACACATGGAATTCACAAGGTTATGGTCACTCATGGTTTATGTTACAGTTAGTTTGTGGCTTTCACTTGTGGTCATTCAGAAATGCACATCACATCTATTTTCATACTACTTCTCCTTCATGCTTATTCCTTTCCTTTCACTATTTCTTTGTAACAGTCTGCAGACCATTAGTGCTTCCTCCCTTTTCACACCAAAACTTGACTTTTAATGCAAAATACTCAGTGAGAGTATAAAATCTGTCACTTGCAACTATATGGTCAGGTATTCCTGAGAAATTTTCACTGTAAAATTATTGGGACATTTTATTTATACAATTTCCTCTGTTCATTTTTTTTTGCACGTTGTTGGTGTGTTGGTGTGAAATTGAAGGTTAGCCCAGTTCAAACCCTCATAGAATACAACCTATCAGCAAGTGAGCAGAAATACAAGCAGGACTAAAAACAATCAGCCCATGACAACAATCTGCTTAGATGCATGATAAAATCAGTGCATTTTGTCCAGTCTGCCAAGGACAAAATGCACAACAGCGGCGATTCTACTCTGTGCCTGCAGGTATGCTGTAGTCTTAGTAATCCTGTTAGTTGGAACGGGTCCTGACCCAAGACCCGTCTGATGTACCCCCCCCCACAGCGCCTCTGCAATCAGGCCCAGTCCAGATGATTAAAGGTGCTCTCACAGCTGCCTGTCTGAAAGGCGCTCTCAGACCCCTCATCAGTTCCAAGATTCACATGGTTTACAAACCCCTCTGGGCTCCACGGACACGACCCCAAAACAATCAGGCCAGCTATTTCTTCCTTGCGATAAAATCCCTCAAGTGCTGCTCCTGCTCATTGACGTCAATTGAGCCCCCCCCCCACCCCCCCATACTGTATCAGGTTTCCAGGACAGTTGGGTTATTAGGACTTGGCACAGATGGAATTGCTGGAATCAGCATGGCAGATTGTAACCCTTGGAAAAAAAAGAGGAATAATTAGTTGTTCTAGTTTTAAAACAAATCAGAATAATTAAAAATCCCTCTATTCGTTTCCTCCCTAATCCACTGGTGAAGACTGGTTGAAAATGGTTTGCAGTCATTGCATTTCTACTCCTGTGGCTTCCGCAACTGAATTCTATGGATATTCCGGTTGCATCTGTAATCATATTTCTCCATTTTCTTATTGGTTTACTGACATACTCTAAAGGTACTTCATCTAATTTCACTCGCAGCATGCTTAAGTGGCAATCGTTTGTGTGCAGTTTTTGTAAGTATGGGAGGTTTTGTATGCGTGTGTGTTTCTGTATGTGCGTTTGGATGTGCTGACTTTGTCATCAGGCCTTACCCCTATCACTCCACACCTTTGTCGCTACTGTTTGTCGCTAGGAGCTCAAGTTGGTCCTTTTTGCTGTTTATAACAGTGTGTATTTATTCTATACTTTAAGCTTGTAAATAAGAAATACTGGTTCAGTGTAAAATCTATTTTAATTTATATGCACTTGCATTACCTGGAAGTGGTGGTGTCTAATGTGTAGAAGACTCTGGATTAGAGTCTTTTTATATATGTATTATATATTGTTTATACATATATATATATATATATATATATATATATATATATATATATATTTATGTTTATAAATATATCTAAGTATATATTCGCACAATGTTTTGAGTGCCCAGCAGAGCAGCAGCTAAAGAGACATGTTGTTGTTGTCACATGAGAACCTTGTAACTCTAAAAAGGCTTTTTTTATTTTTGCATAATAGCTAAAAAATGTCTTAATGTAATGTCACAGACAAAAAATGAAAAACTTTATATCAATCTTATTATGCATGAATATTAAACCAAAAATGTTCTCACTTTGGCATAACTTTGAAATCTTGGGATTTTTTTTTTTTTCATATTTCTGAAAATTAAAGTTTCTGTCTGTTAAATTTTAGATTAGTTAAATTTCCTTTAAAAAAGGATTTGGATGTCATCATTTGGCTTCTTGGACAATTTTCTGATGGGAAACAATTCCAAGTTTTTGAAGGTACAAGGTTTTCATCTGACAGCAGCAGGTTGGTAACCCAGAGGCAACATAGAGGACATGTTAAACTGCATAGGCTTGGACATAGAATACATACAAGCTAGCTAAGGAACACAGAAGCTTGGTCAGTGCTTGGTTTCAGAGTACACAAACAGCTTATTTTCTCTCAGCGGCTTGTCACAACCCAAGCTTCTCCACCCGGCATTTGAATGCAGATTGCTGATACATGAGGCCAGATACAGGTTTGACTGTCAAACACAAAGTGATTGTCTCCTTTTACACTTAACGCACTTCATGTAAGAGTAGATAAGACGGGGACGGTGTTGGTAGCATGCTACAATACGCCCGGCACTGACGTGAATCGTTCTGAATTAACAACAAAACATGATCTTATGTATCTGATTGTGCTAATGTGTGAACTCTGACCAAACTTGTTAGCAGTTTTGAAATTCAAATTTGTCAGTATTAACATTGTTTATCTATGTTGAGGCTTTTTTGGTCCTAGTTGTGTCCAAATGGTTAGCCAAATTTAGCACTATCTGCATGAGAGATGGGTTTTTTTTTATTGTCAATAATATGTTCCAAGTCCGCCAGTTATTACAGGTGGGTTATTAAATGTTTCACACAATGTATGGTATTATATTGTATATTGTGTTCAAGAATAAATCTGAAATACTTTTTCTATGAAGTGATTAAAAGCAAAGCATGAATATAGTCCACCTGTTTCTGTTGGTTTTTTTTTCCCCTCCCCCTTCATAGTCTAGTCTTCTTTACTATGGGTGTGAACAACAAATTGGGTCACAGTCACGCTTCTGGTGGGTTCCCACATGTTTGTCATGTTTCATTAGGCTGTGTCCCACTACAAAACTGTACTGAGCACCTGGGTCCTGCCTCTGGTATGTAAAACAGTAATAACACTAGTCTAAAATTCCTGCCTGTGGCCCCAGAGGCCTGTGCTGCTCTTGACACCAAAACTGTCCAAAGAGCTGTGAACCAATTTACAGACCAAATAACGCGGCCATCTCAAATACATGCAATTATCACAACATAAGAGGTTATTAGACCGCAACAGATTGAAACTCCATATAAAGGTTACATCAAACATGCAAACAGGTAAGCAAGAGGCACAAAATAAATGCAAAGATTTTTGGGCTGCAACTGAAGGCAATTTTAATTATCAATTAATCTGTTATGTAATTTTTTTTTAGTCAGACAAGTGTCAAAAATGCCCATTACAAGCTCCCTAGAGCCCGAGATGACATCTTCCAGTTGTTTGTTTTGTCAAGCAAACAGCCCAAAAGCCAATATAAAACAGAGAAAAGCAGGAACTTTTCAAATAATTTTCTGTCAAAACTGACTTGTCAATTAAATGACTAATGTTTCATCACGTAGATGTTTCTCTTAAACCTCATTAATGGGCAAGATAGTGCTCTCTAAGAATGAGATCGGAGTGGGAGGAATCCTATTCAACAAATACAGGAAGACTAAGTGACAATCTGACATGGTGGTTCGGTTTTTAAAATCTAGACAGTAAGAAAAATACAACGCACAGGAAGTAAGTTCCCACAGATTGTCGACCACAGTCAAAATTGGACGATAAAGCCCAGTAAGCCCAGTAAGGTCAGAACACACTGGCCTTTCCTGTGGAAAAAAAAAAAATACTAAAAAGCGAAAAAAAAAAAACAAAAAAACAAAAACGTCAAGCTAAAACCTCAGGACAGTGCTGGAGAGTGAAATAGAATTAAAATGATATTACAGTGCGTATTAGCACATCTGTACTTTGTTACTCCTCATTTACTTTGATGTCACTGCGTTTGCTGCATCAACACCGTGGTCTGGTTCTAATGTGCTGAGACGGGAACAGCGCGTGACACAGAGTCAGCACCACAGCCCACACAGAACCCGACGGGACAGTCCTGATGTGACGTAAGGACACACACACACACACACACACACACACGAAGACGCTACAGATACCTGTTAACGCCTCCTTTCCAACATTTATGGTAGATGATCGTCTCATTGCTTCAACGACAACGTCAGTCAGGGTACTATCGTCAAAAATTGATAAATTTTCCCATCGACTCAAACGACTTTCATGCACCGAAATAAAAAGTGTAATATTTTGTTGGAGGGCTGGAAAACCTTTTTTAATGAAAAAAAAAGGCTTCATGGCCTCATTGGAGGTTGGAGGTTTGCTGAATGTTTTCTAGTTTGAACATCAACCATCCACTTTACTCCTGCTTCTTTGCAGTACTTCCTGCAATGACTCCTCTCTAAGACTGACTGGAAAGGATGTGAACGATGAGTTGTTAGGCTGTTTTGTTGGTACATTATTACGTTAGTTTATTTAATAAGTGGGACTTTATACACAGCCAGGTTGAGAAGGCAAAATGCTCGATTAAGCAATATTTCCAGGAATGTTCTGTTTGTCCCTTGTTTTTGCATAAATGACAGTTTAGACTGGAGGGCCTGGACTCTCATAATCTCTGAGGAACATCTCATGTTCCGTGCTATTAATAACTACCTTTTTTTTAACCGTATTTAATGCCTCAACTTCTGTCTTTAAAAACATAATAGGGCGAGTCTTGCAAAGTGATCCTAGGTATCATGATATTAAATTGTTTTTTTTTTTTGTGTGAAATGAGTTCAGAGCCGGAAAAAAATGGTATAACAGAATATTCTAAACACATTCTTCCCACTTCTACTTTGTCCAAGACAGAATGAAAATCAAAAAAAACTGGGCACTGATCAGTTATGTTGGGTCCCTTCTCAAAAAAAAAAAAAAAAATCATTAGTGGCTATTTTTAGACGGCTGACTGGAGAGGAAGTATTCAGACCTAATCTATGAAAACTTCATGACATGGGTAAGAGGCATGTGTAATTTCCATCCACGACCCTTCATATCCAATTTCACAGTGATCCACGATAAGGTCTCTGAGGCTGTCTGCCCTCGTATCCACTTCAACCTTGCTTTAAAAGAGAATTATGAGTGAATTATATCACCGGGGTCTTTTATTCTCCCCCTCTGTGCTCCTCTCATTTGCTGTTCTCATCTTTTGGCTCCCCTCAAACATTTTCCATTCTCCTCTCATTTCTTCCACCTCTCTTTCCTACTCTCCCATTTCCCAACGTGGAAATCTCTCCTCGCCTTGTGTGTGACATAACCTAGTAAAAGCAAGAGATTTCCGTTTATGAAACTACTTGCGTACGTGTTACGAAAGAAAGACTGACGGTCATACGGGACAGGACACCTCCCCTGTCACTCCTTTACAAAGGCACAGAGGTCCATGCGGAGGGGCCAACTCATCGGATAAAGAGCAAAGCGTTTCCCACCAGTCGAAGCAAATGACACCACTTAGCTGCTCCCCTGTATGACACAAGGGAAAAGGCGAAGGATATTTTCGGTCCAGAAAAGGAAACGGGTAGCTCGGGAGATAACAGGGAATTGGCCAAAGGCATGAAAATTCCCCCTCGCATCTTCTACATGTGAAAGAATGAAACACAAAAGAGAAAGAGAATGAAAAATTGAGAGTGGGTTGGTGCACTTCAGAGAATCTCATCTAAATCAGTGCCTCAGACGCCTCTCATTTAAAAATATCTGATTCCTTTCCAATACAAACTTACCCCACAAATTTCCAGAATTAAGTTTTTTGTTTGTTTGTGTTTGTTCGTTTGGGTTGTTTTTTTTTTGATAGCAGTGCAGTGATAAACCTTACTTTTTAAATTTTTTAAGATATCACTACTCATTTCTTCTGAATTACTAGAAGGAAAAGGAAACTGGACCTGTAACAAGAATTGACTTCATTGGAGAAATGCCTTCTTTTTTAGAAGGCAGCTGGGTCTCAAATGTTGATTCAGTGAAAAAACTTTTTTTTAGATGAGTTTTTAATTAAAAAAACAAAACTATAATAAAGTTTTACACTCTTATTAAGAGTCTGTGTTTTTCGAATGTTTCAAATGTTTCGAAGAAACATAGTATGGCAAACATTCTGTGCAGTCAGAATTTAAGCTTCTGTAAAAATTAAGACACATTTAAAGTTGTAGTTTCATAAGAGGAGAAAGACACACACCACACACGCACAAGGGAGATAGAGAGGGAGAGAGCAGCTGAAGTAACTTCTATTAAACTGAATAGATGAAGGCCTCATTGAGATGTCAGGTAATTAAATTTAATGTTCAGGAGAACCTGCATTGTTATTTCACAATGGTACAGTGGCAAATGTGGATTTCTTAGAGTCTTTATTCTGTAAATCATGATAGAACTGTGGTGGGATATTCACGGCAAGGTTTTTTTTTTCTGTTATCAGGACAAAGCAAGGTAGCAACATCAGATTCAAACTCTCTTTTCAACATAAATTTCAGAACAGAAGAACATGTGTATCAACTGAAGGGGTTTTAATTTTCTCATGCACCGATATTTAGTCATTAGATAGATAGGAAAAATCAGACACTGAAAAAAATTTTCTAACATAAGTATTCAGATCCTTTGCTTCTGCCCTCTAAACTGGGATCAGGTGCATCCAGTTTGCTTCAATCTAGAAAGGCACACACCTGTACTGCCTGTCAAGACAAAAACTAAGCCATGAAGTCTGAGGTACTCTCTGTGGACCTCTGTGGTAAGATTGTGGAGAGGCATAGATGAAGGCAAGGGTATAAAACCAAGAGCAGGGTGGCCTCAAGAGTTCACTGTCTGACCAAACTGGGTAACCAGGCAAAATGGGACCCAGTCAGGGAGGTGACCAAGAACCCAACAGTCACTCTGACAGGACTTCAGAAGTCCTCTGCAGAGATGGGAGAAGCTGCCAGAAGGATAAATACTGCAGCAGCAAGCCATCAATCAGGGGTTTATAGGTAGAAGCTATTTTGAATAACAGGCATATGGCAACTTGGTTTAAAGGACTCAGAGAACATAACCGGTTTGAATAGACAAAATTTGAAACCACTATAATTTAATCTACCACACAAAACGTGGAAGAAGTGAAGGGGTCTGTAAACTTTCTGGAGCCACAGTACTTGTAAGTACAGTGTATGTGAGTATCGGAGTACATTCAAGTACATTTTATTTTTCCAGCCTTTGATGTCTTTAGGGTTATTTGGAGTCCAAATGGAAAAAAAAAGCCTTAAAGAGCCATTTGTAAAATTATTAACAGGTGGCCCAAACTTAACTGTTTAGCAGGGGTCACTGGCTGCCTAAGCCAAGGGCAACCACCTGCTGTCTGTGTGCAGGACTGTTATTTTTTAGGAACTAACCTTTCCACTGATTTTTTTAACTTAGCGGCTAAATTTAGGAAACCGGGAAGTTACAGATCACACAGACGGACCCTGTCTTCTCAGTGTTAGCTTAATGTAACAGCTTACACATTATGGCCATGTAGGGTTAAATATCTTCTCTTTAAATGCAAATTATGTGGCCCCTGCTTCTGCGTCATTGTGGTTTTATAACTGGCTGTAGGGCCAGCTGGGTCAAATACTCCTGCAGCTGCTCTCAGAGGAATACACTGTTAAAAAATGACAAGTTTGGCAATTGATTTTAATTCGCATTAAGAGTTATCAAGTTATCATATGGCATTGGCACATCATTTTGTCACGAAAGAACTGTGCATTTTTGATTTGACCTTTTCTTTCAATGCACCGGCTCAAACGAAATAAAAAAGGATGCGATGAGAGAATCTTTTTTAAACTTGCTTTCGTCTCACAGTTGTGTCATTAAGACGGACCTCCTGTATTGTCACTAAACAAACAAAGCTCTGTGTGTTGAAAACGGTGACAACAAAACGAATGAGTGCAAGAAAAAAAAAAAAGAGCATTTAAAGTTCTCAATTTTTGTTGTTGCTATGTGGCTTCCAGGGAAGAAGGTGACAGAAAGCCCCTCTCGGGTCCCCAGAGGCTGCATTAACCTCGTAAGTCTATCAAGGAAATCAGTCTCATGATGGATACATGTGGCTATTTATATCCCCCGAGCCAATTAGGGGAGAGATGATGAAGTGGCTGAGGATGAAGAGAAACACCACTGACAGCCTGTTTAAAAGAACCTCGATGAGTCCTCACTGTTCTCGCCAAACGGATGAGAGAAATGGTGGACACAGCTGGCAGCGTTTCCAGGGAAGTTAGCCGGCACTTAGAGAATAGTAGGTTGTGACCAGCGTCGGCTGAGACGTCCAGGTTCAGGTGGTCACCATGACGATCCGAGTACAGCTGCAGTTTGCACACAACGACATGGTGGGGTTGTCAATTTACTAAACACCTCAGCTTACAACAGCACAAGGGTATAAGTATGAAAGTTTTATGTTGGAAAATTATTTTGCTCGAATCAAATAAGCCTCTGGGAACGAGCAGAGCAAAGACACATGATTGATAAGGTTGGTATAATGATAGGATTCGCTCTTTGGGCTGAGTGTTGGAAATAGACATTGGACACAAATCAATGGTTCCAAAAACCTAACTAACGTTTCCAAAAACAATGGATTAATGTCAACTTGGATTGACATTAATCAACTTGGACTTGGATGTTTGGATTGCACTGTTCATCATTGGCACAAACTATTTATTATGGTAAAAGTGATCTAAGTTTTAAAAATTGAAAAAAAAATAGATCCCACTGACGCTAACTAACGTCATCCTAAAGAAGCGGTGTGACCTGTCTGCCTGGGACCAGTCTGCTGAATACAATGTGTCTATCTATTAAAGCTCCTTCCTCTGTATTATCGACATGAACAGAGAAATGACAGTGAGTAACTGTCTCAAAAGTTGCCAACATAGAAAACTAAGGGAGAAAAAAACAAAACAAAAAACCCGAACCGAGACCTAGAATGAAGAATGTGCGTTGTTCCGTAGCGTGACCAATTTCACAGTCGTTTCTGTTTCCCTTTTCTCTGGTTCTTCCGCAGCTGTGTCACTGAGCCCTTCGGTTATATTACTCTCAACTTTATAAATCATTCGTTGCTCTCACGAACTCTTCCCAAATCATAGAGGTCTGCTGCACATGGGAACAATTCTTTGGCTTGCGTGAGAGCTGGTGCGATGACACACGTGTGTGTGTGCGTGTGCCTGTGTGTGCATGCGTGTGTGTGTGTGTGGGTGTGTGTGTGTGGGTGTGTGAGTGTGTTTCTCTCATTGCTCTCCCGTAATGCCATTCTTTCCAGTAATCTCCTGTACTTCAGACCATTTATAGTTAATGGCAGGAACTCACAGGTCAGCTACAGGGCTTGAACCGGGGTCATCTTGTTTAAAAACTCATTCTTTGAATACCAGGCAACCCTACCATCACAAATAATATTTTTGATGGTTTTCAAAAATATTACACCACTTTTTTTTTTAAAGCCTGGTATTGCCTACAGTACTAGACTGGAGGGTCCTTTTTGTCAGGTCAAATTTAATTCTATGAGCCATAAGTTTGTCCCAGAGGATCTTACTATCTGTACCGCGCCCACAACCTGGGGAAAATAAATGAGAGAATCATCACGAATAGCCAAAGAGCAGTGATCCCTCTTCCAGGACAGAAAAACATGTGTTGGGTGTCACAGAGTACAGAGGATGCAGAAACGCTAGAAATTCGATGTAAATACACAGAATTACAATATGCAATAAATAAATAAATTCCAAGGTTTCCGAGTTAAAAGGTTCCACATAAATAGAATCACTGCTTCATTTTAATACAAAACCTGCACCTACAAAACCGGGGACTTCATGCATAACCATAAACTGTCTATGGTTTTGACTAAAACAATATTCTTGTTGTGAGTAAATGTTATTGCATGTCTCTCTTGTTCATATATAATTAAAAAGTCTTGAGAATATAGATACCAAAAATGTCCCCTGTAGATCTTACGGTTTTGTTCTCCATGACATTAATTTCACATGTACCCATTATTTTCAATTGTTGTCTTGACAAGGAAGAATCGGAGGAAATGTGGTAACCAAACTAAATGACAGGTCAACTGAAATTATGAAAAGCTGGGAGAAAAAATGGTAAAAGTGAAAATTCTCCTCAGAATATATATTACAAGAGGAGTTACTTTCCAGTTTGCACAGGGAGAGAAACTTGTGACCAATTAGGCTGTACACATAATAATCATTGAGCAGATGAATACATGGTTGCTCACATGAAATAAATGCAACCTCTGATGATTCCTCTTATCCATTTCCCCTCTCAATTTCAGCTCAATATTGTGCTATATATATTTTCTCCTATTTGTATCATTCCTGCCCCCCTTCCTCTGCCACGATTTTCAGGTCAGGAGCTCTGATTTGTTCCAACAGGTTGAACTGAGCCGATGCAGTGGCCCGGTCTGGCCTCACTGGGGGAGAATGGTGGAGAGGGGTGAAGAGGAGAGGAGAGGAGAGGAGAGGAGAGGAGAGGAGAGGAGAGGAGAGGACAGAGGAGAGGAGCAATTGCCTTTAAACAAACCTGGGTAAAAGCTGCGGTTGAAGACATCTTGGACTCTGTTTTGGGCACTTGGGTCGTTCCTCTGGAACTTCCGGTGCACACTGATGCATTTCATGTGTCCAGCGGTTCTGAATTCTGAGTGAAATAAAGAAAGGAGAACTCAAACATCTCGGTACAGACTATGCTGTTTGACTGACAGTGGCAGATGCAGGGCAGAATCATTAATAATTGCCAAACACCAATCTCACCAATATGAAAAATATAAATATGAATATGAATATAAATCAATCAAGAAATTAGGATCTTGTGGAATTTTGATTATGCTTTTATTAGAATGTGCCTGTTTTTAAAGGAAAGAATATTGAGCTACCTCCCTGCAGTTGAGCTGACGTGTTAGATAGTCAGTGTTTCCTCTTCAAGTTGATTAGGAAGCATCCATGTGTGTGTGTGTGGGGGGGGGGGGGTGCAAGTGTGTGTAAGCGAATGAGTACACGTGCCGAGGGAGAATACAAGAGGAAGAGAGAGAGAGAGAGAGAGAGAGAGAGCTGCAGTCAGACAGGGGACTCGGTGAACTGAGATTTTGACGGGGTTTTTCTCTCTCTCATCATACTACAGGGACAACCCAGTCCTCTCCGTCGATGGGGTTGCCATGACAACTGTGCCGGAGCCGAACACCGAGGCACGTTCTCCAGACACTTCTATGTGGGATAACATCTCCACAGTCACATGCAGGCGATGTCTCGTACAGCAGGTACCGACACAGATAACCTCTGACATACACACACGCAGACACACACACACACACTCACACACACTCACTCACACACACACACACTCACACACACTCACTCACACACACACACACACTCACACACACTCACTCACACACACACACACACATACACACACACACACACTCACACACACACACACTCACACACACTCACTCACACACACACACACTCACACACACTCACACACACACACACACACTCACACACACTCACTCACACACACACACACACACACTCACACACACACACACACACTCACACACACTCACTCACACACACACACACTCACACACACTCACACACACACACACACACTCACACACACTCACTCACACACACACACACACTCACACACACTCACTCACACACACACACACTCACACACACTCACTCACACACACACACACTCACACACACTCACTCACACACACACACACTCACACACACTCACTCACACACACACACACACACTCACACACACTCACTCACACACACACACACACACACACACTCACACACACTCACTCACACTCACACACACTCACACACACTCACTCACACACACACACACTCACACACACTCACTCACACACACACACACTCACACACACTCACTCACACTCACACACACTCACACACACTCACTCACACACACACACACTCACACACACTCACTCACACACACACACACTCACACACACTCACTCACACACACACACACTCACACACACTCACTCACACACACACACACTCACACACACACACACTCACACACACTCACTCACACACACACACACTCACACACACTCACTCACACACACACACACACACACACACACACATACACACACACACACACACACACACACTCACTTACACACACACACACACACACACACACACACACACACACACACACACACACACACACACACACACACACACACACACACACACACACACACACACACACACACACACACACACACACACACACACACACACACACACACACACACACACACACACACACACACACACACACTAGGCGTAGTCAAATGTGCATGCCATGCGTGCCGACCAAAACAGTAGCCTCCTTTCGGATAATCACCCTTCATAAAATAGACTCTACGTGCTTTGGCAAACGACCTTTCCGTAAACCGGTAAAAGAAGAGGACCACTGAGCTGATCAGGTACAGTTGAGGGGTTTTTAAACGCCGTGTACAAACTTTTCGGGGAAGAAAAAAAAACAAAAACAACCCAAAAAACAAACAAAAACAAATGCGGGTGAGCAGGGAGAGGCTCGCTCGTTGCGCAACACCATTGAGCTGCGCGTCAAAACGCAGCGATTCCGTCGGAGGACATCGCCTCCGCGGACGGTTTTCGCTTCATTATTAATCGGGGACCTGGGTGAACCGACGGGGGCTGCACGGGTCAGGTGTCCGGATCGGCCCAATCAGTGAGAAAGAGACCCACGGAAATGGATTTACACGCGGTGTTTCAATCCCAATACGGCCGCTCTGCTCCGCTGCGGGTGTGAATAAATAAATAATCAGATTAATAACCTGCCAAAAGTGCTCAGACGAGTTATGTAACTATGGTGGAAGAGGGGGGCTGACGGTTTTCTTTCTTCCTTCCTGAAATATGGCTTCCTGTCCCGCATGTAAACGCTGTCTAGCTCCGGTCTGCGACCATTAATGCCGCATAATCATTGACTGGCATCTTGAATTTTTATAAAATACATGGTAAATACAAGCCCCACAGGTAATATGACAACACCTAGGGCTGTTTAGAGAATATTTCCAAAAACCCTGTACCCAACTTATCCCAAATACTGCGCTATAAACCTTTTTTTATTTATTATTTTTTATTTTTAACAAACTCCTGAAGTCTTTTCAAACGATTAATGGTTACGGTGGCCGGAAATTGCGCAACATCTCGCTCATGTGGTCACAAAGGGCTAGAAATATATTAAAAAATATAAATAAAATATTTATGGATCATCGGATGTAAAACAAATTATGAATAGTGTTGAACGAAATTAATAACGATACAAAAAAGGTAAAACCTTCAGATTTCGAAATTCGTGACGGAAGAGAAAGGATGGGTGTCACTTCCGGCCACCATCTTGGATTGATTTAGAGAAACAGTGACAAGGTAGAAAAGGAACTGAAGTGTTTCTCCATTTAGCTTCGGTTTTCACCTGAACAGAAGAGAATTTAAAAGAAGGACCTGCAAAATCTACCCTAAAAGTGGTAAGTGTTGTATTTATTTTTGTGGAAAGGGGAAAAAAACAAAACAATTCTAGGTAACGCAGACTCAGGTTAAACTGTTCTCACTCAAATGCCCAAGTGTCCATTGTGGTGCTAGACTAAACTGCCAAAAAATTTTTTTTAGTTTGAACCAAATAGTTTAGTGTCTCATCTTACCAAACCATATTTCAAATACTTTACAATGCTTGCCTTTTATTTATCAAAGACAAAACTTAATGGCTAAAGTAATGGGCAGGTGTATAGTATAGTACAGTATAGTTTGCTAGCTATTTCAGGTAAAGTCTTGCAAGCTACAAATACAGTACTAATCCACTACGTCTTAACATGTTAAGGTGGTTGGATGCTGATTATTATAGGAAACCATTCTGGCCTTGCTTGTGGATTCATCCCTGCCCTTCACTTAGGCCAGGTCCAGATACAAAACCACCTCTTTCATTACATTGTTAGTGGTATCAACAAAAGTTTAAAACCGTCTCAGCTTGGCATCGTAGTAAGCTATAATTAAAGAAGCAGTGAGTGTGAGCTTTTTCCAATATTTTAGCACTTGGCTTAATATAAAACACCATGTGAGTCAGAAGTGGGAATTAACAAGACTTAGAAAGAAATATTTCATGGGTTAATTTTAGGGCTAAAACCTTGATTCTGAGGAATTTTGCATTAGTCCACTTTGACAGTGCAAATCTGCACATCTGAACATTGACATTGAAATTGAAAGTGAGTCCAGTCCTTTGCAGCAAATGATATCACTGCTTGGAATTCGTGATACTAAATAAAATTGTTTGACAGAAAGTCATGTGGAGTGACATTCACATTTACATACTTACTTCCCACAAAGCTGGCCTGTGTATTTTTTGACTTTAGCAATATTCACGTAACCATGGAGACCCTGTACAGAACAGCTTAAACCATAGAACAGAAATAGGAAACTGAGAATTTTTTTTTTTTTTTGGTAACAGGATTCATCCTTTACTATAATTGTCTGAGTAATGGAATTGAAAAAGGTGGTAACCCCCAAATCTCTCTAAATGTACAGCTGCTCCCACTTCATTTGAAAGCAGAAGTAAAAGCTGGAGTAGAAGCTGACATTGATGACCTGTGCACATTAATGCAGGGTCCTGCCTCTATTTTGGCAACAATTTTTGCTTATAAAATGTCCTGTAAGAGTTTCTTTTGTGGAATTTTTAAAATGATAATCCTTTTACCTAACCATAGTTTTTGGTACAACATTCATGTAGTCAAAGATAAGTGTTTGTAATTGACCTCTTGGGTGTTTTTCACTTACTAAGTGGAACTGGTGTTCAGGGGGGAAAAAAAATCACATTGTTTTGTGAAAACAGGAAGACTAGAAATATGTCTGCCAGTTAATGAACCCTGAGAATAGAGAATGTTGCTATGGCTTTTTTACAATCCATACATTTGCAAAATTTTCACATATTGCTGAGATCTATATGAAATTAAAACACACAGATTTGGTGTTGTTTATTCTGTTTGCAGAGTGAACACAGGCCATTATTATACATATGTACAACACTGGTGTCTGATCAGTCTTCACGGTTTTTGTGAAAGTTAACAGAGTACCTTTGGGGGGATACAAGTAGTCTTGACACAGTCAGGTCCCGACATTAGTCACCTTGGGTCTTGAAATTATTTAACCCCTGACAATTTTACAAATATATTGGAGACAATCAAGCTACAAGTTAAAGTTTATTACAGAACATTATAATCCAAAATGTGAGAGCAAGTTCTGGAGTACCAAGTAGAGAGGAGAAGGAGAAGGGGACTCGAGTGATTTGCTTATGTCATCTGAAAGAGCTGAGTAATTATGTTTCATGCCAGCCTACTCTAGTCGATTCATTCAGGTCGATTGGCGAAGCTCACTTCATCATGACATTTGGCAAAATCAAAATATAATTAATATTCTGTTTGATAAATTACACCTGTTATGTTTCGTAAGAGCTGTGGGGTTGATGCCTTGGGAGGGCTGAATTAGAATGTCAGAGGACAGACTGTACACCATAACAACGTGATGAAATTTGTGTCCGATCAATGTGTGAAATGTTTTTTGTGAGTAGTCTTTAATTATGTAAGTTAAATTAAACAGGTTTTGTTGCATGTGATAATTCACATGGAGCCACGGCTGAGGTCTGGGTCTGTTCCCCATTCTAGCATTTCCTTCCTGTATCAGGGGTGGTCCTGGCATGGACTGGCCACAGTCTGATTACTGCAGTCTGAGTCATTTTCAGCATGTGTGTGTTCAGTCTTTAATTACGTGTTTTATGTTGCTTAAAAATGTGTGTTGATAGCAAATATTAAGTCAGTTGCGCTTGGAGAAAATTTAACACTGTATTATATTTATTAAAACAAATGTTACTTGAAATTAACTTGACAGAAGACATTTAACACATCTGTAAAAGAAAACTCAGTGCAGATATTAGATGTCTCTCTGGGCTTGGGGTTATCATGTTGGGCGCAACTATAATATCCCAGAGGCCAACTTGCAAGTGTGAGAGTTGAAGTAGAGTGGGTTCAAATGTGGGTTAGTGATATGTGGGAAAAGCTGTGGGGGAGACAAGGGATTGCCGAGCTTGAGAGTAATGAGTGAGAAATGCGGTTTCAGTTTTTGATGGACTTTGCCTGGGAATACAGCCTGGGAAAATTTCTGAGCTCTGTGTTGAGCTGTGAAAACCCTCACATACAGAGATCATCGTCCAATGGAGCCTGGGCTCTGAGTCTGCACATGAAGGCAGTACCATGTCCCTATATCCCACTGAGGAGCAGGGAAAACTTTGGGAGAATATTATTAAAAGTGGTCCCAAATAAAGGAACAGAGTCTCAAGTGCAAAGAAAATGTTTAGTAGTACTTAAGTTTTTGCAATATTTTATAGTTATATATATGAAACATATTCATGTAAAACATATTCAGCCATCAGAAACATGCATTCAGTGCAGACCTGTTGAAGTCAGAATGGTTTAAATAAAAAAGAGGTAAGCACAATATGAAATTTTGTTAATTTTTTTGGGAGTTGGCTTTTCCAGGTTTGCTCAGCAAAATTCATTTTAGATGCAAAATTAAAGTAATTTCATTAAAGTTTAAGTTAGTGAACATATAACTGTGGTAATTCTCAATGTAATTTGTTTTTTTGTTCATTATCTCCTCGTGCCCTGGGTCTACCTTAAATGTTTGAGCAGACAGAACTAAATATAGAAGTAAGAATGTCTCCTCAGCCAACTTTCATGGTAAAATACAGTAAGTGTTGTTGTCGCTGTTGGAGAAGCAGTGAGTCATTCATGCTGTGTTTGCCATAGATTGTTAATGGGGGAAGCCAGTGCAAAGGAGCAAAGTATTTCCTCATAGTATCAGTCATTCAAGTCTGTCTGCACGCTTGGGGAAACACTAACCAAAAGGCCTACCAGCCCATCAGTTGTGTAATAACTTTTCTTTCTGATTTTTTTTAAAGTTGTTTTTAAGTGCAGCAAAAGGCATAAGGAGTATTCCAAATACCATAAATCACCATGATCAAGTAGCCACTCTGCTAGTTATGTGGTCAATCAGTAGATGTTTAGAGCAATGATCCTCCATCCTGTTCATTCATCATTTTTAATTTTAAAGCTAGTTAATGTTGTACTTCTACAATCATTTCAGAGACCCATGGGCTACAAGTCAGACAATAGTGTATTTCTATATTTAGCTGTTTGGTCTGCTAATGTTCAAAATTTACATGTTTTGGTTTTGTTTTTTGTGTTGTAGATCACAAGTGCGACTGTCCTCTGAAACAGTTGCTGGATAAAAAGAGTTGGAGGAAAAAGAGAGAACATCTTGGGATTGCAAATTCCTTTATCAGCTGAGACCAGAACTTGATTTATCACACTGAGGTATGTTTAGTTTGAAAACAAGTTTGTTTTTGGCCAGTTTAAAATATTATATAAAGGGGCTGTGCTGTTCAGCCCTTGCGTCTGTGAGCATGGCGGAGGCTGCTCATTTTAGGGCCCGAGCGTTTACCGGAAGTGTGCGTGAGGACTTTGGATGAGCTTCGTGTGTGGGTGAGCAGAGGCCTTTTCTGAGGAAAAGAGGACGACAAATTCTTTATTATTTGACACTCAGGAGTTGGTGTGATACAAGTCAGCGATGAGTAAGAAAGACCAAGGCAGACTGTGCCTTCTGGGTAGAAGTGCTTTTGTATATATGTATATGTATATGCACACAGATTTTTTTGTTGTTTTTATATATAGGAGTGTGTGTTTTTGATGTGAATGTGTACATTATCTGCTGCTGCATTCTGGCAAAGAGGAGTCAGCTCCAGCATGGTAGAAAGGCCTTTGATGTGTCATCTCCAATATTATGAATTTGTGTGTGTGTGACTGTGTGTGGGAGTGCCCTACATACACACACCCACAAGAGGGTCCACCGGACACTTCTTAATACACGTCAACACAGCACGGGCTAGAAAGGCATACTGCAATTTAACACAGCACTACACAGAGTTTTCGATTGGTCATTTTTTAACTTTTTTTTTTTAGATTAAACTATTCATCAATTGAATGAGAATTTTTTTTTTAAAAGTTGCGGCCCTGTATGGCTATAACTCCCAGGTATCAGTTGTTAGTGGCATGCCATCTCAAAACCATCTAACATTTTTGGGATAATTACATGAGTACTCACATGACTCCCCCGACAGTGACCGATTCATTGAGCCCAGCTTTTTGGAGTTGCTCAGTCTTAATCATGTAATGAAATTACAGTAGTAATGGAGACGAAATCTGCTAAAAGAATGCTGTCTACTGCCAGGATTTACACATCCACTCCCTCCCATTACACACAGACGCAAAACCACACTTGCACATATTTTACACCATTATAGAAGATTCCCACTGTGTTAGTGATCCTCTTTCTTTCCCCCTCTGACTCAGGAAGTGTTTTGAATCTGCGGGTTGTGCTTAGTCCCACTTGGGTTCATAGCCTACAGTGAGTTAAAACACCTGTCAAAAGTGTGAGAACAGGAATACCACTACAATCATGGGACATTTCTGAGCCTTACTATGACAACCTAGAGTATACTTCCCACATCATGACTCTGAGTGTGCCTCATGGCCAACTATAGTGTGTTGAGAGGTGGGCTAATTGCTCCTGCTAGTCTCAGGAGCTGTCAGATATTGAAGATCTTCAAAATCTGCCCCCCTATATCAAGATGCCTCTGTAATTATTGGTCCAGTATTAAATGCGTCATTGGGAGGCCTGTCTGGGCTCCTACCAGGATGTCACAGCCCGCACACGCACATACACACACAGATACACACAAATACAAAACCTATATTAGTAATTTTACTTGTAGTTGCCCAGCCAAACTTGAGTGTAGCCAGTCAGCAAGCGTAGGCAAGTTGTTTCTTTTTTCCAACTCTAATTCAGCAATGGTTAATGGGGTTGTTCCTGTGTGAGTTGTCTGACACAAGTTTGTGGGATTTCCTCTTCAGAACCTGCAGAGCAGTCACTTAGCACAGTGTCTTCAGATCCAAACCTTCCAAATTAAATTAATACAGTTATTACAGTGTTCTGTTTGAATGGTGCAAAGGCGCTGATTGGCTGTATAGAACTCACGTCTGTGCTATTTCCGTTGTCTTTAAAATACTCCTTTGAAACTCCCTGCAGTGAGTTCATCTGGCTCCATTCTGTCATCGCAGCTTGGCTGTCCAAGCCAAGGCCGGTACTCCTGGGAGTGGCCTAATTTAAACTCCTCCACTGTTTATAGATATAAGCTGATTGTATAGCAAGTTTTAGGCTTTGTTTACTTAGGCTTGGGCCCTGTGTGGAAATGGTAATTGGTGTGAGTAAGAGGGACATATTGGACTGGTGTTGACATCCTGGAGACCATTAGAGAGACCACAGACCAGACCAGCACAGTATCAGAGGGATGAGCTCATCTTTTCCATCCACTGCTCTGAGGCTGGAGGGGAGGACTGGGGTTTCAGAGGGGGCTTGTGACAGGGGGTTGACTCTGGACTGAGAATAGTCCAGGTCAGAGAATGGACCGCACTGATTGTGTTTGTCATTGTACCAGAGGCAGCGGGGAATGTAGTCAAACAAGACTATGACTTCAATTTTAAAATCTCTACAAGATGATTTTTATTTTGTGACCTAACTGACCACTTTTGACTCTACCTTTGGGTGGGTGGTACAAAGTCTGACTCATAATCTTCCACACTGACCAACTACAACACTTCGCCTGGCATCGATCCCCTCGCCTGGCACCTAAAATAAAACACAGTGTGATACAGTTCCTTCCAAGTTAACTCCTATCTCTCGCTATAAGAATGTACTGTAAAGCTGTGAATTAAAAAAAATTCCCCCTGTGGCATCAGACTAAACGAGGCAAATCCACCTATGATCTAGCAGTCAACGTCCTCAGCATCAAGTAATTAGATGGTGAGTGTTAATTACACAGAAAACCTTTCTGCCTCATGTTTCGTTGTGTGTGTGTGTGTGTGTGTGTGTGTGTGTGTGTGTGTGTGTGTGTGTGTGTGTGTGTGTGTGTGTGTGTGTGTGTGTGTGTGTGTGTGCGTGTGTGTGCGTGTGTGTGTGAATGACCCTCTGGGCCAGGGCAGCAAGTGGGGTATTGACAGAACAGTGTGTCTACCTGGCAGTACTAACAGACAGAGAGCATCATGACTGGCTGGATGGCACGTAGGCACTCGACATGGCACTCTGCCACTGCCACGCCTTATCGCCCCGCATGCCTTCCCCTGCCGCTGAGTGGAATGTTGTTTTGGTTTGACTGCACTCACTGCAGCCTAATCGGTGGGTGGGTGTTTGTCTGTGTACATTTAATGACGGCCGCCTAATCATCATCCCTCATCAGGGTACTTTGTGGGTGGGGAGAGATGGAAGAGGGTTGGAGGTTGGCTGGTACGTTGCAGCGTGCAGGAAATGGTACGAGGCCTTGGGACATGAGACGTGACAGTTGCAACATGAGCCCAGGGAAGTTCCAAGTATAGAGATGATGTTTATTGAGAGGCATTATATCCGTAAAAATTCCAGCTCTGTGTTAACATTCCTCATGCTTAGCAAAAAGTGCTCTGGGTGTAAGGGTACATTTAGTTGACAAAGGAAACCATGTAATCAATGCAAAAAAAAAAAAAAAAAATTAAAATCCTGTGGAAATAAAAGTAATGACATTAGTGTATACTTTTTGATAAATCTCCTAAGCCAGGTTGGGACACAATGTTGATTTATCATGAATTCAATATAATTTGTTCAATTTAGACCATTTATTCTTTATTAGACTGTGAAAAGTAAAAAGGGACAAAACACACACAAAAAATACCCCGAATTAATACATATTAGTATTGGCTTGGTTCACCCTGCTCCACAGTGCCCTGTTCCCGTTGCAGTGAATTAGGGTCATCACCCTGCTTTTGTTACATGTGCAAGAGATAGGATCTCAATCCATTGTTTTGGGTTTTTTTGTATGGTTTATTTTTTTTTCAATCTTTTGCTTGAAGTTGATTCAAGTTACACATCCAGTTGTACTATGTGGTATCACCCTCTGTTGAGGCCTGCAGCCATTAGCTGATGAGACACATAAGGGTAAAAAGAACAGTTAACAGTTTTAATGATTCATTCTTTAGTCTTGAAACTGTCAGGAAAACACAGATAAACATCCTATGTTCCTGTAGCCTAACTTGACGTATCAGATTGATTTTGTCCGATTGTCGGTTTCAAAATCATTAGGTAATTAATTACCATGATATTAAATAGAGGAAAAAACAGCAAATCTTCAATTACAAGAATTTTTGATAATTTATTAATTTGGCCACTTCTTTATTTTTCGTTGATTGTCTAATCTGTTAACTGACTAATAATCAGCACTAAAAGTTGCGGATAAAAAGGGAAGAGCACGATTGTGGATGGAACTAGAACACCGTTGATGAATGATCATCAATTCTGGGACTTGAAGTGGCATCACCATACTTCATCCCTATCTCCCAGTGGTTTTCAACTTACCAAATGATAACGGCAGCAATTATCCGCAGCTGCTAAACACTGCTTTCCCTTTTTATCTGTATTCATTCAGTAACAGAGGGATGACCCATTTATATTGCTCTTGTGGTTTTTGGCGAAACAGTTCTATACCTGCAAGCAGATGCAGAGAGATGTCAATGAAAAATAGCCAGATTAGAGCAACACTGCACCCTACAGGTGAAAGGCATGAACAAAGTTGGAGGAAAAAGTAGGTCAGAGAGAGGGAGGTGGAGGTTGTATGTTGGTGGTTGTAAGGGTGGAGGGAAAATCAAGACAGATGCAAGGCAGGGGGTGAGAGAGAGGGAGGAAGAGAGGTGGATGGGTTGGGTATAGAGAACAAGAGGTGCTCTTTCTTTTGCATCTTCCGGTTTTAAATAGTTTATAAGCAGACTCACTTTATAAAACTTTCTGCCATCTGGGAAGTATATGAATTGTGCCAGAAATTGGGGCATCCTAGCCCATAGTCTCTGTCTGAATAGTGCTGTCTATCTAAATGCCAAAGAGATGGCTCTGCTCTTAGGAGAGTGTGTTTTTACTGAGATAAGGACTGGGGAATGTGTAGTACTGTGCTTGAATGTGATAATGAAATGAAATGTCATTGTTGCCGCAGGTATCAGGCTCGTAGCTTAGCGCAAAATTATTTCAATCAACCTGTATGTACCACAAGGGATTGTCATAAGTAACACAGGGATTAGCATTGCAGTGAACCAGTCTGAACGGGATCGTGAAGATGCTGTATCTCGATACTCAAAAAGTCTCTCTTTCCACTGTGTTTAATGAATGTGTATGTCTTTTTGATACTGCTGACACCTGTGACAATTTAAATTTTTTACTGTCTTTGTGCTGTTCATGAAAAAGGAAATTGAGGGCAGCTGTAGAGGGGGATCAGGGATGAAGGGGTTGGAGAGGCCCTAGTAATTGGCACAGAAAAGCAATGTGTTAAAGTGAACAGCAGGTGGCGCCATTAACATGTGTCATTTTCGTCTAATTAATTTACTACCATATGTTTAAAAAAAAAAAAATCACAAATACAATTTAGTCTTAGTTTGACATTTTTTCCAAAATATGCCAACATCCAATTATTCAAGGGGTTTTTCACGACTTCCAGCACAGTGCTTCTTAGCTTCTTATGAGGTGCTTCTTAGATTCAGGTTAGCAAACTTCAGAGGTGACAAAACATCCTGAAGAATGTGCTAGAACCAAGTACCTGAAGTTAAATGTCTATAAAATCAGTATTGTAATACACAGATATACATTATGGCCCTGCTTACCCTGACCCATCAAACAGCGACACTTTCTCAGTTTTAAAAAAACTTTTGGATTTCTGACATACCTTAACAAAAGTTTGCTAGATACGCTGAATAACAAAATTTTAAATCTGTGACATGTTCTTGTTCAGTCCTAAACATTTGTGTTCGGCAAGTATGTCAGAAATTTGTATATGATTAGGTAAAAGCATTCACAATGTGCATAAGTATGTGTCTGCCTGTACTGCATTAAAGGATATGTTGACCTTCACTGCCCAACTTGTCTGCACTTATAGCCTACTGGACCACATTGCTATTCTCCACAAGCTGTGTGTGTGTGTGTGTGTGTGTGTGTGTGTGTGTGTGTGTGTGTGTGTGTGTGTGTGTGTGTGTGTGTGTGTGCCTTTGCCTGTGCGCTTGCAGTTTTTAATTTATGCACTGGTATCTGCATTAGTGTGCGTACATGTCCTCTGAGCAGCCCAGTCAGACAGTGTCCTTGGTCACCTCTCATCTCTGTCTCCCTCTTCTCTCTTTCAGCGGAGCATCTTTGTCTTCTGTTCGTTTTTATCTCCTCTCAACCATCTGTCTGTTGAGAGCAGAGGGGTCTATGGAGACAGCTGTAAATGGCTGAGGAGCTGTGTACCAGCTGGTTTCGCATTGTTGCAGGTACAGTAGGTAAAACCCCTTTCTTTTACAAAATGACATCACTGCCTCATTTCATTTTCTTTTTTCTGTTTTTCTTTTTTTTTTGCATCATATCCTCAGGGTATTCTAGATTATCTGATCTCTGTGGTGAAATGGGTTGTCTGTCGGTGTTAAGTATGTGGGCTTCTACTTGAGTATTAAGTATGTGTGCTTGTTGCTGTGTGTAGCTGATCACCTTCACTTTTTTTGATGTCCATATTGATATGTTATTGCCATAACATTAGGGTATGGGTGTTTGCGTGCCTCTGTGCATTAGTGTCTTACGCTTTGTGTTTGCATCTTCACTGTGCAGTGTGTCCTCTCAGAGGCTGCATCAGGAAACACTGTGGCAGTGCCATTTAGAGAGAGCAAGAGAAAAGGGTAGACAGAGGTAGTAAAGGAGGAAGGAAAAGCTAGAAAGTCAGACAGATGAAGAGGAGATAGTGGATTTATTTCCATGTCATTCAAACACACATTGTTCACTTCCCTAAAGCTGCACACTCTGTCTGCCTTCTCTAGATCTCTTCTATTATCCAAGCACAGTCTCTGTTTTTTTCTTTCATTAGGCTCAATATCACTCAGAGTTAGGAAATATATTTGATATATATATATATATATATATATATATATATATATATATATATATATATATATATATTATGTATGTATGTATGTATGTATGTATGTATGTATGTATGTATGTTAAATCACATGTTAAATCAAGAGGTTATTAGTGTCACAAGACATGTGTCACAAGAACAGCTTTAAGAACTAGAGTTTGGCTGAAGCTGCAGCATTTTAATACTATTCTATAAATCACAGGTAATCTCAATGGAAAGTTTAAAAAAAATTGAAGTTAATTATACCATGCATCTAATGTGGTAAGCTTTTCTCCAGATGTTTTATTTACAGCTGTGAATATACTATAATGTTGATGAAGATGTCTTATTAATTCAAACATTAATTTTTCAGCAGTGCCTGCCACATTTCTATTGAACTCATAATGAAAACTCTTTAACTAAACCTTATTTTTTTATCAAATCCTTAAAATAAGAATGTGCATCCTATCCAAAAAAACAGATCTAAATATGTTCTCAACAGGATAGTAGCTTATTTTGTACCTGCCATTTTTGACTTATTTCAAATGTTAATCTCAATGTATATATATATTAAAATCTCATAAAATCTCCAAATCCTTAAATTCAGAAAAGATAACCCTGTTTTTTATATTTTTTATATTCTTATTCAAAATAAAGCAGTATCAGGTCAAAATGTCATGGCCACCATGATGCCGTATGTTCAGTTTTTCTACTGGCACTTACATTTGCTTAAGGTGCTTTCAAATAACGATATACCTTCCGAGAGTTATGTCTATGGGTTTTGGGGTTTTTTTTGCAGTATTTTAATATATGATTTGATTTTAGGAATTTGGACATTATTGGCTTATAGAAATGGGATGTATGCAGTTTTGTAGTTGGTGGGGGGGGGGGGTAATGGCAAAATTGCTCATTAAGGTGATGATAAATAACAGCTTTCCCCTCTATATTGTGCTAAAAAAAAACCTTATCTACCGTAGCATAGATGGTGGCTTTGATTGTCTGTTCCTTTCAGTAATAAATGACACAACGGTGTGTCTTTATTTAGGCTACTTCATTCCTACAGCTCCAAAACCGAGCTTATAGGGCATTAGGCTTTATTTAGCAAATCCCCCTCCCTCCCTCCTTCCTTATTCTACACTCCTCCTCTAGCTGGCCTGGCAGCATTAGTCAGCTGCATAATCACTATACATACGTCTATATTTGTACAATTAAAGAATAAGAAATTAGCCTAGCTCTCAGAGGCATGCCTATTGCAGTTTATTTGAGGTATTAGATTACAATGTATGAGCAAATATCCAAGATATTTTTCTAACTCAAGTGTGAAGCCTCAACACCAGCATAATGGTAAATATCGCTCATAATTCTCAGTGAACACTAGATGGCAGTGCAGGAGAAGACACTGGTTGTCTTGCAGCCAAAGGAGGTGAGAAAGAGTGAGATGAGGAATAATATAGAAGAAAATGTGGGAGGTGAAGAGGGAAAAAGAAGTACAGATGTAGAGAGATCAGAAAAGATGAGGTAAATGTGAAGACAAAACAAGGGGAGGAAGCGGAAAAATTGCAGAAAGGGGAGAAGGAAAGAGTCAATAATCACGGGTTTTGGAGTCAGGGATTGAAGAAATGGGTAAGGGGGTTGAAGCAAGGAGCAGGGTTTGAGGGTGGGGACCCCCTCCTTGGGAGCATCTGTTGGGTGATAAGACAACAGAGCTTGGCAAAGACAGGCAGAGGGAGGAGGCAGAATGAGCTGAGCAATGGCTGGAAAAGACATACTTATTGTCTACTTTATATTTTGATAAGGCTATTTCTTGTCTACTTATTGGATTTTAGTTACTAAATCTTTCATATGAACAGTCACAGCTTTAAATGATGATTTGTAGGGCAACCACTATCTAAAACTTAAGCTGAAATAAACTCCTCACAGGAAAGAAAGATACACATCTTTTTAAAAAGTCATTATGAGCTAGTGCTGACATTTATTTCTCTCAGTATATCTACTTACAGATTTCTCACAATTTTAATGACACTCTGTGAGAATTATTAGGAGAAAATGCACATTGAACAGCTCTCAGGTAGCAGTTACAAGGAATATATCGTTTCCTCGGTGGGGTTCCTGTATATGGACTTCCCAAAAAATGATTGTTTCTGCTTACGATACAAAGCACAGACTTAAGTAATGTATGGACACATATGATAACATTATTGAATGTACTTATCTTTTTTGCCTTCCTTTTGCTTTTCAAGTTTTTATACAGAAAATTAATTATTTTACTTAAATATAAATTAGGTAACTGAAATATTTAAAGCAATACATCTTTGTCGTCACATATACCCCATGGCTTTCTATGTGAGCTACATAATTAATATACATAATACTCATCCACATTAAAGAATACTACTGTAATGACAGTAACCACTGCTACTACTTTTAGCACTGCTACAAATAAAAATAATGATCTTAGCACTAATTCCTGGTCCATTCCAAGATTTGTACTTTACCAGTATCTTATTTAGTCTTTCATTTCTTTGTTGTTCTTTTTTTAAAACATTCACCACCCCTGTCCCTTTTGTTTCTCTCTCTCTCTCTCTTTCTTTCTCTCTCTCTCACCCACCATCTCAGAAAATGAATCAGCACTCACACTTATACACACACACACACAGACATGGACACACAAACACAACCACACACCCCTCTCCAGTGGGCTGGTCTGTCATCGGCCCTTCCTGGCAGTTGGTCGCAGCTGTAGCCTGCGTCGCCGGTGACGTCACGCCGATCGATCCTTGTCCCGGTGCAGTAGGAAAGCAGAGAGACTGAAAAAGACAGCGGAGTGAAACAGGCTGTTGGCAAGAGAGGGGAAGGTGGGAGGGAAGGTGGGAGGGAAGGTTGGAGAGGAAGAGAGGAAGAGAGGGCAGAATGAAACAACACCGATATCCCAAGGAGGGCAGGACACAGAAGCGGGCACACACAAGCAGCTAATGCAGGAATAGACACTGTGCAGGGGGTTGCAGGGCGAAAATTCTGTACAGTGGCTTGTTAACATAGAGTCTGTGTGTGCGAGGGTTGTCAACACGGGTTGTCATTCGGCTCAAACCTACAACTTACTCTCTTCACCAACATATAATTAATGTCATTCACCACTTGGCAGGCTCAGCACACTGCACCGACATAAGGTAGGGTGAAGGGGAGGGGTGCGTGTGTGTGTGTTTGAGAGTGTGTGTGTGTGTGTGAGTGCCAGTTGGCTTCTTCTGAGCCCCTATCTGGATGTTTGAACATGTGTATTTAGTGTGTGCACACAATTATTTTGTCAAGCAAGAGAGGTTACTAATGTAGCCTTCTCTTGGGCCATAGTGTCAGGAGATTCAAGCTTAAGCCATGTGACTCCAGAAGAACCTGCAGGGATTGGTTGAGGCCATCTGTGACCTCAGCCAACTACCTCCGCCCCTCCTCAACACTCCCACCCCCCTTCCCAAACACACATACATACACACAAGCCTCCCCGCCTCTCAGTTTCTCCGCCTCCCTTCCTCTCCCTACCCTGCCTCTTTTATTTATTTTTTTTGCTCCAGTTAGCTTTTCCCCCCACCTCTCAGCATCCTCGCCTGAATGTGTAGGTTAGAGTAGCAGTAGCAGCAGCAGCAGCAGCAGCAGCAGCAGCAGCAGCAGCAGCAGTAACAGTAACAGTAGCAGCATCCATGGCTTAAGCCCCAGCTCTCAGCGGCAGCTAGCCCTACCCCTCCTCTCTCCCCTCTCTCTCTCTCTTTCTGTCTCTCTCTGCATCTCTCCCTCCTGGGTTAGTTGACAGCCGACGTCTGGGAGTGACAGAGGCTCACAGTTAGCCAGGGCGTTAGCCACACGCACACGGCTGCTCTGCTGCCCATCAATTCTGCTGTCTCTCTGGTAACCAGGGGCCTCTTCTCTATCTCCCTCTCCCCACACCTCCTACTTTCATTTCAGGTTCCTTGGAGATAAAGGAATGCAAATCTGCAACCATGATGGAAGGTAAGATGAATATTTTTTAACATGAAGCTGTTCCCTTTTCTGCTGTAATTCAGGGTAATCCTCCTTTATGCCCTTGTCCTGTGGCAGTTCATCTGCTGGAAAACGTGCATGTGTGTGTGTGTGTGTGTGTGCTTGCGTGTTTGGAAGGTTCAAATGTCATAAGCTGCACTGCTATTTTGAGTACATACATTCCGGTGACTTGCATGTTATTCTTAGGAAAAGGGCACAGCCACTGAATGTCTATCCACCGAGGCACAATGGCGAGGCTAATTGAACCGTGTGTACCTTTTGTGAGTGTGGTTTGTGTGTGTGTGTGCATATGTCTGAGCCCCCCCCACCATTCCCCCCTTCTCCCGCTTCCCATCGTAAAGGATTATTTGGATTTATTGTGCAGGAGGGCTTATGTGCCCAGCTGGCTCACTTGTATAAATTCTCTTTGTATGGTGTACTCTGAAACACATTAACAGACAGACACACACACACACACATGCGTGCGCGCTTTTAGTGCTGTGTATCTGCCAACACTATATTGCCATTTTACCCAGCACTCGGGTGTGGACTGTATGTCTGTACGGATGGGTTCATGTCTACTTTCGTACCCACCCATGGTTGGACTGATCCATCTCTTCTGGGCTGAGTGTAGTGAGGAAAAAATGATGATTGTTTTAGTATCATGTCCCTTTAATTGATGACATCATCAGGGGGGAAGGCCAGTGATGGAGGGATGAATCCCTACTGCTCTGCAGCTGGCGCGTTAAAGCCTCTATCCATCTATCCGTTTCACACTGTATCTCTTTTTTCTTACCTTTCTTTACTCATCGTATTTTTAGTTACCATTATTTTTTGTATTTGACAAGAGCAACCACATGTTGACTTTTTTTTTTAAATCACCCTTGAATTATGTAACATTTCATGACACACAGGCCACATTTTGAGGCATTGAACGCAGGTAAATATAGGTAAAAAATATATATTGCTTATAATGATAAGCCCTTAAGTACATTTTCTTTCCATTACTTTGGTTATTTACTGTTCATGTTCCAAAAAAAAAAAGCTAGATGATGTTGTTATTCAAGCCTGTTTATTCCAGTGAATTTGATAAATTGAGTTGATGGCAGTGTGTCTGTCGCTAAGGAAGAATCTCATTAGCTGGTTGTCTGGTTGTATTTGTCTGTCTGTATTTGTCTATCAATGTTTGGACATAGATTATATTACTGCTGCCTCTTCACAAGGTCCGGTGTCTGAGTGCTTTGACACCAGAAAAAAATATTATGCTATTTAACAGTGCAGCCAGTTCTTTTAAAATTAGGAATGGATTTGCAAGGTGGACTGGAGCCATGAAATGTCATGAAAAAAAATCAACATATCAGATAATAATCTAGTAATTCACACCTTGTTCTTCAAGAGAAACAGGAATTTGGTTTGCAGAAAGGGGAAAATCGTAAATTGCTGAAGATTCCAGTAAAACAAATATGGAGTAAAAGTGGAAAAAAAGAAGCAAAACAATAAATGCTGTAGATCATATGTGGTAAAGATCCAAACAGGGAGTTTTTAGCTCATATGTCACGATGAAAACAGTTTAGAGTTGCCTTGTAATTGTAGGATGAATGGAATTGGAATGGTTATCTGACCAAATGGTGCTGCAACTCTGTTGACTTTAACAACTATCCAAAAGTCTCATGATCAATTTTTTATTTATAGGAGACCAGTTTTCATGCCTATTCCCATTGTTAACTGCCCATGCTTGCTAAATAAAGGTCTATGATTACTGGCCTTCTGTTTGAAGTCAGACTGGATCAAAATTCAAATTGAATGAAGGACATTTTTATCAGCTGAAGTGTCTGATAACAGTGCATTAAGTTACCATCCACTGTATCACAAAACAGGCCAAAGTCAGCCCGACAGTCTGGAAGAGGTTGAAATGACAACGATCAAAACAGAATCACTGTTTGTCACATACACGTCATTATACAGATTACAAACTGTTTAGTGGGTTATAATTTAGATAATAACCATGATACATAAGGCTACACCCTTAATGCCCTTTTCATAGTTAGGACAGAGATGTATTTTGTAGCACATGAGTACAAATGTGCACGGTGACACCTATTGAGCTCTTGCTGACTGTACAGTTATGCACAATAGATAATAAATACTGTATCTCCCAGGGCAATAATAACAGCCAACACAATAACTTGTGTTTAATGATAAATCCAAAGTGATGGATTCAATGGATGGATTCCCTTTTAATATGTGGTTTATAGCCTAGCTCCTGTAGAATGTTGATTAGCAAAATAGGATAGCGATGTGATCTAGAAATTTGAATGATTTCACATGTTTTGTCTGGGTCTTAATAGGTAATCTAGACAATATCCACCCCTACCAGGTAAACACAGTGCACAAGTCTTGTGGTTTAATTTTATGCATAACCAGAAAAGCAGTCACACCAAAACAGTACATTTACATCACTGATTTATCCTACAGTAAGTAAGGATTCGCCAACTTTAGCTTAACAGTAACAAATGATAAGCTAATCCATTGCCCCCCTGCAAGCGTGCTGTCCTGTCATCGTCTGCTTGTGTCACGAGCCAAGTTGTTAGGTAACAGTGGCAAGGCAAAAAGACAGACTGTCTGCACACAGCTTCCCTTCCATTAGCATGGCTAGCATAGGCTTAGCATGCACTGTGTGAGGGCAGGATTACAGTCAGGTGTTAAAATTGGATGCTAATCCTTGTTAGCACTGCTTTTTAAATCCCAATGCTATGGCCAGCATGACTGTCCCCGAGTAACACACAGGGCAGAAGACACAAGGTGATTACTTTGTTTACAGTCCCCCTATCTACATCGGCATAATAGTACTCACCATATTGTGTATGCATCATTGTTAGTCAGATTTCATTTTAAGTAACAAATCTTCTGTACGCTTGTCTGTATTCATAAGAGCATGCACTTGCGTGTTGGTTGTTTCACTAGTGACTTACTCATCTCTCCTCAAGGTGCTGTGTGGTATGGGATTCCTTATCTTGTTTGACTTTGAGGGTAGGAGCTCTCCAGAGGGGGATCAGACATCATCAAAGCAATTGTGAAGTTTAATAGTTTAAATTTCTAAGTGCATAAGAGCAGTGTATCCCTTATAAACTCACATAAGATGACATCAGGGTCTAGTCTTTCTCAAAGTCCTAGTTGAATAAGAGAGTAAGCAAAACTTTATTTGGTTTGGTTGGAGGATCTGTTTACTGGTTTTCTATCCATCTTTCTCTGACATTTTGTTTTCCCATGGGAAAACCTTTTTGACTTTAATTACCCTGTGGCATTTCCCGTACCACCACCATCAGGGAAAAGTTAACATTGTAGTTTGAGCACTGATAAGGCTCAAAGTATAGCCAGATTAGCATGCTGTTGTCAGTAAGGCTTCAGTATGTTGTCAGAAGGTTGTTGACTCCATCCAGCAATTTTGTGGGTGGTAACGTACACAGCAGACTCTTGTGGCCTCTAGCAGCCCTTCAGACTTGTAGTCTTGTTAATCCCAGCTACTAGCTGTAGGAATCATACTGTCACAGGGAGATCCAGTACTTAGAAACTGCCTGGCTGAAACCTGGATAAACCCTTGCCTGGAATGCTGCAGAGAAGAGGGCAGAGAGGACATTTGGCCATGTAGTGGGCTTTGCTTCATTCCTTTAATTGTTCGCTTACCTGAGCTCATATGAAATTACAACAAAATAATTATTTGCTTCTGTTATTATGGCTGAGTTGAGGGGGTTCTCAAATAGTAAATTATATCGGTATAACTGTATTGGTTTTGCTATGATACAATTAAAAACAAATTAAGTTCTGAATTCCCTGTCTGTCTGTTCCGGCTAATGGCGTACAGGCATGCAGGGTCATAACCACTGACTCAGCTTGTCAGAAGCTGACTCAGCTTGGGTCACGCGTATATGCTGTTGCGTTTTCTCCTAAAGGTTTTTTGGAGCCTGCTGGCATGAACAGACATATTTTTAAAGTTTTTCCTTAGGGAAACATCTTTTCTCCCACACATCTCCCTCAGACAACAATAAAGTTACCTTATTAGTTATGAATGACATTTGTGTTATATTTACAATAAAGTCGAAGTCATAACACTATGTTGGATTCTCGCGGTAATGTTTTGGTCAGCCTTGTCATCCAGCAGTCCCAAATATGCAACTATTGCAGCCGCACAGACACAGTGATATTGTCTTCAAAAAACATTGACCTGCTACTTTAGGGAGCCTTGGAGAAGAATCAGCGATATCACATAGTCAGCATGTCTCCAATGAACTTTGCTCAATTCACCATCACATCCGGTCGGCTCTAACTCGTGCTCCAAGGGGCTCTGCTGCCATATGGTTTCCCAGGAAATGACTATGAGGCTGACTCATGTCTGTTTAGGTAATGAGCTGGGCAGAGGCTCCCAAGTGCAAATTTTCATTGATTTCTGAATGAATAGGTATTCAATTTGTTAGGATAGGCACAAAAACATAAAAGATGATTGCCACTGGTTCACCAGGCCTGTACCATTTTCATGGAAACATTTTAATCGTATATTTTTCCTCTTGAAGCCTTTTCTTGCATGAAATGCTACACTGCTTCCCGTTGCTGAGCCAAATGAGTAATTTAATGTCCTGTTATTGGCCCAAACACATAACTCATGTGGGCTGATGCATCAAAAACAGTCCTCGGTAGCCGAGGAGAAATTTTATGATGGTATGAAACAGAGCAGCATACCGTCTGTGAATGTGAAATGCAGAATGCAGAATTGTATCTTCCTGCCGTCCCTCGGTCCCTCGGTGCAACTTATTCTCCATCCTGAGTCATAGTTATTAGTCTAGTCTGCTCCTCAATTGAAACAGCTGTATAAATTTATACATCAGCTTGAAGACGTGTGTGCACACAGGTCTTATATTTCCCACAGACTCTTTAGGAAATCCCTGTACTGGGGCTCAGCAGGACTAGCATGATCTTGCTGTAATAATGTGCAACTGCAGTAGGTGTGTCCTAATAATATCTATGTACAATGAGATGTCGCCTCAAATTATGATTAAAATGCCAATGCAGAGACAGATACAATTAATGTAAGCCACCGCCTGTTAATTGAGGTATGTACAAAGAATGAAGAGGTGATAGACAAAGGTACTTCTGTCAGTATCTATTCTGGCGGGACAAGTCTGAGTCAGCAGCCGTTCCTAATAATAACATAAGTGTGTTCATGAATACTAAAGCGACGTTAGACGATTCTGGGATGAAAAACTTGCACATGTATACATCTGTTCAATTATCAAAGCGCATGTCTGTATGCTTCTTCCTCACAAAGTGGGGCAGACAGAGAGGAAGGCTCATTGTCAAATGTGTCACAGTAGAATGGGTCCATTGTAGCTGTGCTTGACAATAAGTTTGACAGAGACCCAAATGAACTTTCCCACAACAAAGACACGCAGGGACAGAGACTCGGGGAGGAGGAGGTGAAGGGAAAGCAGTCAAAATGAATCAGCATGTTCTGGTTCGCATACTTCCTTCACCATATTAGCTCATTCATAGACACAACAGCACAACATCCTCTCAACAGCCCTTCCAATTTCCATCTTGTTCTCTGTGCAGACACACCCACTTTAACACACACATAAACAAGCTTATGTAATGATGCCGAAGATTCTGAGCCAGATAAACAGACATGTTTGTGTAATCCAGTGTCAGCTGGGAGAAGATGGTTATTTTACAGTGTAATCAAACTGTTTCCTTGAGTGACATATCCAATTCGGTGTGAAAAATGTCTCTGTCAGCAGTGTCATTGGGCGCAAACAACTGCTTAAACTGCTTAAGGTATTTGAGCATTTGGCAGGATCGGGCTTTGATGAGGTTGAGTTTTTAAAGGATAAAAGTACTGCACGTAATTGAGCTGGTAATTTTCCTTGACTAAATAATGCGTTTATACTTTTAAAAAATAATGCACCATGCAGTAGCTGCTTTTTATCTCCCATCAGTGTTATACTGGTTTATTTTAAATCAAAATGCTATATGCAGCACATTTAAAACAAACAGGAAATAGCACAGACTGTTAACCAACAGACCATAGACTCTGTTTTCAGTCTGACAGGCCCCACACAGATATTACGGGAACCTGCTGTCAAAACAGTGGGTGATATGCTATCAAAAATATGTTTTGTAATCAAATCAACCGCACTAGTTTTATCAGAAAACAAAAACTTGTCACGGGAGCAGGGAAAGTCTCTGTCTATCGACAAGCAAAATTCAGGCGAGAAACAATTAAATGTAGTTCAGTGCCCCATTGATGATATTTATGATATTGTGTTATGTGAAACAATATAAATATTGATGGTAAAACGTTTTGTGAATTACCTGTGTGCTATCTGTTTGACAGACTCATCATCTCTGTCCTTTCATGCACACATCACGAAGACTTTGTTCAGGTCACAGTCTAGCTCCTCCGTGAGCCCAACACTGTGGATTACAAGGTGCTTATGTATTTCTCTATCAGTCCAGAGACACAAACAGCAAAAAATTACCACTTTCTTAATAGTGTCTTTTACAGAGTCCGTAGCAGTGCAGCTAGGAGACTAATCCGCAGTGCCAAATTAGAGAAGAGACAGACAATATCAGCGAGAGAGACACATAAAAAGCTGACATAAGCTGGGAGATAGAACAAGAGAGTGAGAATTATGCTAAAAAGCCATTGCCAGAAAGAAGTAGGTAAACAAAATGAGGAGTGGTGGAGACAGAAAAGGAGATGAAGTGAATTAAAATTTCGAAGTAGTATAGTGTGAGAGTGGTAGAGATGAATAGAGAGAGACATTGCATGTCAGAGCCCTGGAGGGAGAGGGCAAGACAAATAGATAAAGAGGGAGGGGAGGGAGGACAGTGTGTTTGTCATGAAAAATCTGTATTTTGTTAAGTCACTTCCTTGTTTTTGGCTCTTTTGGAGTCTGCTCAGATCATGTGGTAGGAAGAGTATTTCAGAAATCAATAGAAGGGGTTGGACAGATATGATGTCTTAGAATTTTCCATTTCCTAATCTGGATTCCCGTCTTTCCAAATGGCCGCTTCAAGTATGCCCTCATTTCTGTCGCCAATCCTGTTTGTACAGAGGGGAATTAACAACTATATCATTGATAGTTGGTTAACCGTTTTGTCGTGCTGTTCAGGTAGAAGCTTGTCCCCGTCAGTGAGTAATTTGCTATATATCCATTGTTATTTAATACCCTAGTTTCACAATTTTTCTTTTTTGTTGCACACATCAGAGCTCTAACAATGACGACCTTAAACCTGGTGGCATCTCTGTCTTCACTCTACCTCTGCTGTTTCTATCGTTCTTTGCCTCATACCATCACTGATCCATGAAAGAACCTTTCTTTCTCTTCCTGGAAAGATCTTTCACTCCTTCCATCCCCTGAGTGTCTCTTATTTCCTGTTGTCGGGCTGATGTTGAATGCTTTTCTTCTCCTTTCCTGCACTGTCTCTCATATTATTGAAGAGGGAGTGAATAGACATGGTGGCAGGGAACAGGGAAGCCCTCAGGGCAGTGGGAGTTATTTGGCCATATAATATTAATATGCTTCTCTGCATTATGTAGTCAGTTCCCAAGCTGACTCTTAGTGCTTGGCTCAGGCTTCTTTAACGCCACTTAATTAATAAAACGACATGAAACCTTATCAAAGTTGAATGGATTAAATTTGTTTGATGTTTTTCTTGGTTTTGGAGGTAAACATCAGCACAAACCCCATTTTATGTGTACTGATGCACTGATGAGATGCATTGTATTTTTTTGGAGTACCTACTTACCTTCAACTTGCATCATCTACTTCATGTAGTGATTTCTGTAGTTTCCCAGAATAGCTTTCAAGAAGCTCAAAGGAAACAACATGACTTATTCTGCGATGGGTTACATGTTTATGAATAATGTAAGGGGGTATTTAGAGGAATACTGATGCTGAAGTTGATTAATACCGCCCCAGTTTCTTAATGTCTACGAAGGGTGAAGAAAATTGTACCTTATCCTTTTTTAAAATTTTTTTTAGTAGTTTTATCCTGATTATTGGCTGATTATAAAGAAAAATTTGCTCTTTGATTCTGGAAGCTCACCTGAAGCCTTCATGTCTTTCCGTCCTTCTTTTCTCCTTTTATAGATACTCCCTTTAAGCGCTGGGTTTATTAGAAAAAAAGTGGCATTGTCATCATCCATGTATGTGGGGCAAATCCCCTCTTTGCCATATCTGTGGATGTGTCAGGATGGAGCACCCTGCGCACATTTGTACTGTATTGCTATGAGCCAGACCAGTGCAAACAGATGTCAGTTTCAATCAGTGGAGGATGCACTAGCACAGTGTTGCAGAGACACAGCTACAGGAAGAGATTAGCAGCGTTTAGATTGATAACTGGTTGGGTTGAGAGATGCAGAGATGAGGGATTGAAAGGTTGGAGGGCTGCATAGAGAGAGAGAGAGAGATGTAGGGATTGAGGGTGAGAGAAATGTGATTCATGAAAGAGGGATGAACAGATTTTTTGTTTTAGAGGATGTGATTAAAGAGAAAAACACAGGGTGGGTAGAAGCAACTCGCCAGCTGTGTGTGATGTGTTTTCAGGAAGGTATTGTTTGCACAGAAAGTTTCTAAATGTGTGAATGTAAGGTTTTATGTGTCTGTACTCTCTTTGTGCACATCAGGATTTAGGCCTGGTTTACATCCAGGCTTAAATGAAAGATCTGAAGAAAAATCCCTCGGTACACTTACGTCATTCATTCTTGCATGCAGGAGTATTTTAACACAGCTTTCTCTAGCGTGTCAACATGCACCAGGCTGCATGTCTGTCAGTTAAAAATAAACGTATTAGCAAACATGACTCTCATATTGATGTCACACTCTAAAATGGGGACATTGTTATTGGTCCTTAAGACCTCTCTAGAACATCACTGGTCCTCCACCTCTACACTTGTATCTTAGAGCATTGAGCAATAATCATTAGCATGCATGGGTTTGTGTGCAAGGGAGGGAACAACTGGCGATGACCAGTCTGAGTTTTTGGTGCCTGAGACTGCTCTGTCTCAGAAACATTAAATAAAACATGTTTGACCGAGGTGTTGTGGTGGATGAAAAGACACAGAAACATTACATAGTCGTATAATGTTGCAAATCAAAATCTAGCTCACCTCTTTTTTGGGATTTTTTTGGAATTAATTGCCAAGTGAGCAGGAGCATACTTTTGAATATTATTTTGACTAAACTGAAGGATCTAATGAGAGCAACGCTAAATACATGAAGACTGAACATATATGTCTTGCATTAGCTGTATGCTTGTAGATGAATTGAAATCATTAATAAGAAAGCATGATGTACCTTTATGTTTGACACTGTCAATTCAGTGCCCAGCAAACCTTAGTGCACCACAAGAGACTTACCCCATAGATATTTAACCGTTATATATACAAACAGAAATGATTGGGGTGGGGGGTTTTGTTTGTTCTATTTTAGTATTCTGGGGTTTTTTGTTTTTCTAAATGTGCACAAAAGTGTAGATTATGTGTTGACTGGAACAGTTTCTTTTTAAATAAGAAAAACAATGAACAAAACCATAACCTCACTCAAAATTTATTTAACTGAGCTCTAAACCACTAATTTAAATTGTATTCTCAATCCCAACAAAACTACAATTAGAATATGGTGGTGGTAGTTTCATTTTATGATACAAATGGACAAGAAGGGCTGTGTATTTTCAAGTCACTTTTATATGGTTAGTTTAATTTGGGACAGTGACCTCAATTATCAGTGTTTACTAATGTGTGTAACACGTTTCTGTTTGTGTGGGTGAATGTGCCCATAAAGGTGTGTATGTTTGTGTGGGTGCAACAAGATGCTGTTTGTGATGCTAAAGAGTGGGTCCTTCAGCCCGTCGCTGTCCCAGCAGCTATCAGGTGGATGAGTCATAGCAGATGGGATTTCATTGGAAGACATCAGACCTTTCACAGAATAGAGGAAGCATTGATTTTCACCATATCAGCGGCGAGGGGGACAGGGTGGGAGAGAAACGGGATGAAGGGAGAAATGGGTAAAGAGAGACCTGCAGCTGAGAGAGGACTGCACACCAGTGAAACTAAAGCACATGGCACAAAGCACCTGTCATCTTTAGTTTCACTGTAAGACACTGCTTAGTAGTACCCGAAAGAAGTGTTGGCTATACACTGCTAAGTGTCTGTGTCTGTAATGAAAGATGGCTACAAAGGATTATAGATACTGTTTGTCTGTGAGCCTTTTTGTATGTTTATATTATTCAAGAAATTGTTAAGATTCACCAGGGAAAGATGGAGAAGGAGTTTCTTTTCTTGTCTTTCTATTGACAACTACTGTATGTTACTTTTAAGGGAGTGCTTTTTGTTATTTGTCCTGTACCTCAGTTATTATGTTTTGGAGTTGTTCAATTTGGTCCCTGTCACCTTCAGGCTCTTTCATTTAAAAAAAAAATAATAAAAGGAAATGGGTAGACTCAAGCAATTGAATCTCTATTCTGAGATTTCTTAATTCTCTCTGCCTGGAATAATGATAGATGAAGTGATTGGAATTCTGAAAATCAGTCGTGGCATTTATAGTCTCTACAGGCTCAGTCCTTTTTGATAGTCACTTTACTGCGAACAAGGAGAACATACAACTTGATATCAAAGTGCTTCTAATTACATCAGTGTATATAGCACTGCTAGTTAACTTAAGATGTTATCCTTATAGATGTCAAAATAACCTGGAGCCAACATACAGCATGCAAGCCAACTTTATTTCACACTTTTGGCTTTGCCAGTCAGTCCAGAAGAAAATGACCATTAGAGTGGCTGGAGAAGGGTAAAAAATAAATAAATGGGAGTCGATGTGAATGATGTGTTTCTCATTAAACCAGAGACTGATCACTCCTGCCAAGTTTTAACATTTTCTGGGAGATCCAGTGCCTCATTAACCTTATTGTTTAGGGACTGAGAAGAGGCAGGGAGATTCATATTTGGTCATTGAGCATCCTTCCCAAAACAAATGGGCTCAGCGGACCCGTGTGTTCAGAGGGCACGTTGTCCAAATTAAAAGGGAGGATGGGGGAAAAGGAAAGTACTCCCCTCACTTTACCACTATGTTAAGCAATATCTGGAATTGGTGACAGTGCTGCTGGAATAGGAATGCCGTCGTGTCTTCATTTCTTATGAAACAAGATTAAGCTGTCTAACTGGATCTTTAAATATCAGCAGAATGTGTCATCTTTGAGGGCTGTTTGAGGTTGATTTGCATTAATCACAAATACAGTACGTTTGACAAACTCCTCTCCACCCATGTTGAGGGCTTTTTCTTTCCCAGAATCACAAGGTTTTGTTTTGTCCTGTCACTTCCCTTCCCTCTGGCAAGTCATAAGGCTCTCTGCAAATAGTTTTATTTACTAGCCATTGGAAACTAAAATGGAGATTTTTGTTAGCACTGTGTCCTTCAGTATCCAAGTACTGAGAAGTCTGAATTTTTATCTGCTCTCTTACTACTGGGACCAAGGCATTATTGAGACCAGGCCTTTAATTGTGGGTAATCTGTAATGGAATCTGTGAGAGCCCCAATGAGGGGTTTCACAAATGATATCAGCATTGCTGGTACAGCAGATTTGATTGAAAGAATCTTTATTTAATATTTGTTGATTAAAAAAAATAATTAATGAGATTTCTTACACTGCATCCTGACCAGTGTACTTAGGCTAGTATACCAATCCTAGAAAAATTAGGTATTTACTTGTGCACTTGCTCAAGTTTGCCCCAAGTTCCCCAAAGCTAACAGATTTCATAATCATCTTTGATAAAATATTTAGAATGTATTTCTTTTTCATTTCATTACCATTTAATTTAAACTCTTACAAAATATTAGCAATAAGAAACGGTCTGTAATATTCTTTTTAATCACAGCATGAGCTGGAGAGGGAGAGCTAGCAGGGTGTAATCCAGTACCAACATCAGACTCTTTTCAACCCTTGACACTGTCACATGAAAGAACAGCAATGGATTTCTACATAGTACAAGCTTCAATGCATCCGTTTCTGTGCGTACAGTTATGTGTGTCAGTGTCTGCATGAAACTGCTTGAGGAATTCTGTTTGACGCAAGGCCACACTGTCCTCCATTTTGCATTACTTTAGTGTGGCAGTTGTAGCAGGATTCTCCTGCAATGGCCCCTTTTGTTGTTTTAGAAGGACCAGCATGTTACATAACATACGGTCGCTATGAACAATGTCTTTTCTTTTCATTACCTTTGCACAGCTTACACAGCATGTGAACTGGGTATTTGTGGTACATACGGACAAGTGCTGAACAAAACCACAAAACAACTCCCAATCGGGACATAAAAAAAATTATTCGGGGGGGTTGTGCATAATAAGCAAGCTTTACTAAAAGAAAGAAAACACATTAGATTTATTTAAACTTTTTGTCCTTTCTTGTTTTTTTGCCTATTGTTGTTATTGCTTTTACAAGTTCATACTATTAAGAATGGAAGAATGAGAGGAAAAGGATGGGAGAAAAATCAAAAAGTTCATGAGTCATAATTTAAACTGATGCCTTTGCAAAGGTTAGTTGTGGCGTGTGTTTGTGTGTGTGTGTTAGTGTGTGTTAGTGTTTTTGTGTGTATCCAACCTGAGCCAGCAGGATGACCAGTGTTAAGAGCAAGGGGTTCAGTGATTTACTACATCAAAGATAATATCTCTAGGTCTACATGGTGCGTACGCCAGTAGGGTAGAAACTCTGTGTGTGAGTGAATGTGTGTGCGTGTGTGTGTTTGTATTGCTTCAGTCAACCTGCTGGTTATATAAGCTTTTCCCTAACACCGGATTTATGGTCGTTAGAGTGACACTGGAATTGATGGTGTGTTCCTTTAAAGTGGTTCCAGATCTTGTGGTTCCTCCACATCCCCTCTCTCTTTCATTCTTTGCCCCCCTCCTCGTCTGTCGCTCTCTCTTTCGCTCCCCCCTCCTCTCCTTTCTAGAGACAAACAGCCGTCCACCTTTTCATTGATGCCAGTGGTTCTTTACTGGAGGACTGTGACTGTGAAAAGATGTAGTCAGAGGTTTTTAATGAGCCCTTGTCTTAATGAACCATAGACAATCACGGCATTCCTTTTCCCACCAAAGGCTAACTAAACCTATAATCTGGGTGTGAACTGCGGAGGATTGGAGTCCGCGGTCTGCTTTAACCATTATGAACTGGGATTAGATTGTTGGGAGTGAATAAAGGAGATGTAATCCACAGGAATTTGGGCCTTTTTTTTAATTTTAATTTTTATTCTTTTGGGGATCCTATCGCAATGAGTGGGACAAGATATAGAAGATGGTACTTTCCCTACTGAAATCATCCAGTAACGTAAAGTGTGTAGGTTTGATGCTACTTCCCTCTGTTGCATTCTTCCATCACTCCTTCCCTCTCTCTTTTCTGTCCCTATTTTCATTTTTTTTTCTTTTTTTCATACAAACAAAGTAATTTCCTGCTCTCCCTCGGGGCAGAATGGAAGGAGGACGTGACCAGGCTGCATTTGAACCACTGATACATATCAATTTTCTGTCAAGCGTCATCTGGACACTACCACACACAAGTACACACACAGTGTTTCACACAGAATTAGACTCTATTTGAGGCGGCATCTGACGTATTATTTAATGATATCATATATTAGGTTCTTCAGTGCAGATATTTAAAATAGCAATTTACTTTGTGACAAATAGCTAACAGAGCAATATACACAGCTCCTGCTTCAGGTTGTGTCAAACAAATAACACCCCCAGGGTCAGTGAGGGTTCATTGCATGTTGTGATTGGTCACTGAGCCGAGTCACAGTAAACTCACCGAGCACGCTCATATGCGCTGGATGACAAGCACAGAGAGAGGGCCAGTAGAGAGACTGACAGGGATGGTATAAACTTTTATTGATTTTTGGGCCACTGGTGTGGCGGGATTTTTCCCAGCAAACCCAATGGTCAGACAGGTCCATTGTCAATGTGTTTGTGTGTTGGTGAGAGAGAGAGAGGGAGAGAGAGAGGGATAAAGGGTAAGGAGGGGCTGAGCGAATCAATGGGAAACACTGCACGCATGCTGCTTACTTCTTATGTGGAAACTTTTCATCCTGGGCAGACTCATAACCAATCTGCTGCAATGCCTGTGTCTCATTCCCTCTCTCTCACACATCTGCTGTGCAAACACACTCACATTTCTTTCTCACTGGCCAACAGACCATTTAGCCACATCCTATAGCTTGCTGGGTAGCCGAGAAATATCTGATTGGATGCTTTGAAAGCAGAAAGCAGTGGCCAGAGGAGAAGTGATGTGAGTCTGTCTACAAACCTCTTCATTGTCTCTCTGTTATCGCCCAGTCATCTTTTTCTTTTCTCATAGTTAAAAGATTTTGTATAACAATTGAGATATTCTGACTTATTGGGTCCCCACTATGGGCTAAAATCCCTAAAAAATGCTCAATCCTACATTCTACATGCAACTTAATCGTATTTTTCATTGGATACTACTGAACCCATTTCTTAACACAGTACAGGACACATACAACTCTTTTTTTACAGGCTGAGTTGTACTCTCCGCAACTAGTAAACTGATCTTCATGTGTGCAATCAGTTGAGTTTCACTTTAATGTAATTTGGTGCACTACATATATGCAGTTATGGTTGCACGCCTGCTGTAGAACATGCAAAAAAAATTGGGCTGCAATTAAGAATTGATGATTTTTTTTTCCATCATCTTTTTTTCAGTTTATTATTTATTTATTCCTAAAATTAAAAAGAAAATACCAAGTACCCATCTAAACTAAACTACCAATGCCCAAGGTAAAAATGAGCCTTGGAATTGCCCTCTTACAGCCTAAACACAAATTTCTTCTTGGATTTTATTAGCTCTAACCCGCAATCATTTTTATTAGATAAATAATTTTTTTAATTGAAATGAAAATCAATCTCTGAGTCAGGTAATTAGCCGATCAGTTAATCAACAAATAATTTTCTCACTTTAACTCATCAAACTGACCATACAAAAAGTGAAAAAACATGAAATGAAATTTGATGATTGAGGCATACACACTATGGACTTTCCCTAGAGACGCTGAAGTGCTCATAGTAAAGTTCCTTGTCAGTCTGCTGTTTGCAAAGTATTGAGGAGGTGCTTACCTTTGAGGAGCTGACCCTGTGATAAATGGGTTTATCCTACTAAAAGGACTTGTGGGAGGAGAGAGTTTTAAGAGAGTATTAATTATACTCAGCCTTACTCTCGGTTTTATGTTTACATACAAGGACAGGCAAACACATGGAGTAGAAGAAGAAAGGCAACAGAGTGAGGACAAATCTGAAAGGACAGGGCAGAGAGTTACCAAAGAAGTTGTGTGACTCAATATCAGTATATGTGGTATTTGTAGTATTAATGAAAGATTCTGTTATCATTCAATGCCCAAGCCCCAGTCTTTACAAGAGTTTATTGGATGGAATCATGGCCATTTACATGATTAGTTACTTGGTGCATTGACAGAAAGGGGATTTGGCAGTGAGTAGAGTGCTCATACGGTACACAGACAAGACAAGTGGGACGATACCCAGGTTCAAATCTACCAATAAACAAGCGCACACCCTCAGACGCACATCTGCTTTATAGAACCTGGATAAAAAGCAGAGCTCGTGATCATAAAGAGAAGGTTCACTGGGTGTAATTGGAAGCAGAGTTTCCATAGCATAACATGCTGTCTCACTGTTGTAAAATAGGTGCCTGATTTTATGATCTCAAATCTCCCCATAAAGTCTCAGTTTTACCATCAAAGCAATCAAAGTGGGCAAATAGCAATGAAACTGCCGTTCCAAGATCCCAATTGTGTCTTGGACAGTTACCTTGGGCTGAAGTCTCGCTGAGTGAGACCCTTCTGGGTTACTTCTGTCTATCCATACAGTTTCACTCGGCCATGCAGGTCCTTGATACTGTGACACGGTACCCTGACCACCAACAGTACTATCTTTGTAAAGAAAGGATTTAGGTTTTAGCAAGGCCACTGTGTCAGAACAAACATGCAAAAGAACTGAACAAATATAGACAGACTCTACAGATTACATAAGAATTGTACCAACAACCCCCACAACCCCACCCCCAATAACCTTGAAATTTTCTATGAATAATCATGTTCCCGAAAGGTGATTTCCCATGATTTAAATTATTATTTTATTTCTGAGACATTATGGCCTTTCCTCTTGCCCTGTTAGACCATCCACCTACCAGTCAAACTTTCTTCTGTGCGACACTCTTATAATATAAGATGTAATAAACCACCTACATTTATAAAAGTGTGTGTTCAGCTGCTAGGGCCACAGTTCATGTCTTTGTTTAGTTGTTTATTCTTAATCATAATCATCTTGATCATTATCATTGGCTTGTCTATTTTGTAAAACTGTAAAATGGATTCATAAGTGACTCATCCAATGTGGGCTTGTGTTTGCTTGGTATGTCAGTGTAGGTGTTGTGTGTGTGTGTGTGTGTGTGTGTGTGTGTGTGTGTGTGTGTGTGTGTGTGTGTGTGTGTGTGTGTGTGTGTGTGTGTCTCCTATGTTTTCTCACCAGAGACCCTCCTTCCTCCATCTCCTTTTCTCAGTACAATGGAGAGTTCACACACAGTGCAAACACAGATCTCCCAGGTTTTGCTAAAGAAAAAAATCCATCCTCTTGTCTGTGAATCTCACTTCATTGTACACCCACTCTGTCTTTTACCTTGTGGCTCAACAACTTTGAATCTAAATTTGATATTAAAATGGTTATAAATCTCTAGACAGTTAGGTCATTAACAATTTATGTATTTAGCATATTTGCTTTTCTACAATCTTAGAATATACTGTGTGATTCAAGGCAACCCTTATTGTTTGATACAGTGTGATTGCATTGGTATCTTCCTAATAATCAGATGCAAGGGCAAACAATTCAGTAATGATGGGCAGAAAACCTCCTGGGTTCAGAACAGACATAAACACTTTCATATGGACCAGTATTTTGGGGCTTTATCTTATTAATGTGAGACCAGCATATCAAAAAGTTATGGCTGGATAATATGCCTGAAAGCCCTATAGAACTGCATAATGGGCTGTTGAATCACAATAAATCAGGAGTGATAACAACCCTTGTTCTGCTGTGCTCTAGCAGACAGATAACCCTGACAAACATGCTTATAGGATCTAAACACTGATCACCTCACAGTACACACAGATCAATGCACATGGGGGATGTTGATTGTTTTTTTTTTTTTTCAACTCTCAAATAGGACAACACCTACTGTGTAATAAATAAATAGATAAATAAACACAAGCTACAAGTAAATATGCCAGGGAGTAAGGTAGATTTTCACAAATAATTCATCTTCCTTGATAGTTTTTATTTTAATTTTATATTTCTGTATACACTTTTTGATATATTTCTTAAATATACTTAATGAAAATATTTAATAATCCTTTGCCCTTTTTTCAGTCTACTTTTAGCACTCTGCAGTCTGATTTTATGGTTGCACCATTTTGCAAGAGTTTGCATCTCCCTACCTCAAAATACAGTGCACTTTCCTGTAGCTGTCTAACTAAGGCCTTCGGTATAAATTATATTGTCCACTTCTCCTCCAAAAACTGCATTCAGGAGATTCTTAATAAATATGTGATTGTAACAGAGCCAGATTGGAACAATTACAACTCCTCATCCTGTCTGTGTTGAGTCACAGATTAAAGAGGAGACTGATAATAGAGGTCTATGCTGTTTCAGTACTGAGCCAGTTCGAAGACAAGAAGGAAACATTCAAATCGAATTTGCAATGTCCTTGAAGGTCAACAGACATATCAGAAAAGCTTTTCTAGTGCAGTATGAGCTGCCATCAACCTTCCTTATGTAATGAATTAATTATAGCAGCCTTTGTATGATGACATACACTTGAACAGTGTTGGAATAATCCCCCTGCTTGTCAGAAAAGTTGTTTATTTAGAACATTACATTTTATATCAGACACAAGAAGGTCATAGTACTTCTGGCTTATCTAATGTGTGGTTTCAGACATTTCCTAAAGACAAGGCTGCAGTGGCCTGAAAGAGATTCAACACAAAGAAAGCCCAGTGAAGTACTTGTATAATATCTTGTGTAATATATTTGGAGATGTGTTACATCATATGACAGCATGTCTGTTAATTTACAACCCACAACTATATGATCACATCTCCTGATACCGAACTGCTGTGTATTAATGTGATATCTACCGGGATGACGATAGAGCAGGGACTGAAATGTGACAGTGTACGAAGAAAAAAAATGAAGTAGTCATGATCCCAATAGGGCCACACATCCACTTAACTCTGAAGGTATCTCACATAAGTGTTTTGTTGTCTAGCCAACAGCTACAGTACCCGAGCAGCTTTAGCCTTGAAAACTAGCCAATATCGAACTAACTGACATAAAACGTGGCCTCAATGTCCATCTTGAGGTGGCAAAACATTTCTGTCCAATTATCTTTTAGAGGCTGATCTTCTGGTTTGTTTAACATGGCACCGACCAGCTTCTCAGTCTCACACCTCCCTTGTAATCATTAAAATCTATCTTTTTATCTCATTGTGTTAATTTGTGCAGAAAAGGGACCCGTATTAATTTAGCAAATGTATCTCTAATACACAAAACTATTTTTCCGTATCAGTATTTTGCCATTTTATAATACTATGAGGCAGGGTAATTTATTTATGAAAACTTTAGTATGAGAGAATAGAACCATTTCCATAAGGAATGAGGAACGAGGAGCAACATTTCGCTAGCACACAGCATGCTGGTTATAGAGGCCGATGTGCATGATGATTAAAAAAAAAAAAAAAAAAAAAGACGCCCAAATAAGACTGATGGCCTTACTTTTCCCCAGTGGCTGCGGAATGAATGCTTCCCTAGCCGAACTGATTGTTGGAAAGTCACTCCACAGCTAAATCAGTGTGCCAGGTGACTGTGTCTATGAAATGCAGCATGAATAAAAAGAGGATATTTCTCTTGCTTTGCTATTTCATCCTCCTGTGGTGATGGGGTTCAGCTGGATGGCTGCGGATGACATTTCTGGGTACTGCTAGATTAATGTGGCTGAAAGGAGAAGGGAGAATTTCTACTTTTTGTTTTTTCCCCCTTAGTGGTGGCTGTGGTGATCTGCAGGACATGACTAAAATAGCTGGAGATTTATCTCTTAGGGAGAGTTGGGGGCCCCCAAAGGGTTTTCTCAACTGTACTCTGGCAACACACAAACTTTTTCCTGTAAACATTGTAGGGGCCTGTATAAAAAAAAAAAAAAAAAAATAGAAAATACAGCCTCTCAACTATGGGTCATCGTTAAGATGTAGTTATACTCAAGTTTCAGAGCTACAGTCTAGAAGTTTCAGATTAGTTTCAGTGCCTGAAGGTGAGCAATATAAATGTCAGAACTGTGAAATATGAATGTTTTTAAAACATACTTGGTCATAACCAAGTATATGTCTGGCGAAATGTGGGAAATTGAGGACCTAGTGGAAAACCATTGTGGAGCTGCTGTGGACAACTGCTTTCAGTGGAGGGTAGCTAAAGCCTGCTTAAAAAAAAGGCTAAATGTAGCTACATGATATAATACGCAAAGTTTTTCATGACATCATTGCGTCCTATTTTTATTCTGCCTGGGGTTAGCTGGTTTCAGCCCTTTATCTGTTTACTACTCTCCTTCTGTTTGTACTCGCATATACAGTATTCTAATACAGCTGAATTTCTAATAAAGCTGATCTCATTTATAGGTTTTCTGTTTCTGTTGTCAGACAACGGAAAAAGTATGAAATAGTGACAGAAACACGACCCATTAAGACTGCATGTTAACAAGCAGTCATTTCAAAGCCATTTTCAAGACATCGCTCTGCGCTGCTAAAATCGGGATCCGACAAAATCAATGTACACCTAAGTTGAAGACAAAGGCTGTGCTTTGATTTCAGCTACATTTACTTGTAAAGGATCACTCACAGAGGAAGTTAGCTTATTCACATTGGTGTCAGCTTCCCTACAGTCAATTGAATGAGACGATAGAGAGGTGTGCTTTTGGAGGGAAAGCCCAACCCCACATTCACAAGCTAATACTGGAGACTCCCTTCTATGGAAAATATTTACAGTTTGTCTAAAAAGTCGATAGATTTGTCACTAGTTGCTTTTTTGATTAAAAAAAATTCTAAAGGGGTCTGAAAAGTTGGTAAATCTAGCGACGGAGGCTAGGTTGGCAACACCGCATGTAAATGCCCCCTTTGACAACACAATAGAAAGCTTTTGCTCAAATTTATCTTGAAAGAGGAACAACCTCTTTCAATTATTATGGTAACTTCATAACTCAGTCGCGGTGCTCAGCATGTCAACGATATAACTTCATTGGTCAGTCAGTCAATCAGTCACATACATTGGTGTTAGTAGGGCTGGCTTTTTTCCTTTGCAGTCCAGCAAAAAAGAGCCCCCAAAATTGAGCCCTGCTGATTCTCAAGTGCTTAAAATCTCATCTGTGATATGATAGTGCTTTGTAAGATATGCTTACTTTCACAGCATGTATCTTGAATTGACTTTTGCAAGTTAACAGCCATCCACGGAAAAATTTGCTTCACTATGTAGGAATCACATTATCTGATAAGAAACAACCATTCATTTTACTGTGTACATGAAACGGACAGACTTTGTCGGAAATCGTGGAAGTATCAAACTATGGCACTAGCGGGATCGTTTTGAGCTCCAGCTGGAGGCAGAGGGCTTACTTGGTTCCCATATCTCTCCTATGTCTCTTGGATCTGCGGAGGTCTTATGTCAATAAATGAACAGACCGGTGGAAAATACATTTTCTCCCTGTGTCTTTGATGTAAAAAAAAACCCATCCTAAAAGCATCTTTGTTGGCCATGCAGCATGTTAACTTGCCTCACGGTCCTTGGCTGATGCTATTTGAAGCATGGGGATGGGATCCATGAGTGCTGGCTGTTTATAGAGACAGAGGGGGTGAGGGGAGGAGATGAAGAACAATGAAGGGGTTGGGAGAGATGGACAGAATTGTAATGAAAACAAAAACATCCTTGATTATATTACATAAACATACATACTGTTACATATTCATTGCATCTTTTTTAGAATTTTATGTTACAAATATGTAACATATTGTATATTTTTATAACATTCGGTCTGCCCTCACCACTAATCGTGCTTTAAAGAAAAATTAAAAATGTCAACTTCTCAATTAACATCTACACAATCGTAAATTTCTTTATTATGATAGCCTTATATAGCCCTGAAACACAATCATTCAAATATGCTCTGGTTCCAGAATCTTAAACGTGAGGACTTTTTGCTTTACTCTTTTTTATGTAATGGTAAATTGACTGTCATTTTGATTTGAGCTGCTCCTCATACAAAACAGTCAATTTGTCTAAATCACCCTGCATTATAGGAATTTATGATGGCTGTTGACCTTTCAATTAATAGAAGATATAATCTATTGATTAATCGATAATGAAAATATTAGCTGCTACCTTAAGCAATTCATTATATATTTCAGTCACTATGAAAATAACAGAGATCGAAATAGATAATTCAAATATTGTAGATTAATGGGAAACCAAGCTGTTGCACAGGTGGATGTATCACCACCGTTTTAGCATTCTCATACATCTTTTGTTCATCTCTGCAGCTGTCTCTCCAACTGTCAGCATGTTGCTATATGGTTTCTGGCACTGACCCACTTTCCTTAGTGGATGACATCACTCAATGAAAAATCTAAATTTTTTTTCCCCAAAGGATTCATTGATGCAACAAAACAGGCATGTACATACTGTCCAATTCCTAATATGAGTGTGTGTTTGTGTATACACTGGGTACATGGTTAATGCACAAGTTACAGTTGATAGCTCACAGTGCAGCCACCTGGACCGTACAGTCAAGGCCTAATTTTAGCATCTGGAGGCACAAACGCAAACTGACACCGTCTCTGTGTCGATTCTTTGCCACACTGACGCAGACTCTTTCCCCTGAAACACACTCGCTGGCACGGAAACAAACAGCGAAGCTGCAGGTGATGGGTAACGATTGCCATTTCTGGAAGTTTTCTTATGCCATGCCACCTTAGATTTTCTCTTTGCGCTACAAGGTAATAAGGACAGAGGAGGGACATTTCCAGTCAGCTTCTTTCCTCGCCTCTTCTGTCAGATTCTTCCTCCATCTTTGGTTTCAATAGATGGGGGTCTAAATTCTGAGACTGGCAGGGAAAATGTAGGTGGGAAAAACTGAGTAATAGCTTTTATTCCCTCCTGTGCAAATTGAGATAGAGTAATGACCAACCATAGGGAGTATGTTTGTGTTGCAGTCTATGAAACTGTGTCTGTGCAAATTTTCATGTCTCTGACATTAGTTGATATCTTTCTACATAAATTATATATATATATATATATATATATATGTGTGTGTGTGTGTGTGTGTGGGTGCGTGGGTGTGTGGGTGTGTGGGTGTGTGGGTGTGTTTGTACTTTATATTTAAAAGTTAATTCTGAGCATGTTGCATAGGAGCTGCTGAATAAGAGGACATGGTAAAACCACAGTCGTTTCTGCTTCACCTCTTTTAACGAAACACCTCAATGTTGGTTCTCTTGATCAGATTTTCAATTCCATGCAGGTCTACATGAACTGAAATGGAGGCTGCATTCACATAGCTGTACATCATGTGTTTCTGCATGATATTAGAGCATTTTTCTGCCTCAGCATCCTTTCAGCACTGTGAGGTCATTGTCAGTGTATCTGCCATTCTTAAGCACCATATCTTTCATCACCTGCCTCCTCCTCCTCCTCCTGCCCAAGGCCATGAGGATGGATGAGTCACTCTGACAAAAGAGCCTTTTAACCTCTTGTTTGCAACAGGCCTGTCTATCTCACAGTTTGTCTACTGTATGTCCATCTGTCTGCCCGCCTGCCTGTCTCACAGTTTTCACTCATCATCTACTTACAGCTCCTTACATCCTCTCTCTCTGCAGGTTTTTTTCTGTTTTTGTTTATGTGCCTGCTAGCTCTCATCCCATTCCACTATTTACATGCCTCCTTGTCTTCTAACCTGTCTGCCAGCCTGTCAGTACATCCCCATGCTTCTCCTCGTGCTTAGTGAACACCTTGACTCTATACCCACAACAGCCCGACACACCATCTTTACACTTAAATTCTCTCATCCCAATCTCCCACCTGCTTACCATGTTATAAACATCAAAATGTTGATTTCTGATTGACTGATCAACTTTCTCAGATGTTCACTTTTAAAAGAAAAGAAACAAAGTAGAGTTAATGAAATTCACTCAGATTTAAATTAGCATTTAAAAGCCATAAACATCACTTTATTTTCTTTCTTTTTCTTTTCTTTGCCAAAAACGTCTAAGACTCGTTCTTCTAGATCTCAGTGGTGTATTATCTTCATTCCTACTTACTATGCACAGCAGCAAAGGTCTCCTATTCAAAGGCTGGAGTGGCCTGGCCTGGTCTACACTGCTGTGACCGACAGCACAAGCTGCATGTGTGTGTGTGTGTGTGTGTGTGTGTGTGTGTGTGTGTATGTTTGTAAGTTTGTGTTTGTGTTTGTGTTTGTGTTTGTTTTGTTGGTTGATTAGCCAATAGAGCCTCTTCACCTCTCCCCCTTTAGAGCAGCTTGTTAAACAGCCTCCTCTTCCCCTGACCAGAAGTGGAGTTCTGCTTAAAAGGTTATCTCATGCTCTATGTGCAGCCATGTGTGGTTTAAATTTCCCTGCATATGTGTGTGTGTCTCCGGAGCATGGTGTCTCTTCGGGTTCAGTTCTCTGACTCTGTGCTGAGCTGAGACTAATCAACCAGAAACCCCTGGCAGAAGCAGACATGTATAAGCCCACAGGTTTTCATTTAGGTGTGTGTGTGTGTGTGTGTGTGTGTGTGTGTGTGTGTGTGTGTGTGTGTGTGTGTGTGTGTGTGTGTGTGTGTGTGTGTGTGTGTGTGTGTGTGTGTGTGTGTGCATATATATATATATATAATATATATATAATTTTATGTTAATGTTATGAGTGATCAGTGCATACTGCCACACAGGAAGACTGTTGTTATTTGGTTTCCCTGTCCTATTCAGCATAATTTGGCCTTGAATTGACTTTCTGGATAGCTTTAGAATTAGAGTGCTTTCTAAGTAGATTTTCTCAGGCTCACTCTCTGGAAAACCTCAGTCAGGAATTGAATGAGTATTGTTCTGCCCTCCCTCAAAAAAAACTTTGTATATATATGTATATATATATATATATATATATATATGTATATATATATATATATATATATATATATATATATATATATATATATATATATATATTTTTAATATAATAGTATTATACCACTGAACTGTCAATAGTGAAAAATGAGCACCAGTGTGTTTTAACTCCCAGGTGTAAATCTGATGGTGAAAGCTTGGAAGGAGTTCTTGTGCATGTGCACTCGATTTTAATAATGGGAGAAAAGGTATAATTACAGTGTTTCATGGTGGGTTCCTTTTTTTTTTTTTTTTTTGGGAGCAGTGTTAATGGCAACCACTTCCTGTAGGTTGAAGGGTGGACCTCACAGAACTATTATAATAACACTCTCTGCTGCTCTGGGTGGTGTTTCCCTTGTTGGGAGTTTGCTTTCACTTCTTGGGACTGTTTCTAAAGTTAGAGTCCCACTTGTCCAAGATTATCCCAAACCCTAGATTCTAAACTCTTTTCAGACCAGATAAACATTACTCAGAAAAAAACTCCCTTGAAATTACTATTGATTCCCACAGATGTGCCAAAAAAAGAAATGGATTTGTGTCTTTTCTACAGGTGCTTTCCAGAGCGAATATTTCAAATGACTGATGCTGGTCAGCGTACTGTTTATAATTCAGTCGTCATGTAGTTTTTTTAGGTTTGGCAGTGTCCTGTCCTGTTTGGCTTCATGTCCTTTGGCTTTTCCTAGAATCACATTACTGTGTCTTGAGAAGAGGCTGCAAATTACTTTAGCACTTGAACTAGCATCCATCTGAACGGAAGCTATTAAGTCATTAAACCTCATGTACTGCACACTCTGTTATTTCCTTCTTTGTCATTTAAACCCTGCCATATGCATACATGTGTTCTTTTACATTTATGTCATCCAGTCAGATTTAGGTTCTTCTGTACTCTAAGCATGAAATAGTCATTTATTGTTATTGTAAGGTAAAATTGGTCAGTTGAAATGTGGTGATTTTTGGAGATCAAAATATGAATCATCTAATGATCCAAGCAGTTAAGCTGCAAAAATTGTATTAGTGATGTCAGATATTCTCACCCTCTATAGTTTGATCCAAAAAAAAACATGGATTTTACACAAAGTGCAGCTTAAGGACAGACAAACTATATGGCAAGAGGGCATGCTGCTACATGCTGCTCTCTGTTTTAAAGCTATATGTGTTTTGCCATACATTTTAGCAGTCTGTCAGTGTTTTGTTTTGGGTTTTTTTTTTGTTCTTTTATTTCTCTTCAAATACTATTTGCAAAGAACAACCCAACAGAATGAAAGAAATCGAAATGAAGTTCAAAAAGACAGGGAGAAAAAGCAGTGGAGACAAAAAAAATCAAAGAGAGAAAGAGAAAATAGTTTCATTAGCATAGCCGTAAACCTGTCAGCTCCTGCTTGGGGGCACCACTAGATATACAGGACAATGAAAGAGGTCCAAAGTAAGAAAAAGATGGGAGGCCAAAAGAGGGTTGAGAGAAAAGTATTTATTGAGGACATCATCAGTCTTATCCTGAAACAGGAAAGCGTAAAGGAATATTCTTCTAACAAACTGGATCCAATATAACCTGCTGAAATGAAAGTGCAGTTTAAAAACAGACAAAACCCTGAATTCTTAAAAACAAGTGAAAGTCGGTATATCTGTCTCTATGTGACGGTGCCATGCAGTGAAAATGAAGCAGCCAGCCTAATACAAGCCTTTTTTAATTTTACACAACTACATTTTGACTCTGATATAACCGGTAGCACTAAACCTGGCCACGACAGGGAAAGGATTCGACTTGAGTCAGGCACAAAACAAATAAACAAACATGAAGATTGAAGCAATTGGAGAGACCCAAAAACTGAAGTGTTGAAACCTCAGATTCAGCTAGATGCCAAGCTGACAGACTTTGATGGTGCATCCAGACGAGACAATATCAATAGTAAAAGGAAGGGGCTGAGGAGAACTCATTGTCAGTTGATGCCTTTGTAGAACCTTTTGTTGAAGGAAAAATTAAAGCTCTATCCCTCTATTACATTACGGGCTGAGAGAGCACACTGTGTTCTTGTACTGAGGCTTCCGACAGACGCCTCACTGAGATCAAATTCAGGGAAACTGTCAAGCCACAGAATGAGAGAAGAAATGGATGAACTCTTCAGCAGTTTTGGGGCTGGCAGTTATGGGGAGTAATTGTCTGTGTATGTTTGTACAAGTCTACAAACTGTATTTGAACTTTGCAACAGAGTAAGCAGGTAGCAAACAACACATACACTTTCAGCACAGTCCCTATAAAAGTTTTGTTCTCAACAAGATACTTTAATAGGTTTTGTTTGCCATCGTTTATTTCCTCGCTCAACACCTCAGTTGTTAATTTGCTAGTTTGTCATTGATATTGAGCTTGTGAGACATGTTGCATTGACACATCACCATAAGCAAAACCGTGTTAACCTAAAGATAAAAAGTAGATAGTAATGCAATACTTTGAACACTGATCTTGAACAACTTGCAAGCTGAAATATCTGTTTTTGACAACAAACGACAATGTGAAAATGTACAAAAGGGCATTTGGCTATCAAGATTTTTTTTATTTATCGCTTTTTTTTTTTTCACAAAACCCATCTTCCTGTAAGAGAAGGCAGATGTTTGCTACGTGTTTTCTGTTTTCAGTTACACATGTATAATTTCCACATGTTTCACATATGTTTATCTTTTTTTTTCCCACCTCACTTTGCCTTTTTTTATAGAAATGGATTCTTGCTGCTTCTGAACTCCTGATATGCATTAAGCTTCATTTCTTGAGGTGCATGTCATAAGAGCATATGCATGTCTCTGCATATGCTCTTAAAATAGCTTGTGTGTAATTTAGGACAAGTGTTTGAATTTGAGCTTGTGAGTGCAGTGGGACACTTATTTGAGCTGGGACATAAGCAGCGTTCTTAGTGAACAAGGCCAAGTGCATTCGCAGGAACAAAGAAGAGATGGTATTTCTGGGTGAGTCTCAGGCCAGCAGGCTTTTTTTGGATCAATTTCGGCCATTCTGATGCAAATATTAATGTAGTAAAGAAACTGGACTGTAATGTAAACACTTTGAATGTAGGTACACCTTGCATGAGATGCACTTCACTTGAATTTAATCTTTCATTTTGACTTTCTATGGTCTCATCTGGCTTTTCATGGGATCAGTGACATTTATAATGAATCTTTAATTTTAGATGTACGCAGTTGTCCCTTTTTTTTTTTAATTAATTTGCTACGATGACGACATTTGTCTTTAATTCATGTGTGAAGACAGTGGTGTTGAATTTGAGTAACAAACACAGATCAAGGACGGGAGCATGATACCTTGTTAGTGTGTTTATTTGTGTGTGTTTTCATGTGTGCGGGTTAGTGAGAGGTAGCATCGGATTCCTGCCCCGAAGCTTGGTGTGTATCGTCTGCATGTGGTATGAGGAAGGGAGAGGTTGGTCATGAGATGATGTGTGTGATAAGAGTTCACAACCAGACAAGGAAGAGGGAGAATGAGAGTCAAGAAATTATCTGAGAGAAAATGGAGGGGGACAACTGGGCTTTCATCTGGGGTAAGAACATGACAGAAGCATGTCAGATTAGGTCGTTCAGCATAATTTTACAAGACAGTGATTAATATTAATGACGACTGCATATGAGAGCGGGAATAAATTCAATTTGGATGGCAGTTGAAATTCCACAGCGGGGATAGAGCAGTACTTGATTTGATAAAAATGTGAGGGAAAAACTAGTATTCTTGATTCAAAATAAAGAGTAATTGATCAGCGGATATTATGAGTAAAATATGGGGTTATAGTGTAACGAACTAACTCAGCACAATGCTTTTTCAGTTGATTTTCTGTAAACAAGTTGTTGTAAATCTACAGGGAAGTGCAACCTGAGGGTGCAGAAAAACTTGGGCTTGAATTGTTGTTTAAAAAAAAAAAAGAAAGAAAGATGTGGAAGCTCAAAAAGCCCAAACACCTAATCTATATCTGCCAATTTGTGGTGAAAACGTCTTTTCTTTTTCTTTTTTTTTTGACCAGAAAATTAGCTACAACATGTAGGTGATTAATCAAATAGCAAATCAACAATGGGTTAACAACTTGTTAATTGAAATTTAGTAATTGAATAAATTGAATAAATTTTTTTAAGAAAACTGAAAAAAAAAAATCTCTGATTCCAGGTTCTCAAATGTGAATATTGTGTGATATCAAACTTAATATCTTTTTTTTTTTTTTTTTTTTTTTTGACTGTTGGTCATACAAAACAAGACAGCTGAAGATGTATCTATGGACTATGAGACACTGGGATGGATATTTTTTAACTATTTTCTGACATTTCTTAGACCAAACAACTGATCTACAAAATAAATATCAGATTAATCAAAAATAAAAGAATAATCTTTAGTTGCAGCCTTAGTCAAAATGTGATTGAAACATTACATCTTTAAAGTTTTGGGAGTATTTTTGGGAGTTATCGTTTTTGTCGATGTACAGCAGTATCTCTTTTTCTTTTGTGTGCTACTTTTTTCCTCCAGTCGATCTCAACTGGGGTCAGATGTGCACAGTATCCACCTTCAGGGTTTGTATTTAAGAATTTATTTTTATTTTTTATTTTTTTTGCCAACAACTCCTGAAAGTTTCCTCGAGGCTAACACACATGCTAAGACTTGAACACTTGAACAATATGCTTGCCCTTTGTATTGCTGGTCAGTGAGCTGCTTCATTCATTAGAGAAGCAGGAGATCTAGGAGATCTAACGCCTTGCTCAGGGACAAGGCTGCATGTAGATGTTGTGGATGTGGAGGGATAGGATAGTGAGCCTTGTTGAACTCTTCTGCTGAGTTTTTTTTTCCAAGTGAGGCTGGGAATTCAAACTTGCAATCACATGGCTAATCAGTACATTAGGGATCTCACATGCTCCTTGTAGCTCTATGGACAGAGGTTATGTATAATATTAGCTATGTGATCTACAGCAGTTTCCTCTGTGCTCCATGGCTTTCTGAGCTATATCTGTTAAATTAATGGCGCATTGATTTTTGTGGTTCTAATCAATTTTTCTGTGCCAAAAAGGATCCTCAAGGATTCCAAGGCTGTCGGTCGATCTGCAATGACCATGAACATAGTTTTAGTTCTGGAGGACAGTGTTTGCCCTGACATTGGCGCATCCGGTGACTCAATAATACATAAAAACAGTGCTTTGATGATAGATGACAGATACCAAACAGCTTACCCCACCTGACCTTTAACCCACCCACATACACCACCTCTGGTTGTGCCTTTGGTGTCTTTTCATGCAATAATTCAGCCTTTTTTTCCCTCTTCTTTCTCCTCAGGATTGAAAAAGCGTACCAGGAAGGCCTTTGGGATACGGAAGAAAGAGAAGGACAATGACTCTACGTAAGTGCCAGTTCTCTTCCCACATTGTGCGATCTAACACAGAGGAAAGGATGTCAGTCCTTTCACTGCTGAAAGTGTTTACCGTATTGCTGTGAAGTGGAGCAGAAAGCCGTCTGAAACCTCAGAATTGGAATTAGTTATTTAAAAAAATAAAACTGATATCTTCCAGCGGGTCATGCATTACAGCAGAATGGAAGGATTAGGATAAGTGAGAACAATTAAGTACAGTTCCTGTCAAAAAGAGGCCATAACAGCCACAAGCCACAGTGGTATATTGTTTATTGTGTTATGTTAATGGATTAGTTAAACTACCAGTATGAATCCTATGCAACACTTTATTATTGATCACAAAAATAATGAGTCAATACTTAATGTAGCCTATGCTTTTGACCTTGCTTGTTTGCATACAGCTGATGTTATTTATACTATTGTGGCAGAAATGATCTAAATTGTGCAAATAATGCAGAATCAGGTATGAAGTACTTGATGAATCTTTTTAAGAGTGATTGCAGGGTTGTTTAGCAAATTTGTGAATCTGCAGGATACACTTAGATGTCCTCTAAAAGGTTTGTGTTTTGAGATGTCTGTCTGTGTTGATTTGAGTGAATAAGTGTGTGAGCATGGTAGCGTGAAAAGGATTTCCCTTGAATACCCCTTTTTAAAGAATCTCGACTCGTCTGATTAGCAGAACACTTGATTTCAAAATGAAGAGCATGCATGTTAAATGACTTATATGTTCTCCTTTCATTTTTTTTTTCCTCTTCTTCTTTAATTTCTCACAGGGGGTCCCCAGACAGAGACGGGGGTGTAAGTAACAGAAAATATTTAATACATCAGCCAATTTTATTTATTTGTAAATTAGTTTTCAGTTTAAACATGTCTTACTGGAGGAAATCAAGTCTGGTGATTGTGAGGTGCATTTATTGTTTTCTGTGTTCTTTTTATTTGCCAGGAACCCCAAGAGGTTGAATCGGTACTGAACTCAGCTCTAGTCCTTTAGAGTAGTAGTGTAGCGTGTAGAGCATAGATTTGTTATTGATACCGCAGTACACACTTGAACTCCTTAGTCACTCTTGAGTGTTGCTGTTTCAGCTATCTTTTCATTAGCAGGCTCTCTGAGGAGGAATGGGGGGGGGGGTCAAAAAGGGCAGTGGCATATTTCTCAGTGACATCTGGGGAAGCCCAATGAGACCTAAATCAAACAGTTTGACTATTTGCAGCATGTAAAATAATAACAGTAATTATCATCATCATCATCATCATCATCATCAGGCAAGCATTAGTAACCATTAATAACACCAAAATTATATTTAACTTGATGAACTCAGAAGGTGTGAAGTAGAAGAGGAGAAAAGAAAGAACACATCAGGGTCAGTTAGAGGAAAGTAGGGGAATGTTGGACAGTCTCACATTACCTGACACCCAGAGAACACAGGAATAGGGTTTATAGGGCTGAATCGGTTGCACCATAGTTCCTCTGTTGTAGTTTACATAGAATCGCATCCAGTGGTAGCACAGTAGTGATGAATACCTCCAGTGTCAGGTGGGTTTTTAATCATACTGTCTCCCCCTCTCAGTCTCAGAAGAAGACCAATGGGGCCCCAAATGGCTTCTACGGAGACATTGACTGGGACCGATACGTAAGTAAAAAAACCCAAATGTGGGATTTTTTTATTAAACACCAATTTGACCTGGTGTTGCTGATTCGGTAAACATCAACTCAGCTCTTCTTTATTTTTAATTCTATATGAATGCTGCTGCTCTGTTTTGATCTGCATTGAATTAGTATATTGTACTGACCTGTATTATTGTAAAATCAATGGTGAAATGAAATTAGTGACTACAAATAGTAAATCAAGTCAGTGGGTTTAACCATTATCAATTGCTATATTTCATTGCTTGCATTGTAGGTTAGGTTTATGACTTTGTCAATATCCTTTTAGTCATGATTCATTTAGTAGGGAACCTAGCATTTGTTATGACTGGAGGTCTCAGTATTTATCATCTGAAAATGAAAATGGGAAGTGTGACTGTTGCTCAATTAACCTGCGGTTTCTCTGAGAATTTCTATTGTCATCCAACTAATATCACAGTGTGTTTCAGATAACATAACAGTATATAGACATTTTAAGAGATCTACACTGACTCATTGTTTGTGTTTCAGAACTCTCCTGAGGTTGATGATGAGGGCTACAGCATCAGACCTGATGAGGAGTCAGAAGAGGGAGATATCCTCAGTGCCACTTGATTCATCGTTTAACAGAGATAATTTGCTGTGTTTCTCTCTGCCATGTCACTTTGGCTTACTGGAAATGGATTGCTTCCGTTGTTAGTATAAGATTTGTCAAATATTTGCATAGTGATCAGAGTTCAGTTTGTGTAGTAAATATCATTTACTTGGGAATGTACGTCATCCCTTCTCAAATCTGATCTGGCTGCAAAAATAGTTGAAACAAATCTATATAATTATATAATAATATTCTGCTTTTTACAGAGAAATCCACACACAGAAAAATATACCACTTTATATAAAATAATGAGAGAGTGCATCAAGTGCTTAACAAAGGGTAAAAACAAACAATTAAAAATTAAAAAAAAAAAATTTAAGGCACAGTTTATAAAGCTGCCACAGAAAAATGGGTCATTGACATATCAGGCATTAACAGGAAGTTGCAGAGAGGTGAAGAAAAGCCCCACAACTAGTAATATTATCAGTATTATTTGCAAGGTCTTAATTGGTGTCAGTCAACCACCAAAATCAAACACAATATTTTAGTCCTTCGCTTTATCAGCTGTGCAATGGTTATTTTTGTTTTAGAGTAATATCACAGCAAAATAAAATTATTTGAATCATAATAATGAACCATATTAATTAAAAATAGACAAGGCAATGAGATTAGTAAGTAGAGATGCAATTTGTGGCCCAAGTGGCCCTCCTTGCAGAAACACAAGATTTTTAAATTGAGAAATTAGAGATTTTAAAGCAGTCATCAAGGTAGTGAGGCTAGTTTCACCAGGGATGTGTTACCAAGTTTGGAAACCCAAACACAGTCACATAGTTGCCTTTATAATGCACAAGTCATACGTTGAATAAATCCAGGACTGATTGAGGAAAGGGAACTTTGCTTTCCTTGACTCTATGCTCCCACCTACCACCAAGAAGTCCCACTTCTTCTCCTCCGATGAGTCAGAAGAGGAGGAGGACCAAAGGAAAAAATTCAAAATCAAGATCAAGCCGCTGCCGGCCAATCGTGTCGTGGCGGTGCCCTCGGTCGACGAGCTAAAAGCCTCCATAGGCAACATAGCTCTGTCCCCGTCTCCTATGGTGAGTAGCTCTGACGACACTGCCCTCTCACAACTGGTTGTCATTCACAGAGGGTTTTGTGTCTGTGTTTTGATGGTTATAACTTGCATGTGCAAACCACCCCTGCTTCTTATCTTCATCCTCTTTAACTGCCTTTTAACATGTAAAAGTAGATATATTTATGGGCACAGATATGGCCTTGCATGTTTATTGTTCAGATGTTGTCTTTGATATGCAATTGTTTCAACTTGTCTTATGTACAGATGGGTTTTTATTCCCCCTGAGATACTGCATGATGCCTGTGAACTTGTATCTTCTGAGCTACTATTTTTATCTAAAATTTGTATTCTACTTCATCCCACTGTTTTGGGATTCTAAGTGGGTCACCTCTTCACTTTTCTTGGGTCTCTACATGACAAGAGAACGAGTTTGGTTTAATGAGCCAGGATGCAAGAGTACGTAATGTCTCTGGTTTGAGCCATAGACTGAAATCAAAATCCATGTCCCTGTAATGAGGGGGCACAGCTGATTATATGATTCTATATTGTTATTTTGTGATGCTTGTGATACATGGTCATGTTCTCCCGTTTAGTGTGGTGTTATTTACTAAAAAGCAGATCTTTCACCAGAGTAAATACCCTCTGATGACATGCTGCTGCCAAATGGTTGGGTGTGAAGGTCTCATTTGAAGTGATGCAGCTCAGCTGATGATTCCAAATTCAAGCATACTTCCTTTTTAGACAGCCTGTAATTAGCATTGGCACTCCAAAGCAGTCTTTGGCCTCCCCTACCTTTCAGGCTCCTACCCATAATTCCCATGTTCTTTTAGCTTGGGTGTCCAACCTGAATAATTCAGTGAGGAAAGTGGGCACATTGAACCTGTGTGTGAGTTTGCTGTACAGTGAGATTGCTTGTGGTCATTTGATCTTCAGTCCTTAATAATTCAGTCCAGACTCGGTGTGTTCACCTCATGACTCTGTTCATCTGCTCAGGTGTAAAACTGTTTTCATGCTGTAACTGTGGTGTCCATGTGTGTAGTAGAAATATAAAGGTTGACACTGGTTGATTGTGCCATTTTGAGTTGGAGGTTTTGTTTGTTCGTTTTTTACCCACAAATATGACAAATGTCAATGGGTATAGTCCATTTTACCCAGAACTGATCACCCATGACAAGTTCTGTAATTGGGCAGAATTTCTGCCAGATTAGTTCTCATTTGACCTTCAGTTCCACAGGGGAAGCCCTTTTAATTTAATTTGGCTGTTAGACAATCAAATGGATTCTAGGCATGTTATATATTTTGGTCAGCTGTCTTGCAGTCACTCCACCCTATTTCTCATAAAGCTAATGTCAAAAGACTTGCTATAAACTGTAGAAAATGTCTCCATCTTGTTTGAATAAACTTGAATAAAATTGTCATTGGGAGTTCCATGTTTACGTGTAATGTGACTGTCCTGAGCTGTCATGAGCAGTTGTTTTATTTGTACAGGTTGGGCAAAGAAAGTGAACATAGTGAATTTATAATGTGAATGAACACAAATTGCAAGATTAATGAGAACATATACTGTCTACCCAGTTTAATAGATTAGTCAATCAACTGAAAATTAATGGACAAAAAGGGATTAATTGTTGAAATCATTAGTCAGTGAAAAATGCCAAATTTTGACTAGTTTATTCATCTAAAATTCAAGGATTCTATGATTTCAAAGTTTTCTGTCATTGTAAAGTAGATAGTTTTTGGTTTTAGACTTTAGACTAGTTTTAGCACAATATTGAGACATCACCTGGACTCAGGGAAGTTCTTGTAGGCATGCTGATTCCTTTATCTAGTAAACTATTGAATAATCTTAAAATAAAAGACTGATTGATCAGTAAATATGTTGATTTTTACGTTAAGATTTGGTTTCGGAGTTTTGCATTGTGCTGTTATGGTTATGGGCAGGATGTGTGGCTGCTATTTCTTATGCAAGTAATCTGAAATAAGTTTTCCCGTCTGTTGTCTTGAAATTCTCACAATGCAGTCAAGTCAACTGATTGTGTTTACCAAGATCGTGACACTGGAATTACTGGCCTGCAGTTGTGAATCTGAAACTTCCAGCTTCACCTCCACCAGTTTAAATTAGTGTTACATTTGCCCAGGAAGGGCTTTTTCATCACACATAAATCACGCCAGTCACACAGTCACTCCCAGTCCCCGGGAAGCCCTGCCAGGCTTTCCTTGGCTATGGACTGACAATAAAAATTGTCCGACAAAAAGAGTACGAGGAGCAAAATGTTAACTAGCATCCAAAAGCAAACACAGATTATTTCCACTTCTTTCTAGGTCTTCCTTTTCCCTGAACTATTCCAGTAAAACTTTATCCCAAGGCTAAAACTTTTATGAATTGGTGTTATTTTCAAGAACAACACTCACACTTGACAGCAACCCACAGCCATTTGAATATCACAGAAATCCCTTAGCCTCTGCATTGTAATGTTCTTGCTCTTAAAGTTGATTTTTTCAAATGAAAATATAACATTGCAAGATCTTACCCCAGCTGAGAGAGACATGCCAAGCATTATACATATCTAGGATAGTGGGTGTTGTATTTAGCAGACTGCGTGAGCTTAATTTCCTTGGCACATTCTGCATGAATTATTCATATGCACACAAGCTCTGTGAGAGGGACGAGGAGATGCAGGTTAACAGCTTATTTCACATAAAACCTTAGCCAGGATTCTGTGATCATATCATATTAGAGGGAGTGAGGGGTGATGTGTAGGTGGAGCGATGAAGGTTTTACTGAATGCAGTGAGGTGCCCTGGATCAACACTGGCTTAATTTTTCTATATTAATAATTGTAGTTGATGTAGATGACTACCTATGCTGTACACAGCTGTTTTGCTTTGCAATGTTAATATACTTTCCGCTCTAATCGTGTAACCACTCGGCCTGCCTCTTCTCGTTATCTCGCTCTTCTCTTTCATCTTTTGCTGCCTCTAACGATGATGCTAACCTCTGTAGAGGAGTCCGGTAAGCCTTTGCCTCGCATCTTGTTGTGTCTATATCTTTTTTTATGTTTCTTGACTTTTAAGTCTTTCATCCCTCATAACTAGCTAAGAAAATCTGCCCTGTGTGGCTGGAAATAGGCCAACTACTTATGAAGCAGGATGGTAACCCAGTGTGTAATAACTGTAGGTTTTATTATTGGCCCAGCATATATTGGAAAAATGGACATTGTTATGTGATTTCTCTTTTGGTGTGACTGTGTTTCATTGTGGTGTTGTATATAGACAGATGTATGTATGTTAATGCTCAGCATTTTTGACTTATGAGAGCTGATTTGTTTGCTTAGTTACTTGGAGTCCAACAGGGCTGTCTTTTAAGTTGTTTCCGCTGACTAAGGCATCTTAAATCTGATTTTAATTGGTTCTGGAGTCCTGAGCTTCCAGTTCTTGGTCTAAATTACAAGACTACAAGCAGTGGAGGGGGCAAGGAAAAGGACAGAGATATTAAAATTTCAGAACTAAAATAAAAATTCATCTTTTGTTACATTTTATAACTCCCTTGTCTAACTGTCTGTTAGCATTTTGATTAGAACAACGTAATTTGGAACAATAAAATCTTACCTATCATTAGTGTCGCCAACAACGGTGCAGTCTGGTCTACACAGTGTGTGCCATCACGTAAGGTCACTCACTCTCTGTTCATGTATGAATCGCCACAGTTATAATATGTTTCACTACCGCACCATAAGCAAAGATGCAGTATTGAATTTCAAAAATGAAACAAAAAAATGCTCTTCTGATTCTTTTAGTGTTGAATTTCAAATACCTCACACAATTGTTTGGAGGGGTCAGTTTTAAATCAAAGCATGTCTGTAATGCTGTAGATCACTGTTAGTTGCTGATCGAGGCTAAAGGGGCAGGGTGCGTGGCTCCGAACACTTCCTGTTTACTTCCTGTTTACATACAACAGGGAGACACTGACGGGTTATGACAAACCATGTTTCACTGTATCCTGCACCAACGCATCCAATGAAGTCAGTCCTTTCCACCAGCATGTCCCACCCCTTTGTTGCATCACTCTAATCACTCATGGCTCACTGCACAACTGGAACAAGCACAAGAGTGGGGTGGGGGGTGGGGGGTGCGAGCTGGACTAGAGGGCAGATGGGAATCCAACAGAAAATTATAGAGACCAACAGGGCAGATGGGTGACTTACAGGATAGAATCTGAGGGAAACAAAAATTACAACACAGAGTTGATCAAATAAAGACATGATGAGGGGGAAAAGAAGAAAATGATCAGAGGATGGATTGAAGCCGCTCCGCAGGATATTTGGATGATGTCCTGTCACAGCAGGTTCACAGATGACATTAGAGATTCGGGCAAATATCCTTCTATTGCGTCACTTAGTTTTCCCTCATCAACAACAGAAAATAGAGTTGTAGGTATGAATACAAAAAGACAGATCTGTTTGAATAAGTCATCCTCAGCTGTTTTCTGTTACCCACTTGCTATGTTATAGAGGACTTATGAGTCATTTACATTTATATTCAAAAATACTTAAGCTACATAAGGCTGAAAAAGTAATTTCTCACAAAACCTAAGAGAAATGAGCACATAATGTCCTCTTTATGGACAAGATATCACCCTCATCCCCAAATCTGAGCAACCAGGCCGAATTTCTTCCTCCGCTCCCAGTGCATACAGTATGATGTCTGCTTTACTGATTTGTCGCTCTCTGACCAGGTATCTCTTCTCTCTTCCTTTTTGCTGGTCACAGAGACGTAGCCCGGTAAGTGTCCCTTTCTTCTTTCTCCCTGGGGTCAGGCTAAATATGTTAAAATGGCTTCTTGAACCCTTTTTTTCATCACTTTGTCTCTGGGGTTCGGTTGAGTAAGAAAATACGTTGGTGGGTTCAGCGGTCAAATCATTGAGTCAAGCTTGTTAGCTAATTTGTTTTGATATCAGTGTTTAAACTAAAATGAATAAATATACTTATATACAAGTATATTTTCTCCAAGTTACTCCAAATCACTACTGTGCTTGTGTACTTGTTTTTCATCTTGAATGGCTTTTTGCTTGGTCTCTATAGTGGGAATATATTTGCACTTTTGACAGCTGGACCTTTTGATGTCTTACTTCAGTCACTCCCCATCGTCGTTTCCTCTCATCTGCTCCAGTCTCTTCCCCTGCATTTCCTCCCACTCTCTCTCTCTGACTCTCTCCCTCTGTTTGTCTGTCTCTGTCTCTGTCTCTGTCTCTCTCTCTCTGTCTCTCTCTCTCTCTCTCTCTCTCTCTCTCTCTCTTTATCTGCCCTCTGCCTTCTTTGGCCTCTTGTGTCCCTCTTGTGGTGAATTAAACATGTGATCACATACACTCGAGTGTTTTTGAGATCACAGCTGGAAAGGCAGGGTCATTTGTACTGTTGCCTCTCCAACGGCAAAGCTGATTTCTCTTTTAACTTTCCGATGCTCAAACGTCATTAGTCTCACACCTTCTTTAGTACCAAGGGTGGCGCGTTAAGACTTCAAAAGCATGTTTTGAAAGCTTTCCAATATTTCTGGCTTTGACACCACAAACCACTGCTCGCAGCAGAGTTGACTCACTGCAACAAGCAGCAGTTTACCAAGTTGCCAATTTTCTGGCTAGTGTGATACTAACTATTGTTGAGTTTTAGAGACCTTTAATTTAAACTGTATCACAAATCTCTCACACACACACACACACACACTTGTGTATGTGTGTGTGTGTGTGTGTGTGTGTATATATATATATATACACACACACACATTTGCTATTTTATTGGGAATCAGGTGTTGATGTGATTTGTCATAACTTTCTGTGCCCAATTTCAATGAATGTGCACCTTTGATTTATTGCTTAATGCAGCGTAAAAAGTCTTCTGTTGATGATGCTGCCATTACACTATAATCACAGTGACCACTGTCATGCTGGTCACCATTAGCTTTGTAAATTTGTAAGTATTACTATGTTTTTGCAAATTCAATTAGTATAATGAGAATTTTTTCACAGCTACGAGAGACTTACGATAATGAAAAAGCGCATATGTATTGGAGACAAGGAGTTGATTTATAGAAGTCAGGTCATCAGCATTTAAGTGTAAAGTAACGACTTGACAGCTACAAAAAGTATTTTCATCTTTTAAAAGAGAGTTTGGCGTTTTCTGTACCACAATGTGTGTGTGTTAGTCCTCCCGACTACTGTTTAGTGTGTTGCTGGACAGGAAGTTCCAGGGGTCTCTTCAAATCATGTCAACCCGAGGCTGTATATCGTCCTCTGACCTTCACTACTGTACAGCCTACGTCATAGATCTGTTTAAACTGCACAGCTCCCTCATAACAAAATTTAAAAAAAGGATAGTCCAGTTGAGAGCACTGACATTGTACATTTTTTGATATATTTTGCAGCTCTTGTACATCTATGGACAATGTAGGAAGTGAATTAATGCAATGTGGTTCACACTGGTGGCTTCTCTTTTGCTGGTTGTTTTCTGGTTGTTTACATTCTGAGGTTTCATGTGTTTGGGTTTTTACATCACGCTGTCTTTTTTTTTTTTTTTTTTCTTCTTCATGTTACAGGGTTTGAAAAGGAATACGTCCAGTAAGTATCGGCCTCAGTTTTTAATCTTAAATTAAGATAATGTGATGCAAGAGTCACATGTGGTAAACAGATTTAATTCGTGGTTTCCAGGTGAGGAGATTGCCAGGCCGAGACGTGTCGTCCCCAATGTTCCTACTGCTGCCCCCGCACCAGCTCCAGCACCACAACCCCCCAGGTGTGTACTTCCCTCAACAAGAGTAACTACAAGCCACCAACATATAATGTAAAGGCGCAGTATGTGCCATACTGTATGTGTCACTGCTCATCACTTCTCTTCTGTGGTAGTGCACTGCAGATATGCTGTAGATTGTTTTTCACTGGTTCCACCACACACTGTTTAGAGAAACAGAATTAGGTTTTATTATTATTATTTTATCATTATTATTATGGACACTGGCTCTTTTTAGTACTTTTTTAACATTAAAAGATAATCTCTAGTGTTGTAAAGCAGTGTATTGGTTTTCTTTAGTAATGCCTTCTTGTGGCACATGTTGTAAAATTAAGCTAATCGAGGTTATGGCCGTGATGATGTTCTCGGCAGGTCACATAATAGTAGTAATACCTCCAAAATGTAATTCTTAATCGGTGTTACATGATTCTCTACTTTAAAAAGAAACAGCATGATATTTTACATCTTTGAAGTTATAAGTATCATATTTTGAGCTAAGTATCTATTGCACAGCTTAGAGCATAATCATCGAAGCTTTTTTGGGAGTTTAACCAGCCAATCAGACCATGATACACTCTGTAATGCTGCGACGAACTGGGGATTTAACTCGCATCAATCCAGTGCACTAACAACTTTATACACCTGTTAGACGGTTAAAACGGGATCTATAAATTGCATCACTTCTTATATTCAACCAGTTTCCTCTTCAAAGAAAACTGCATGTGATTTTAATTATTTTAATACCTGCTTCAACAGGGGCTGTAATTGTGATGTTAACTTACTTCTGTATGAACTGGAATACTTATAACAGCAATAAATCTTAAAAAACATGACCTCATGAAGGGAACTTCTATTATTAGTGGTGTTACGGAACAGCGTTTTGTTTCTTTTTGGGTTTTTTTGTAAATCTACAACTTACGTTGTACCTGGCTGATTGACACTACAAGATTTGTGAAGATTTTCCCCAGCCTTTGCCACCCCCACTAAATTTTTGAGTCAAAAAATTTGATTTGTTTAGCTGGAGGGCCACTCGAGGCTGTTGCTGTGTTTATCTCCCCAACAACAATATGAAGTGCTTTGTACTGTGGGAACTCAATCATAGTTTTTTCTAGCATGAATGCTTAAAAAAAAACAATGTTTATAGTTTATAGATGTTTCTCATAGCTATTCCTATAAATATGAGTGTGCCTCAAGGCATGTTATACAGCTTTTTGTGGTTTCTGTGAATGCTAGTTTTCAGTGTCCTTGTGTGTCTGTGTCTGTAACACTGGTAGTCTGTTATCTGTCCAGTGTACTTAAGCATAGGAGCCACTGTGCAGATGCAACAAAGTCAGGTGTGGCGATTTTCTCTCCACAGCCGTTGGTCATTTCCCATGTTTCCACCTCTATTTTACATATCTAACTAACTGTTTATATTGTGGGAAACAAATTCTTTATTCAGATGCCACAAGGTGAAATGAGAGGATACAGTATGTACTGTGTAACAGTTACCTATACTTACCTGACCCACTGTAACAGCTTCTTCTCCTGTCCTTCCTCTGTCACAGCAGTCAACAAACACCTGTCCCTGAAGACACCACTGCCTTATTTGGGCCTCCTTTGGAAACAGCCTTTGGAGAACAGAAAACTGAAGGTAGCCCTCCTCCTGTATCTTTGTCACTTTTTGTTTGTGTCTCTTTGTGCCTTTGTCCATATTGGTTCTTAGAATATGTTTGTGTTGATGCTCTTTCACCAGTCTAAATGTGTTAGCAACACAATAAAAAGGTTTTCTGAACACACACTGATTGTCTCTCTAAGGCTGCCAGCTCAGCCCTGCTTGGCTGTCATAGCAGATACTCTCTCACTCTCTCTCTCTGTCTGTCTGTCTGTCTCTCTCTCTCTTTCCAACTCCCTCTTACCTATTTCTCTAACATCTTTGTTATTCCCTCAAGCTCAGCATGCAGTTGTGGATTCGCTCCATCTGTCTTTGCTAAGGTTAAAGTTGAAATTGGCACTCAGGTCATGAACATGTGCAAACTGCAGCTTGTTAATATGCATATTCTGCTGTCACCCATTCTCATCCAGTCCAATAGGATTTAGTAATGCAGGCTGTAGGAGGGCTCTCAACTGTTATGCAACTGCCATTCCAGGCATAACTAAAATCAACTTGACTTAGATTCCCTCTATACGTTCAATTCAGGCTAACAGAGCAGCTCTGTGTCTGACTTTGCGAGCTTGTAATATTTTACTTTCTTTCTCATTGTGGTTCTGACTTCACAGGATATAAGCAGCATATTGTTTTGCACTATTGATAAAATCTTTCATCATGGTATATGTAATTTCACACTCAATTTTAGGTTTAATGAGCACACCTTGCTAAAACTAACTGTTCTAATATTACAAATTACATCAAGAACACCTGATAAAATTCAACAGCACCACAAACCACAGCCTCCAAAATAACCATGCACCAGAATTAACATCCCTTTAAAACAGTTTCAACACCAATTTGTTGAATTAATGTAAAGAACTGATGTTAAACAGTGAACTGGTAACTGGATATAATGTAAATTCTTTGGATACATGTGGTGCTAAAGTTATGGCACCTGTGGGCAAATTAAGTAAAAAAAAAAAGAAGTAAATACCCACCCCTGCAGCAAACAGACGTTAAAAAAATTGATCTATCTTGAAATGTTACTTCTTATTTCATGACGCTTAGAAACAGATAAAAATTAAACTGGTGTTTTCAGTGATGTTCAGGTCAGGGGACTTCAGCTTCTTTTTCTTGAAGTAATTCATAGTGGATTTATGGTCTGATTTGGATCATTGTGCTGTTGTATAAACCAGCCTCTTTTTTCAGTTTCAGTTCTAGACTGAAATTTTTCTCCAGAATTTTCTGATATTTAAAGGAAACCATTCTTCCTTCTTTCTGTGCCACTGGCTGCCACACAGCCCCAAAGCAGAATATTTCTAACCCCAGGCTTAACAGTTGGTAATGGTTGTTTACTGAGTTAAGTACTGACTTTTGTACATGCCACAATTAATGTTCATTTTTTTAAAAGTATGATTTCTGCAGGGGTTGTATTCACCTCTCTCTACTTCAAAAATGGACAAAATTTGCAATTTTTGCATAGAACTGTGTATGAAAAAATTACTACAGGGGATAGCTAGCCTTAGGTAAATACTAAAAAAAATCCTTCTCAGTTAACCAACTTCAAATATGTATATTACCATATTGAATAACCCTTATTAGTATAGTCTCCTCTGTTACTAAGGGAAGTGGTTAGTCCAGTGTTAAACTGACTTGTACTTAGCCAGGTGATTGGTGTGAATTCAGTGTACAGTTCAACTTTGATATTAATACTATGTTGAATATAGTAAAATAATAATCCTATAATACAGTGGTGAATTAGGAAAAAAAAATAAGGTCATGTTACAGCACTGACATGACCACATTTTTAGAGAGGAAGGTATTTAGGGGTCACAGATATTATCACCTCTGTGGCCCAACTTTTGGAAAGTTGTGCTTTTGGAAATCAGTTTGAGGGGTTTGGGTTATAGCCACATCTTCAGTTGTTTGCATTTTGAGCTGTATCCTGTAATCATTTTAGCACTTATATTCACTTAGCAGAGAGAAAAATAATGAGTTGTCCCAATGTTATAATGCATTATGACTCTGTCCTCTGTCATCTGTCACTGAGGCTGGAAATGTATTTTTTGTCTAAAGATTTTTATTGACATATTGATCTTTGCTCTTCTCTCTCTTAAACCTATTCATCTTTCAAGCCCTAAACAGTGATAATAAATGTTTTGGTGCTAATGCCCCTCACTTGGCCTGTTCTGTCCCCTCCTGAACTTAGTGGTTCTCTCTGAGTCCGATGCATGGGGTGCTTCTCTGTCAGAGCCAGAATCCTCTTTGACAAGGTCCTTCCCAACAGGAAGTAAGTTTTATAAATCCCTGCATTTTATGCCGCACTTCCTCTCTTCCCTGGAATGGCTGTACAGATCCATCAACTCACCTCACTGAACCTCTTCATCACCCAACTAACAGACCTGCAAACCGACCCAATCAGATGATGACATTCTCCTTGGCTTCAGCTGTAATCTGTCTCATTTCATCAGCCATTTCACAAACAAATGATGTGTTGTTGGTTGTAGCCTTTTAAGTGGAATAACTTCAGAACCTGGCTCCCTAACTGCACCAACTCCTCCTTACCTGCTGCCCCCTCCTTGCATTGGGCATGGCGGTGACTGAATGTACCTTGTCGCATGGTGGATGGTTTGCGGGGTGTTCCCTTCTCCTCAAGTTCTCAAGTGTTTAGCAGGTGGAAATATGTCATGTTTGGTTCTGAACTTTCAACTTTAGTTTGAAAATTTCCTATTTAGCAAGAAGTTCATCTATAAATCCTCTCTTTTTATTTTTTATTTTTTTTAATTTTTGGACAAAGTCAGCCTTGTATGCAGCCCACCATAAGTTGCAGAGATATGAAAAGTCTTCAGTGACATAACCATTCACTTCATACACACCTTGCCTAATAAACAATCGCTGATATTTCATAGGCATGAATCCTGGAGTGATAATTCATAGTTTACTGTTGCACTTATGATGTCGTTGCAGCTCCACCGCCACTTCCACCTAAGAATGTCCCACCCTCTCCCCCGACGACTGGCCCTCCCTCTGCAGATGACGCCGGTAAGAAGCCGTCCTATCTTCTTCTGCCTCCTGATGCATCGCACCAACTTTTACATTTGATACTGTCTCTGTCAGTCTACTTCCTTGTCTGTATGGGATGTTCTGTCTCCCTGTGTAAAGCCAATGGACGACTGTGCAGACACAGCCTCTGATTTTTCACGGGGATTCTGTGTTTCAGGGGTGTCACCGGAAGAGGACGGCAGGAAGCCCTCGATAGCAGATTTGGACAACATTTTCGGACCGGAGCAGGCTCCCCCTGCTAGCGAGGATACGAGTGACACGTGGGTCTGCTTCAGTGAAGAATCTTCTAACCGCCCACCACTACCAAAGGACCCTGCACCTCCACTCCCCTCCTCTCCGCCTCCTCCGGAGGAACCAGCGCCTCCTTTACCAGCCTCCCCGCCTCCACCTGAATCTCCTGCCCCTCCCTTACCCACATCACCACCTCCTCCAGAGGACCCCGCACCCCCTCTCATTATCTCCCCTCCCCCAAAACACGACCCTGTTCCCCCTTTACCAATCTCCCCGCCTCTCTCAGAGGAATCCGCTGCCCCTCCTGTCACTTCAGGTCCTCCCACGCCTGAAGACCAAAATCCTCTCACACTCGCCACTTCTCCAACCCCTGCACCACCAAAGGAGCTTGCATCTCCCCCCGCTTCCTCTCCCCCTCCTCTTGATTCACCCGCAAATGTCCCACCAGCTTCTGCTCCTAAAGCAAGCACCCCTCCAGCAGTGACTCCTCCTTCTGAGGAATCTGTAACACGCTCCGTCCCACCACCCCTCGTCCTGTCACAAGAGGAGCAGCCCAAGAACACGGACGCCAGCCAACCCATAGAGGACACAGGTGAAACTGTGAGTTCGCCCAAAGATGCTAGCCAAGGCAACCGGAGCACACCTCCCCCACCTCCTCCCCCCACATACCGGGCAGTGGTGTCATCACCAGGTCCCACATCTGGTGCTGGTGGAACAAATAGTGGTGAGTTGTGATTCAGACTGGAACATGGTTGGTAGGGTAAGGTTTTATAGATATTGGAATGGTGGAAATAACTGATTTTTAGATGTTCTACATGTTTAGTGGATAGCGATTAATTGCCAGACTCAAACAAATGGAATTAAATAAAAAAAGAGACAAATTTCTAGTATTTATATCAGTCAGCAGTGCACCGTCTCCATTTTCTTTCACCTGGTTTTACCAGCTCTGTTGTTTAACTTGAACAAACTAAACCGTGATTCTGCATTTTTATCCACAGAAAAGTGGTCAGGTTTCGGCCAAGTTGAATGAATGACACCATTCTTCTACAGAATTGTTATGTTATCAGAATATTAGCAGCTATCAATCTGTCTCCAGACTGAGTCTGTATATCCTTTTGTCTTCTGTGCGTTTGTAGTAGTTTTCCAAACTGAACTTGAGGGATTTCATTTAGCCTCTGTGTGTTTCCTGAAGGTTCCTCCTCTCCGGTGCGACCTGCCACTCCTTCGTCAGTCAACCCAACCCCACCACCTCCTCCACCTCGCCCCCCTTCACGGCCCAAACTTCCTCCTGGGAAACCCACCGTAGGAGATACAGTAAGATGTTCTTATAATTTCACCCCTATTTTAAATACTACTGTTAAATGTCAACTCAAAAACATAGTCAGCAATAGTATAAAAAACAAAAACCGTTAAAACCACAACCCTCCTCCTTATCTTTTCAGAATCGCCCATTCAGCCCGCCGGTCCACTCGGCCAGCCCTCCTCCCATTGCCCCGTTGGCGCGGGCCGAGAGCACCTCCTCCATCTCCTCGACAAACTCGCTGAGTGCTGCCACCACCCCCACCGTCGGCAAAGAGCTCTCCGTGACTGTGTCAGGTGTGTGCCCCATCAACCGTCACTGAGCTGCGCAGCCTGCCGTCAGACCGCTGTGGTCACAGAGGCTGGCAGTGGTGGCTGAATTTATCTGTTCATGTTTAATATTAAAAGTTCATTAATGATTTTATGCAATGGCCCTGTCCTTCCTTCTGCTTTGTGTGGAATGAGTCATGCCATTTGTATTTATTTATTCATTCATTAATTCATTTATTTTTGATTTTCTGGAAATTTGTACGGTTTCCCAGCAACGATGATCCACTAAATGATGAATAGTAGTAATTCAATTCCAGGGTCACTTTTATGTGGCATCTAATCGTCATATATGATTAAAAGAAAAACATTCATATAAGCTGTTACTATCTGGAGATAGATTGAAACAAATATGTGAAAATGACTACAGTCATTTTGTATTTTGATTTATTTTCATTTGAAATAAGAATTAATTACTACTAAAGATCTTTCTGATACAGTGACTAAACTGCTCATATATATTGTGTCTGCTTTAGGTTAACACAAAAATTCAGATTTACACACACGCACGCATGCATGCAACATTAATTAATGAATTAATGTCACAGCAACAGTTTCTACTCCTCAGTCTAAGTTTAGAGAGGTCAGTGTTGAAAGACATGGCAGTGCAGAGCTGTGAGTGGATAATAGCAAATCTCAGTTGAGGGAAACATGGCCGAGTCATGGATTAAAAAAATAGACACTCGGGAGGCAGCGGCAGTTACATAAAAACAGAATACAACCTCCTGGTTGGAGGTTGCTTTTTTTAAACGGATTGCAGGGGCAAACATTAAGATAAATAGCTTCACCAGATCCAGACTGTAACTTTAGAAATTATATCTGTATGGTGATCTTACTGAAGTCTCTATTACTATTTATTAAATGTGGCTTTGTTAATAAAGCAAAAAGCTGATGCACATGACAGTAATATAAAGGTCATGGGGACGGTTTTATTTACAAACTGCCCCTTTTCCACTTTCAGTGCTTTTTTAACTTTGACATTTTCATCAGATGATTGGGTTTTGTTTTTTAACAGTTTAATTTTTGTGTGTATGACAGTACTTTTCTGATTTTATTTTAGAAATGATTTTTCATTGCTTTGATTTTTTATTTTTTTCTGTTTTGTTTTTGCCGTTTGTTTGTCTCTTTATTTTCTTTTCCTTTGGCTTGTCAGAAGACGATGCTTATGTAGAGAAACTTCCCACCTTTGAGAGACACTTTGATTCATTTGCAGGTATAGTAACGATCCCTTCAAGGAGAGGAAAGGGGACGCGTTGGGGAATGGGTTGGGGGAATTGTTCCTGTGTCAGTTTTCAATGTGTTTGATGCTCTTTACCCAGAGTACACTTGACATAGAAGGGTAAAGGCCATCACTGAGTGTTTTTGTGCTTCCTCGATTAAATGTCAGTCAAACAGCATAGGTGTTGGGACAGTGAGAGCCGGACTTTTTTTCCATGTACCCTTTTAATCGTGATGTCAATCTTTTCAGACAAAAGACATCTTAAATTGTGAGATATATTAAAAAAAGGCCTTTGTGTCATTGCCCTAATACCTACCTATTTGACTACTGTATTTCAGGTTTTGCTCAAAGATATAGGGACATACCACACGTTCATTTTTTTCTTTTTAAAAGTGGCAGCCTTTTTCACGGAATTCATCATTTTCCTTCATTGTTTTGCACTTGCCCACTCATACCGTCCCGCACATATCCCACGCATTTATTAGATATGATAGCCTTTCTCTCTCTCCTGTTTGCATATCCTACTCATTTCCATTCCACGGATCAAAATCCGCCAGAAAAAATGAAAGCTGTGGTGACAAAAATAGCTCCATCAATGTTACAATGATTGTATAATTTTTTTTTTTTTTTCCCGAAACAAGTTTTAAAAATGGTCTTCCCCTTTTGACCATCAGCCCACTCATAGGACTTTTCTCTCGGTTTTATGATTGTGCACCAGTGGCTGTCTCGCCATATCACCATGGCAACCCCCCTGTCTCTTCTCCTGGTGACACATTGTGTGTGTGTGTGTGTGTGTGTGTGTGTGTGTGTGTGTGTGTGTTTGTGTGTGTGTGTGTGTGTGTGTGTGTGTGTGTGTGTGTGTGTGTGTGTGTGCGTGCGTGCGTGCGTGTGCGTGTGCGTGTGCGTGTGCGTGTTCAGTGCAGTCACTCCCAGACACCTGTACTCTGAGTCTGCACAACATGATTTAAGTGTTTGTGTGCCGTGTTCCATGAGCATGTTTTGAAGGGCTCCATATCTGTGAACCCTTAAGATCCATATTGTCTGTCTTTCTTTCTCACACACACACACACACACAATCAGAACACACACCCTCATGCACAATGTCAGAACAGAGCTGCTGCTCACAGAGTTGTTTGAAGTCTGGCATGAGAATTAGGCCGAATTAGACAGGCAGCAGCTGTTTGGTATTCATGCCTCCTCTTCTCTAACGCTGGCGTAGCACGACACAGCCTCAAGTTCAACCAATCTCCACTGGCCTGGAAAGCCTCCGTCTACCCCTGCACTTGACCCCCGATGCACACTTTTCATCGCACCTGTCACTCGCGCACTCTCCTGCCGTAGAAAGATACAACCCCGAACCCCGCCGTCCCCCTTTTAAACACCTGCCCAATTGTTCTCTTCATGAAGCTCGGCATTGTTTTGATCGTTCCATCACCCGACACTCACTCAGTGACACACCTTATCCGATGAGACCCCGGGGCAAAACAATAGTGTGAACTAGGACAAGCCCACTCTGCTCTGCTTTGATGAAGTCTTCAGTGTTAAACGATCAAACAGACAGGAGCAAGTACTTGACACAGTATGGGTTGTGGTGTTGCTGCATTGTTTTTGTCATACTTTATGGGAGTTATTTGGAAAAAGGTGCCACATGTAAGCACATTCGCTATTCTCTCTCGCAAAGCATGTTCTAGTCATATGTGTGCCGTGCCAAGTTGGATTTCTCAGACCAAAGAGAACACGGTCAGCTGAAAAAGTCTGTCTTGCTCCACCAAACATAGTTGAGGAACGTGGTCTTTGGTTTCCCAGAGTTAGAGGACACAAGCAATACGCCCTTCGTGGCCTCCGGTCATCCACTGGTTCCCAGCCTTTCCTGACTTTTTTCCCCTTATAATGAGGCGAACTCTCTGTGTGATCTCTCATCACAGGTTTTGAGCAGTTCAACTATTTTTGTTGGTCAGATTTTTTTCTTTGTATAATTTAATGGACCTTAGAGGCTTTAAATATCTAGTAATTCAGAAGACGATGAAATTATGTATAAGTCAGGAAAAATAAGCATAATTTTGTGTTAAAGGAATATGTTTATATTATCTCTTATCAAATTAACCATCTGTGACCCCTTTAGTTTGTCTTGGTTCCCCTTTGGTGGAAACCAAATTAGTAATGTGTTCTTTGGTGGTCAGTTGTTTACTGAGCATTCAGACAATCTCTAGTAACTCATAAAAGAAATTCAGTATCAAAGATATATGAATGTGTTGTATTTAACATCTTATTAATTCACTTCTTTGTAAGATTTTTTAGTATTTTTTCATAATTACATTACTGTTTAGATGGAAGGGAAACAGTGAGGGACACGACATGCGACATGCAACAAAAGTCAAACCAGGGACATTACAGCCACATGGTGTCCATGCTTTCTAAGTACCAACCACTATGTTACCACCATACCTAGTAACATTGTGTGCCATTGTCAATAGAGTATTGAACTGATAGTTGCAAACGTGCACTTTAAACCCAGGAACTTGCCTGAGTTTACCATTGGTAAATACATTTTATCAGCTGTTTGACTTAAAGTTTGATTAATACTGAATTTTTTTATTCCAATATTGACATATCGCCAATCGACATTTTTAGCATAACTACATAAGAAAATGTTTTTGAACTTACATAACCTTTGTAATGAAGACATATCTTTTGTATTTCTGAGCAGCGGTAGCTTCTAATTTATCTGCCAACATATACAATGCTGCCATTGACCTGCAGTAAGATGTTGTTGGTCACTGTGACTCTAGACTGTGTCATTTCACGAGGACACATAAGGTCAGCCTGACCTCCAGGTCGTCTGAGGGATCCCACCTTCATAACCTGAGTCCTTTAGAGGATCCAGCCCCTGGAACTAGGACATAGGATCTCTCTCTGTGCACCACAGGCCCTGCTTCTTGATCCTAGTCTCATGCCTGCCCCCTGCAGCATGTCTTCATACATGCCATCTGTTTCGTAATTTGAAAAGTGGAGGCCTTGAGGAAAATGTGAGCTCAGTAAGACCCTGGGGGAAAAGCCTAAAAAAGATGCACGTAATCAGCCACTCATAAAGAAACCAGTGCCATTGCAGAGTTTCAGCTGTGGTAAAATGACCATTTTATTGCCCTCTGCAGTAAAAACTGTCTCTTCTGGCAGCACTTCTCAGTCTCTACAGCCTCAGCTTCCTCGCTCCTGTATTACATATCTTGCACTTTAAGCCGCACCACTGCCAACTTCCAGCAGCACGCACCTTGCCCTCTCTCCAACTGAGTCCTGCTTTCCCTCATGCACACAAACACCCACAAAACAAAACAAAACAAAAAAACATCCTTCCTCACCCATGTTGTCACATGTCCTGTCCTGGCGGTGTCTCGGCCCACTGTCCCTCTTCGTCCCCTGGCCTCCACCTCCACGTTTCACCTCACCGTGATGTGTGATAGACCTGCCATGTGAGACTCACACTACTGTCCTTCTCTCCTTCCCCCTCTCACCTACTTCCCTCCCTTTCACCCCCCCTCCTCCTCGTCCTTCTCTCCTCACCCTTCCTCCCTCCTTCCTCCACCCCTCGACCCCACACAGAGAATGACCAGCCATCCCTTGTCTGGTTTGACAGAGGAAAGTTTTATTTAACCTTTGAAGGTAAGTTTTCTCTGCACCAGGGTAGCGTGCACGCACACTCTTTCGAGGCTCATTTGTGCAAGCTTCGTCCCTCCCCTCCCCTGCCCCTTCTTTCCTCCCTTCCTCCTCCTCCTCTCTCCTCTTCCTCCTTTGCAGTCCCTCCATCACTCTAACCCATGCCATGATTACCCCTGGCTTAGCCCGCTCATATGCGGTCAACTACGTCGTGTTGTCATACTCAACCTACATTGTTCATTCTCATTTCGTCTGTGCTTACCACCTCTTAATTTCCGGAGGAATCAAAGTTCTTCGTGTACTTTACTAATCTCTCTGTCATCACTTTTGTTTTTCCCTCTAGTCATTTGGTTTTTGGTTTGATTTTTGGGCTCTTTTATCCTCTTTGATCGTGTCTGAATTATTCATCTCTTAACAGCATGTCTAGATTACGCATGCACATACTTCACAGTCTTTCTCTGTGTCTTTCCTTTTTCATCCACCTGTGCATACTCAATTAAAAACTGATGCCAGTGTGTACTGAATAAAAACTATAAAATTATGGGAGATATTTGAGATCATCTTCTGAAGTTCTACAGTTTCACAGTCAAAGAGCAGAGAGAAATGGGTGTCTTCTACACACGACCCGCTGTTTTCATACCACCTTACTAACACAAGTGTTTGTTCTTAGTTCACATAGTTTCAAAGTTTCGTTCATTTCATCACACCATTTTGCACATAATGTTTTGTTCCTCATTTCACCCACACACTATTGGTTAGGAACAGTGTAGAGTCCTGAATTAGGAATTCAAACATGTAGAATATCTGTTGTTACTCTATTGACATTTTATAATTTATTCTGATTTATTCACGCTGATTTAAAACTCAGTTCGGGGCTTTGATTGAAAAATATTTTAATGATGATTGTAATGAAATTGGCTAAAAAAAAAAACAAAAAAAAACAGTGAAGCATAACTAGTTATGGACATTGTTTGAGTGTGTTTCTTGTCATGATCAGTCTACTTTGTGTGTGTGTGTGGGTGTGTGGGTGTGTGGGTGTGTGTGTGTGTGTGTGTGTGTTTGTGTTTTTCTGTGTGTGTGTGTTACCTCCAGGCTGCTCTAGAGGGCCCAGTCCTCTCACCATGGGGGCTCAGGACACTCTTCCAGTGGCCGCTGCATTCACAGAGACAGTCAACGCCTTCTTCAAAGGAGCCGACCCCAGCAAGTAGGTCAACAACTGGACACAAACCTACACATTAATCAATAGGTGTTTTTGATCGGGATGGTGTGAACGGAGTGTTTTTATTTGGTTTACGCAGCAATACCCAAAGGATAATACCTAGTTACTTACGTAACCCCTCTTTTTATGTCCTTGTATCCTGGATCTTAATCTGTCAAAAATTGATTGACTTCTTATGAAGCATTTGTAACTAATGTATGAACAGTTGAATGAACAGTGAATGATTGATGACACGGTATAACATAGCTGTGATATTATGTAACAATACACAATTACACACACACAAAAAAACCTTAAAGTATTATAAAATACGTATAACCGGGCTCATACACATGTACAAATAATTTACTGGTGGGAATTAAAACTGTTTAGAAAATATGATGGAACCTCATGAAAATGTTGAGGGTCATTCTTGAAATTTGAGCTCATGGATGCTGTCAACACATGGAGTTTCCTAAGTTTTTGTTGTTTTTTTGTTTGGTTGGGTTTTTTTTTTTTTTTAGCATGAATTAAAAGCATTTATAAATAAAGAAATATTTTTCATTAAATGTGATCAACTGAAAAGGTCTGTCTTGAGAAAGGCCCTACCAAATGTTGTAAATGATTTTTTTTTTTTCTTATAATTTACAGATTCTTCACAGGAGAGGTTATACTGTACAGTTACATTTAAGAAAACTTAAAAATGTTCTTATCCCTTTTTAAAGCTCTATTATATTGTGTAGAAGGCAATATTTTACAAAAATACAGTTGCACTGAGTGGTGTACTATACTTCTCCATTATATTACGACCTAACTGAGTTCTCTTCCTACTCTTCCTCTCAGGTGTGTTGTGAAGATCATAGGTGAGATGGTTTTGTCGTTTCCAGCGGGAATCACGCGGCACTTTGCCAATAACCCGTCCCCCGCCGTGCTAACCTTCAGCATAACCAACTACAGCCGACTGGAGCATGTGCTGCCTAACCCCCAGCTCCTCTGCTGGTAATGACCCCGCTGTGAACTCACTCACCACCTCACTCTCAGAGGGAAAATAATGAACACAGTTCTTGCCAGAGGCAGTGTCCCAGTGAAGAAGTGAAAAGATAGAAAACCGACCCCTTTTTTGGGGGGTGGGGGGATTTACTTTAACTCTGACTGCTTCCTCCTAAAGTACATAGATCAAGTCTGAATGCTTGATGTCTAACTTGAAAGTTAGACATTAAGAATTCAGTATTAGCATTCAGTATTAGTAATGATAATTTCACTTAAAGTGCATGTTAGCCATAAAGTCATATATTCAAAACAACTTTGCACTAGGCTCTTGTTGCATAAGTCACCTTCATGTGTTTCTAGAATGTAAATATAAGTAAACCTTTTCAAATGTATTTATATCTGATTTAGTGTATTTTTCATAACATGTTTCATCCTCATAACTATGTTTGTTTCCATACAATGAATCCTGTTTTTCACCATTTTTGATATGTAATATTGGCAGAACAAACTTGGTTAATATAGCACATTGATTACAGAGGGAATACTCAATTCGGTCTATATGAAGATTTCAAAAATATATATTAGCAGCCAGATTGATAATTAAGGTAATCAAAAAATGTGGGGAAAAATGTAAAGATTTTTCTAAGTTCTAATTCAGAGTCTTGAATTTCAAAATGCTCTCGATGTGACTTATGAGTTACATATTTCTTTGATTGCAAAAAGGACGTAAAATGGTAAATCCATCTGGCAAATGGCTTATAAAACACTCATGATGCCATGAGAAAGAGTTAAGTGATGACTGGCGAGAATGAGTAAGGACCGTTGAGATCATTTTAGAACTCAGCCTTATGCAGACTTCCTGCTGAAGTCATTATGAGATCAGCTGAGTTTTCAGAGCAACTACCTCAAACAGAGGTCAGCTTTTGCTTCTCATCCTTTTTAACTCGTGTTTTTGCCTGTTGTAAAAAAACTCAAAAACCAATTACTTGGGACCAATGTAACATGTTTTTTAATGCTAATAATTTTACCAAAAATAACCACTTAGTATGATTCTTTACAAATTTTAATTTATCAAATATTTTTCGTTCACTTTCAAGAAGTTTACCAAAATTACTTCTTTTACAAAAGCAAGAACGTTTTTCAAAATGTGCTTTTCCTAAACCTCATGTAGCAGTTGTAAAATCAGAGTAAAACATGGCTCACATTAAAATGCCAACCAAAACCTCTCAAACACGTTTTCGACTCTCAGATGATTCTAAGAACAATTTTTTGGGCACCTCTTTTATACAACATGAAGATGGCACATTCACCAGTTTGGAAAATCAGCCTGGATCTCAGATACAATGTCTGTATTTTGATTATGATTCCCCCCCCACATGACTCACAGTGACACCACCACCCAAGCCAAGGCCGATGCCAAGGACTTCTGGGTGAACATGCCAAACCTGATATCCCATTTAAAGAAAGTGGCAGAGCAGAAGCCACAGGCAACATATTACAACGTGGACATGCTCAAGTATCAGGTAAACTCGGCCCTCCAGAGTCTTAACTTTTATCTCACCAAAGCTGCTGTGGTCTTATTGATATAAACACTGAAATATGACAGACTCTCAAACTCTCATGTTTTTCACTGTAAAGTCCATTTAGCAAAGCACTAACTGCAGCAATTTAGCAAAGCACTAACTGCAGCAATTATCTGCTGAACATGGTTTTTGGAGGAGCTATAGGACCAACATGATATAATACTGGAATCACTAAATGTTAGATGAAATACTCTGACACAGCAGTTGTTATACATTCTCTCTGCATCGCCCTGTTTTTTTGCAGGTATCGGCACAGGGACTCCAGTCCACTCCTCTGAACCTGGCGGTGAGCTGGAGGTGTGAGCCCGCCAGCACTGACCTGAGGATAGACTACAAATACAACGGGGAGTCCATGACAACGCCGATGGCCCTCAACAACGTCCAGTTCCTCGTCCCTATCGATGGAGGGGTTTCAAAGCTACAGGCTGTCTTACCTCCTGCTGCATGGTACAGTCCAGACGTTTTCTGGACTTGTTATGTAAAATATAGACGATAAACTCAACAAGCTGATGCGATAAAACAGTGTTTTTAGGTGTGTATACAGAGCTGAATTTTGCATGGGAATTTCTGGATATTCTGGTGCACAAGTACACATGGTAGAAAGAAAAATCCTCAAATCAATCTGCTTGGCTTAATTTTGGTGATGCTGACTGTCTGCAGTACACAGGGCTTGTATCAGTATTATATCCACGATCCATATCTAAATTTTGTAACGATACGTCATTTTTCACTCTCAGTTTTAAATATTGAACGTGATCCTTAGCAGCGGGTTTTGGTGGTCTTCGTCACCTCCTTTTTCTTTCCTCTTTTAATCCTTACAGGAATACAGAGCAGCAAAGAATACTTTGGAAGATTCCTGATATCTCACAGAAATCTGAAAACGGGGGTAAGTACAGTAATATTAATGCATACAATGTAGAAATTCTGGTTGTCGGAGTGATGAGATGATCAGACCCACATGAAATTGTTGCTTTGTGGATCCTCTTTTGCATCTAAACAAACTTCAGTGTCATTCAGATCGCACCAGGTTAAAGTTGAGGAGTTACAAGCCATGTATGCACATGCAGCATGGAGTTCTCTCTATTAGAATAACAAAATTAGCCGTAGCCTGGAAAAATGTCTGTGCAAATGTTGTCATCAGAATATAAAGTGTTTAATAGTGAAAAAGAGATGACCCCAGATAATACCTAGAAGGTTAAAAGAGACGCTTAAGATGAGAAGAAAATAAAAGTATCTACCGTGTTCTGTGTTCTGTTGTGACAAAGTTTCTGCAGGCATGTAGGGCAGGGCAGGGCAGTGTTAAACACTGACCCAGAACCTGCACCAAGAGCCATGGATGCGGCTTCGCAGGCTACAAGTAGAAAAGTGCATGACGCATAATTTCCAGAAATCTCTTGAGTTCTTGAACCTCACTTTCCTCCCATCACTGTCTGTGAAACATCCCAAAAGCGTTCAAAATTTTTCCCCCTTCTCTCAGGTGTGGGATCGTTGTTAGCACGCTTCCAGCTGACAGAGGGTCCCAGTAAACCAGCTCCACTGGCGGTGCAGTTCACCAGTGAGGGCAGCACCCTGTCGGGCTGTGACATCGAACTGGCTGGGCCAGGATACCGCTTCTCTCTCGTCAAGAAGAGGTTTGCCGCAGGTCAGTCTAGCGCTCGGTAACAGACGCTGTTTCCCAAACCAAAATCTCATCTATCACTCCTGACAAATTAAAGCCCAACTCTTCCAGTAGATCAAACCTATGCTGTTGCTTTTAACATGGGAACTTTGTTGATTTTCTCATATAATATTAAAGTATGTAAGAGTATTAACCATGAAAAAGTCCTAATCATCAGCATTTAGTGTAAAATACTAATATAAATAAAAAGTGATATTAGTCAGATTGTTCATCAGTTACACATTTTGAAAACTTCTCTTGTTATTTGGAAATTAGATTTTTATCGTCTGTACTTGAAAACCTGTGTATTATTTTCTACTGTACAGCACATGTATTGGTCAAGGCATAATATATTTTACTCTAAAAGTAGATAATGAATAATAATTAGGATAGGAGTCTTCATTTTTGATGTGGTGATCTAACTGCTCATCAGTCCAACCACTGTATGAAATGACCAAGTGCTTAAATACAACGCTTAGTGCAGAAAATGAAAATTATAAATGCATCTCATTGATTTTTATTTTATTTTTTTTAACAAATAGAAAACTCTTGAGTTAAAAGTATTATCGTGCAGATTCTTAGTAAATAACTATGCAGATTGAGTTTATTGTAGTAACAGTCTCTGAAGTTACCAACAGATCAGAGTTTTTTCAAAAGAGCCATAACTGGACTGAAATATAACCTTGAATATTTCATCGGTGTCTTTCAGGAAAATACCTGGCCGACAACTAACCCATGCTACTGACAACAGCACTGTTGAACAAAACAAAAGCAGTGGACTGAGGTTGACCCCGAGGACAGAGGACGGGCCGACACCGGACAGACTCTCCATGGACCTTTTCTGAACCCACACGACCGGTCCGCAGCCTACCCAGCAGTATTGTATAACTTGCATATAGCATCGTGGAACTGTTTTAGGTCATGTAATTATTGTATTTGAATTCATTTCATAACATCTGTATTGCTGCAGTTAGACACCTGGGTTCTCCCCCTCCTCTAAAGTCTGTGCCTCTGTCTCCATCCTCCTCCTGGTCAATGTTTGGTGGCGTTTTTAAAAGTTTCACTGCAGCTGCCTGACCGAAAGACGCGGACAGAGAGGGTTTCGGCGAGGCTGTGACTCTGGGCGACGTTCGCTGACCCCAGTCCAGAAAATCTTGGTGTAAAAATACCGTCGAGTAACACCTTTGTGGTCAGACATACACCTCAACCTCTGACACTTCCAAAGTTAGACCAAGTAGAGCTGAAGAAGGGCCTAGGACCATACATAGTAAGTTATACGCCTTCATTAGCACACAAGAAAACCACAGCTCTATAAACAATCCTTCTGTTAGGATCCCAGGCTCAAAGCCAGAGACAGCTGTCCTCAGTGTCTCGCGCTGGCGGCGGCCACTTGTGTGGCTTTTGCCGGTAATTGAAAGCATTTACTGATGCAGTTTGACACGTGTGGTCACAAACAGATGAACGATGGCGTTCCTCGCTGGTGCTCGTGTGGGATCAGCTGAAACACCAGACCAAGAGACTAAAAAAAAAATTCGATTTTCATGCATTGCCTACTGGTACTACAGGGTCATATGACTTTGGATCGCATCCTTTTTAATATAAATGCACTGATTAGTCAATCAAACTGTTATTTTATTTCTCTGGAATATACATACATGGAGAGGTTTTTAGCAAGTTAGGCAGCTGCAATGATAAATCAATTTACTGGTTGCAAAACAAAATTTTTTTATTTTTTTTCCCCCCCGTCAGAACAAAAGAAGTGTACAAAGTGTCATTTTAAATCAGTAATATATATCTTAAAGGGCGTTTGGTGTTTTCCTCGTATTGTCAGATAGCCTTCCTGTTGTTCCCAGGACAGCAGTGTTAGACTCCAGAGTACATGACAGCATTCTATTTTTATTTATTGATGACGATGATTTGTTGTATAAAACCTGTGATTTCTGTATATGAATAGAATTTGAATGGTATCACGCAACTCAGAACCCTTAAAGGTATAAATATTTGAGTTCTCTCTTTTCTCTTTTTTTGTTATCTGTGTAGTTGGGTAACCTGTGTACAGTATAAGGTATAATTTTTGAATTTATTTCAGATATAATTTTTTAACTCAAGTGCAACAGAAGATTTGAGCTATATATGGGTGTGGGGGTTATTTAAAGTAAAAAAGATAAATATCTTCCTGGATGCTGTGTTATGCTTCGTGAAAGCAGTGTTAATGTAGAGTTAGCTATACCACGGGCAAGGTCCGCGCCGTTGACATTTTGGGAAATATACTTATTCATGTTCTTTCTGAGCTAGGTAAGAAGATAAATACCACTCTCATGTAAGACAGGAGGCTGGAGCCAGGAGTTGGTTAGCTTAGCTTAGCATAAACCCTGGAAACATGGAGGGGGCAGTTAACCTGGCTCAGCACCTCTTATGCTCACTAATTGACACAATATGTCTCAAAACAGTAAGTTGTGGTTTTCTGGGCAATGTAACATCAGGTTTTTCAGCTTCACAGGCACCAGCAGGTAGATTTTTAATGATGGCAGCTGTGTTGGTCAGTTGGTCCGTTGCCATTTTAGCGCAGACTGAAATATCTCGACAACAGTTTAATGGATTGGTGATCTGAAATAACTTTGTTAGTCGCTTAACTTCTCCTGTAGCACTACCAGCAGGTCAAAATTCAGTTAATATAAAACTAATAACATTCCCGTCAGCCTCAGCTATGCTTTACTCAGAGCTGATTAACAAATTTTAGCACACTAGACTAATATGTTCAACATTGCAAACTTGCTATACATTAGAATGTTTGCTCCCCCCGCTTTTCAGTCTTTATGCTAAACTCATCCCAGCTACGTTTTTGGCTGTAGCCTCATATTTAACAGTCAGACATAAGATTGATGTCTATCCTCACATCTAATTCTCGATAGGAAATCGAACAAATATATTTCCCATAATGCTGAACTGCTCCCTTAAATAACAACATGACAGCAATGGCAAAAAAAACCAAAACATTTCCTCCACAACAGTGACGAATTGTGGTGACCATGGTGCCACAACTGGAACGGGATTTGTTTACTGGGACCAGCTTGTTTTTTTTTTTGTTGTTGTTTTGGATTTTTTTTTTTTAATCCAAACAAAACATTCTCAGTTCCCACATCTATCTGTTCAGTAATCACCCCAGTTTTGACCAATGTGTCATCAGTTAAGCTTCCCACCCATTTCCATTCACCTCAGTGGTACATGAACTCCCTGATTATATCATGAGCACATCCCCCGATCATCCAAGCGGCGCTCGAATCCATGGCTTTATTTTGCATAATCGTAATGGTCTCTGTGAGATGACATGAGTTGAATGAGGATGTGGAGCGATGTTAAGTCGACCAAAATGCTTTGTTTGTTTTGTGTTTTTTGTTTGTTTGTTTTTTGTATTTTATGTCAGTCAGTCCTCTGTTAAGGAGAATAAGCTGAATATTTTTAAAACGTATAAAAATGAAAAAATATTATATTGTTTAATGTGAAAAAAAACACTGTGCTGATGATGTTGAACTTCCTAAATGCTCTGACACTCAACATGAAGAACAAAAAGTGCGTGTGAAGTGTTGCCGGAGATCTCTGTACTGTACCGTATTTCGGCATTCTGCTAAATGCAACCAATCATAGTCCTTTCAGAGCCGTCGTAGAAGCATCGTAGTCTGGATTTAGGACAAGAGGACTATTAATCTCACATCAGTAGTCCTATTGAATGATGTGGTACATTAGATTGGATGTAGTTTTTAAATAAATGTGGTTATTTGGCCACTGATGGGGGAAAAAAAAAATCAGATCTGGGCCGTGCAGTTAAAATTAAAATCTTCTTGACTGGACTTTTAATTTTTCACGTGCAGGCCTAGTAATTTAGAACACTAACATTGCATTTGTTCAAGCAAGACGATGGTGATTGGTGCCATTTAGCTCCTGGCAATACATTAGCTTGGCAACATTTTCTTTCAGTCATGTCAATCTTTCATCTAGTTGCCCAGAGAAATCAACATGTTACTTTTCGGGTGAATCTTGAAGCTTTCGGTGCAGCACTCACTACAGCATTATCTACAGAGGCCCACCATCCCCCATGATGCATTTGTTTTAGATTACCACTACACTACGGCTTACGGGTCTTTCAGCTTGAAAGGCAGAACAAAACTCTCCCAAGTCCGCCAGTTGCTAGATTATTCTTTGTATCTTCTAACAAGAAAATGGATCAAAAGCTGTATCTTCCAGATGTTCATCTCCATGGTGAATTTGTCCTGCAGTAATTCATTATTGCATGCAGAGCATGCAGTAAAAGGTGGGGCATCTAAGATGATAGATAGTACTGAAATGACATGTTGTGCTGACTATCACTTACCTGTATTAATGTTGAGAAGAGAGCAGGGAGTGTGTCTATGTGTGCTATAAGCCAGAATGCTTTTTTGGTTCTGTACCGTTAACCTCAAACACATGTGCAAGCTGTTTGTACAGTACATAACAATGCTAAGATGAACTGAGAAACTTAGTTTGCTTCTTTCCAAAACCAATAAAAGTTATAAATGGATGCCTACGTTTGCAGTTTTCTTTATAGTCCGAGTCAATACATTCAGCCACATTAGCAGCTAATTCTAGGGGATTGCGATGTCTGTTTGCCCGTTGTTCCACCACTTTTGGTCCAGACTGAAATATCTCAAACAGCTATTGGATGGATTGTCATGAATCCCCAGAGGATGAATCCTTAAAGACTCTGATGATTCCCAGATTTTTTTCTCCAGCACCACATGGTCCTGCCCCTCAGGTTGGGAACAACTGCCCCATGCAACCATGGGCCCTTTTTTTACATAAACTCTGTTTGCTAAAATGAACAAACCACAGTGTTCAGGACTGTCAAAAAATGTCACAACTCAAAGAATATAAGCCCTGTGCAAGAACATTTATTTGACAAAAATCAGAGAATACAGCTTAAGTTTCCTATAAATATATCAAAGCAGCGTTGGACATTTTACAATCCTGCAAGTTTGTTGAAAGAGAATCTGAGTGGGAAGTGATACAGTCCTGCACCTTTAAATACCGTCCCCAAGTGCATTCACGACAACCTAGTTTTGTGTCTCAATTCTCATAGATCAATTTTCATACTATAATTGAATATATCTTTTGGGTTGGACATGTTTTCCAGCTCAGCTTTTTTCAGAAGCATACTCTCAGATGCTCAAGTGGTCCACATTCACATCTACAGTCCATACGAGGTAAAGTAATAAATCAGAACCCCAAAAAAATAAAGAAAGGAATTAGAAAAAAAAGGCACTTGTGGATATGAACATTATTGTACATACCATACAGTGATCGTAATGTTTTAAAACATCAGAAGTGCGATTCAGATTTGGTTTCTAGAGGGGCAAGAGGAGAGAAAACAGTCATTCAAGGAGAGAGGGAGTGATTCTCAGCAGAGGAAGGTGAGGTCGCTCTTCCTGCAGCCAACCTGGCAGCACACCGTGGTCAGTATGTTGTTAATGTCACGTCTGCTCAACTGGGAGCCAGGGCTGCTGCTGCTGCTGCTGCTGCTGATGATGCTGCTGCTGCCGCCGCCGCCCCCGCTGCTGCTGCTCACGCTCTCCAAGCTGCTCAGTTCTGCCGCTGGGAAACCTAGAAAAAAAAAAATTAAATCACAAAAAACACTATAAAACCTTGTCAGTCTCCTGCATTAATGCATTTCCTGTATTTGTGGAAGAAGTATGATGAGGAAGCCAGTATTATTACTTCAGGTATTAGTTTTTCATTACCCCCCCTCCCAGTTGTTTGCAAAGGCGTAATGGATGGACTGTTTTCAGATCAGTCTTTTGCAATTTACGTCCATGCTGTCATTAAATAAGGAAACTTAACGATTGCACAGATAAACTCAGAGCTATTTGTCTTCTACAGTGCCACTTAACTCTTTCTAATCAGTATGACTGATGGGCTAACTGGGTTTTTGTTTGTGTGAGAGAGGGGAAGACTGCTCCAACATTCAATCATGATATGGGGCCTCTTGTCATAAAAGGCCCCAGGGGCAGACGTTGTGTCGCAGCGCCGGGGCACCTGTCTGCCTGCACAACCGCCGCAGCCTCTGGATTAATAGTGTACAGCATATGGTGCATGTGGCAAGGAAAGTCACAGCAGGGTGTTTACACCGAGAGCTGCCTCCAAGCTGGTGAAACCACCGAGACCGCATGAATCCCTCCTTTTGACAGCTGCTTGTGTTTCTAGGTGAGGGATGAGATACTCAGTGCTCTGCAGCTTATTGTTGCACAAATTTTGATGCCTGAGTTAGAGAAAGTAAAACCAAAACGCAAAAGGTTATGGGGCAATTTTAAATCCACTTGGAGATCCCAGAGATTAAGAACATACGAACATAAGAACTATGCCAAGCTGGATTTTAGGGAAATATCTCCTAACATAGCTTGAAAGAAGAGCTGAAACAAAACAGATACAGAATAAATATGTGACACTGTCAGATACTATGGAATAACATGACAAATCTACACAGAAACATCCCAGTTACGTCTTATTCTGCATGATTTTCTTTTTTGTATACACACATTTCTGTTAAGCTTTATCCTGCAGCAAGAAACAGATTTTAAACTCTTCTATTTGTGAGAATTTAAAAAAGAGAAAGAGAGAGAGAGAGAGAGAGAGCGAGGTTGTCTCACCGTCCATCTCTGACCCGGGAAGGAGGAACCTCCTCCAGCGGGAGCCTCCGCAGGTGTAGACCACGGCCCTCAGGAACTCCCGGCCGCACAGCTTCACCGCCTTCACCTCCGCCTTCGCCTGGCCAACGCACAGCACCGCGCACAGGAGCAGCGGCAGCATCGCCAGAGCCCGCATGCTGGATGCCTGAGGTTTTTGGGGTCTTTTTCTCTCTTTGGCTCTCAGAAAACCGGCGCAGTTGCTCTGTCCTGAGCTGTGTTTTCCTATTTTATTTTTTATTATTATTATTTTTGAATTGCCCGTCCGATATCTTCCCGGCTGGTCTCTGTTGTCTCTTGCTGCCACAGTGGATGTTGGTCCAGCTCAGGCGTCGCCCCTTGGTTATATAGCATCCCACCTTCCAGTTCTCCAATGCCGAGTGTCTCTCCACCTCCCTCTCACTGGCCCCTTGGCCCATCCCAGTCACACACACACACACAGTCCTCACTCTGCCACGACAGTCGGGCCACTTTGCGTTTCCGGTCGCCTCCGCCTCCAAAGAGACGGCCCTTTACTGCTCTGGGCTGACAATCACATCAGACGAGGAGAATCCCTCCAGGCCTCCACCTGTGATGACGTGATCTGAGGCTGTGATTGCACCGACCCTCACTGCACTGCACTGCCAATTAAGGGATGCAAAGTGACCCCCCCCCCCCTCCCAAACCCCATCCCCCATCCCCCGGCTCCTGCCCCCCTCCCGGCCCCCGCAGTCAAACAGATGTTCCCCCTGTTTACAACACTTTGATGGCCTGGTTGTCTTTGGCTTTACAACAGTTTAGGCCGTGCCAGAGTTAAAAAGTCAATGTTGACAGTCCATCATGCAGGTCATTACGGTGAGATGTGATACTCAACGGGGCATCTCAGCTCGATCATTAACGGCGGAGAACCATACTTAGGATGTCAATGAAATTATATTATGTTTAGTTGTCTCTATGGCAGCAAAAAAGAATAAATAGATAAATAAAAACGGCCTAAGTGATGGATCGAGCCTGACTGAACGTTATCGGGACCTAACGGGCGTGAACTTGCGGTCCCCGGGCCCCAGCGCCACAGAGGGGACGTGGGAAATCGACCCACAGAGTAACACACCGGTGGCTTTGGTCTTTGGTCTCATCAGAGAGTTCAATTTCAATTCAATTCAGTTCCATTCAACTTTATTTATATAGCGCCATATCATAAGAGACGATATCTCAGGGCACTTTTCATATAGAGCAGGTCTAGACCAGACTCTTTATAGTTATTACAGAGACACAACATTTCCCCCATGAGCAGCACTTGGTGACTGCGGCAACGGAAAAACTTCCTTTTAACAGGTAGAAACGTTGAACAGATCCCGGCTCATGGCGGCGGCCATGTGCCTCGACCGGCTGGGTTGAGAGTGAAGAGATAGGGAGAGAGAGGGAGAGAGCGGGAGACAAGGGATGGGGGCATAGCACAATAATTCATTAAAGATGCAATCCGGGATTATTTCATGTCTCTTTGAAAGAAATGGTCCTCAAAAGGATTCGGGACTTTTATCAGCGACAGAAGCTCGGGCCTGGGAAACGGTAGAATGAAAAAAATTGGATGGAGGTTTTCGGAGGAATCGCCATAAACGAAATCATAGGAGCTACCTGAGCTTGCATGTCAGGCAAGATGCACTATTTAACTCACGGTGTATTCTGGTTTCTCCAGTATTGAGAAATCACATTGTTTTTATTTTATTTTTTTCCCTTATTGGACTTTTTTTTTTTAGTGCTGTATGACAATACACGAGCAGCGTGGCTTCATTAACATGCAGCCTTGTGAGCCCGCGCAGGCTCGGCATAGCTGTGTGCATGACACCATGATAGAAAAAAAAAAACAACAGCAAAAAAAACAAACAAACAAAAAACATCAAGTTATTCACTTGACTGCCAAAACAGTTTCATCTCCACGATAATTCTGCAAATTGCGCCATAGATGAAAACCCCAGACGCAGGCTGGGTACGGGGCCTCATCGCGCAGCAGCAGCAGCAGCAGCAGCAGCAGCAATCAGCCCCGGTTTTTTGATGGGGCCCGGATGTGCAGGCTGGCTGGGATGTCAAAAAAATCCACCTTTTTGTTGTTGTCGTTGTTGTTGTTTACGTGCAGATAGACTCAAGTTGTCATGCTTCCCACAAACTACGGAAACCTGAGCTGATTAATTTCAGTGAGTGGGCATGTATGTGAACGCTCGTCTGTTGCCGTGGAGACGACTGTAAAGGAAAACAAAAACAAAAACAATCGTCTTTTTTTCTCTTCTTATTATTTTATTTACTTTTTAATATATCGTCAGCCTAATAGCATAATTGCCCAAGTCATATTTGAACGCTTTCGGAAAACAAGAAAAAACACAATCTTTAGCAAGCACATTGGTATTTTTTATTGATATTGTAACAGAAAGTTGAACCAGATGTGTGAACAAGTTTGCAAAAAAAAAAATAAGACACAACATCGATTGCATAACAAATAAAAGTGACTTAGGCAGAATGTGCCATGATTAGGCAATTTTTCTCTGACATATAAATACAAAGATAACATAACGAAGTTGTTTTAAATGTAGACATTTAAAACAACTTTAACCAACCTTAACCAGGTTGTTTTACTTGTCTAACCTTAACAAAAGTCCCACTCAGGTGCTGTGTGAACTCGTTTTCACACTGTCTATTGATGAGGGAGGTTGTCGTTCCTCCTTGATGCAACACCACCATTCTTTTGCTTTATAGGCACATTTTCCACTAAACTCTGGATATACAGCTTGCGTGTCTCCGAGGAGGACATGGACCAGAAATTGCTGAAGATATCCGTTCTCTCTTCTTCACTCGGCAGTTCACACCCTCGTTTCTTCCACCTTAAGCAGTGCTGTGCTGTGCGGGGTGGGGCCCACCGTCTTTGGCTGCCTCTCCTGTCCCGTTGCATTCTTGTAACTATCCCCTTCAAGGCGCTTCTCTTTTATCACCTGTCACTTCCACACATGTGACCTTGGACGTTTAACAGCGGAAGCTTCAAGTGCAGCTCCTGTTTCTTCTTCCCTCTCGCCTCCTCCCTCCTCTCCCGTTTCTTCCTCACTATGTTGAGCCATGTCTGCATCACTGTCATTATCTGGGCGGTCATATTTCTCAGGTCTATGGTCTTCATCCAAGATGGAGTTATCGTGTTCACCTTCTGACCATGAATCAGGATCAGGATCAGCTCTGGAGGCTTTACCAGCCGTTTCTTCTTCAATCCGTTGCCCGGTATTTATGTCATTTCCTTCTTTCTCAGGTCTACTGTCAACTAAATCCTTCTCTAAGTCCTTCTCTAAATTGGTATCAAGTTCATTTCCTGACCCTGAAGCAGAAGAAAAATAAAGTGCTGCTGAGTGTTAACAGTAAATCGTGTTAAATGAACAGGTTCACTGCAAAAACTCATCTTACCAAGAATACTTCTCTTATTTCTAGTCAAAACAAATCTCTTCACACTTAAAAATAAAAAGCGTTTTGTTAGCGTCAGCTAGCTCTTACACTACTTCATCATACCTTGTCACCGAAATGTGATTAAAAGTTTAAACACACAGTTCCTAATCCCTTTGATTGACTGAAAGTACATTTACTGTCTAGAAAGTTGAAAAAAATATGAACTATCTTGCCAGATGAATCAAAGAGAAGAGCTAAGAGCTAAGAGCTAATGCAGAGCCCTCTTTCTCATGCAGTCCGCTATCTTTGTATGTGGCGGCAAAAATGCCCCCGTGGGCCCGGAAGGGTGGAGACGGTGACCTAGATTACGACGGCCCTCGGTGGCCCTGGATGACACAGAGTCCTGAGTCACATCTCTTGTACCGACAAAGAGGAACAACAACAACGACGACAACGACAACAACAACAACGACGACAACGACAACAACAACAAAGACGACGCTGTTGATCCCCTTTGAACCAAGCGACCGACGAACCGATCAGGAGCCGGAGACTGTTCCCTCCCATCGTTCTAGGAAGTTATTAGCTTCGATCAAATTACAAAGCTCCTACATGTTTTCCACTTCAGCAGTCCCAAGAATTCTGAGACTGAGAGTTCATTTTGAAACTTCGCTTTATTATTATTATTATTATTATTATTATTATTATTATTATTATTATTATTATTATTATTATTATTACTATTATTCAGTATTCCTCCTGATACAACTATATGGCCCAAAGTATGTGGACACCATGTGAACTTCAGTCATGGGCGTTTTATTTTGTTTCTTTCTCCATGTTTGGATAAAGTTCCTTTGTTCCAGTTGAGGTAAGTTTTAGTGCTACATCATACAGAGTCCCCTCCTGCGTGAAGCCGGGTCCATAAAGAACTGGTCCTCCCAGTTTGGCCTCGGGAGATCTTCATGGTGAAACTGACCACAGCAGGATTTTTTCACATTATTTATATATATATATATATATATATATATATATATATATATATATATATATATATTTAATTCTGCCACTAGTATGAGCCCCTGATTATCATTTTCATCCTAAAACATTATTTGCTAGTTTTTCTCTTTTTTTTGGCGGTATAACTACTGACCTCACAGAGTCCCTCTTAGGTGGTGGAAAGTAAATAATTTATTTCACTCAAGCATTTTCACAGTTTTAGCTACTGGTAACTCTGGAAATTCAGATTATTTAAATAAAATATAAGTCAGTGGATAAATCATGATGTATTACTATAGATTAGCTATTAGAGGAGTTTAAATTACCCATAGCTTCAACATTTAAATGGTGCTCATATGTTAAAGAAACAATGATTATAATTCAATAATGTAATATATACTATTTTTATATAGGACATTTCGTTTTAAATGCAGGATTTTAAATTTACAACTGAGTATTTCTTAACTATATTTTTGTCACTTTTACCTAAGGAGAAGATCTGAGTGCTTCTTCCACCGACGTCCCCTTGACCTCTCAAACCAAACCCACAGCTTTGCTAATGTTTACGTACATTTGTCCGTGTACATAGTGTTATACTGCATTTCCGAGAAACCATGAACTATTGTTAAGACTATAGTAAAATTTTTTTACTCTACATTCAACATATAGCCAAACAGGTAAATATGATATTTGCAGATAAAATCTTTCCTAATGTGATTATTTGTATTTCAAGGAGACATTCAGTCATCCATTTCTCTGAGAACCAAGTCTTACAACATGGGCCACCAGATAAATGGATAAAACAGGCTCAAAACCCAATTACAGAGGGAATACATCAGTGTTCTCGCGTGCGTGTGCGCGTCTTCGATCAATCTGATATCTGCAGACTGAACGCTGTCCTCCTCAGTGTCCACCTGGCAGACAGAGAGGCACTCAGCCGTGTCGGCCCTGTGAGCCGACCATCAGGTGTCTGCGTGTCATCGACTGACCGAGGGAATAATGGTTTAAAATTGCTGGCATAAATGCTATAAAGCCAGCAAAAGTGCATTAACACAGACTACAGTACACTACAATGTCAACATAAGCCAATGATTACGCGTGATAGTATAGTACGCTCAATAAAAACTCATCTATTGTACCAAAACTGATTATCAAATATTTTACCTGGCGCTGAGTCACGGCAATGCTCATTAGTTTTGTTGTAAAACCAAACTCTATTTTTTGAGGACTTTTCTGAAAAAAGAGGTCACAAAAGGCCTTGGGAAAAATAAAAAAACACACAAAGGAAACAATGTCAGCAAAGTGAACAAAAATAGAACTGTATTTTTGTACTTTCCCATAATGTTCCCCTGTTTGATTTCTGTGCATGTGCTTCCTCGTGCAAGTGTTTTGCACAGTGTTACCTTTAAAACTATCACGGGAAAAGGGGCATTTCAATTTTAAAAAAATTTTAAAAGTCATTTAGAAGTGGCTACGGAGACCACCCCCTTTCTCGGTTTTACCATACTGAACAGCCCGTCTCCAAAGCAAACAGCAGGGACATCATTGTTACACCAGCTGCAAAGTGCACAATGATTCGGTCCAGACGACAGGAGACACGTTTGTATGGTGGGAATGGCTCCAGCTTGACATTTTCAGGAAGAGTAAACCTACCTTCCATTGGTTCAAATAAAACGTTCATTTGTTGAAGGGATGGAAATATTTACAGATGCTAAGTGTTCTACCGTAGATTATGTGGATAACGTCTTTTTTTCCCCCAATCAATACTTTTTAAAGGTTTCACTTTTGGCTCGGGCAGCATTTCTCACAAATTTCAGAATTTTTATAATAAATAACCAGCCATAGAGAAAATCAATCAGCATATTAATCATCAACATTAATTAGTAGTGGCTCTGTATAGTTAAAACCGACTCAGCCTTGAGAAGCTACGACAGTGAAATAATGCTCACACGCTGATGTATCCTGATGTGTCAGTAATGATAATCTAATGATCTTGTATAATATATACAGTGATACAATTATCGGTCATAGGGGTATTTTACTGCAGTTTCCCGATTGTACGATTGTACTATTGATGCTGCTACTGCATAGACTTTTACTTGTAATGGAGTATTTTCACACTGCAATTTTAATATTTTTACTTCAGAGAAGAACCCTTAATATTTCTTCCACCAGTGAATGTCAAAGGCCCAGTAGGTATTTCAAAATACACCATTTACATCTATACTGTACAGGTATACGCTTACATAAACATGAAACTAAACATTTTTTAGGTTTCTCAACAAATCATATAGGAATATATTGGCCTGATTTACTTCTATGTTAAAAAAAAAAAACATTATTCATGTTACTGTAACAGCATTAGAAAACATTAAAACCTCAAGTTGTCAAAAACTAATCCATGTATAAAAAGACCTGATTTTGGAAAAGATAAGTCCACTCCTGTGTTTTAAATGAGTGTTGAGGTTCCACTTTTGTAAATATGTTGGATTGCTGAGAGTAGAATAAGAGGGTTTGTTTTTGTCCTTCATCCTTCATTGGGTTTCCAAAGTATGTTGTCGACATTTTTACGTAACAGGTATATAATTATGTGACGCTGTGAGGAGGGGAGACACCAATATAATATGGCTCATTAAATGTGTTTTCAGGCCATTGAACCTTTATCCTTTTTCCTCTTCACTGCATCTGCCTTTTTCCTACACAATAAACGTATCGTGTTTTCAGGGTATCCATCCTGTTTTGAGAACATGACCTTATATCACCGAGTTTGACTTAAATGGAAAATGTTATCGCTTCCAAAATGTGTCGGTTCAATTCAGCAATCTTGCCTGATTGTGGGCGGCGACAGACTTTAAGTCCAGTGCCAATAAAAATCCCTAGAAGACAGACTTCAGAAAGAGTTGCACTCATTGTTGTGCTCATTTCTAAACACTTCTACAGTTTGACATTGTAGAAAAACACTTGTGAAATTATGTTTATATGCGATGGATTATTAGAGATTGAACAACAAAACATGGGATTGAAATTGAACGTGGTAATAAAACAAAAATCTGTTGATTCGTAGGTGGTATGCTCTTTAAAGCTTGATTTTATCAATAGGTTTTGGCACTTGGCAAAAGATATACTTGGGATACTTGGGAGAAAAATAAAATGTTTGTAAGCCCCTTGCTCCACCTGCTGAACACAGAAATAATGGTCATGCTGAATGGAATTCTGTATGTTTAGGGGTTTATGATTTCTCCTTCTTTCTTTCCTTCTTTCTTTCTTTCTGTCTTTCTGTCTTTCTGTCTTTCTGTCTTTCTTTCTTTCTTTCTATTAAAATAATGACTGAACCACCCAAACCCAGATGAACAATATACACACTAATAACAACAGATTAAAAAAACATAAAAGCTAAATAATAAGAATTAAAAAATACCAATAAATGAATGTGAGGAATTGCATCGGTTTTCTAGAGTTGTCCTTAATCTACACCATTTCTGATCCTGATCATTTCATTTTTCTTGGCTATTCGCAAACTAATCCCCTCCAAAAATTCAAGAGTATTTAACAGGATTATTAGACAAGAAAGAGGTTTATGATTTTAAAAAGAAACGCATGGAAGGTGTTTCAAGGGCATTCGTCATCATGTTAAGTGAGAAAGAGACACAGAAAGGTGAGGACATAATGTTTAGGAAAGTGGACATAGAGCATAGACAAATATTTTAGGGAGGTGTAGGTATACTTCTTTTTTTAAGTTGTAGTTGTACCTCTTTAGTGTTTTGAGGAACCACAACAAGCCTGTTTTTTTTTAGTTTCTGGAGTCAAATTTGCCAAAGTCCCACTCAGGAGGTCCATAGGAGAAAATTGGCCCTAGAGAGGCTTTAAATCATTTCAATAATATGTGTCAAGTAAAACCTGATCGCACAGTCTTGATTTACACTTTCTGAGTATATCTTTGTGTGCCTCAAAAACCAAAAAGAACAACCCAGAATAAAATACTATGCAAACACTGGAAAGTAAACTGGAAGAAAAATACAAGATAATAATAAAAAAAAAGTTCCCCATATGAAATTGGAACTTGCCTGAGAATCATCAGAGTTTTAGGTTTATTTACATTATCAACGTATCAATTTTATACTTGTCGACGCATCCAATGGCACATATCAAAAAACATTTGTTAATAGCGAATTCGGCGTTCTTGATTTTCAAAAATATAAATAAATATCGGCCAAAAAAAGCTCCTGCTCATGCTCAGGTCCACGGCGTAGCACACTACGTCGTGTCCTCCAGTCCAGCAGGCGGCGCTGTGCGCTTCAAGCGACAAGTCTCCCAGCGCGGCGAAGAACGGCAGCAGCATGGAGTAGGGACCGAGGCGGAACCCCGCGTCCGTCCGTGTTTATCTGCAGATAGTTAATGCTCCGCTCGTTGGGAACACTGGGAACACTGGGAACACTGGGAACAACTGGGAACATCGAGCGTCAGGTGAGTCGCGCCGCTCCCGCGTACGTACGCACACGTGTGCTAACGGAGGGAGCTAACCTTAGCTAACCTCAGCTAACCTCAGCTGACCGAGGCGAGCGTCGGGGCAGGAGTCGGCTAACACGCCTCCCCGGGCTCGGTCACACGCGTCCAGGCTTCCAAAACCGCCCCGGGTCCGCTGCCTTCACAGTCCCGGATAACCGGACCAAAACGGCCCCGGGTCCGCATTCACACACCCGGATAACCGGACCAAAACCCGCTCCGGGTCCGCATTCACACACCCGGATAACCGGACCAAAACGGCCCCGGGTCCGCATTCACACACCCGGATAACCGGACCAAAACCCGCTCCGGGTCCGCATTCACACACCCGGATAACCGGACCAAAACCCGCTCCGGGTCCGCATTCACACACCCGGATAACCGGACCAAAACCCGCTCCGGGTCCGCATTCACACCCGGATAACCGGACCAAAACCCGCTCCGGGTCCGCATTCACACACCCGGATAACCGGACCAAAACCCGCTCCGGGTCCGCATTCACACACCCGGATAACCGGACCAAAACCCGCTCCGGGTCCGCATTCACACACCCGGATAACCGGACCAAACCGATACCTGTAAGGAAGCTGTAGTTGCAGCGACCTTGACTCCACCCGCCCTGGTGCTGGTTGCAGAGGAGTGTAATTTAATTTCCTGTAAAATCAGCAACTACTGTTCATAATATTCGCCTTTTTCAAAAATAAAAAATGGAAGTACTCGTGAGGAAAAATGTTCCAAGTTCCTTCTGTTTAAAGTAGAATATCTCTCTCTGAAACATATTTGTATTTAAGTACAGTATTGGAGTAAATGAGTTTCTTTAGTTTGCACTATATATTCAGGGACTGAAGCAAAACCTTACTTGCATTGTTGATTAATGCTGGTCACGTTAATGTGAATTATTTTGCAACCGATTAAATTATCCTTTAATTAATAAACTGTCAGATAAAAGAAAAGTGCCCCTTCGATTTTTCCTTCAGCCTAAGACAATGTCGACGAAATGCTTTATTTTGCTTTTTTGTCCGACCAACGGTTCAAAACTCGAGGATATTTACACACAGTCTACAGTTTATTAGGGAGACGAAGCTAAATCCTGCCTTCATGAAGGTTATTGTTGCAGCTGTGTTAGAGACAAGTTCCTTTGTATTTCATGAGGGTAGGATTTATTCCAGGGCATCAGTTTTTGCTTGGTCCTGAGAAAATGACAACTGAGTGTAGCAAATTCTAAACACTTAAGAAGCTGGAACCAGTAAGTGTTTGGCTATTTGCTTGGAAAATGATCAACAATGACCCACAAATTGATAGAAGAGTTTATGATTGACATTTTGTTGATGGAATTTTTTTTTTTTCTTCCAATATAGGTACGTTTAGATCTTCCATGGAGCCCATCATGCATCGGGTTCGGCTGAGAGTCGTCCAGCGCCTCGGCAGAGCCCCGGTTCTTCCGAAGAGAAACCGCTCGGCCTGTGCCGAACGCACCGCCGCTGCCGCCTCCGCTCACTCCGGACGTGTCAGATCCACGCTCCTGGTGTCACGCCTCTACCAGCCGTCAAACCTGCGCGACGTGGGGCAGGACGGCCGGCTGCAGGGAGAGATGACCTGCAAGAGCCAGAGGCTCATGCAGCAGGCCGGGCTCATCCATCCATCCAACCCAGGGTGTTACTACTACCTTCCCGCCACTGTCCGCTCCATGGAGAAGCTGGTGAGACAATGTGTTTATTTTGTTAGAGGAATGATGTAGCTCAAGTACATCCGCACTGTTATGTTTGAAAATCAGGTTTTAATGCCTTTCTCTCTTTCATTAATACTTTAGTAATGATTTTTTTTAAATGGTTGCTCATTTATTTAAAAGACTGGCAACTTCTTTAGGGAAGCTAACAGGGATCCATATAAAAAGAATAAAAATAGTCATCGACAGTCATCTATGGCTATAAGCTTAGAACAGACTCTTTAAAACAAAGCATTTGTCTGTTTATGGCCCCTTGTAACAGGCTTCACATGTCTACAAGCCATGAACAGTTAGCCGAAGACTTATTTTGCCTCCTCAGATTCTTTTATTAACATAACTTTTTGTGGCCTAAGGAGTTAAATTTATCCAGCAATTCATAAGAAAATAATAGAAAAATATTAGAGTAGTGTCAGAAAAAAACACATCTGTGTTGCAGAATTTTTTTTTTTCCCTGACCATATCTTTTAATCATCTCCTGACCCCAGTAATTTTTCTTTCTAACCTCATGGGCACATCCAGACTTCAAGCTCGAAACCACAGCTTAGTATATATGTGAGATGGACCAGGGTGCAAGGATGAGTGTATATGTTCTCATTTGGTTCCATATAAAATGGAGTCCCACCTTTCTTTAATCAACAGGTGAGAGTGATTGACCAAGAGATGCAGGGTATCGGTGGGCAGAAGCTGGACATGCCCAGCTTGTGCTCGGCTGATCTGTGGAAAACTAGTGAGCGCTGGGACCTGATGGGAAAGGAGCTGTTCCGTCTGAAAGACCGCCACGGAGTGGACTACTGTTTGGGTCCCACGCATGAGGAGGCAGTGACGACTCTGGTCGCTCACCAGGCGACCCTCTCCTACAGACAGCTCCCTCTGCTTCTTTATCAGGTAAGCTCTCGGTCTGTTAGTATCATCAGTGTGATTCCGTGTGGTAAACCGCATATTTGTATTATGATTACTTTTGTGCAAAATAGATAACCCGCAAATTCAGGGACGAGCCAAAGCCGAAGTTTGGTCTTCTCCGAGGGAGGGAGTTCTACATGAAGGACATGTACTCATTTGATGTGAGCGAAGAAGCAGCTTACCAGACGTATGAATCCGTGTGCCAGGCGTACACTCGGCTCTTCGCCCGGCTGGGCCTGGGATGCGTTCAGGTGCAGGCAGACACGGGAAATATCGGCGGTAAACTCTCCCACGAGTTCCAGCTCCCGGCAGATATTGGTGAGGACCGGCTGCTGGTCTGCGGGAACTGCTCCTTCTCTGCTAATGTGGAGACCATGTCACCAGACAGAACTGACTGTCCACAGTGTAAGACTGGCACACTGGTCGAGTCAAAGGGTATAGAGGTCGGCCACACCTTTTACCTGGGGAAGAAGTACTCTCAAATATTTGGTGCTGCCTTCAGCAATGCCCAGAACATGTCTAGTATCGCTGAAATGGGCTGCTATGGTCTCGGAGTAACCCGTATTCTTGCTGCAGCCATTGAGGTGATGTCAACAGAGGAGGGGATCCGCTGGCCAGGGCTGCTTGCCCCTTACCAGGTTTGTGTTTTGCCGCCAAAGAAGGGCAGTAAAGCGGATCAGGTGGCGTTCTCGGCTGACGACCTGGTTCACACTTTGGGAGAGGCTCTGCCACGTTTGCGAGGTGAAGTGGTTCTCGATGACCGTACGCAGATGACCGTTGGAAAGAGGCTGAAAGACGCCAGCAGGCTGGGCTACCCATTCGTTATTGTAGTAGGGCAGGGAGCTTCGGAGCAATCCCCCAGGTTTGAGGTAATCTGTCAGCAGACAGGCGAGACGATGTTTCTCAGTAAAGACGGACTGTTGGATCTACTGGGAAGAGTAGAAACTGTATGAATCACAACTTTGAGTGTGGAAGTAAATGTTATTATTAATTATTAATTATTATTATTTATTTAGTAGATGCAGTTGGTGAGGTGGTGGGAAAAGAAGATAAGTCTTGTGTTATGTCAATAAGGAGACTGTCATTATTTTTTTTTTCTGGTTCTATATTTTACTAAGTTTTAAAACCTATATTTTACATATAATTTTACTTTGCTGATTGGAATTAACTTACTGTCACAATAAAAACAATGCAGTGAAACCTAGGGTGTGAAATTGCATTTTGTCGTCATGGTGTAAGAATGTCACGATTTCATGTTCCCATGCCAATGAAACCAGGTCCATAGATGTGAAAAGAAATAATGACCATTTGCTATTGTGTATAAAATACAAAGCTGCCATAGTACAACTCAATGCTGGCTTTAGGTAGATGCTGTAAATACAGCCATCTAAAGAAAGTCAGGGAAAAGCAAAAAATAAAATGACCATGTTTCCATTGATTGAAGTACTTTGTTCCTTTTTTTTAAGTATACAAGTAATAAATACTGTAAATAAATCATCACAAGAGAAGACGTGAAGGTATTATGAAAAAAAAACATGATATGCAGGCTAGCAGTGTTATATTTAATTTACTATCACTCAGAAAATCACCATATATCACCATATATTGCTGGTCACAGTTGCATCACATTTTCATAAACCGATCCGTGTGTAAAATCTTCATCTCCACTTTTCAAGTAAACGAGAGCTAAAAACAACTTTTCCTTCCAAGTCCAAACGTCCAAATACATGAAATAACATGCAACTGCTCAGAAAGTCCTGCAGCCGAGGATTTTGTGGACGCGAACCTAGAATTATCCGGAATTAAAAAATTTCCGTCATGTCGATATGACATTTTTTTGAAATCTCGGTCATGTTTTTCCGGAGGGGGAGTGATGGCAGGAGAAGGAGCGGCCACAGCGAGGTGTTGGACGAGGGGCAGCGGGCGGTGGCGCCCCCCGTCGGCGGCGGAGAGGAGGTAAAAGCTTACAGCACCTGGTATTCCCAGGCGGTCTCCCATCCAAGTACTGACCAGGCCCGACCCTGCTTAGCTTCCGAGATCGGACGAGATCGGGCGTGTTCAGGGTGGTGTGGCCGTAAGCGAGGGACGCCGGCGCAGAAACGCTCCTTGTACGTGACAACGGGCCAAAGCTTTGTTATAGTAATGTCTGTTTATTCTGTCAACGCTCTGACCACGTTTTTTACCATTGATCCTCTTCCCCATTAATCCAATGAGCCTCCGCTCCTTAACTTCTGGTCTCCACGTCGATGGAGGCCCCGGGTTCGAATCCCCCTTCTGACAATAACTTTAAGGCTGAAACTAAAACATGTGGCAGCACCTGTGTTTGTGTTTGTGTGTGTGTGTGTGTGTGTGTGTGTGTGGTTGTTTATCTCGATGATCAGTAGCCTCATCGGGTCCGTTGCTCACAGATCGTAGTAAAAGCCAATTAAAAGCCGGAGGAGCGGCAGCGCCCCCTGGCGATGGAAAAAGCTTACAGCACCCGGTATCCCCGTCCGAGTACTGGCTGGAGTCACGCTATGAAATTATTTTTTAAAAGAAGTAACAAAATTCTCCCCTTACAGATGAAACGCTGAATCCATAAGCATTTTGTTAAATCCTCTTAGCATCTGGTAGCTAATGTTAACAAAATTTAGACGGATATTGATATGTACTTTGCATTTCTGCCTCTTCTCTACATGTGTAACTGTTACACATTTTTTTTTTTTTACCATCCCACAAAAAAATATTTCAAAGGTTTTTTGTTTTTTTTTTTTTTTATCACAAAAGTTAAATAAAACAGACACACAATGCTAATATGTGGTGTAATTGCCACGCGTGGCAACGGGTGTCACCGTTTAACAGAAGTTACATAGTCCTCATTTAATGCTTGGAAATGTTTGGATTATTATTATCATCATATACAAATAAAAACATAATTTTTTATGAAACAGTTGTTTAAATACAACATTGATAAGCAAGGAGTTTGTCAGTTGGTGCTTCCTCTCTAACAAGGAACAGGGAAGAAACTTGTGATATATTTGCTTTGATAACATCGTGTAACTCACGACTATGTTACTGGCCATGGTGTAAAAAGAGTAATACGTACGTTAACCGTATTACTCAGATTATAGAGTTTCACTCTCTTTATGGTGGGAAATTCAGGAAGAAATTCAGGAAAGAAAATGAAATGATTGCCCTTGCCCTTCAAATCTTGGACTTTTAATACACAAAATTCTCTTTTCAACCCTGAAAGACAGACTTAAATGAATATAAAATAAATGAGTTCTCTAAAAGTTATGCATGTTGATTCTTTGTTTATCTTGTCTGTTTGGAATAAAGCCCCAGATTGAAAACAAAGTAATTTTATTCAGGTGCTTAATTAGACAAATTAATGATCAGTCAAGCAAAATGACCAAACATAAATAAAATACAAAAAGAACAAAACTGTTTATATGCATAAACAACTGTTGCAAGTCTGTCCAGACTCATATGTAGTGAAGAAGTGCATTTTTTTTTTTTAGCAAAATGGAATTCAGCACTTTATTAACATGCATGATGCTGATCCTCCCATCTCCTTAATCTTAACATGACAGGAGCCTCGGTGAAAGTCAGACTTCGACTTTGCATGTAAGCTGCTGTGCCAAATGCATTTGATTACTGGGGGCTTTTGATAAAAATACACAATGACAAGTACAATGTTTGAAGAACTCTTTAATTTTCAGATTTCCATAACTCCAACAAGTCAAATCAGTAAAAAAAAAAAACAACAACAAAAAAAGACTAGACTGGACTGGACTGGATTCACAACACCGAAGCCGTCTTCATGAAGGGACAGAGCAGACTGTTCCTTCTGAGGAGACTTGGATCCTTCGGTGCGTGAAACATGATTCTACAGGGCGATGTGCTGCGGTGGTGGCATCAAGTCGGAGGTCAGCGGTCTCAAAAAGCTATTAAAGCAGGCCAGAGGTGATTGGGTTGGATCGGTGGTGGGGAGGAGAATGAGGGACATGATCAAAGCCATCCTGGCTAATCCTTCTCACTCTGTCTATAAAATATAAATATAATTTTTATGACCTTTTCGGTCTGATCAGATTGAATTGACACTACGTTTTCTGCTCTGAATGCCGGATTTATTTGTTTGAACAGGGAAACTTGGGATTAAAACAAACAGCCATTTGAACCAGTAGCAATTAAAACAGGTACTGTCGTTATTATCATAGAGGCCTTGATATTTATTATTACCGTAATTAGTCTAAAATTGTGATTTGCAAATGAATTAGCAGAAAATAATTCAGCGTACCCTGATGCCAGTGGGAACAATTCAAAATGATTCTATTCTTGGGTTTCACTGTTAAATACATAGTGCAACAAAACACACAGCAGTTTGATCTCAGCTGAATAAGAAGCCACAGATTTCAGCGTGGAGTCACCACGCCCCCTGGTTGGTTCACAAGAATAATAGGTTGGCCTCTTTCAGCTATAGCCAGGGGAGCAGGCTGCACATTGACGACGACAGTGCGGTTTTTGTTGCGGTGCTTTAACTCACGATGCATCTGACACCAGGAGCACCATATACAGAAACAGGAAGCTGCAATGTCCTTACAGATGGAGCCCTACAGAGACCAAAGTGAAGGAACATGAAAGTTCTAAATTCAACACTGCTTTTATTAAACTTGTCATGTGAAATCCACTGTACATCAGCTCTATTTGCATCATACCTTGATACTGTGTCTGTTTCGAATGGAAGCCCGCAATGCCACGGCAGCCGGAGGAACAAACAGAGGTATCCCACAGGTTACTAAGGCAGGGCTGCACATGTCACATAATGGGAGACAGCTGTTCTCACCAAATCTTCCTGAAACCGTGCAGGCAAGGCAGGGGCAGCACCAGAAACCATAGCAACCTAAAAAACACACAGAGGCAGACCAACAGAGTGGGTCGAACTCTGGGTATTACTATAGAAGGCCCTACGGAAATATTCCCAGTGACACAAATGTGACAAATTTGTGGTGTCGATTCTTACAAGTACTTGCGTCCTCGAAGCAGTCAAAGAGGCCACTGCTCCAGTCTGTCAAGGGTTTTTCTGCCATTGGATGCTGAATTTGAGCCATTGGCGGTAAACAATGAACCCGTTGACACACTGAAATCTGAGAATAGAAAAAAAAAAAAAAAAAACCCAAGTCAGAAACTGGTAAAATGAAATTATTACAGACAGCTCTTATCTTGGATAAGAGCTGCAACTTTAACCTTTACCATTAATTCAGTGGGAGCATGACTAGAAATGTCATTGTTGTACCACATATTTATCATCTGCAGATGATCTGATTAGATTTTGCTGCACCTATTTGCAAAACTTGCTCAGGAGACAAAAAGAAGCTTGATTTCAGACCATCCACCTCATCTTATATTTTTCAATATGTCATATTTCATCATAATCTTGGGATAATGATGTAAAATGTCATATGAGAAAACTTAAAAGTCTTACCTGGTTGAGCTAGACACCCTCTTGGCACCTCTGAAGCTGTGAGTGAATGAAAGGATATGCCCCAGAGTAGGAGGGACGTCTTGTCTATGTCAGTCAGCTGTATAGAAAAACGGAGCTGCAAAACCTTTATCTGTGCACTACAGAGAAAGGAAATTTAAAGTAAATTCTAAATATAGAATATCATTTTAATGTAATTTCCTTAAAGGAAAACTTTCCCTTTGTATGCGTGTATGATTACAGGACTGTTATTAGGAGGGAGGAGCAGGGGCAGGAGAGAGGGGAGGGAGTATAGGCCAAAACAGGTACAATATGAAGATGTATTATAATTATGAGACTAATAATAAAACTAATAGTTATAATAATAGGGCTGATAATAATACTAATAAGATTAAATGAAATAGTAATAGTAATTATCCTAATAATTGAAGCTGTGGGTGTTGAGCAGGAACATTGGTCAGTAAGTGGTCTACAGTCATAGATCCAGACTCTGCAGCATCACAGGCAGAAAAAAAACCCTGAGGAAAGCGACGGTAGGAGAGAGGAGGCAGACGAGAAAGCACAAGACTACGGGAGAGAGAAGTAAAGTTTGTAACAAGCATTGCCGGGATAGGAATGCATACTGATGGAGAGGAAGTTCTATTTTGTATTTTACAAGGAGCCAGAGCAGGGAAGCTAACAGAGGAGATACGATCTCTTTATCTAGTTCCTGTCAATACTCATATTGCAGCATTCTGAATCAGCTGGAGAGTTTTGTTGGAACAGCCTGACAGTAAGGAGTTGCAATAATCAAGCCTAGAAGTAACAAAAGCATGTACTAGTTTTGTTTTTTTAGTAAGTATATCATTGGGTAATGCCAAGCACAATAACTTCAGTTTTGTCTGAGTTTAACAGTAGGAAATTAATGGTCATCTGGGTCTTTATGTCTTTAAGACATGCTTGAAGTTTAGTTAACTGATTGGTTTCATTGGGCTTCATTGACAATTACAATTGGGTATCATCTGCATAACAACAGAAGTCTATAGAGTGTTTCCTAATAACGTTGCCAAAGAGAAGCATATATATCTGGTGTATAGAACTGGTCCAAGCACAGAACCCTGTGGAACTCCATGACTAACCTTTGATTTTAAGGTGGATTTATCATTAACATGCACAAACTGAAATCAATCTGATAAATTGGACTAAAACCAGCCTAGAGCATTGCCTTAATGCCAGTTAAATGTTCAGTTCTCTTTAATAGGACGTGATGGTCAATAGTGTCAAATGCAACACTAAGATCTAATAAGATAAGTATGTAGGTATGTCCTTTGTCCGATGGGGGTAGAAGATCATTTGTAACCTTCACCAGTGCTGTCTCCATGCTATGATGCACTCTAAATCCTGACTGGAAATCCTAATATAAACTATTATCATTTAAAAAGTCACAGAAACTGGTTGGTGAGAGCTTTCCGAGGGATCTTAGAGAGAAAGGGAAGGTTAGGTATGGGTCTATAGTTGACTAAAACATCTGGATCAAGATTAGGCTTTTTAAAAAGAGGTTTAACTGCAGCTATTTCAAAGGACTGCGTCACATAACCTGTTAATAAAGACAGATTAATTATTTCTCATAACAGCAATAACAGCAACAAGTCGTAACATAGGGTAAAACTTTCTGAAGCAGCCTGTTGGGGATGGGCTCGAGGAGACAGGTTAAGATTATGAAATCATTGAAGTGAGTTTGTGAAGGTAAATTGGAGAGAAACTGTCCAAGAATGTATTGGGTTCTACAGCTGTTTCTAAGCTTCCTGTGCTTGAGGACAAATCAGTGCCAGCTGAGGGCGGGAGGCGGTGAAAATTGTCTTTAACAGTTAGAACTCATGAAAGTGAAGCAGGCCATTGAACCTTCATCCTTTTCCCTCTAGATTGCATCTGCCTTTTCTTTTCACAATAAATGAATCGTGTTTTCAGGGTATCCATCCTGTTTTGAGAACATTACCTTATACCGCCGAGTTTGACATAAACGGAAATTGTTACTGCTTTCAAAATGTGTCGGTTCAATTCAGCAATCTTGCCTGATTGTGGGCGGCGACAGACTTTAAGTCCAGTGCCAATAAAAATCCCCAGATGACAGACTTCAGAAAGAGTTGTGCTCATTGTTGTGCTTGGTTTTAAATATGTATTTCTAGGCCTCAACAAACCTGTTGCATCGTGGGTGGTGACAGACTCTAAAGGGCCAGCGCCAAAAAAAAAGATCCCCGGACGACAGATGCCGTCGCAGCAGCAGCAGCGACATTATTTATTAGAAAAAATTTTGATTTATTTCGTCTGGGTAATGGTTTTTGAGGATTTAACCAGACTCGCTTCTCCTTGGGGTCCGTCCCCCGGGGTGCAGGGCTGCGGGGCTGCGGGGCTGCAGGGCTGCGCGGCTGCGGGTCTGCGGGCGGTGGCGCCCCCCGTCGGCGGCGGAGAGGAGGTAAAAGCTTACAGCACCTGGTATTCCCAGGCGGTCTCCCATCCAAGTACTGACCAGGCCCGACCCTGCTTAGCTTCCGAGATCGGACGAGATCGGGCGTGTTCAGGGTGGTATGGCCGTAAGCGAGGGTGGAGGCGACCATCCGCCCTTTTATACGACGAACGACTGGCGTCTCCGCCCCCGCCGCTGTTCTCAGCTGCTGAGATTTCACTGATTCAGTTCACTATAATACAGGCGCAACGTTGGAGTTTTATTTTATTTTATTTTTTTTTTTCAAAATCGCAGACTTGAAAATAAGATTTTATTATGAATTTCTTTATCGGGATTAACGACATATGTAGAAATACAGGTTACGGAGCTAATCAGAAATGCCTGTCGTCGCGGTTGAGTAACGTTAGCTTATAAAAGCCACGAAGTGTAATGACAAATAAGACAAGAAAATAGGGCCGAAAAGGCAACATGGGAGGGCTCGACTCTGACAGTAATCCCCGGTTTATTCGGCCATTTCCCGGTCGTCGTTTACAAACTTTTCCGTGTTTGAACGTGTGGTAACCTACAGGCGCGGCTTCCGGTATCCCGCCGCCGGAAACCGGACGCGATGACGTCGAGGACGTCACGGTCCGCGCAGCCTCAGTCCCCCCCCCCAAAAAAAGAAAAACCCCGTGGGGAGGCGATTAGTTTTATACGAGTCCACGCTGTGCGTTTAGAAAAACCCTGTAAGTGTGAAATATCACATTAGAGAGCTCATTCGTTCGTTTTCACCCCCGTGTGTGTTTTTTTAAATAAACCGTTAGGTTCATTATATGTTGTCCACAAGGAAGTGGAACGGTCGTGACGGAACTTTGTTTCCGCGCGGATCACTGTCGGTGTGGTACCGCCTGTGCACATGTGTAAACAAGTAGCTGGGTAACTCGTAGATAAGGTAACGCTACAGCTGAGGATGAATCGGTGGCGGTGATCTGCTGTGGTTTTTTACGTGAGATCTTTACATAACAAAAATAGTTTTTTTTTTTTAAATAAAGATTTTGGACAGAAAATGGCCTTTTCAGCGGAGCAAAATGACAGCGACGACGGCATGGACGAATTTATGGACAAATTCAAGAATCAGAGATATAAAAATGCCTTCAGTGAGGGCAACTGGGAAGAGGTAACGTCAACAAATAGAAACTTTCGGCTGTCGATATTAGTTCTCTCTGTGTCCAGTGAGTTTTGACTTCACTTTTGTTGCCGTCGTTAGCTAGCGAGCTACGATGCAACGCTTCCGTCCGTCTGCGGTGACCTCTCTGTTTCTGTCTCATCCACTCATCCAGGAATTTAATAAAGTCCCCATGTTTATGAAAACGGCCCCCGAAGAGATTGACCCTCAGCAATACCCAGAACTAGCTTGTCTTCAGGCCATTATCCATGATGAAGACAGGCCACCCGAGGGTAAGCAGTCCACAGCTTTAGGTCCCTGCATCGTATGGGACACCTGTTAGGGAGTTGTCTTCACAGAAAAAAAAACATCTCTCTAAAGTTTCGAAGCGATTAATGATTGAGTTCATCCCTCCCCAGAGCAGGCAAAGAGCCTGAAAGACGAGGGGAATGCGTTTTTCAAAGAGAAGAACTACCAGAAAGCCATACTGTCCTACACAGCGGGTTTGAAGAAGAAGTGTGAAGACCAGGACCTCATCACTGTCCTACTCACCAACCGGGCTGCAGCCCACTTTTACCTGGGTAGGGATTTATTATTATTTATCTTGCATTAACAGCTCTCTAGAGCATACATGCATTTGTAGCACATGGGATGTGGATTGTCATGCATATGCTTGTCATGCATGGCTTACATTTATTTGTTTCCCCCCTTAATTGCGCACAGGCAATATGCGCTCTGCACTGAACGATGCTGCAGCTGCAAAGAAGATCAAACCAGACCACCTTAAAGCCTTGATCAGAGGTGTGTAATAAATATACAGGACATCTCTAGTAATATCTACGTTGTATATAACAATGACAGTAATTGTTTGGAAACTATTATTTGTCATCATAACAAAATTGGACAGTACAGATCAAATCATAACACAATTTAACTAGTCACAGCATTGTAATATTTATTAAAAATAATATGCAGATATATATACATATGTTTACCTTATGTTGCATTAAAATAACTATATGGTTTACTGTTATTAAATATAATAACATGACAGAATGATTATATGTACTAATGATGAGATGATACAAGTTTTTTGCCACTTCATTTATATTGTGCCAGCAAATTGGATCATTGTGGTGCAAATCACTTAGCAGGACTGTTTTTTTTTTTTTTTGCAATTTTGATCTCTGAATATACGATGTACATGTTCAGATTACTTATTTCTTGGCACTTTCAGACTCTCTCCATGTCATTTTAAAAGTTAAGACATAGTTCATTCTTCCTCAATTGATTTTCCAGAAATTCTAGTATAGTACAATAAATATCAATACAGTGTTCTAAAGTGATATATACCGCAATCAAGGATTTTTGAGGCCGCTACGCTCACAAAGCATAGTCATCATTAAACTGTAAGAATGTAAGAATATAACCATGTTTAGAGATTATTACCATGATAAAATCATGTAAATCTCTTGTATATGTTTATGCAGGAGCTCAGTGTTGCATAGAGCTGCGTAGCTTTTCAGACGCCATCCAGTGGTGTGATGAGGGTCTGAAAGCCCATCCGACCGACAAGAAACTGCAGGAGCTGAGAGCTGCTGCAGATAAAAACAAGGTACAGTCACCACTGAGTTCAAGTGACTTTAAACTGAAGGCTTAAAAGGGTGGCTGCATTGCGTTGTTGGCAGTTGTCTGTATTAATTTATTGCAAGTTTCAGTCATGTGCAAAGCCCTGTTCATTTTTTGTTTCTCAGAGGGCAGCAGAGAGAGATGCCCGGAGGGCCAAGGCCAAAGAAAAAAAGTTGCATGGTGAGAAAGAAGCTCTTCTGGCAGCGATAAAGGTAGGGATCCTCTTTAAACCTGAGGCGAAAAAAATCAAATATTTCGATCTCAGTTAATGATATCACCCATAACTACTAACGACTACTTTCATTTATCAGCCTCAAAGTATCTCATTAGGTTGATATATTGCACGTTTTCCTATTGAGAATAATCGGGTCTAATTGAAATTGAATATTTATTTAATTTAAATAGATGCATTCAAGAGATATGGATTATGTATAGGATCTAGATTTCCCCAAAAAATGTTACAAGGTGCATTCATATTATTCTGAAGAAGTTAAGTATGATAACTCATTACATTCGGCAAATCATTGACATCTGTGCGGTTTTTAATCAAACTGGCAGGAACTATGGGCTTAGAACAACCTCATAACCAATAAATAAAATTGATAAAGTAAATACAAATTGATGAAGTAAAACAACAGTCGTTTACTCAAAGTACTTTTTAATCAGATCATTCTCAAATTAAACTTTGTCACTAAGAATTCTGACCTCATGGCATCAAGAGATGACTACAAGACAAGTATTTTATTTATGGAAAACATTGTAATCTGTCAATAACAGAGGCAACTAGTCAGCCAAGTCTTTACAGCCTTTTCACCGATTAAAGAGAACGGTAAACAATCAAACCTTGTTGCTTACATGTCTATTGGATTGTCATGAAACCACAAGCAAGTATGATAACTATTTTGGGACTGATAGTTAAGCATCTTGTGGAACTCTGCATTAGCATTTGTGTCTGAAAATCACATTACACCTGAGACAGTCAGAGATGTCTCACACTAATTCTGTCTCTAATAAGTATATGTTGACAGAATGTAAAATCTAACATTAGGGTCTGCTCTTGTTTTTTCAGTGATGATTAGATACGTTTTTTTGTGCTTTACACAGGATCGAGGTATCAAGCTTCTCCAGTCTGCTAAGCCTTGTCGGCGCAGTTCAGACAGCGAGGATGAGGATGAAGGGTCCTCTACGGCGATTTCACAGCTGAGCCTGGACGGCCTCAGCTCTCAGGAGGCCACAGGGGCACGGGTCTGCCTGGATGAGCAGGGCTCTCTGCACTGGCCTGTTCTCTTCCTCTATCCCGAACACCAGCAGAGTGATTTCATCTCAGCTTTCTCTGAGAGCAACTGGTGAGCTCCTCTCTTTCTTTTTTCCTCGTACTGACTCTATTTTTTTATGGGCTGTTTTTGTGCCTATTATATAACAAAAGATCTACCTGAGTTTATTGGAGCTAACTGAAAAAATACATTTCATTTTGCAGTGTTTTTCTTGTCTGTAGTTTTTATTATCCATGGATCTAATTGACAGAAATGCCTTTTATAAGACTCTGCTAATTGAAGTTACACTATGTAATTTTTTAAGACTAGAAGTAACACTGTTCTCTTCTTACAAATGAAACAGTGAATCCATAAGCATTTGTTAATTCCTCTTAGCTTCTGGTAGCTAATTTTGACAAAATTTAGATGGATATCGATATGTACTTTGAATTACTGCCTGTTCTCTACATGTGTTACTATTACACTATTTTTTTACCATCTCACAAAAAAATATTTCAAAGGTTTTTATCACAAATGTTAAACAAAACAGACATACAATGCTAATCTTTGGTGTAATTGCCACATGTGGCAACGGGTGTCACTGTTTAATAGAAGTATAGTCCTCATCTAATGCTTAGAAATGTTTGGATTATTATCATCATATACAAAACACAATTTTTTGTTTAAATACAACATTGATATGCAAGGAGTGTATTTTTCTTTAAAAATACTGTGAGATAACTGGAAAAATCCCTTCTATTTGCCTTGACTTGTTCAGTTTCGTTGATCACCTGGCAGTGATGTTTGGAGAAGAACTCCCACCTTGGGACATGGACAGAAAATACCTCCCACAAAACCTACAGGTTTGTATGTTAAGAATCGCTGAGCAGTGCAACCACACACAGAATTTTTTTTTTTCCTTTCTGCATTTTATTACAAGAAATACCAGGGAAAATTCAAATCATTGTCCTGAATAAGTTAAGATACTGTGTGTTTCGCATCCTTAAACTTCTCTTTTCTTACAAACCTTAGCAGGAAAACATCGTTTCCATGTTCTGCTGAACTATATACATTAATCAGTATATTCTGTTAAAGTTCTATTTATATTGTGTAGCTAAATAATTTACCTACCCTTAGGTACAATTAATAAACAGTGATAAATAGTCAAGAGTACTACAGTCAAAAAAAAATGTGCAGTTAGATCAACACATTAAATGACAGTAATTAAATTTTAATCCTAATAAACCACACATGACCTCTCCTCACTTTCTAGCTGTACTTTGAGGATGAAGAAAAGGAGACACTCTACCGAGTAAACCCGGAGACGTCACTTTTAAAAGTGTTGCAGCATAAAAGGTAAATCAATGTGGATAAAGTGTGTTTTCTTTTTTTTATTTATACCATGGCCATTATGACATTATGAATGCATTAGTTTTGATTAGCTGGCAGGTTATTTTCTCTTATTTTCCTTTAATTGATATTTTAACTGGATGCTGCGTCATGTCTTTTAGGGCTTGATTGAGTTTTAGATTTTTAGGTATTGAAACAAAGCAGCCTTTAAAGGTGTAGTTTTAAAAATATGATTAATTCTTAAACGCTTATGCAACTTTTGGCCCTTTTCTACTGCCTTTGTGTTCACAATGCCATAATATCTTAATTATTGTAGTTATTATTACGTTATCTAGGCCCAAATTGGTCTCGTTTATTTAATCATATTTGAGTCTGTGCGGCCATTTAAAAATAAAAATAACCTAATGAGAACCATGTAGATTACTTTTAAAACACTTTCTTTCAGTTGGTGCTTCCTCTTTAAACAAGGAACAGAGAAGAACCTGTGATATATTTGTATATTATTCATATCTGTGTCTCAGTGTCAGATTTTCACTCTTTCACTCTCATGATTTATTGTCCTTTCCGTTCTGTTCACAGATATTTTGTCAAGGCAGGAACGCCCAGTTTTATTGTTTTGGTAAATGGCTCACAATTTAGGAAGCAGTTTTTAACAGGAAAGAAAATACAGGCATTGTAAAAGCATTGGCCCTCAAATCTTGGACTTTTAATACACAAAATTCTCTTTTCAACCCTGAAAGACTGACTTTGTTCTTAAAAAAAAGACACCTGAGTAATTATCTATGCCTCTTGTGCGAAAGAGCTTGGCACATGATGGCATTGTAAATGAATATGAAATAAATAAGTTCTCCTAACAGTTATCCATGTGGATTCTTAATGGGTCTTGTTCAAAGACAAAACCTCAGATTTCAAACAATATAAAGAATGCTTAAGCGCTAATAAGTCCAAAAAACAAAAACAAAAAAAAAAACCCGGACTAGATTCACAACACCGAAGCCGTCTTCATGAAGGGACAGAGCAGACTGTTCCTCCTGAGGAGACTCGGATCCTTCGGTGCGTGAAACATGATTCTACAGGGCGATGTGCTGCGGTGGTGGCATCAAGTCGGAGGTCAGCGGTCTCAAAAAGCTATTAAAGCAGGCCAGAGGTGATTGGGTTGGATCGGTGGTGGGGAGGAGAATGAGGGACATGATCAAAGCCATCCTGGCTAATCCTTCTCACTCTGTCTATAAAATATAAATATAATTTTTATGACCTTTTCGGTCTGATCAGATTGAATTGACACTACGTTTTCTGCTCTGAATGCCCGATTTATTTGTTTGAACAGGGAACTTGGGATTAAAACAAACAACCATTTGAACCAGTAGCAATTAAAACAGGTACTGTCGTTATTGTCATAGAGGCCTTGATATTTATTATTACCGTAATTAGACTAAAATTGTGATTTGCAAATGAATTAGCAGAAAATAATTCAGCATACCCTGATGCCAGTGGAAACAAATCAAAATGATTCTATCCTTGGGTTTCACTGTTAAATACATAGTGCAACAAAACACACAGCAGTTTGATCTCAGCTGAATAAGAAGCCACAGATTTCAGCGTGGAGTCACCACGCCCCCTGGTTGGTTCACAAGAATAATAGGTTGGCCTCTTTCAGCCATAGCCAGGGGAGCAGGCTGCACATTGACGACGACAGTGCGGTTTTTGTTGCGGTGCTTTAACTCACGATGCATCTGACACCAGGAGCACCATATACAGAAACAGGAAGCTGCAATGTCCTTACAGATGGAGCCCTACAGAGACCAAAGTGAAGGAACATGAAAGTTCTAAATTCAACACTGCTTTTATTAAACTTGTCATGTGAAATCCACTGTACATCAGCTCTATTTGCATCATACCTTGATACTGTGTCTGTTTCGAATGGAAGCCCGCAGTGCCACGGCAGCCGGAGGAATAAACAGAGGTATCCCACAGGCTGTCATTATGGAGAGGTTGCACATGTCACATAATGGGAGACAGCTGTTCTCACCAAATCTTCCCGAAACCGTGCAGGCAAGGCAGGGGCAGCACCAGAAACCATAGCAACCTAAAAAACACACAGAGGCAGACCAACAGAGTGGGTCGAACTCTGGGTATTACTATAGAAGGCCCTACGGAAATATTCCCAGTGACACAAATGTGACAAATTTGTGGTGTCGATTCTTACAAGTACTCGCGTCCTCGAAGCAGTCAAAGAGGCCACTGCTCCAGTCTGTCAAGGGTTTTTCTGCCATTGGATGCTGAATTTGAGCCATTGGCGGTAAACAATGAACCCGTTGACACACTGAAATCTGAGAATAGAAAAAAAAAAAAAAAAAAAAAAACCCAAGTCAGAAACTGGTAAAATGAAATTATTACAGACAGCTCTTATCTTGGATAAGAGCTGCATCTTAAACCTTTACCATTAATTCAGTGGGAGCATGACTAGAAATGTCATTGTTGTACCACATATTTATCCTCTGCAGATGATCTGATTAGATTTTGCTGCACCTATTTGAAAAACTTGCTCAGGAGACAAAAAGAAGCTTGATTTTCAGAATTTCAACCTTCTTGCTTTCATAGAACATTTGAACATAGACAGTAAAGTTTACATAAATAAGTATTTTTCTTAAATACAATTCTGCTTTTCTGTGGATTAATGGCAAAGGAATTTTTTGGTGACTGTTACCTCCACCTGTGGCAATCATTTTTTGATTTAATATGATATGCCTTGAAATAGAATAGAATGCCTTCATTGTCATTGTATCTTGGATATATATCTATATATTTCAGAGTGCTACTCTGGTAAGGTGCCACAGTTAAAAAGCACAACCGCAGAATGTTCATTCATGTTTCACTAAAATAAAAAAATAAAATGACTAAATGTGGTCTGCATGACCCTCTCTCTCTTCATCTTATATTTTTCAATACATCATATTTCATCAAACATTTGGGATAATAATGTAAAATGTCATATAAGAAGAGTTAAAGGTCTTACCTGGTTGAGCTATACACCCTCTTGTCACCTCTGAAGCTGTGAAAGAACGAAAGTCTGTGCCAGGTCTTGTCCATGTCAGTCAGCTGTATAGAAAAATAAAATCCTGAAAAACCTGAATCTGTTCCTAACTGAGAAATGAAATCGAAAGTAAATTCTTTTGAAGATAAAGTCAAAGGAGCAGACAAGTCAAGTTTTTTCAAGCCAGTTGCCTCATCTCAGACCTAAAGATGGTCCTCTAAGATAAGATATCTAAAAGTTGCTTGGTGGGAAGTATGAACATTTCTGACTTTGGATACCGCAAATTATGGTGTCAATGAAGACTTTGTACCTGGCACTCGCAAAACTATACCTTCAATATTAATTCATGTACTGATGCTGCAGTTTCATTTGAAAGTCATGTTTAATTTTTATATATATATATATATATATATATATATATATATATATATATATATATATATATATATATATATATAAATCAAAATCAAAATCAACACTCCAGTTCAAGACTTCTTTTTATCTGATGTTTATTTATTTATGGAGTCAATGTTTGTTTTATTTGTCCTTTCTTCTCTACCTGTATATTTTCTCTTTGTCATGAATAAATATCTATTATTTTTTAATTCTCCAACAGCAGTTGAACAGATGATCACTGTAGACTGTGGAGTAAATTCAGGTCAGAGTCAACCGCTGCAGGGTGTGTCCCCTGAGTGCATCTGTCAGGTGTCGCCTGTGCGACCCAATATCTGACATTTGATGACAGTTGAGGCCTTGTAAACAAACAAAACCCTTCTCCTGCCACGTTGCAGTAACAACATGGTCTCACCATAAATATCTTGGGACCTCCTGCTATCATTGGTGGAAGAGTGTTGTGCAGTAATGTGTTACTCAATATGTCCTGTTCTCTGCCCTCCAGGTGACTCTTCAGACTATGATTTCCTGTGTTACTTTGTGTTCAGTCGACTGTGTATTCAAGTCTCTGTGTTCCCTCCTCTTCCGGTCAGTTCATCTGATTAATCATCTGGTCTATAAAACGTCAGAAAACTGATCTGTAACTATAATCTACAAAAAATTTCCTGTAGTCCAAGCTGACATCTTCAGTTGTCTTGTTTTATCTGACCAACAGTCCAATCCCTGAATATATATTTATATATTATTATAATGTAGGTTAAAGAAATCATCAGATTCGTACATTCAGTTGTAGAAAGAGCATTAAAATTTTGCATTTCCACTCTTACCTTGAAGAGGTTTCTTTACAAAGCCCTGATCTTAAGGGACACAGACGTGTTAACTGTTCTTTTACTCAGAGGAGCTGATCTTGCTTAATGAACTCTATGCATACATTTATACAGGAAAAAAATAGATAAAAAAATAAGAATATGTTAAAGTCTCTTATTTGTTACATAAAAATCTCTGCTAAATCAGTTTTGCAATTTCAATTTTTTAATTCACATTACTCACATAAAGCACATAAACAAGGGGACATATACGTATTATTAGCTATTGTGTTGTTCATCAACTGGGACTGTCCCATTCTTCTACAAATAAAAAACTTTCCCATCAAAAGAATCCAATATAAATCATGGACAAATTTTATTTGATTTTCCAAATTAAATGATTTTTTCTAGGAAAAAAAATTCAATCACTTAAACAGAAACAGGAAAGGACAAAAAGTGTAACTGTTCTCTCATGCTCTCTTTAGCATTCAAAGGCATATTTGGGAATTTTCCTCTGATCTAAGACCTTAGTTTACAACAGTGGCTCACTTTTATTAAGGCATGTAAATCATTTCTCTTTCAATAGCTGATCATATCTACCAAAATCCTGCTTTGGGACACAAATCAAAACAATTACATCACGGGGATTTACTGATAAAAACACGTACTATGCATCTGACTTTTGCCCAACACCTTTCCACAACATGGTAAGACCACGGATAATTGATCTTTGTTAAATTAAATTCCTTTAAAAAAAAAAAAAAAGGGGTCAGTATGAAGCCATAACAACCCCTGACTGACTGACAAAGCCAGCAGCAGGTGGGTTTCCATGAGCCCTCTTCGCAGGAGCAGGCTGCATGTTTACAGCGACGTTTTTGGAGTTTTTGGAGATTTTCTTCCAATGTTTCAACTCCCGATGCATCTGACACCAGGAGCACCAGATACAGAAACAGGAAGTTGCGATGTCTTTGCAGAGAGAACCCTGAAAAAAAAAAATGCCCCCATTTTTTCCCGCCATTACTTCCAGTGAACTTGCTTTATGGAGCAATCTCTCCACTGCCGGTATGGACAGTGAGCAATAATCACAGAGCCCAAAAACTCTTTTAATGTACTTATGGGCAAGTAGGATATGGCTTAAGATAAAATTTTAAAAATTTTAAATTATTCCTCTATATTCCAATACCTTGATACCATATCGGTGTCGAATGCCAACCCTCAGAGCCACGGCAGCGGGAGGCACACACAGAGGACATCCACAGCTTGCTGTTATGGCGGGGCTGCATATGTCACATAATGGGAGACAGCGGTTCTCTCCAAATTTTCCTGAAACAGTGCAGGCAAGGCAAGGGCAGCACCAGAAACCATAGCAGCCTGAAAAATAAGAGTCGAAATAAAGTCCCATACAAGCCAAGATGCTTTGTGTGGTTGAAAAAGGACCAAAATATCTTATAAATGTGGAATTATCATGAAGTTAGTTAGCTGCAAGGAGTTTGTCCTCACAAGAGTTTATGTCAGCACAACAGTCAAAGAGTCCAGTGCTCCATTTTTTCAGGCTGTTTGATGCCATTGGCTCTTGCACTTGATGACAGATATAAGAGAATGAACCTATTTACACACAGAAATCATGTGAAAAATTACGTTGCATTTCACTTCCCAGACGTTTTTACAAAGCACCTGATCACATTCTGAAGTACCTTTTTGTATTAATTTGCATGTAAATGAGAACTCACACATGAATTCCAATATCACGGAACATCAAAAGCAATACTCACAACTGTGCTATCTACCTATTGTTAGTTTTATGTCTTCTTGTGGGGTTTTTTTGCAGGGTTAGTCTGTACTGCATATCACAAATTTCAGTTTTGCTAGATCTTACATTTAACTTCAACAGATAAAGCTTTCATTTTACTTTTAGGATAAAAAAGACCATTTCTTTTTGATGGAAAAACCTAAAATTCTTACCTGATTAAAGTAGAGGAGTTCCTCTCACCATAGAAAGCTGTGAATGAATATGATTTGTTGTATGAGAGGCATCTGTATCATGTTGAGGAACTGAGCATTTAAAAAATGTTGGAGAACCTGTGCAGAGAGAGTTCCAAAATATTAGTAATGGGGTGGACACGGTTTTCGGGTTAACACAGGTGTGGCAAACCAGTCGGACACCAAATGCCAAAAAAACATCATCTCAGTCACACACAACACAAACACTAAATTTCCTTGAGATGCAGTGACAGCATGTGAATTTAATAGATGTTTGTATTCTTACCTTGCAATTCACTACCTTGAACTCAATGGGACTCTTCCCTTTTCCCCACAACCCTTTTGAAGTCTCGATTGTAGGATACTTCCTTTACACGAGTGTCACTAAAGACGGATCAATGCTCGGATTTCGTGTGTTTCATTGTAGACAAAAAGCTCTTATGCCTGTCCGGGAAAAGAACATTTCTCCCTCTCCATCCGATAAAATATATCTACTTTACCCAGAAGAAAGAGAATGAGGTTCAATATCAGGTTTAGTGATCTCACAACTGAGCCACCATTATTCATCACCACAAGCCAAATGACCTGTGGTGAAATGTGTGATGTCTCAATTGCTTATATATATATAAAACAACACTCCCGTTATTCCATCCAATCAAACTAAAAACACAAAAAATGTATGCAGACCAGCTGGCTGCTGTACCGATATCACGATATTGATTCACATTTCTTGATGATGTGATGATTTTCCTCAGAGCTTTTACGGGCGTGAATCAGAGACATCAGAAAAAAAAGAAAAAAAAAGATGGGTGTCAAAAGACATTCTCAGAGTTACCTCACCTGTGAAAGGCTTTGAATTTTCATTTCACCTTGACGGGTTAGATCATGGATGATAAGGTTTAATTAAACTATGGTTATGTCTGGCTGTTGTCAGATGTGTGTCTTTTAAGCACTTTTTAATGTAGCACATCAGGTTTTTAGGTTCACCAAGAGTTTTCCATGTAGTCTGATCTTATTTTTTGTCATATTATTAAGATAAGATACAGTTTATATTTTTTTTGAGCAATGCATAGGCCTTGTTATCTGTGTAAGTCTTTCTTTAACACCTTTATTTCCAGCTACCCCCACCCTGGCCTTTAGTTTTGTTCATGCACACCGGGCCTATCTTTGTGTGCGGTTGGGTATGAGTATTCTACAGTGTCATGATAGCTTATAAATGGATATTTTCAGGATTTAGAGGTGAAGCCGGATACAGCATTTTAAAAACAGTTTTTTTGGGGGGGGGGTTACAACAGGAGAGGATAATGACACTTCACGCTCACTTTGCCAGAAAACAAGATGACGCCGACTAGAGTAGATTCACCTGTTGTTCAGAGCGTTTTGGGTTTTTTTTTAATGGTTTTGCAGATTCACAGCTTTTTTGCAACTTAAACATCAAATCATCAGACATCATCAAATTCATTTAATCGTGCTTTGATTACAACCAGTAGATACTGTGGGAAAACCAAAAGAATTACATTCGCAATGCACATTTTGCTGATTCATTCAGTATCAACTTTTTTTTGACTTGCCAGATATATAAAAGCCACAGTATGTACCTTTTTTAAAAATATTTTTTTAGTTTCAAGTAAGCTCTATAACGTATCTTAAATACAGAGTTGTGCAGGTGCTGTCAAAGGCTTCTGTGACCGAGACTCACTGAAAAGCCTGGCAACAATGAACAGATATTCCCTTCTAAAGTTTGTGAGTGAGCTTGGCCCTTCTAATGAATCAGAGAGGGCCAGTGCAGAATATTCCTAATAAAGACACATTTTTGACTCATGTGAAGGAGAAAGACCTTGCAATTAGTCTCTTCTTAGCCAGTTGTTTAGGCACCACTGTTTCCAGTAGCCTCCTCACTAGATCCAGCCGCCCCATCCCTATCAAAGCCCTGGACAACTCTGTGACCTCTGGCGTGTTCGTCCTGTAAAGGCACCTAAGCTCGGCCTTCACGATGTCCTTAGGGTACCTCTCCTCCGCCTTTTGCACCCACGTCTCCAGCTGGGTAACGGCAGGACTTGAGTCGGGGCCTCCCTGCATGAACAGAGCTAGGAGGGCCTGTAGGAGGCAGCGTAGGGCTGTGGTGTCCGTGCTCCCTGGCCTCTCCAACTCCATGGCCTGTTTGAAGCAGTCTGCAGCGTTCTGCTCCTCGCCCTTCAGCCGGAGGCAGCGTCCTCTGAGCAAATGGAGGTCCGGCAAGCTGTCACCCAGCTTAAACTGTAGGGCATGGGACAAGCTCACCAGCGCACTATTCACTGCTCCCTCATCCACCAAAAGGCTCTCCTGGAGTGCATCCACACCCATGTAGTAGTACACCTGTTGAGGAAGACATGGATCTGAAGACCCTGTCACTGTATAAAAATATATCTCATTGCTCCCTATTTGTTAAGGCCTTTACCTGTGCCATCTCTAGGTGAGTCCGCAGACACGGACACACAGCCAGGACCTTGTCCAAGTCTTTCCTGGCCTCAGTTAGCCTCTGTCGGTCTGGGATTCCACCTTGACCATGTTTTGCCTTCTCTAGGTCCCTGACGTAGAGCATCGTATTGATCTAAAAGGAACAAATTTTGATTGCATCTTATCTCATCAGATTTAAACAAATAATTATTTCATGCAGCTGTTTGGAGTATAAAAATGAATCGTTACCATTTGTAAATAGATACAAACAAATATAAACATTTACAGCACATACCAGGTAAAAACGTTACACCTATTTGCAAAAATATGTGGCCGTTCCGGCATTGACTTGATGTTCTTGGGCTGCATTACCTTGGCACGCGTACAATAAGCCTGCCAGTTGAGCTCTGGGTCTGGCAGCACATTTAGGGCCAGGTTGCAGATCCCTGTGGCCATCTCATGTTTACCCAACAGAAAGAAGACCTTGGCCAGAAGGTTCAGGATGAATGCATCATCACTTGCTATATTTATGGCCTGAAGACACAGACAGTTGTAAGTTATTGTGGAGCATATATAGGGGTCTAGTTTCAAGGCTGAAATCGTGTTGCTGTTGCCACAGTAAATCTCTGAAATAGAACTTAGGGCGTGTATATTAAATGAAGTCATTTCCACTCATGAAAGCTGATCTTATCTCCCTAATTGTAAGTATTTTACCAGGATGTTGGGATGTCTGTGGAGATTCTCATTCATCCAGCTCATAGTTATCTTAGAAGACTTAAATCAAGGGCAACTGGACTTGGTTGCAAATTTCTTTTGAAGACATTTCGTCTCTCATCCAAGAGGCTTCCTCAGTTGGGATGTTGGGATGAGACATAATGGGACAAATACTGTAAATCTTAAAATTTTTAGAACAATAATATATTAGCCTTTGAGAAGGCCCAGGAAACAGATCTCATCAGCTAAAACGTCAAACTCAATTTTCTGCCCCAGTTATGTGTGTAGCTGCACAGCTAGCTAGAAGGTGCGTTAACCACATTACCAGTAAAGGTTGAAGACAGCATTTGGCCTTTGAAGTGTGAAAACCAAAACTTAAATGACAGTGACAACAAATCATAAAAAGAAATGAACGAATGACAAATGACAAATGATGAAGAGAAATGATGGAAATTCTACTCAATTTTGGATTCAACACAAGGAAAAATCTTTTCAGAGTAAGAGACTTCCGGAGCAGGTCCAGCTTAAACAGTCCGCACTTGTTTTTTTGTTTTTTTTAGTTCAATGTTATTTGGTGAGAGATGTAAACATATGGGTCAACTTACGGTTCCATAGCAGGATAGAGGATCGGAGCCAGAGTATCCACAGTCATGTATAGACATGGGCACAGTGGTGAACTCCTCCTTCCTCTCCAACATGATGCCAACGTAACACCAGGCTAGAGCTGAGGGCAGAGGTCAGAGGTCAGAGGTCAGGATGTTTGCTGATGATTATGCTTTGATTAAATGTTTCAATACATCCTAAATGTAAATACATCATTGATGGTAAACTAATGTAAATACATCAAAGTCTAATGATATAATAGTAAACATTTTGACAGGAGCCATTCTACATGAGCACTTTTACTTAGGTAATGCTTTGAGTTATGAACTGTTACTTGTAAAGGAGCATTTTTACAGTGTTTTACTGCAGATTTACTTGAATACAACAGAGCAGATATATTCATACAGAATCGTACTGTGTTTACCCTTGTGTTGTGCTTTCTCAGATTCGAGTGTTTCCTTGAGAAGTTTCAGTCCCTTGTTGTAGTGAGAGAGTCTGGAGTATTCAGAGTCCTCTTTGGTTTTTACTATGTCATCTAGTCTGCAGGAAGAGAATAACTTGATATAGATGATGCATTAAATAGGGCTTTGATTATTTTTCAAAATCATCTGATGTCAGTTTTGTACCTTATATAGATCGTTGCCATTTTAAAATACCAGCTTCGTTTTTCCTCTATTGGTATCTGAAAAATAGATTACATCTTTAATGACTAAGATTAAAATCACATTTACTGTGCAGGAATAGCAGGAACTTGCTTTTACCCTCAAATGAGGAAAATTTTGCACCTGTCTAGATCAATCACCTGTCTATAATCTTGGAACATAAAAATCAATTTAACTTTACTTGATTTTGGAAGTAAATTTCATTTTATATAAGCTACTGCGTTACTACTGAGTTTATTTTCATATCAAAAAATCTTTTGAGCGCAGCCATATCCTCCAGCTTCCGCAAAGCCTTGCAGAGCAGACGAGCCACAAAAGAGCAATGAATTCAATGATAAAATGATCTGACAAATTGAAGTACCAACTGATAAAATCCCTGGAAGGTTATGGGTCTCAGAATGCGGTTTAATTCTGAGTTTCACTTTATGTGTTTGTTTCCTTCTCACCAGTTGTCCCCCATAGTCCAGGGCTCTGTTGTACAATGTCAGCGCTGCAGTCAGTCTCTCTCTCAAGTCGTCCCCGTTCTCCAGCTCCACATCATATGGATAAACATAGGCCTGTTCAGCCAGGCAGCGGGCCGCCAGTAGTCTGGTCTCTTCCTGAGAGGCCTCTCCAGCATTTAATCCCATGAGGTGGGACACTTTCTCCACGCACTCCCCTGCATCCAGCTCTCTCCCCAGCTTGTCGTACACATAGCCTAGGTTGGCCCAGGCGTTGAGGTTCCCGGGGTCTTCTTTACAAATGCCTCTGGAAGGCCAAGATACACAGAGATAAGGGTTTTGAAAAGGTCTTATAAAGGTCTTGAACAGTGGAAGTCGTTTAAAAATAATCTACGATGTGAGTCATTCTTATCTTGACAATAATATATTATAATACATTTCAAACACTTTTCTTCAGTACTACAATATTTACAAAACACTTATTGTACAGGAAATTGGTGTTACTGTGAAAAGAAAAACCTTGAAGTGTTATAGCAGCAAAAAAGAACTACAAGAGCAGATGTGCACTTTACATGTAAGAATTAATCTAAAATATTAAGACAGTATTATTTATAGTTTATACGCATCTACCGTATGAAGCATGAAATAAAAGAATATGGTTATTTAAAATAACAATTAAAAAAATGAAAATAGATATGAAAAAACAGGCAAAATTAAATTTGATTAGAAATGGAATATGGTGATGGGTGGTATACAGTATCTGTATGCAGAAAACCAGGTTAGCAACTGCTACATTTTTTGAAGATGCTTGTTGATATTATTTTTTAAAAAGTCAAAACAGCTATTTCTGTGTTGTCATTTTGTTGACAGTATGTTAGTAGTACAGCCTCCTGCATATGTGGCCCAGCCTGTTATTTACTATCTGTCAAATATATTGTGTCAGGCTGCTGTGAATTTATGACAATGGTGGTCTTGATTTTGGTTGATGTTTTACTATAGTTGATAAAAGGTCAGATTACTTTGTTGTGCTGTGCTTGTGCTGTCTAGGCATTAGTGTGTGGTTGTTCTGGGTAAGCCCACAAAGGTGAGACATGTAGAATACAAAATGCAACTTCTGTGGTTGTGCTAGTCAACAGAGTGCTACAGAATCTTAAAAAAAAAAACCTTGTCAGAATTAATTATGAATGCCTAAGCAATGTCTCAAAATAATGATAACTGAGTCATCACCTAAATATTTCCTCAGCTGCATCCAGCTGTTCAAGGTGAAAAGCCAGGAGTCCCAGTAGATTTCGCACAGCGTACTGGAGATATCCAACTTCAGCCTCTAACTCACCCCGCAGGCTCTCCTGTTTTAGATAAGTGTCCCTGTGTCGCAGCTTCGCAGGCCCGACGGGGTCACAGTTGAGGCTGAGGTCCAGGTGGAAGTGACCGGGGATGTAGTCCATGTCCTCCATGAGGGTCTCAATGTCGTCTGTGTTGTCTGCTTCCATTGCCTCCCGCTGCTCCTCCGCCTGTTATTTAAAAAAAAAGAAGAAAAAAAAAAAAGGAACTTAAAGAAGTACAATCCAAATCCAGTCTGCATTTATTTTAACCGAAGATCTTGCACAAAAAAATACTTTTTCCTCCTAAGACTAAAGTTCAGTGTACTATGACAAAATTCACCCACTCCCTCTTGTCATCCAGGTGCAGACAGGTTGAACAGGTTAGGCTTGGGAGTAACTAGGGAGTGGAGTGTAAGAGGGAGACAGTTGATTACTGTGGATAAATGTTTTTTCCAGTGCAAACTTTTTACATCAAGTCTCCCTCTAGATTCTCATTCGTACCATTAGTCATATCTATTTGTTTTTTGTTTTTTTTAAATAAAGGAAATTACGACACCTCCGAGCTGTCTTTCCTTTGCTCTTTGTCTCTTTGTCGTTTGGACTTTTTTTTGACTCCGTAACAGAAATACCAACTAACATTCCTCCAAGTCCGTTCTGACAGGATGATATTCATTTATTTATGTCTTGGTTTCTGTAAAAGAAGCTGTCTTGAAGCCGTGCTCTGGAGAATGTTTTGGCCGTTTTTGGCCCCCGTCTCCCTGCCTGTGTCAGCTGAAGCCAACCCAAGAATGTGAACCATCAGGCTCAGTGTGACACGCGAAACACTGAGGGAAATGAAATCAGATGTTCTTTTTGCTTCGTCTTACTACTTTAAATGGCCATTCATTTAAACAAAAATACAATATAATTTAGACCTAACAAAAATAGTTTTATTATCGAAAGAGAAACAGGCAGCACTATGATGTGCCGTTGAAAGAACAGCTATGTGTTAACATCTGGAGGAGATATACAAATACTCTGCAAAGAGTTCAACAAACAGTGACTGTGAATCCTCAACCTGCAAATCACAATACGGGCTTAGGATATCTGATACACACATGATGAGCACATTTTTGTTTGTTAATGTTCTTGCATTCTTGTATTGCATGAACCCAAACTATTCCATCAGAGAGTAAACTTGTATAATGACTGACAGTGGAACAAAAGGAAGAAGCTGCTGAATGTTGTGAGTTTCGCAAGCTCAATGTCACAACCTTACGATGCTTGCACTGGTACGTGCCTGTGGTTCATAAACAAGGATACGGATGAATGACCCTCATGGTTGTTTGGGTTGAAGGACTTGTCGCCCACGAGGAACTGTTGAGTCTAATAGCAAATAACTCAAAGTCCTTGTAGATGAATGGTGGGATAGGTGTTAGGATGACAGCTAGATTACTGAAATATGGAGGAGGACCATATTTTCTGAACTGCCAAGAGTATACTGGTTATGAGCAGGTTTGGATTATATCAGAAACTTAAGAGATATCAGTCTACTTACTAAAAATTTAAAAAAGAAAGAAAAATCTTATCATTGGTTTTACAATTATTCTGCCAGTAGCTTGATATGACAGCTTTAGCTGGTTAAGTTTTGTGGGTCTCACCTCTGGGGACAAAATTGTTGAGAATCTGCATGTTTGGTGTCATCGTATACTATATAGTATACTACATAGTGTATTTACACAATTAGTATGTAGTATGGAATTGGTATGCGACATGGGAGAAAACAGATGCTCGCAATCCTGGGAGCAAAGAAGGCCCAACCAATCGGATTCCTATAACTAAAAAAGCACATTTTTGTTTGTGGGTAGAAACCAGATCCAATCGAGCAAACCCACTCAAACTTGGAGAGAAGATGCAAACCCACGCATAAACGCCTGAGTCAGGTTTGAAGCAGCGCTGAACCAGCTACGCTGCCCCCGAAGCACCTGGATAGAATCCCCATCAGAATGTGTTGCATAATGTGTATTTGGTTCATCAGTCTGCCTCCGAGTGGGCAGCCTTTTTCTATCCGTACAATGTGGGTGTTGCAGAAATCTGAAAATGTTCTCTCGACAACCGTTGCCATGGCGGTCCTCTTGGATACCAGGCTCATGCATGGTAACGTATCGATTACAGATGCTTGTTTGTGTGGCCGTGCAGCCATCAGGTCAAAGACAAAATTTCAACAGCATTTTGCTCACAAAAGCTCCAATTCAGATGATAGACTTTACATTCCAGCAGCTATGGGACAAAACAAAGGTATTATGGGGGAGATGTTGACCCCTAATAATCCCTCTAGCCTTCGCAGTAGGCTACTCCCCTGTAAAGTGGGATTAGGATGTGTGTCCCATATACTGGTAAAGGTTCTTTTGCTTTCAAACTAACCCCTTGTTAACCTACTTAACTGTTTTGGTGTCTGTCTTAATTTCTAGCACAAAGTGTGTTACAGATAAAGAAAAATATACATCAGGGATATGAACACATATGATATATGAACAGGAAATGTACTCTGAACATTTATTTTTAAGCAGAGTCCAAATACAACTCATTATCATTTGATTAATTTGGATCCATGGTTACAATGTCATAACAGCTGGACATACACAAAATATACAGGCCATCACTGGTGACAGAGGAGCGCTAGGTTGCTAATTTGGGGACAGTGTGTTTGTGTCAGAGCATTTTTCTGTCGTCCCTGTGTTGAACGTAAGTGCAGGTTAATAAGAGAGACCATGCATCAAAGTCCTCTGAATTCCATCTCTTCAGAGACATTACATTAACATTGACAGGAGCAGAACCGTGTAATTTGGGGCCCCTCACGAGATGTGACACTGAATACAAAGGATCATTGGATCACAGGAAAGCCCCATTAATACCAATCTTTATACCTTCCCGTCCCTTCACTCTAAGCTAAGCTCTCCCCAGCCGTTTTTGTGTAATAATGCTCCACAGCTTTGCTAAGAATGGATGGATTTAACAGTTCAGTATATGTGTTCTCCAACTGGAAACAGAGGAAAAGTAGCCTCACTCTGGTATCCGGGCTTCATGTCATATCAGAAAGACTGAGACAGCCCTAATCCACCTCAGATCCTGGCCCTGCTTTTAAGCTATTGTTTTTTAATACAGATGTCCACCCCCCTTTTACTGCAGGCTCCCTCCTTACCCCTTTTTATTCCCCTGAAACACACTCGTACATTCAATTAGTGCTCATAGCTGAGCACTCCTCTGCCTTTCTAAGCCACTTCATCACTGTTGACTACAACTGTATTTCCTTTCTTAGCCAGCTTCTCTCCGGCACCCCTGAGTGAGCATTCACAGTGAAAAGCATCTCTTCAGCTCTCCGGAGGCATTCTCTGACTGCAAATTACACCACTGAATGTCGTGTCTCTGTCTGTAACAGACGTACAAAAAGGATGCAACATTTTCAGGAATTGTAGCATAGCATATTGCCAAAAATGATGACCAATCGTATCCTTCCGTCATAGAAAAAACTGAGCTGTTTAATATCATTATCAGTCATGTGTCGTTTTTACTTTGCACTTGTGAATGGAACAATCTCCAGATGGACTTGTTAACAAAATTGTAAAATGCTTTCCTCCTTAAGCCACAGGAAAAAATGTCAGGGGGAAAAAATATGCTCACCATGCACCTAATTGAATTTAATCTCCATTACTCCAAAGCACTGCCAACACGATACGTCAGCCAACCAGTCTTTTAACCACAAACTTTAACCTGATGTATTACGGCAGCCACTGCGCCTATAGTTCCACATTTGGAACAAAACAAATGCCCAATTTGAATCTTAGTATGCAGGGAGAAGCTTGTCATGTAGAGCTTCAGGGTCTGAGTGTGTGAATAGGTGTATTAATAGTAATGTGATAGTGTTTAGTAACACAGACAGCTGTCGTGCTTCATTACACTGGATGGACTCTTCATCCATCCCCCTGGAGGGGCTGTGCCGCAGTAAGACAGCTTCTCGGTGAAATGATCTGCAACTGTTATTTGAGTTACTAAAGACTGGTACTTTTAAGAATAATTACATTTTTATTTATGTATTTATTTTTAAGTTTAACCAGCCACAAAACGAAAATTGAAAAGAGCTGAAACTGAGTGCTGGTAAAATATTTATTGTTGACTGGATATGACCTTGTGTGCTTTTTAATACTGAATAAAATATGTGTTTTGAAGCTTTAGGATTAGATGACAAGGCGTGATTGACTCATAAACAAGCAGGGTTGGTTTATTTGATCTGCCACAGAATGTGCTTTGATGGGTAACGCTGACATTCATGAAGAAAGATTGCCAAGGGATTACATGTGAGCTGCTTTGGGTCACATGCCACACATTATTGACATTGCTTTTTCTTATAACAGGCAATATACTCTATGTAAATGGATAGATTTTTGATTTGTTTTTGGTGTTTTATGCTGTCAAATCCCAGAACTGATGCTGAAAATTTTCCATGCGTTTTGTTTTCATCTTACGCTGCTTTGAATTGATGCTTTAGTGGTTTGACAGGTACATATTGTTGGATTGGCTGTTGTTATTGAAGCTTCTAATGTGCAGGCATGGTGCATATTCTGAAATTAAGTTGTGTTAAAGTCAGGCTGGGTTCAAATCATATTCAGTTCGACAGGGTCAGGGAGGCTCCCGTTGTAACTGCTGTGGGATCTACGTGGTCTATGTGCCAATATATCTAACGCGCAACTGGACCTGTGCAGACCTGCTATCAGATCATGTGGTGCATCATCATCATCATCATCACCACAGGAGTAAAAGTTATTTTGGCAAAGCAAGACAAACTGTGAATCTCTAGGAAAAAAATGTATTGCTGTTCTTCTTGACCTCCACTGCTGGTAACTTGGTGGTGCATCATGCTTGTGGAAGTGTAGCTGTTATCTGTCTCTTAGGGTCTGTTTGGGTTGATCACAATTGGGGATGAGTCTAATTATCCTGGGGGCCATTTTAATCAGGTCTGACGTTCTTCTGGTAGATTGAATCTTGACCGAATCTCTCACTTTTAGGTTTGGTTGTGTTTTTCACAGGTCCATTTTAGACTGGGCCCAGTGTTTTGGACCTTTGAAGACCTCTGCTGTACTTAATGGGAAACTGAATGTGGCAGGATACAAACACAATGCATGTAAATGCTTCTGTATACGGGTTGTTGGTGGAGCAACAGGAATCTAACAACATGTTTTTGATCCAGGACAGTGATTGACTTTCTCCTGGGGCAGAAATTTCTTCTTGGGCCCCTGCGTTTCATTATTACCTCAGGCAACTGGAAACCAACAAGTTCTTTAGTGATAACATGGCAATAAGTTTGATGACTAATTAGTAATTTTAAGAGTCATGATTTTGAGCAAAAATTCTAAAATGTCACTGGTACCAGCTTCTAAAATCAGATTATTTCCTGGTTCCCTGGTTTTCCATGATAGTAAAACCCAATTTTATCCATTTTTATTTATTTATTTATTTTTGACTGTGTTTTTGACCGACACAAAACATTTTGAATAAGAGGCTTCACGTATTGATGGGAACGTTTCACTTTTCTGACATTTTATACACTAAGGAATCAATCAATTATTAAGGGACATATCTGTCATGTCAGTGTAATGATAATGAAAAAAAACATACTGCTGGATTCCTCATTTAACGTCTTCGGGACAGGAAATACTTTAGGTTCAGACCAAAAAAAATAATAATAATAATAATAATTAAAAATTGGTGCTGCGTTTATTTTGGTAATTCATCACCCACAACCGACGCCTCCCTTTCCAGGTATTTTATTTTGGAGGTCCTCACCGGAGGCTGTGTGATGTGATTGTGGCTGACTTGACGGATGGGGAGGGGGCGGCAGCAGGGGTCGGTGGTGGTGGTGGTGGTGGTGGTGGTGGGTGGGGGTCCTCCTCTCCACCACTCTGCGGTTGCTGGTCTCTGTCATCCTGCAGGTGGAACCTGCGCAGAGTGGCTCAGAGTCGGGATCTCCACCGACACGCACGCACAAGGACGCACACACACGGACGCACAATCACGCACAGGACACGGGACTCTGGAGACAGCAGACCGTGTAGAGGACGCCACGGGAAATAATCAGCAAACTGCAAGATCTTCCTCTTCTTCTTCTTCTTCTTCTTCTTCATCTCCTTCTGCCGCTTTCACTTGATGATCCCCGGTTCGTCCGGATACGGCGGCTTGAATCCGTTTGGACACAGGATGATGACACAGCCGATGTAAGACAGTTTTTAAAACCCCGTCGTTTCTCGTTGCGCCGATGCCGTCGGGCGGTTTTTTCTCTCCTGGCGCAGCCCGACCCGACCGGAGGCGCATAGGATGCCACACGGTCCTATAGGAAGTGACTCCCGCAGCTCGACAGGCGACAACTCCCGAGGAAAGAGGACGTGATCTCTCTGCCCCGCGGGATCTCTTCGGTTAAACTGTTATTAATAATAACAGCGATAATAACAGAAGAAGTAATAACAGTAATAACGCGGACGCGATGGACGAAGGCGCCGCCAGCGAGGCCATCCATCCGGATCTGAAAGACATAGAGGTGAAGATTGGCCGGAAGACCCCCGAGGGTTTGCTCAGGTGGATGCGGGAAGAGGCGTCCTCCCACCGGGGAGACTCCAAGCTGGCCGCCGCCGCCGCCGCGCACGACGCCGGTAAGGAGACGGGGAGGAAGAGTTTGGATGAGAAGATCAGGAAGCTGAAGATGGAGATGGTAAGAGTGTGTGTGTGTGAGTGTGTGCGTGTGTGTGGCACCGCTTGTTGGACGTGTGGCCGTCTCTTGTTTTCCAGGATGTGACGCTCCCCGAAGTGGCCACAGCATCGAGCCGGTGCTGAGCCGAGGGCTGCGAACTCGAGGCAGCTCCGCTGGACGAGCTGTCGTTCATACTGGAGCGTTTAGCGGCAGACGGGGTCGTCGTGACTAAGGCATACTGAGCCTAGACCGTGCATAGGTACAACACGGTCAGATGCACAGCTCATAAACAATGAAAAACAAAACAGTGTTAAATAACATCAGGGACCCCCCCCCCCCATGTTATTTAGAAAGGATTTTCCAGTTGTGAGGTTAATCCTTCCATATAGGCTTGTTTTTATCTGTTCACATCTTGAGCATTCAAGTCTTCCATAAATAAGATTAGAGATTAAACGTCCAGAGTGCATTTATATGATATATATATATATATGTATCATATAACTGCAGGCCACTCCATTTTAACCACGGATGCCAAATTGTTACCAAAGATCTCAGCATTCGGTGCTCAGGTAACGTGAAGCCTGACAAATCCATCTCTGACAATCTGCTGACGATGGAGAACGAAAGGTTACGTTGTGGCGTCCGGAGGGAAATCCTGAGGCCTTACGCTCCTGCTCAGATCCCCGCCGAGCAGTCGGACCTTACGCTGGACTCTACAAAATGTCAGTGTCCTTCGAAAGGGTCCAGAAAAGCATAATTCGTCAGGTGGTGATGCAAAGACGCCAAATTGAGTTTTTTTAATCTTTCCACTGGCTTTTTCTTCCTCTTAGCAGCGCCGCCTGTTTGGTCGGGTTTTTTTTTTAATTGAATGGGTTTTGTGCTTGTACATTACACTGAAACTCACTTGTAGGTGGTCTGGAGCTAATGGACAACATAAAAGCAACACACGACTCAAGTCCAGGTTGTTATCGATATATTATTAATATGTACTCAAACACTGACATGTTAGCATAATGGTTTATCAGGACTATGTTGCAGATCAATTACTCACTTATCTGTTCACACATGAGTTAATGCATTTGCTACAGTTATTTGGATACCGAAAAGAGCATGATCAATATTAAATTGTTGTGCCAAAGAATGATATTGATATTTTAGACTGGGAGAAATCTGATTTAAATTTGGTTATTACCCAACTGCAATATTTGCAGCTGAAAAATAGACATGTCGCTGCCCTGGCTGAGAAACGATGTCATGGCAACACAATCTTTAAATTACCCCTGACTTATCTTTGGCATTTCTTTATCGCAATTTCTCTGCACCTTTCATCCAATATATATGCCGATATTGATATATCTGTGATAAGCTGTTGACCAATAATAGTGGTAGCAGCGCAGATTTATTGTTTTGGCTTTTAAGAGGAAACTCTCAGTACAGCTCGGTCTAAATAGATAAATGGATCTTTAAGTCTACAAGAAGAGTTACATTCATCATGTAGAGTTATGATGATATCAAGATCGTTAAACAAGAGCTAAACAGATGTTACTGTACAAAACGCTTCAGTGATATATGTAGTTTGAAACGTTTTGAAGGATAAAACATGGAGGCCTTTAGTGGAGTATTCTCTTCCCTCTTTCTAATCACAGCGCTCGTATAGATATGTAGTTTTTATCATGTGTAGCACGACTTTATTTCTATATGAAGTTAATTTTGGTGTGGCACATTTGAGATATGATCTAAGACTGCTTTTGTGTGTCACATGTTAAATGATTAACACATGTGCAAGCTTATGAACCAAATTCAAACATTTTCCTTTATTCAGCCAAGGCTGCTCTTTGTTTTGACTGAAGATTATTTCCCGTTGGGTTGTGGTCGCCAGTCTTTTTCTTCTCCAGTATACAAATATCCCTCTGTCTTCTTGCTTACCCGGACCCCACCTCCATTCAAACATGGAGGTCTGTAGCTTTAATAATGTATCACTCCACAGTTGTTTCTTTTCCCCCGCTAAGATCTCGAATGTCGGACATTTCTGTGGCAGAGGCAGGCTTGCACACAGTCTGTGGTCGCGACACGGAGCACGTGCCTTGCCACAAAACCTCCCGGACAAAGTGCGCTGTCTTCTGAGACGGCTTCTCCAGAACACATCGCTTACATCCAAACATCCGACACACATTATCAGCTTGGGTCACATGTTACGAATAGAAACTTTGTTCAACCCCTGGACTCTGGGTCTGCTGGCAATCGAAAAAGGCACTTTAGAAGCAGGAGTCTGAGATTCTTATAGAGGAAACAAGGTTCTCTCCACTGTAAGAGACGCTTACTGTGAGAAAATTATCAGCAGTGGTGCAGGAATGTTGGATGTGATTTTGCAAATATATTTATTTTACTTTGGTTTTATTTGTATTTGCAATTTGGGTTTTTTTTTGGTACAAACCAGAGCACTACAGGCACTTTAAGCATAAACAAAGTTGGTCACATTAATACTGTTACACGAGGGGAAAGTTGTGTATTGATTAGTTGATTTACCAATTGGTCAGACTTCAGGGAATGAATCGGCAACACTTTTGATAATCGATTAATGAATAAATGGATCAGTTGATATGTTAAAAAAATGACTAAATTATGTTTTGTTTTGTTTTTTTAAGTGAAGCCAGATTTCTACTGTGAATATTTAACGGTTTCCTCACTTTTCCACAAACTAAATATCTTTGGGTTTTGGCCTGTTGCACAGACCAAAGCAAAGATATTTGAGGCCGTCACCTTGTCACTAGGATAGACATATTTTCACCATTTTCTGGCATGCTATATACATAATGATTAATTAAGCAACAGGTCTCGAAGGAGTAATCACTAATGAAAATGCCAAAATCAGCATATTGTGAAAATTATAGATGAGGCTCAAATCAATTCAAACTTAAAGCATGTCCCTAGTCCTTCTTCAACATCCGTGCCGGTAGAAGTGGAACGAGAGCCTTTATGGTGACGTTGAAAATCCCCTAACAACCACAGATGGCAATGTGATGGAGGGCAGGTCCATTTGAGACCGCAGATGTGTAAATAACAGCAAGATTTACGAACCAGGCTAGAAGAAGAAATATATCTGAACTCAGTAGTGGTTATGTGGGTTTGGACCCATTCAATCACATTACCTCTCCCAGTCACAATCTAAATCAGACCAGACACAAGCGGATATTTGGTCGCCAAGCTCCTCGTCAGCCCATCCATTTCATACATAACGATAAAATTACTAGGCTGTCAAATGGGACTTAGAGAGAAATTAACTGTTGTAACCTCCAGACACTGAACTCAGCCAGTTCCGCAGTAAATATTTGACCAAAGTGCCCAGTTTGGATACACAAAGCATCCAGAGAGTTTCTATAAATCTGTCGAGAGCAGATGACCAGACTGATTTGTTAAAAGTTCTGGCCATTAATCATTTCAGCCGCAAAGGAGGGAGGATCGGGAGGAGAGGTGATAGTGATGAAGGGCCACTTCCTAACTGGAGACTGGAAACTGAAGCTTTCAGCACAGAGCCAGGTTGTTGTGCTTTTTGTGTGTGTGTGTGTGTGTGTGCGCGTGGTTGTTTCATTCATCTATGAGAGTGGTGTAGTGTAATGGGAGTGCACAAGAAGAGTTCTGAGTGCTGCACCTTCATCAGAAGCCTGCTTAGTAAGATGTGCGGTGACACATGTACAGATTGTCCGTGGAGTGATACCGAATGGAAAAGCTCACACGTACATCCGCTCACGCATACTTAATCTGAAAAAGTCCCTGGATGTATGGTTTTTTTCCCAAGTTTTCTCTAAATCCGAAACCCTTCTGTCCTGCTGTTAAGCTCATGGGATCCACATTCACGTCCACACACAAAGAGGATGTTTCGGAGTAGGTTGATAGCTGCTCCTTTCCTCATTTTGTGTGTCTGTGGGTCGTATTTGGCCCTCGGTTCCTCATTCTTCTGTTTATGTAATGTATCTGGAACCCAACAGCAAGATGATGGTTGTCAACTGTCTAATCAAGGGTGTGTGTGTGTGTGTGTGTTTGCGTGTGTGCATGTTGGGGCCACATTGTCACTGTGTCACCACCACAAATGAATTGTTGCTCTGCTTCTTGTTAACTGTCAAGAAAAACGTGACGTTACGCTGCTTTTCCCACTACTCCTCACAGTGTGGGCTAGACTTTAACAAACAAGCTGCCTTTATCTCTTGTGCGAACTTCACACTGCAGAACTTTATGTAAAACACACCGATGTGTTAGCTTGAATTACGAGGCGGACGTCGGATTAAAACACTCACACCACGTTTCAAACCTTCTAAATATTCTAACTCTTTGCTTAGTTTTTCTAAAGGGAAAATAACTAATGAAGAAAACATTTACATAACATAACAGCATAATAGTAGTGTACAGCCTTTCTCTCTTTGAACTGAGGCAACAACAAATGATTATTTTGATTAATAATATTCTTTTTTTAATTGATTCATTAATCATTTACTGTATAGAATTGCAGAAAATAGACCAAAAACAAAAGTCTCCCAGTGCTTAAGCAATATCTTCAAATAGTCCCAAACACACAGATTTGAAATGTATACAATGAAATGGGACCAAGAAATATTTGACTTAAACACTAAAAACAATAAACAAATGATCAGAGTCGTCATCACATATTTTCTGAATTGGCTGAATAATGGCTGCACAATTCCCTTAGCTTATTTTGAACAAACATATTTTTACCATCATTCTTAAAATAATGTGTCCAAGGAAAGAAAAACATAAAAAGATGACACGCATAAGAAGCTGATTTCATTAAGACGCGATCCTATAGTTGTCTGACATCTGGCTTTTGTATAGTGTGTTCTGTGTTTTCTCAGTGCTTTAGGCTCAGTGTGGTAGAGAGCATTTTAAAGCACTGCCAGCTGAAAGCAGAGAAACGTTGTTATCAAGAATTTTAGTTTGGCTTATGCATCTATGTGGGAACAGTTTTCATGCTTCTGTCCTTTGCACAGCTGTCTGATGGAAGACACACTCTCCACTGATCTAAACAGATACAGAGACACTCCTCCAAAACCACAGAGGACTGGCAGTCTGCCACGAGCAAACACAAACACACACATACACACACACGCACACACACACACACACACACACACACACACATAAACACACACACACACAGGCCCTCTGAATATTAGCTGCTTTGTACATTTTTATTCACGATCAGCACCTTTATATATATATTTTAAGCTATCAAAGGGAAAATATGTTATTTCCCAGGGTATATCAGACCCCCCCCCCTTTTTTTTTGTCCTCGTCTCACCATCTTTTCTGTAGCTTTTTCTCACTGTCTGTCCCTGTGTTCCACCTCTGGGCAGATGAATGTCGGTGCAAAGTCAGCTTTGAGCGCAGAGCTGAGCTTTAGGGAGTCAAAATCTTGTCTGTTTAATCTTCTCTCCTTCCACTGGCTGTCTCCTCACAGAAAGTGTCAGTGTGAGTTTGTCTGACTAAATCCTCGCTGGATAACCTGAGGTCCTGTAATCTTCCATCGCATCTTGTTTACTATGTTTCATTTCCCCCCTTTGTCGCTCTGATGCATGTAACTTACCAATGAACCTGAAAGCACTTCTCGGGTTTCACCGCAGCTTGAGCATTAGGATTCATCGAATGCATAGGAGGAAAACCACAACCAGGTCTCTGACGGTGACTATTTAAGATTCTCAAGTCTTCTTATGTTACATGGGCTTGTCACTTACATTTTGACAGCAAGTCTTTTTTGTGAAAACAGATGGACGAGGGGAGAGAAACAGGCAGTGACTGCTGATGAGATTGGGCCTTTTTCAATCCTCTTACATCTACTACACAGAAAATATTTTGGATGGCTGTTTAAACCCACCAACACTGAAGAAGTGAAGTGAAAAAGCAGTTTTGCTTTTTTTCTTGTTTTTTTCTCATTTTTTTTTTTTTGGTCAAATCAGGACTGAAATGCAGTAGAATTTTTTTTTTTCCATCTGTGTCGTAATATCATGAAACATTTAATTTTCAAAGAGAATAAAAGATGATGAAGACGACACAGAGGAGAGAAAAAGCCGGAAGGACGGTGTTGTTTTTGTTTTTTTTCCTGTCAATCAAACGCAGAAGACAGAAAATGTGACAGAATTGGAGAACAGCAAGGATGAGTAGATATTTTACACAGGATTCAGAGGTGACCACAGACAGATGGAGCAGCTGGGGGTTTATAGAGGGACAGGCTCTGCAAGGACGACGTTATGTTTGCAGAGGGCCTGAATTAGACTGCGAAGGTGAAACGACAGACAGTGACACCAGGGGGACAGAGAGAGAGAGAGAGAGAGAGAGAGAGAGAGAGAGCGAGCAGGACTGTTTATCTTGCTGGTGCACGGGAGAATGAGCTTGTGTGTGTGTGTGTGTGCTGTCCTCGCTGGCAGTGATTCAGCAGTCTGTGAGGCGGCCGTGCGACACTGGGAAGCTGTTCTCGCCACATGGGATCGTCTGCGTCACGGATCGTGCTTCATCCGTGCATCATCTTCGGTGCGCTGCACCATGGTCGTCTTGGATGTCTGTGTTTAAACGCTCAGTTCCTCAGTGCATGAGTGAAACTGTATTCACACACTAACCCCCACACACACACACACACACACACACACCCCAGTCTGGAGCTCCTCGATGCATTTTAGCACATTAATGAGGGGAAAGTGCTGTAATGTCTGAGATAAAGCTTAAAGGGTAATTCAGTTTTATTACAACTCCCATTTTATTTCCATGGCAATTTATTTAAGATAACATTGACCATAGTAATTGATGAGTTAATTGCTACAATGAAGGCTAAAGATGAAGAAACACGAGCAGTCAGCCGTAGACTGTTTTTTGGGGGGGGTTTTAGAAGAGCTTGTCATGAAAACATCTTACAGGGTAGACATTTTTGATTAAATGAAAATTTTTTGTTAACGCCAAGTCGGTTGTTTCCTTAGAACTTCTTGTGTGGGGACCATGTTAACCCATTATTCTTGTAAGTTCCATCAGTTGTATTTAGTTTATTGATGAATATAGATGAATTTTCACAAAAGAAACTCCTCCATTTAAACCCCGGCGCGTACGAATTACTGATTTACGACTGGAAACTTTATTCTTCATTTATGCTGAACTGTTTCTTTGTAGACACGTTACACGTTTGCATGTGTCGCTCACCTGCTATCCTCGGAATAAAAGTCTCAAAGTCATGCCATCTTAGCAATTTGGAATTACTGGAAGCGTACCAACTAATCATTCTCAATTATATCCATAATTATTACCAGATTATCTGTTTCTTTCCAGGTAACTTGGTAGGAGATTGTGTAAAAATAGATTAAAACAACAAATAAAATGTCACCAGTTTGTTTTAAGAAAGATCTGTAACACAGTGAAATCTCACTCAGTTAATTGAAATTATAAACCGTTGCTCTGACGAATATTGTTCGCAGTGCACACACACATATGTTATTATGTACCGGATATAAAAAAGGCAGGAAAATGAGCTTTCCAGAATCCTAAGGGTCGGCCAGGAGGTGCCTGGCCTCGTGCCTGAGCAGGAAAACTGAAATCTGTTTGGCTGTGTACCGAGGGCCAAAAAAATGCGAAAAAGATGATTAATGGGGTTTCAGTCCTTAAAGCTGGATTGTCCTGGTGCTCCATCCAACACTCTCATCCTGACTGCTGTCACATAAAAACCTTTGGCCCCAATTTGACCTTTCACATTTGTCAGGGCCCCTTCTTTATAATAAGTATGTTTGACCTCTTTGCATAATTAAAGGCTCTAATCAGTCTGAAAAGAATGAAAATTATGGGGATGAAAGAGAAAAGTCCTCCAGCAAAATACAAGACCAGTTGACGTGAATGGAAACTGTAGATGCATGTAGGCATACTAAAAATATACTAAAATACATACATATTTGGGGCTCCAAGTAATGATTAATCTGCCAGTAACTTTTCCAATTAGTCAGTTAATCGTTTGGTTTATAAATTAAATGTCAGGAATATGTGGGTTAAATGCTCATCACATCTTGGTAAAGCTCAAGATTAAATTTTCAATTTGCTTATTTTGTTTGGCCTAAGCTGTGAAACCCAAAAGATTTTCAGTTTAATATGAAGTAAGATTAAAAATAAGCATCAAATCCTCACAGCTGAGACACTGGAAGTGCAAGATATTTGGAATTTTTGCTTGAGAAATAGCCTGAATGATCAATCACTTATCAAGTTGATGATTAATTTTCTGTCGATTACCTAATAGATTAATCAAGTAATTGTTTTAACTCTAACTAAATTGCAATTCCTTTTTACATATATGTTAATGATGGACAGCATACAGAAGAATCCTTATACATGCTGCTTGCGTGTATTTAACGAAGTTAAATGCAGCTTTTTCCACTAAAAGAAAAAACAAAAGGAGTAAAATATTGAGTTGTGAAAGCAGCGATGAACTTACGGGGTCTGCACACTCAGATGGGCCCAGCTCAGCAGCGGAGTGAGCTCGGGCCGCTGGTGCACTCAGCTTCGTGCCAGCTCAGCACTGACAGGCATGGAGCTACTTTCCTTGCCACCCTTATTAGGCACTCGGCCTCAGCATGCCAAAAAACCCTCAACCCTCAGACCTGAACCCCGCCCCAGATGTCTGAGTGCCAGGACACCAGCGGGTTTACAGGCACGCACGTACACCGAACACACACCGAACACACACACACACACACACACACACACACACACACACACACACACACACAGCTGTGGTTTTTGTTGATCTTCTACTCTTATTCATCCAGTACTCCTCCCTGCTCCTCTGTTTTGTTTCATGTACAGTATGGGATGGATGGATGGGATGGATAACCATAAGAGATGTGTATATATTTTCTAGTCAACCCTCTTCATCTCTTTGCTCCTCACCCCATTTTGTTAGTTAGCACACAGTGTGACGTTGGCATCGGCACATCCCAGACCACCATCTCAAGCACTTACTTTCCTGCGAATAAGCTCCCCTGAAAAAGTTCCAATTTTCTGTCTCATCTCTTACCCGAGGTGTCTTTTCTTCTCCACTGATGTGTGTTGTCTCTCTGTGTGTCTATGAGTGTTAAATCAATGTGGGGATAAACATCTCAGCCGCATTTCGGTGACTCATCTCCTCTCTGTGGACAGAAAGTTGGCGCAGACAAGTTTAAATATCTCTGTATATTTGGATTAACACTTGGGTTTCGGTTAAAATCAAAATTGTGCTTGGGTTACGGTTTTGGTAAGGGTTGGGTTTAGGCTTGTAGTGGTTATGGTTTGGGTTCAGGGAAAACCTCTGGGGACTTGATGTTCTCACAAGTCACATAAACAACGAACCAAGGCAGTGTTAGGTAGATCTGTAAAGCCGCTACAGGTGTCAGACCTGTAAAGCCATTGGCTGTGATGATACCTAATAAATCTGGTGTGGATAACAAGGTGGGCTCCGAGTAACAGGAGCCAAACCGACCTTGCTCAACATGAGAAAGCAGTATTATCTAAGTAAGTGGTTCAAAGCCTTTGGGGCTTGGGATCCTTTAAAAGAAGCATTTCTGATTCCACATCAAAGCAGATCATGGCTTAAACCAGGACATACGAGCGGTTCGACCAAACAGTGACTTTTTTCTTTCTGATTGTATCATTTGAAGGATTTTATATTAATATTATCATTTTGGACAGGGACTTTTTTCCCTTTTTTTTGTTCTCTCATATGTCACCTTGTGACTCCTCAGATTTATCTCTAGGGATTTTAACATCCGCGCTGGTAACCGCCGATCTAAATCTGTTTCCTACAGTGTGGTTTGTTTAACCGCGATGGGCCTCACACAGAGAAAGATGAAGGGAAGCCGTTGAATTTGAGAGGAATAAATGTGCTCAACTGGTTTTCCCCTGCAGCCTCTGGCGTTCACAGTCTCGACTGGTGACAGGTTCAAAAAAAGGTCCGCCACCACCTACACACACTGATGCTGTATGAGGGCTATTCATTTCTGTTCTTACAAAGTGTTGTCCTTGTAGATGGAAGAAGATCAGGCTCTTGAACATACTTTAATTAATTGTTTCGGGCAGTACAGATCAATAATGACAGAAAAACTGTTAACACTTAATCTAAGATGATGCATTGCTCCACGGGAGGTTTAACTGCTGATGCTGACATTGTGCATGACCTGAAAGGTCATAAGGCCCCTATGCATGAAAGAAGAGAGCTACAAAAGAGCTCTCAAAGGTCCGCAAAGGTCTAAGAAGCTTAGCATCCTTGTACATCTACCTAAGATTAGTAAAAATGCTACATTTGAATATGTTTCGCTGTAAAATGATCCTTTACGCAATCTATAAGAACCAATTAACTATACCATTTATGGCTTGTTCATGGATATGCAATGTTTGTGTATTTTGTCTGGCTGGGATTCCTATGAATATGGCCCCTGTCATTTAAATATATATTTGCCCTATAACATGGTGTGTTATGCACTCTGTATACGACGGTTTAGTAAAAACACACTTGTAGAAAGTAATTACATTTACTCAACTATTGTACATAAGTATAAATTTAAGGTACCTGATTTTGGAAAATTACTTTGTAAATTAAGATTTTACATAGAATATATACAAAGTATGATGCATTTTCTCAGATTAAACTCCAACAGTTTAAGAGTAAAAGTACTGTTGCCATTTTGACCAACTACGCTTCAACAGTTAAAACTATTTACAGCTTATTTACTCAGCATATTATAGTGTATCATTCATTAGGGGCACCTTTCTGCATTTTGTATTTCTACTAATATTTTAAGTAATTTTTTTATATGACAGTCACATACTTTTACTTTGGTACCATTTTGAATGCAGGACTTGTAATAGAGTTTTTTAAAAGTCGGGTTTTCCTTAAATCAAACGAAGGAATTTCCCACCATCAATGGTAAAACTTTTTTTTTATGTTTAGATGAATGTTATAATCATAGATAGGACACATAATTACAGTATGCAAGTCAAAACATTTGGTTTGTTCATATATACACTCTACAAATTGCACATTTTATGATATGATCCCAGAAAACAGAGCTGCAGTGGCCTTGATGACACAGTAAGAGATAGACACAAAAAGTAACAGAGAAAAAATGTTATTTGAAGGATTCTGTGCAATAATGAGAGGCTAAAGGCTTGAGCAGCTTTGAGAGAGAGAGACAGAGAGAGGCTGGTTATCTGCAGAGAGAGGTAGAGATCATCAGGCCAGGCTTCGAATGTCGGTGCCATATGCACTTCACCACAGACCTCTGCTAATGTATTCTAGGGAGGAATTTTCCATGACTGCAGCCGTCTTTTCCCTCTTATTCACCATTTAGCTTTTTCAACCTCCCTCACATCAGAAGACAGGAGTTGCCACAATATTTCTGATAAATGATCACTTTGTTTGTTTTTATCAGATGACATTGTGAATAAAACAAACATTTGTGCATTTACACGTCTTTTCAAAGCCTTACTCATGGAATGTGGTGTCTTTTTCTCGATTTTTCTAATGTGACATACTTTCCACTGTATCAAATTTCTATTTCTCAGTAGCCTTTCTTTCACTGTTGCTTTTGGTCATATTTCTTCTTAAACGCTTAATCCACTCTAAAATCCTCTCTAGTAAATCTAAACCTTCCTTTTCCTCTTTGACCAGTTTGTCTCCCTGTCTGTTTTCTTTTATTACCATCTCTAAGAGCGTTTTCAACTACCTTTACCTTTGTTTCCACATTAGTTGCAGCTTACCGTATACTCGACCTGCCAGCTTCTGTTATATGATTCTTCCAATTATGGTAATTTGCTAAGGTTTAATAGCATTATAATGTTGTTTGCACTTGTCTCTGGCGCCAAAGCTGACTGCTTAAAGTAAATATCTGAGTCCTAATGGTTCTCCAGGTTCAGTGTGTGTCTTTTTCTCATATATAACTTTTTTCTGCCTTATTGCAAATTGCAAAATATCCAAACATAAGCGCAATAAAAAATTAAAACCCAACATTCAGCGTTACTGTGTCCTTGTAATTCCATCGATGTTGCTTTTTTTTTTATTTCTCCTCAGGCCCACTTGCGCTCAGTGGACGTGAAGATCTTGCAGCAGTTGCTGGCAGTCCATGAAGGTATTGAGGCAGTGAAATGGCTGCTGGAGGAGCGCAGCACACTGACCAGCCGGTGCAGCAGCCTCACTAGTAGCCAGTACAGCCTGGGGGAGGGCCCTGACACCTCCTGGCGGGGCTCCTGGAGCAGCCTGCAGGACCCTAATGACAAGTTGGACAACATCTCCATTGGTAGCTATCTGGACACCCTGGCAGATGACATGGATGAGTACTGCCCCTCCAGCTCGGAGTCAGTCATCTGCTCCACTGCACCGCTGGTTTCAGAGGCTGTTGCAGGGGGCCGGACAGGAGGAGGCCCCGGGCCCACAGTCACAGCTGCAGGGACAGGAGCAGGAGTAGGGGCGAGGTCTGGTACTGGCCCTGGGATTGGGATTCGGGCTGGTGCAAATGAGAATGGAGTTGTGGCTGGAAATGGGACAGAGGTTAAAAGTGGACCAGGGACTGGGGTTACCGGTGCTGTCATTGGGACCGGGACTGCTGGGTCTGCAACCGGGAAACCAGCTGTTCCCGTCAACCCTCCCCAAACCGAGTCCGAGGGCCCCAAGCAAGATGCGCCCATGTGGGCCAAGGCTGGAGAGGCGGGCAAGGGAAGCCCCATTTCTAAGGACAATATCCAGTCACAATCCGTTAAGGCTAACGGCGTCCTGGAGAAACCGACCACACAAACAGGCAGCCAACAAACACGCCCCAGTCTCACTGAAAAACTGGGGACCAGCCAGAGTCCCAAACTCAAACCTTACAAAAACGGAAAAATCGAGTTGGATACTTGCAAAATGAATGGCAAAAGGCATTTGGAGTACGACGCGCACTGGCGGTGGGTGCAGTCGCAGGAAGACGTGACGTTTCTGTGAGAAGGATTAATGACAGAGGGGACTGAATCCACTATTGACCCCTCCCTCAGTAACATCAAAGACCAGATCACTGAAGGTTAGAAGAAGCGTGAACTGCTGTTGGTAAATGCACATAGTGAGGCTTTCTTTGTTGAAAGACACTGGGTTTGATAGACAAAGTTGTTCCCTCTGGTGACTGCACTAACTTTCTGTAAAACATTGATGTCAGTATTACGATGGATGCACATTACAGGATTTTGACCATAGTGAGCCGAACTGTGTGAAGTTTGAGTGAAGCCAAACTTAACATAAGGAAGACTTATCAAAATTTTTTAAATCCTGTGTCATAGTTTTTCTCAGGGGCTTTCTTGGTATTCCCTGATTTGATTTGATTTCATTTGATTTCCCCTAGAAATAAAGCACAGTGAGATCAACTGCTGGAGAGAGAGCTGAAACATGATTTCAGACTGACGTTTGGTATACAGTGTCGAGTAATATAATCGGAAGATTTAATATATAATTTGACTTTCTCTTATTCACCAAGAAAATAATTTCCACTTTAAGTCTGTAAAAGAAAGATTGCCCTTCAATTTTTTTCTACTGTACATTCTAATAAACATTTTTTGGTCCCTCTACAACGTTGGTTCCCAGCCATTTTGTTTTGTGACCCCTTAGAATGACAAAAATGTGGCCTCTCATTATTAGTTATGGCCCAACTGTGGTGATGAGCTGAGAGCAGTTGAACCAGAGGAAGTATTTTCCCCACTTGATTTTTTTATTTGACGGTATTTAAATGAAGTAGGGGGAATATCCAGTATTTCCCAAGAAAAAGTTAATTGTTTGTCTGTCATATTTCTTCATTTTTCTCTTGGGACTCTTTGGCAAGTGCTGACCTCTGGGTTGGGAACCACTGCTCTACAGTCATCACTGCTTTCCAACCATAAACAATAGCCCAGAGAAAGCCCGCTGTACTGTATTTACAGCAGTAGTAATAGTATAAAACCAAAGTTTACCCCTGTATCAATCCCTCATGAAAGTCACAAATAAAATGTATTGTATAGTCCCTTACTTTTGGCGATGTAACTGAACACTACCAACTGTTATAGACATTACTTGTTTAGGTAGTAACAAAACAGTTTAACAGGAATATTGTGATAAAATCTGAGTGTTTTTCTGTGCAAACACTTATATGAAGAACAGTAGCTGATGTGAATAACACAGAGGACCGAGCACTGAGGTCAGTCGACTTTTCCCTCACAGAGAAATAATGGACCCACTGTTAGCATTTGTGTATTTGTGGAGCCGATACCTTCAGTGATTAACCAGCCATCTGCAACCTCCAGCACTGTATATTCACTGAATAACACTACAGCTACTCTGTGCATCGGGTACTAGTTGTGACTTGGTTGTAGGCCAATCCCGAATAAGGCTGACTATTCTTGTTTTATCTTTTCAAGAGTTACAGTAATCTGTGATAGTTTTTAAAAGCAGATGTTGTGCCTGATTGGTGTAAACCCTTTACTACATACTGTATGCCTGTACTCTCCCTCCTAAGATCACAGCACTGTTGTTATGATGATCTGAGTTTTCCTGACTGATTTTTTTTTTATTTTTTAAAAAATTATTATTATTATATTTGCCTTGTCCTGGCCGCTGCTTGTGTATACAAATGGCTAGACCAACCGTCTGTGTGCTCTTGAGTGTGTCAAGTGGTAAACGTCTTAAATTGGCTGGGTGGATATTGCATGCCCTCTTGCTGAGAACTTTATTGGCTGAATCGTGAGAAATGCGTGAAAAGCCCAAAACAATCAGAAAAGAAAAGCAATATTTCTTGGAGCATTTCTACCAGCTTACGTAAAACTGCCTCTTCTCGGCAAATGAAAATGAATATTTTCTGTTCTTCGGGAGTTTGAAAGACTACTAACAGGGACAGGACGTGTGTGTGTGTGTGTGTGTGTGTGTGTGTGTGTGTGTGTGTGTGTGTGTGTGTGTGTGTGTGTGAGAGAGAGAGAGAGACAGATGCCAACTGTCTGCCTGAACACAGCTGGCCAGTTAAGGTTCACATAAGAATAGACGAGTCCCAAGGGTCTTGAAGTGCTTTCGGCCCATTCCTCACAGCTTTACTACACCTCTTAGCAGACTGCAGTCAGTCACGTTAATGCTGGTAGTGCAACACATTTCATATACGGAGGATATATTACACGACTCTCTGAAACGCTAACATTTAATGTGATTTTGTCTCCTCCCTTATGTAGTATCATTGTGCACTTCTTTCACTTGAGCTCTGTCATTCTAGTGCTGGGGATTTTTTTTTTTTTTTAAGCTTTTAGGTTCAAGATATGAGCTTTGACACTGATACCTGTTTTCTTTTTTTGTGTGTGTGCAAGTAATTCTTGCATTTACCCAATATTTGTTTAACCACCCATTTTAGCATTTGCTAAGCTCTTTTCCCTCTTTAGTTCATGTTGCCTGCCATTCTTCCCTTTTTCCGTGTAGTTAATAATGGCGGCGGGGAAGATTTAAGGACAGTACACGACAGAGCTGCTAACGTTGGCCTAAACTCTGACGCCGTCCAGGATCGATACACTGCATGGTATCATAGACACAACTTTTTTTTTTTTTTTTTAATGTAACCTGTAACCCAACAAACTACTTCACGACTAGTTTTAACAATTAGCTAACCCTTTGTCTTGGAAGTAGCCCATCTACTCTAGGTATTGAGCTAGTTAGGCATGCATGCTAATGATTGACTTTACAGCAGGAAATTGATTAAACACACACACATACGTTTTGCATGCATGAATCCAGAGTGTGCTGGCCTGCCATTTCTAGTTGAGAAACGGGGTTTAGCAAACGGTCAATAAATGAGTCTTGGCTTTTGCCTGCAATAAATATAATGCAGCTCGTTATTATGACGTGTAGACTTGGAGTCAAGCATTGCCAGTCCATCTTAGTTCACTTTCTGCTGGATCTCACTGTACAGAAATTCTATCTCCACGGGCAGCTACAGAAAAGATGTCAAACTCAGCATCTCCATTTGTTTGAGCCACTGAAGTGTTGCCTCTCTCCTCCTCCTCCTCCTCCCACCGCCATTCTTTTCATCCTACTTTCCACCGCCACATTGGCTTGATGGAAATGTTCGGTCCGTGCCAACACACACATCATGCACACACAATGCACTCTCACTGGAGACAGCACTATAAAACCAGCACCACAAAAAACAGGCCACTCCTGGAGACCGGCAAAGGAAAACTGAGCTAAAACTGAACCTTGAACTCTTGGACGAGTTGGAACCAAACTTTTCCCCCTCTAAACACAAATAGAGCCTCTTGCCAGTCTCTGGATGGGTATTTCAGCCGTGGTATATCATGCAGCCTCAGTATAGACACGAAGTCATTTGAAACCTCCTTCCCTTTTAACATATGTGTTGGCTGTTAAGTTATATCACATGCCAAAGAAGCTGTCTGCTCCGTTAGTTTGTGGTTTTCTTTCCAAATTAACCGAGCCATATGGGGGGAAAAAAAGCTAAACTTTAGTGCAGGGAACAAACCTGTAAAACACATTACATCAAGCTATAGTGTGTCTTTCTTAAGATATACTTCAGCTCACGATGGTTTCATGTGTTTTCACTGGGCACCTCGAGTCTAATATTGGAATAACAGGGTTGTTTTAACTGCCCTTTGGCAACAGTTTAATGAGCGCTGACAGCCTAGGTGCCAGGGGTGATCGTTCGTGGCCTGATTGTTTTTGAAAAGAGGCGGATGATAATTGCTCTGTGCATGAGCAAGAATGGAAGTGCCACTAACTGGCAAGCTTGTGGAAAATACCTTTAAGTCAACGCTGAAAGAAATGTCTCTCCTCACTCTCTAGTAGTTTTTAGACGGTTTGAAGGTAAACACGACCCAGCAGGCCGGCTCCCAAAAATTCCTCCGCTCCATCCTCCTTCGATGTCCGGGATTTGTCGGATGCCCAGTGCGCGATGTGTTTGCCTTGGCGTCAGGTGCCGGGCGCCCTCCGGCTATTCTGGGCACAAGACAAACAGCCATGATTACATAGACGAGTGGATATCCACACGGTTGTCATGACAATGAGACCCACCAGGCTTCAGCTCTAGTGGCCACACAAAGCAATGTAGACTGCGGTTACAGCAGTATGATATATTCTTTTTAAAATCTACTAGTACTGCATAGATTAGTTATAAGCTACTAACAAGAACAAATTTTGATTTACCGGGTTGTGAAAAATGGCTGCAGATGATCAGGACCAAAATCAGTTTATTAACAAATGAACACATAACTTTCATACTTGGACACTTGGTGGCTCAAAACCCATTAGCATTGACCAAAAAGGATCGATACTAATCAACGTGACCTTTCCCGTGAAAGATCACAAGAAGCAAAAAAGCATTTTTCTCACAATGTTTTCTGATTCTTTTAAGGACTTTAATACTGTCATCTTAACACCAGCAATAGAACTGATGTTAGCACTGTCTCATATTTGTCATTTGTCTCAGTTATACCCCGAATTTTGGGACCTAATTTATTTTATAATTACAATTGACCTGTTAAGCAGATGTCAAATCCAAAAAAATGTAATTGTGATTTCTCCTGTTGGAGTCTCTCTATAAATTTGTCTCTTTTTTTTTTTAACCATACAAATTAAAATTTTTGGTTCCTCGTCACCTGGCACAGGAAAAATTTTGGCTTTAAATATTTCAGATATGGTAATGTGTTAAAATATTTAAAAAGGGACTGTTGGAAGTCCTTGAGAAGGAAAACATTTTTTTTTTCCTTCTAAACTTCTTCCATTTTCTATCAACACCTGCTCAATCGATCCAGTATCTCACCGGAAAAAAAACAAAGGTCAGAGAGGAAATCCAAAGGGGAAGACGGCTAGATTAAACTAGCTCACTGTATTCAAGGCAGTTAAAAACAGCTCCACCTCAAGCAGCTCAAGAGTAAAGTGTAAAAGTAATAACATGCCAGTCAAGGGCCAATTTTTCTGTGCAACAAGTACTTTAGTTTGGGTACTTCAGGTTTAGTTGATGATACTTTTGTACTTTTATTTAAGTATGATGTTAAATGCAGAACCTCTACTCATAAATCAAGTATTTTAACACTCTTGTGCCAGTAGTTTTATTTAGGTGAAGGGCCTGAATACTGAGTTATCCACCACTGGTCATTGCTGATACCGATTTTGCTTCCTTTTTCTCACACTCCCCACTGCACTGTTCAGCATTCATACACAACACAACCCAAAAAAGCTGTCAAGAGCCCCCTTTTTTTTGCCTGCTAGTTTTTGACCATTTTTGAGAAGCTAAAAGACAGATTGTTTGTGTCTCCCCGGAGGCAGAGTAGAGGGAGAAACAGTTAGCTGACCAGTGCAGCACACAGCATGCCGCTAAGAGGAAGCTACCACTCCCGGTGTCCCACTGTGTTTCTTCCTTCCTCTTGTACATACACAAACACACACAAGCACAATTTAGCCCTGGACTGACATGGATCTCTAGGTACCTGACAGCTCCTCAAAGAGAGCGCATTTCCTTTTCTTGAATCTTATTTATACTTTATCCCTGTGTGTGTGTGTGTGTGTGTGTGTGTGTGTGTGTGTGTGTGTGTGTGTGTGTGTGTGTGTGTGTGTGTGTGTACATTCTTTATTCATATCCAAAACTGCTCAAAACAGATGGAAGTGAACCGAAATAAACTCCAGTGAGGGCGTACTGGGCTCTGAACAGGGTCAAACACTTAGGCAACAATAAGCCTAGAGGCCTGGAATATAAAAGCCCCTGACACCAACTGCAGCACACTGGATCAGTCGAATCGATATCTTGCTTGAGTGAGTGAAACAATTTTTAATTTTACGGTCTGATGATGCATTTTTATTATTTTGTTATGCAACATGCCCAGAGAAAAAAAAATATTATTTTTTTCTTTGTAAAGTGGAAATGTTTAACAAATACCTGATTATGTCATTGATGTGGAGAATTATATTATGCAGTATGTAAATTATACAAGCTTATCCAATGATTAAAGATATTTTAAGTGTTTTTGCCTGTGCTTTTATTTCCATATCAAACAGGGAACGGGGGGGGGGGGGTCACATTAATGTTGCTCAAGAAAACATCTCATTCAGCTGTTTGACCTCTTGATCCTTTTAGTTTTAAGAAACTCTTGCAGTGTATCAAATATTTCTCACGAGAAAAATAAAAAATTCAAAACCGAACCCATGCCAGCCTTTCCTGATCAGCAGCTGATTTTTTTTTTCCTCTCCTGACCCCTTAATGTAAACTACTCTGAGGGCTTTCAGTGAACCTTTTGTAAATTCATAATCAATACTTGGCCCTGCTCTCCAAGAAAGGTTTTTCAGTGAGGATCCATTATCTCTCAGAACACTCAATAGCCATTTCCCAAAACAGTTTTAAAGATGCTGCAGTATGCTGATTGATGAAACTAGAGCCAGCAGGTAACACTAAGAAGGTGTATGGATAATCAGAAAATTATTAAAATTTGATATAAGATAATTCAAAAGTATATTTTGATAAATACATTACACTGTTTGTCTTTAGACCATTTTTCACTTGAGAAGTAATATGTGCAAACTTTAAAATAAAGGTATCCTATATAATACAAATATATATATTTCAAGATAAATTTGGTCTTATCTGAAAAAAAAAACGAATAACTCATTAAACAAATAATAATTAAAATTTAAAAAATGTGGTTGAGGGGGTTTACAAAGGAGGGAAGATGGAGATGTGATGTAGTGGATCAGTTCTGCAGATCTGAACAAACACTGGTTGGGTTAACAGACTGAGTGTGCAGGAGTCAAGGGGACAGGTCTGAGGAAGCCCCCTGCGTGCGTGGGAGTCAGGACACCCAGCTGTCGGGGCTCAGATGTGGGTTAGTGAGGAGGGAAAAGTGCTGTTTGCCAAGAACAACCAATACCGGTCAATCAAGGGGAGTACTTTTCAGGCCCTTTGCTTTTTTTGGCTGCTTTCGTCTGAATCAGCTTACTGTGGGCATCACCCCTATCCACCTCTATCAATCTGATTTCGCCACAACCTCTTAGAAGAATTATCTTTCTGCTGTCAGCTTGGGAGGCTGTCAGCAGTCGTTTCAGTCAATTGACTTCCACCCCTCCACAGTTCATCAGAGTCAGCCCAGAGTTTGATCTGACTCCAGTTCCAGTCTAATGAGCCTCTCAGCAATCCTGCTGTAGCCCCCCCCCCTCCTCCCCTGACCAAAATAAAATCCTCTGATCCCCACCACCACCAGTATTTAGACATGGTTTCACTTTTTTTAATATTATGCACTCAAACATTATAAATTAATTTTCTTAATAAGCCACATTGCTGGGATTCTGCAGTCTCCCTCCACACATCCTAGTGTGCCATGTGTTCCCTGCCAGGGTGGAGCTGGTCAGCTCTCCACTGGTTTCACCGCTGCCTCACCTGCACAGCTGCCACCTATCATCTCATCAGCCATGCTGATTAAATCTCACCTGCCTGCAGCATAAAAGACCTGGCCACATTCCCAGTATTGGCCACAAGTATCAGCTACCTGGAAGTCGTCGGCCTCGCCCTGAGAGTGTTTGTGTCAGTTCAGGTGAAACAATTAATCTTACTGCATGCATAATTAACCTCACGTCCTCTGCCTCTCCAGCTACGCAAACTGCTCAGCCCCACCCAGAGTCGGCAACTCAGACTCCTGCATCCCCATCTTCATCTGTCAATCCCCCATGCCCAGACATCTTCCAGTGGCTCAGAAAACGGTCTTATGGGCAACCTTGATGCTCCTCCAACCCCTGAGGAGCCCATGCAGCTGGGTCAGATCAAGGTCTCGGTGGATGAATGGTTGAGTGAATCCGAACTGGTGGCTGCCTTTACTGTGGCCAGGCTGCTAAATGCCCAGTTCACCCAAAGGGGAGTTCACCAGAGAAAAGGAGCACAAACACCTGAAGGAAGCACTTCAAGCATGTGGGTACCCAAAATGGAACTTTGTGAAAACCGCAACAAAATCCAGAGGGAATAAAACACTGTCACACCCTATGTTACTGGAGTAGCAGAAAAAAACTTTAGGAGGATAAACAGCAGGCACCGCATCCCCGTATTCGTCAAACCTGTCAATACAATAAAACAAACTGGTCCACCCGAAAGACCACACACCAAAACACAAAAGCATAGGAGGGTGAAATCTGCAGGCCAGGACTCAGCTGTGTTCCTCCACCTCCAAGGATGACAACAATATACACAAAAGAAAGATGGTTCAAAAGAGGGGTAAAGGAGGCCATCTACGTAAAAGTAGAGAAACAATCCCTCAACAGAGGAGGAGGCCTACCTCATCACTTATCCCCCACATACAATGCTGTCCTTCATCCCTCCCCAGGAAATTTAACAACCTATCACATTTGGCGTCATGGGACTCCCATAACAGCTGTTGACACTTGGCATCGGGTGACTCAAACGACTGTTGTTACCACAGCCAGGAGCACTGACGACACAAGTTAAATCAATGCCCTCGGTAACGACTCCACAGAGGTCATACCTGGGATTTCCCACCAGTCAGGCAGAACTGAGATGTAGCTCCTCGGATGAGGACAGCCAATTGACCTTGATTTAACTTTTCTAAGATAACCATGACCTGGATGAATGAAAAATCCTCAGACGTCTGACCAGTACCTCCTTTTTGGCTCACATCACGCACTGGAACACAAACTCTGTGATCAGAACACTACAAAATCTATCGCTAGAGGTTCCATCTAAGGCAGAGGGAACGGGAAGGATCTGACGCACATCAAGGGAGCACTCAAAACCTGTGGCTACCCAAACTAGGCTTTTATTAAGTCTGCCCGAGAGGCACCACAAAGAAGCACAGACAGCCCCGTGTGAAGAACACAATGACAGATGGAACAACATCATCATCCCATATGTGGCAGACTTATCAGAAATTTAGAAGAATTTTCCCGAATACAAGATGAGTCAATTTCCAACTCAGCCACACCCTGTTCCATCCCAAGGACAGAACTCCTAGGCACAAACTGAGCGACGTTGTGTATGCGGTCCAATGCAGTGAGGATTGTTCAGACATACACGTAGGTGTGACTAAACAACCACTCCTACGACACGCGGCGCAACACAGAAGAGTCAGCTCAGCGGGACAGGACTCTGCAGCACATTTGCATCTCAAGGAGAGAGGACACTCGTTTGAGGATTCAAATGTCCACGTCATGGACAGGGAGGACTGATGGTTTGAGAGGAGCGTAAAGGAGGCCATACGTCCCTTTAGAACTACCTTCCTTGAACAGAGGCGGTGGTTTGAGGCACCAGTTTTCAGCCACCTACAGCGCCGTCCTCAGAGCCCTCCCCAGGCGTTTTAGCCCCCGTTCACACTTTAACCCATGTGATTTTAATGTCTCCCATGATGGCAGGGGGAGACAATGGCTCTCTGAGTCACACCTTGGCCTAGGTGACCCTAATGGCTCACATGAGTGGGATGCTTAAGCGACCCCAACGAACCACGCGTTTGGGTGTATTTAACAACCATAAGAACTACTCCCCAAAGGGACATCCTCACCCAGGGTTATATACCTTGGGCTCCTTAACCAGTTTTTAGAACTGAAGAAGCCTTTTGGATGAGAGGCAAAATGCATAACAAAATCCTTCTACAAATTAGATGACCGAGAACCTTCACAGACAAACGCCCCTTTTATTGACACACCAAACTTTGTGACAACGGGTGGCTCAGTTGAGATGATGTACTGTTGTATTTACAGCACTGGTGTCGGTGTCAGCCACTGATTTTCACTGTCCAGGAGACAGTGGTTTTGTCTGCTAAAGCAATACTCTGCTAATTGAAGCAGGCTAAGTGTTTGCGGCTTGTGTTGACGCCTGTGTCAGCAGAGATTTTCAGTTTACAACCAACAACCACAAGAAGCCATCAGATGCCAAGCAGACCGGAGAGCAGCACTTCAAGTCGCAGTTAATCGACTGATTATGTAAATGCCACTGCCCCGACCTGTGCTCCATCCAAAAGCCTGACGGGGTATTTTTTCCATCTGAGCGTTTTATTCCACAGTGGGTGGCAAGTGTATGGAATGCACACAAACAATGCGGGGAGCTGTAAAGCACAGTAAAACAGTAAGGAGGAGGAGGAGGAGGAGGAGGAGGAGGAGGAGGAAGATTATTTCCTGCTAACAAGGCAGGATGGAGGACCCAGAAGTTGGGGGGGGGGGGGGTTGCATTATGAGAAACACTTATTTACTTTCTGGCTGAGAGTAAGGAAAAAATAATTTGTATGCTAAATGAGGTGATAGAGCCAGCAGCTGATTGGCTTAGCATGAGCAGGAAGAAATACCTAGCCCGTATTCCAGGAAGCTTGGCAAAGAAAAAATTCTTGTTTTTTTTTTTTCCTTCCAGTTTGTGCACCGAGTAGACTAACAAGATAAAAGAAGTGTTAATTTGTAAAATCCAGAGGTGCTAATTGGCAAATTTCTTAAACTTTGGACAAAGTCAAGGGAGCAGTTTCTAAATTGTCTGTTAAACTACTATTTCCTGGCTCCAGCTTCATATGTAACGTAAGACTGTTACTTTAAAAATAAGTCTTAGAAATCCACAAAAAGTAAATTCAGCTTCATAAAAAAATGACTTCCCATGCATATGATAACTTTACATAGAGAATCACAGAGGAATGAGTGGCTACAGTGTTTTGCTGCATGCAGATGTGAGGCACAGCCACAGACACACCTGCCTTTAATCAACCCACTGACTCACATCCACTGATTCATCCAACGCACTCACTGACACTCGCCACCCACAATTAGCGTCGATGAGTAGTGATGATACAGGTCCAACCCTGTTATGGTGAAGCCAATCTTCTAATCTAACCCTCAGCAAACGTTCAAATAAACATATATCCAAATTTTCTTAATATTAAACAGGAAGATGTTTGTAAGTTAGACCAGATGAACTTCAAGATTAAAGTGCTTGTAGGAGCAGAGCTGTACATATTAACATATGTCTTTCAGTAATAATGTGAAAGAATAGTTTTTCTAGTACCTGTCAGTGTATTGTTATTCTGTCAAATACACTAAAACACAACAAAGACCCAATTAGCTCTTGACACACACACACACACACACACGGTCTACCACTTGTATTTAGGCGTCAAATCCCTTTGCACATCAAGTGACAACACATCTGCTTAATGCCGAACTTGCGGTTCCATCATCCAATCGGATTAAAGATATAAGTCATAATGAGCCACAGTGTCCAGCCACACAGTTCCACTAATCTTCTCAAGTAACCCTCAGTGTCAGGACAGCAACCATTTAAAATAGTTTGAGTCTTCCAAAACTAGAGAGAAAAACACCACAGGCCTTCCTTCAGCCTCAGCCTGGTATGAGAGGAAACCATAGCTCCAGACCTCTTTATCCTCAAGGGGTCATCTTTTGGCCTCATGTCACCACAGCGAGGAGCCGGGTCAAAACGTTTTCATAAGGGAGAACGGAAAGCAAGTCTTTAACCTTTCATTATGTGCCATGTTTTTGATATTGTTAGTTTAGCAAAATTTAATATTCACCTCTATGTTTATCAAATATTTTGGGAGCCCCCTCAAAGAGAAGAGCCTTTTCCACATATCCAACTGTATCGCAGTTTGCTATTAATATTCAACTCCTTGATGTCAGTGTCTGAAAAGGCTACACAGGCCTCTGGGCAGCTTCTGCAACGCTGGCACAGAAATCCCACTTTACCCGTGCACAAATGCAAAGCCAGAACACAATGTTACATAAGGCCACTCAGTGAACTCGAGTTTTACTAGTTCAGCTTAGTGAAATCCAAGCTAAGTACAGGGGTGCAATCAAAACTGTATCAAAAACTCCTTAGGGCGCCAGGTAAAACATTTGAGTGTTCGTCTTATGTTTCTGTAATCAATCTATGACTCCATGGAAGGCCAGAGGTCATCTGGGTCTGACAGTTTATTAACATTCCCCATATCCATTGACTACATCCAAAAAACAAAATTCAGCCCCTCTCAGCTTCTATTAAAGAACATTTTGAATTATCCAACCCCTCTTTATACCTATACACTCAGTTGCCAGTTTATTAGGAACACCTGGCTAAAACTGATGCGGTCTAATACAACAGTCCTGCAGTTAATCCTACCGCCATGACGGTTAAGTTCAGTTTCCATTGAAGCTGTTTTAGAGAGGTGCTGATTCAACTTTGTGGTGGTTTGGGAGTATGTAATCTGTGATGCTATTTAGCTGTATTATACAGAGAGGTGCTTCTGTTTTATAGCGGCTCTCACTGGGCATATATTTGTAGGTGTACCTAATAAAATGGCAACCGAGTGCATATTATAGGGTCAAAAACACAGACCTTTTTAGTTCCACTCCTAAACTTGACTGACGACCTTCTTGTGTTATGGCTTATCTAACTGATTGGACATGTGCAGTTATCTAGACCAACTTATGAAACAAAGTCTTAACAATTGGATCTTTTTCAAACTATGAAAATAATATCCGAACATGTAAATCATAATTTCCCTCTGGAACGTAAAAGAATCATCATGATATTTCAATTCAAAGATTTATCTAACAACATACAAAGTTATTGTAGTCAGTTTTTGCTTTTTCACTAAAAATGAGTATAGATAATGTTAACTCTTTTTTCCTTGGATAAACTCATTTCATATCTGTGCTCTCGCACTGCAGACTCATATTATTTATTATCGTCTCCTCCTCCCCCTCACATTAGCAACCACTCGGATCCTCTGACAGTTTGTTAGGACGTTCCCAGATGGTGGAATGTGCATTGCCGTCCCACAAGCCGATTGCTACTGTGGAGTGTTTTTACTCCAGAGGGCCCCGGGCTCTAAGGGACGACGAGGGGAAACAAACAAAAGGGGTAGAACTAGGCCGCCGTTTTCCCACCGAGTGACACAACCCAACGTGGGTCAAGGTCAACAGAGGCCAGGCTTTTTGGGAATTGTTGCCGGGGTTTCCAATAGCTACCCGAAGATTTCGTGGTGGAGTAACTCCTATCACGGTTGTGGATGAAGCCATCTGTTTTGTGTTAGCATGACTGGGTGCGCGTATGCGTACATGTGTCGGTTTTCTCAGCAGGATTCCCCGGTCCCAGCACACTCTGTGGGCTTTTCTCATTGAGTTCACTTTGTGTTCCACGAATGCAATGAGTGTGATTCCGCATTGAAAAATGTAAACATAATTGTAGGCAGATGTCACTTGAGTCAAATGTTCATTCACAGAACTGAGAACGGATAAAGGCAATTAATCTAATACAAAGGGGGGGGGGTATGAAACTGACAATGTAACCTCAGATTATATCATTTCCAATTTGTTTGAAGACTGAATGGAGTATTGATCATGTAATCCCTGGCCACAGAGTCAAGGGTCCTAGATTCATTCTTATTCTACTTGCAAATCTCTCACACGGTCGATATTACTTTGAGGTCTTCGGATTGTCAGATCAAAACAGACCCGTACAGTGTAACGGGAACCAGCAATAGATCAGCAGCAAGAAAAAAAAAATCTTCCTCAGAGACAACTCCCATGTTACAACTTTTCAGAGCTACACTGTTTTAAACAGGCTTTCTAAACCTCAACCTGATTAGAAACAATCAAAAATTTCAAAGGTTCTTTCCAAAAGGAACTTTTAAAACTATTATCAAATGAATTTCTCTGTCACTTCATATAAATCCATAAGTGATGATTTGATTTGCTATGATATGTCTTGGAGAGAGATAATCGTCAGACAGATTTAGCTGCTGGGTTTTGGCAAAATTGCTCTGAATTTAAGATAAATAAAAATATACTGGATACCAGCAAGACCCCATTTCTCCATGGATCCGTAGATTTTTACCACACATCCTCTCTTCCGGGGACAAGAGTGAAGAGATCCTTTGATATCGTGTTAGCTGTGTCTGAATGCAATTTGAGGAATACATATTGCATGCCTGTCTTAATTTAGTACATTTTTACTTTTCTTTTGGTCAACACTTTTCAGTGCAATCGGTGCCTCTGGCAGTTCACTGGGACAACTGTCATTGAATTCAGCTGTCTATGGGAGGAGCCTAAAGCACCTAAACACCTACGCTTCACCCTCACAGGTGTTTGAACTCACCCTTCCTAGCGAGATCTCTGCTGAAGATTGTGTGGTTGAGCACAAACTGCGCTCGACTGACCCTTTTTATTTGGGCAGTTTTTGCCGGGTGTAATCGTTCCTACTGTTCAAAACTGACCATTAAAAGACCCTTCACTAATGTGCTTCCAATCGAAGTGATGGGGCACAAAATCTGCTGTTCTCATTCTGTGCAAAAAGTAAATAAAGTTAGTCCCTGTCCGTACAGAGTTTCCTCTGAATTGTGTATTAGAAAGACTAATCTTTGAAGATACTCCTTTGATTAATCAAACTAAGACGGCTGAAGTCTCAGATTCACTTCAGAAACTCTTGAATATATATATTTTTTTTAATCAGAATGAGGACTGTGGAAGTCCTGTCGCATCTCTTCCAGTGGAAGCCACAAACGGGGAGAATGATTTCAATAAAAAAAACTTTTAAAACTTTTAAAATTTTACTGTACATAAGGGCATGCGAGTGTTAAAAACGCAAACCTATCCTCTTAAGGTGTATTCAGAGCGGATTTCCCCCATATGGCAAAATGTATCTGCGAGCCGTCTCGAAAAGCAGGTGGCATCTAACAAGTTAATCAAGTTGTACATTACTCACCCCCCCCGCCGTAATGTTCATCGCAGCCAACCTGAGCAGAGGTTTAATCACTCACATCTGAAATGTAAGGGAGCGGCTTGTGCAGGCTTGAGGAAATGGGGTCTGCCATGAGCATTATGTAACAAACATTACGAGGTTTAAGGGGTCAAAAATGTGAAATTGCTATTACATGGCTACATCGGTCTCTGGGGAGCAGTAGAGTGGTGGAGCTTTCCAGTTATACATTACAGTAAAGGGGTTTCAACTCACCATACAGAGATGGTCTTCTGTACTGTTGACACAGCTCATGGAAACGTTTCACTCGCACTACGCTGCAAATACGCTGATGTGTATTCCCATCAACACGAACACACGTGCTCCCTCTTTTTGTGCACGCGCACACACACACACACACACACACAAATGCATTACAAAGATAAATTGATCTGTAGCCATGGTCACGTGGATCAATTCCTGCACTTAACTGTGTACCACTCTGTCCTGTGTCATATTCTCAGAAGCTACTTCATCTGTGAGTCAGATGAACTGTAAAATACTCAAGTGATTGTCCGTTCCCAAAGGTGCCGTACACGTTCTGAGAGAAAAATAGGGTATCAACCCCGCGGCTTAAAAACTACTTTGGTTGTTCACAGATCAAAGAAATGAATCCAGAGCGGGTGGGGGAGTAAGGAAATAAGGAACAAGTGCACAGAAGCCTGGGGTGTTGCCTTGCCACATGCCCGTAGTGGACCTCAAACCAATTAGGCCTTAATCGAGTGAAAGGGGGGCATTCAGCCGAGCCTCTTTCACCCTGTTAGCCAGAGACAAGCATGCTTTGTGACACACGTAATGACTGATCTGGAGGCATCTCGTTCATCCGACCCACTTACGACACACGGGGCCAGGCAAGAAAACGGCCGCCCCAGGTCGCTTTCAGAGAATCATGTGCGTCTCACGTTTTTTTTTCTCACAAAACAAGTGAAAAAATTGGGCTTTGCCATGCAAATGACTGAGGGCTAATGGGTTTTGGTAGATTATCGCTGTGTGTGCCCTACAAATATGTGGGCTAATGGTTCCTTCGGCTCCTGCCAACAGGCAGAGTAACGGGTCAGAATCGACGAGGACGAGCTCTTTGATGGCATCTTTTCAATGACGGCAGCGTGGAAGTTTGTCTGTCACCATCGAGCTCGGGTGACCTAGTTGTTCCGTCTCCAATCAACGAGAAACAATTAACAATGGAGAGGGGTTGAGTAAGGTAATGTGATGGTTTTTAGTCGCTGGATTGAACATGACTGACAAATATGGGCTAGTTAACTGCTCTTGGATTTATTAGGGTCTGTGGTGAGAGGGGGGGGGCAGAGAGAAGTGGCATCAGTGAGCCAAATGTCAGCAATATGGAAACCTGAGATTTTCAAAGCTCAAGATTAATGCATTGGTAATTGTACAGTGGAATCCTGTGTGGGCTCACAAACTTCAGCCACAAAGCTGGAACTGAAAGGTGTATCTTTGTCAAAGAGAGGAGGAGGGATGCTCCTCTTTAAAAGGGTCCTTTTGCTTTCGTAATGTTCAGGAATTTGTGGGACGGACAAACAGAATGGTTGGTTACAATCGCAGCAGAGGCTGAGACATCCTGACCTTTAGTAACTAAGATGAGCCAAACTTTAAAAACACAAATAAAAGCATCTTTTGTAACAGTCCCTTGTGCCGCATCAACCGTGTGCCAGGACCCTGCATCGCTATCCTCTGGAACTCAAGTTGTCATTGAGTAGTTAATAAGAAAAAATTTTGTTGTAGAAAGAATGTTGAAAATAAAAACTCACTTGTGGTTGAACAGTCTTCTTAGTGTCGTCTAGAAACAACGGTGCAGAGTAACACAAAACTGTGATCGTCCTGGATCAGGGCCATACGCTGATGAAAATATTACAGCTGAAGATGTTTGAGGAATAAAGTTCAGTTTATCTAAGAACATCCGAGCAACTAAAAACAAACCAAACACAAAGAATACCAGATCTTAGAAACCGTGACCTTCTTCATCTTTTCGTTTCGGCCACGTGAGAAGCTCCCGACTGCTCACGGAGCTGCATCACTGGAAAATTCTTGCTCTAAAACCAGGTACTGCCAGGTGTCTGCTGATGGGCTATATTGTGCAACAGGCACAAAATAGCTCATATATTTACAGCCCTGTCTGAGAGCAATGGGGTGAGAGAGCAATATGCATGTCTTCCCAAATCCTCTCAGAGGCCTCCAGCACAGAAAGGGCCCCAGGAGAGGGTCCCAGGGGTCAGCACAGCTTCTGTCTACACTCTTTTATTTTTTCAAATCTCCTCAGCCACTCCCACTCCCTGGCTCTTGTTTGCCCTGCTCTCCTCCACCTGCTGCTACAGATACTTCAACCCCATCTGTTTTTGCCCGGTGCCTTCTCACCGTGGCTTCTCTAAATCCATATCTTTCCAACCATGCTCTTTGTTTTTCTCACTGTCTCTTTTTGTTCCCTTGTGTTTCTCCATCCTCATGAATGTTGATGACATCGATTTTTTTTTTTTCCCTAAAGCAGAGCCGGAGTTGAGCTAAGATTACAGATTAGAGGGTGCGAGAGGCTTTACATTCCCAGAGAATCCAAATCTGTCCGACTAACTGTTGTGCCTGGCAACCAAACCAAGGGTTTTTTTGTTGTTGATGTTTTTACCCCCCTGTTTACTAAAAGAGGCAGCAAAGCCAATGCTGCAATGCTCATGCAGCTGTAGACCAGCAGCAGAAGATTTTCCTGATTTCCTTTGTGGTTGCAGAGTTTTGTGCAGAACTTGCCACAATCTGACCTTTACCCCAGATGGTAAGGCCTTCAAAGCCAACGTGGATAAACATCAGTAGCTAAAGCCCTCCACGATTGCTGTGTGAAATTAATGCCAGGCGATCAATGAGGGATTTACAATGTCAAGCTCCTAAGTCTTTCGGCTGATTCCCATTAACAGGGCTGATGGCAACAGCCAGAGCATGAACAGTGATGTGAGAACAGAGAAAGACACACACACACACACACACACACACACACACACACACACACACACACACACACAGAGTTCACTGACAAATGGGATGATGAAACTAATGTGTGAAATTCATGACTGAACACAATAATAATCATAATAATAACAACAACAACAACAATATAAATACATGAAGGATAATAATAGCAGTTTTTCAAGTAAAACAAGGGTAAAAAGAAGGTGTTGTGCTTAGTGATGAACACAGAAAATTATCACTCAATTCTCCGCTTCCCCTCAGCCAATTTTAGTGTTTCTGGCACTTTTCTTTTGGTTTTCGCAACCCTCAGCTTTACTGTTTTGGCTCAGTCTAAAGTCGCTCTCACAGCATCACTCTGGGCTACAGCAGTGAGTTTGTGTCCAGTGGGTTCACACGCTGCTGAAAAAACAAACTAGCCAGCACCAACAGCAGACAGAAAAAAGCCACTAGTTGGTCAACACTGTGAGCGTGAAGCCAAAGAGCTAAATATTTTCCTCAGGCGCTGATGGGGACCAAAACTAGAGACCAAAGCGGGGCTCAGAGGAGAATATCGCATGAGATGTTCATAGCTTTTTTCTGCTGCCCCCAAGTGGGCAAAAAATCCATTATTGCAGTTTTAACTACAAATCTTGTATACTTCATATTTCTGCTTGCTTTTTTAAAAGCAGGCGATAAAGTTTTAGGTGTTTTGATACACTCCCTACAGCCACAGGCAGCCATTGTTTTCCATTTCTTTCCGTACACTATGAAAATTAATCATCAGATTCTTGGAACTTGCTCATGTTGTGTGATCCGTCACGGTGAACACAGAGTCTGCGTCATTCACCATTTTTGTCAGCGTTACATCAGCAAAGATTTATTTGAATAGTCTGCACTGTACAACTCTCACAATAATAACTGAAATTTACTGCAGGCGGTTTTCATACCATTATAAAATCAATGGAAACCAGCAGACACCTGGAAAGGCAGAAAAATGGCATCCAAGTAGTTTTCTCCAACTTTTTCCACCTCCTTCCTCCACAGCAGAGAGGTGCCAGATGATAATAGCAGCCAGCTCGACGATAAATCAGTTAGGACACGTAGGTTTGTTTTTGAAGAAAGTTGTCGTACCTTGAAAGATATTTCATGGGAAGTGAGGATCGCTTCTATGGAAATGTTTGTGCAGCTCAAATGCGGCGTTGCCATCTCCAGATGAATGGATCCTGGCAGGGATGAGGACAAGACTAGGGAGGATAACCAGGGTAAACAGAGAGGGAGAAATGTATTAAATCAAATGAAATTAAATAATTGACCTTGAACATCAGATATTTCCCAGGCTAATTTTGAATCATCAGCACAACAGAATCACTTTTTCCTTAACATCACATTATATTTGACCATTTTATGAAAATGGGAGTTTTGAGAGAACATTTGACAGTGGTGTCCTCCTCCTCATCAGAATTTTTTAAAAGCTGCTACACTATAAATCTCTCTGGGTCGGCAAAGTTGGCAAAGTTCAAGGGGTTGAAGGGGATAATTTGTGCCAGGAACACTCAACAGCTCATCTGCTCTTCAAAAGGGAAATTCAAGTTAACATGCAATAATCTTATTTTTTCCCAGAATCCACTAATGAACAAAATCTCCATCTAAAGAGCAAGATTACTACATTTCACAGATACTTAATTTGTGTGTGCTACCTCCCTAGCAGAGTGTGTAGAAGCTTTTAAAGACCCAATCAACCAGCTAGATCTCATTTCATTATGTTTGAAATAAGTTACGACAAAAATACAATATATTCCTCAAAGTTTTGTCTTAGATATTATTAAAAAAAAAAAAAATCCTCCTGCTGGTGGCTAATCTTTCTAAGAAGGTCATTCACCTCTGCAAACGTTTCCTTGATGAGGTTAATTTGTCACAGCTGAGAGATCAGCAGGGCACCAAAGAACTTTCACATGTGCGGTATTTCTCCGGCCGGCCGCTTTATCTCATGGCCTCTTGGTAAGCTGCTGGATTTCTGATCAGGAACAGGTACTGTGGTCTTTTGCTTAGGGGGGGTTCGGTGAAACTAGGTCACCGGGACTAGACATGGCATCACTCGAAAAGCTTGGCTCCAATTGTGGATGATTTTGATCACGAGCGGGATGTAATTTTGTCTGCATCCTAATTTGAAACATTTGTGTCTGATGGCTTTCGGGCTGAGCACAACCTCTCCCCCTCTCCCAGGCCTTTTCCTCTATTACCATATCTGAACCTAGCATGGCATCAGGCCCCGGTGCTTTCAAACCTCTCCGTTCCAAAGCTAGCAGCTCTCCGCACCATCATGTCCTTCTATGGCAAATACAAGAGATGGAGCAGCGAGGGCCTTTCAGGATACCGCTACTCTGACATCACTGGAATAACTAGCTGCTCGAGCTCCATCATTGGTACTTTTCGGTCTCCTTGTGGCTAATTGACACACATTACAGACAGATTTATAGTCCTACAGCTTCCAAACATTTTCAGGCTGAAGAATTGACTTGAGTAGTTTTCATCTGTAATAGTCTCCTGATTAGCTGTATATTTTATTGTGAATGCTCTGTCAAATCCAGTTGAACGGCTGCAGAACTAAAGCTGAACCCTTTTGTACAATCAAGCGCTTTCATGAATTTGGGAGACTCACAAAGGTCACAATAAATTTAAAAAAAAAAAAAAAAGATTAGTCAAAACTGATGTAGCAGAGGACAACACATCCTGACTTTTAGTCCCTAATATGGTTCGAGCACCAATAACATTGGATCTGACACTTTCCATAACGCGACATGATTTCATCCCTGGCTGACCTTCCCCTGCCAGGGCCCCGGTGTTTGTACATGGATAACCAAGTTATCCAGATTATAATGTTGAGGATGTGTCATCGGTCGAGATTCTTTAAATCTCTGAAGCAGTTTAAAAATTCATCTGAGAGCTGTTGTCAGCTCTGCTGCAGAAATTCAGTGTGATAGTTAGCTGGGCCGTGACTTTTCATGATGATGAATAATAAAATAAAAAACAAAACAAAAGTTTAAAAACCAAAAAGAAGGAGGCCGGAGCAAATTTATTTTGAGATATTTTCATAAACGTAATAAATGATTACCTGCAGAAACTCACTTTGCTGAAATTTGCAAATGCAATTAAAGCTGTTTTTATTTTTAAGATTTAAAGTAAGGATTTAATGTCATAGCAGACGTATTCGTTCTCGGATGTCTCTCGCGCATCCAGTCGTAGAGAGAACCCCACCAATCATGCACTTCCACACAGTAGTCACTCATAGCCTGAACCCACACACACCGAGGATATATAAAGTTTAACACTAATGGAACTGTGGAAACAGTGGAAACAATGCAGGAGCACACACACAACTTGAGACTCCCCCATTGCCATGGTGCACGATGCGGGGGTTCCCGACACAACTACCTCATGCACCTGCATTCACATGATAAGCTCTTAGCTGATTACCGTTTATAAACTATCTCCTCATTTTGCCTTTATTTCAAAGTGAGAGCACTGCCGTTCAAGATAACCTAAATGAAGACGACCAACTCAGTCCTCAAAGGGCTTTCAACCAACCAGTTTAGCTGGATGAGAATAAACAGGACTGTTTTTATTTATTTATTTATTTATTGCTTTAATCTTGATAACAGGCCACTTTTGAAAAACAGGGCCCTGATAAGCGCCTGGGACTTTCTAACTACATGCCCACAGTTTCTCATGCAGGACAAAGCTCCTCCGGAACCACGGATGACACAAAAGGTGTTTTAGGGGCTGAGAAGTGCTCGCCATGACTTTTAAATTCACTGTGGGATCCTGCCGTGATGACAGTTGCCTGAGCTTTTTTTCCTCCCAGCTCTTTGTCAGTCACCTGAGTCTGCTCCTCGCTGCACACCTGTAGCTTGTTCCCTCATTAAACCCCAGCACATATATCTTCCCCTGCCAGATTTTCTGCCAGAGCTTTCATGCGGTTCCTAGGGCTCTATTCTACTGATCAGTATCCTGGTCACCTCTGTGTTTTTATTAATCTGCCTTTTATCCTCAGCCTGTTGTGTTTTGTTTTGTTTTTTAAACTGCAGCCAACCTGTGACATGTATCCTACTTTGACCCTTTTTAGTATTGGTTTCAGTTCCAGTAAACTTCCTTAATTCAAACTTCTCCATCCACCCGCATCCATACCTCCTCTGCCCTAACTCACATCTCAACCACAACACATCTAAAACACCGAATCTTTTGAAGATCCACTGAACAATGTTTAACATGATAAAAATGTAGCATACAGAAAATACATCACAAGTATCAATCACTGTTATCTGTCTATATATTTAACAATACTGGATATATATGAAATATTAAAATACAGTAAAATTGACACTGCAATAGTATTAGAATAATGTTTCCTGCAGAAAAAATAAGAGCCTACATAAAATTATAAAATTATTATAAAGTTGCATGTATATGGTGATTTCCATCATTGTGGTGATTAAATAGTTCTGCATATAACCGTGAATTGGCTTCCAGTCAGTCAATAACTCCCTCTTTGTGAACTTAAAAAAATAAACAGGTAGATATGACGCTTGTAAAATTACATAGCGGGACATATGTTATGGAAGCTGCTTTCCCAGCACTAGACATTAGAGTCATCAGCCTTTAGACTTAGTTCACAGCGACCTCTAGTGGAATTTTGAATGGTTGCTGCATCCTGCAGCTTAAATGGACGCAGCAATGCGCTGTTGAGGAGACAATGCAACTTGTTGTGAATTGGCCTCATCAATACTGAGAACAAGTTATGCCTAAAAGAGAAAAATATAGACTGTTTTATTGGAAGGGGTCAAACCATTTATTAGAGGTGAGAGAGGATAACATGTTTATCCTTATTTGTTTTTTTTTTCTTGGAGTTTCCAGTTGTTTCCATTTGTAAAAATTGTGATGAAATAAGCCCTGATTGGCTCATTAGCTCCCACCTGTTGCCCGAATCAACCAATTAGGACGCAACCCCTGAATGAGTATTTTCTTTGCGTTGGAAACCCCACTGAAGACCTGTCAATTGTTATGAACAAAGCCCTACAGAGATTTTTATCAAAACTCCAAATACTCTGGCTTTTTTTATTTGAGCAGTTCGCTGAACAGTACTGATGCCAGTTACACACACACACCAGACACAATCACAATAAATACTTTTTATTTTTACCATGAAAAATAGACCAAAGATCTCCATATACATAACAATTTGTCAACCACATTTCAATAGTTCCATTAGTTTGGATTTGTCTTCTTCCTCTGGTTACAAATAGACGTTATTTTTGTTTTATAATTTTACACCAGACAGCAGGTGTTTACGATAATGGCCAAAAAAAAAATTTTTTTTATAGATATCACATTTCAGACATACTGTAAATAAAGTGTCAAATACATTACAGCACAAAGTACAAAGACATTCTTTGGGTTGGTGGGTGAGTCAGTCCATGCAGATGTTGATGTGCAAGCTGCCAATGACTGCAGTAAATTTCTGCCTCCATAAATCACCTGCAGTTACTCACTGCCCACAGCTGTTTTCATCATCACCTGCTTTTATTTAGTCACACCAGTGGCTCTGAAGTGATGTCCAAGTTTTTGCCTTCAAATCCCATTCGACTGTGCTTCTGAGAAAAGCCAAATCAGTGAGGATCATGGCACTTTTTCTCTCCCGTTTTCGATGCGTTTTTTATTTATTCTCTTTGAACCTCTTTCATGTTGCGCTTCAAATGCAGCCGAAGGAATTCAGCAGAGAACGAGAGACGGCATGTTTTGCACAATAAGGTAGGAGCAGACCAGCGAATGTTGGCACAAATGACATTTCCCACTTATTTCTGTATGCATTTGATGTATGTTTGAAACACACTGTATTTTCTAGGATGTTTGAAGCCACGAGATGCCTTCGTCCCCTATCACTCCTTCATGACGACCAATTATACTGCTTGTAAAGTCTGCCTGTTGCTCTCTTGAGCATTGACCATACATTATTCCACCAGCCTAACCTCCACTGGAAGTAATGAGGGCTCATTTTTCTAAGCAGACGATCCTGCATCAATAACCGATCCCTCAAAATAGCAGGAAAGCGATGCGGCACCGCAGAATCAGAGGCCCCATGGAAAAAAAGAAATGAAATGCTTGTGAATGAGGCCTGTGCCCCCCGATGGCGTTTCCAACAGCCCACAATAGCAGCACTGATTAATATCAATTTGCAATCACTCTTCATTTGAGGTATTCTTGCTTTTCCCAGCTCCACACCTCACTATGTCCGAAGGAACTGATGCGAATCCGCTTTGGCGAATGCTGAATCATGACGCAGTCCACAACTCGACGGATTTTGTGGCGCACACTTTCATTGCAAATGCAGTTCGTATGAGGGTCACAGGTGGGGTTTGCTGTCCGGTAGCTGCCTTGTGCACGGAGCAGTTCTGAACTGAGGCAGGTACAGTGGGGAAAAGCCACGCGTCGACACCAACGGCTGCTCTGCGGGCCCGCCCGAGTCCTTGGCGCCAAGCAACAGGCGGGACTCCACCGAACGGTCTTCCTTGTTCAACACTACACTTTTAAGCAGCTCGATTTTTATCTCCTCCTCGTACTGCTCCTCCTCGTCCTCCACCGGATAGTCCGTTCCTAGATAATACAAGTCCTTCCCATCTCTAACTTCCCCTTCATCCTCTTGTTCCGACGTTTCGGAAAGCTCCTCCACAGAGTTGTAAGAGCAGGAGCGCCGCGGGTCCTCCATCTCCCCGCCCCGGCAGCTCTCCAGCTCCCACAAACCACCGGGGAAAGATCCTGAAATGTCCGAGTTGTTGGCAGAGAAGTTGCCCTCGTCACTGGAGCTGCTGCCACTGCCGTCCTTGTAGTGGACATGAATGGGCCGTTGCTCCTGCTTTGGATCAGAGAGCAGCACGGTGGCATATGTGACTGAAGACTGGGCAGAGCTGTCAGTGCTGGCGGGGGGCTGGTCCTCCGGGAGATCGACCAGCTGTAACCCATCGATCCTCGGGTGTGAACCGGTTAAAGCATCCAGATCGAGGGCTAAGGACGGAGCTCCGGCCGCTAGGGCCTCGCTTTCTATGAACTGGGTTTGGTCGACCTCCGAGTCGAACCCCGGAGGAAGGGAGATGGCTAGGGCGGTGGCTGGGCTGGGAGTAAGCGACACGAGTGGGGTCTGGATCAGGGCTGTGGTCAGAGATGAGAGGTCAGCTTTGTCCACTATGACAACCTTGGAGATGTTCTCCGAGGGCAGAAGGAGCGGCCAGGCTGGCAGGCCCTCTGGGGGTTGGAACAGGTGGTCGAAGGTGTCAGCCTAGAAAGGGATACGAAAACGGATGTGAGGTGCTGATGTATAAATAAAAAATAATATGAATACAAGAATACATTGCAGATATGGGTAAAACTAGTTAAGAAAGGAGATAAAATGGACATTTTCTGTTTCCTGAGGGTTGTATTGCAACATCAGCCCACAGAAATAGCTTGTACATTGTTCTTGAAGATTGAATTTGCAGGGATGAAGGAAAAACATGTTTTTATTTCTTTATTTGTCAATGTAATTAAAAAAAGAACTTGCATGGCTTTTAAAAGCAATTCTCCGACGCTAAAACCAAAAAAGTTTTATAAAACAGAGCTTTGTGCAAAGGAATTTTTTAATTGACTTAAAATAAAAGTTCTTTAGTTTGGGAAATGCATTTCTTTGCCCCATTTCCAGGCTTTTCTGCTAAGCTAAGCTAACTTTTGTACAGTCCAGACATGAGTGGTCTCGAACTTCTCATCTCTTTGCAAGAAAGCAAATTGCCATTGTTGAACTCCTCCTTTACATTACATTAGGTCTAAAATGAGTATTGCCGAGTGTTGTACACAATCATCCAAATAATTCACATTCAATAGAAATCATTCAAATACATACATTTCCAAAGGCAGGTAAACCCATCAGTCAAATGTAACACTTGACCCTAATTAATCATTACTGAAGTGCAATCTTAATTCTCTTTAATTTATTTATTTTTGTTTACCTTTTTGAAGTCTAGTCCTTTAGCCCACGAGCATTTGTTTGGGTTTGGTACCTCCTTCCACACAAACTTTTTCATCCTGGGAATGAAACGCAGCAAATGTTTAGGTTGCGTCTACTGTCTGGACACTTCTTTTCCCGCCTCCTTTACTCCCTTGCTTGATTTCTCCTCCCATCAGCTGACATCGAGTGTAATTACACCCCAGTGACCTGTTAAATGTCACACTCCTACTAATTTTCCCTGTGCAGTATCACTGCACCCTAGAGATTAACATCGTTTATTATTTTCACACAGGTCTCAGGGTAAAACAGAAATTCAGTACACACTGATGCCATTATACTGATGTACTCAACAGCATCCTGACAATAAGGAATTACATTTCAATTGCTTTTTACTGATCAGGTTCTCTTACTGGTTTTGGGAGAGGACCAGAGTGACAAACAGGACGATTGAGAGGAAGGAGATGATCATCAGCATCATGTAGGCTGCAGGGTCTCCCAAGGAGGCTGTAAGAGGTGGAAATGGTGATAATGACAATGCTGGAAGTGGACCGATTCTTTTGAACGCTGTATAAACCTGTGAGTATTAGGCGTACCTGTAGCGTACACTGGCTCCCCTTCTCCCTCAGCAAACACAGGGTACAAGTAGAAACCGTATTTCTCTGAGCCAAAGAAATGCCCTATAATATGACAAATAATGTTGGATGTTTATAATATATATCATGTTGGCGACAGCCCATTCGCAGCTGCAAGAAACAGAATAATAACGAGAATGGAAAGGGAAGAAAACCTGTTACCCCTTAGGTAGACCGGCCGGTCAGTGTAGGGCAGCCTGGCCCATGTTTCTCCGCCCTGGGCTCTGTGGTGATCGGACCCCTGCTGCCTCCGTGGTGACCACTGCACCACCATGGACAGAGGCACCGAGCTGTTGTTCAGCAGGCTCCAGGACAGAGACGCACAGGTGCTGTTGATAAGCAGGACGTGGAACCACTGCACAAAGCGGCCTATGGGCAGGGGGGAGAACAGTCAGTGTGGCGCGACGCTCGCAGCTCGATTCTCTGACTCTCCTGGAGAGTCCTCGAGGCATTTCAGTCCATTTGGGTTGAGAGGTGGTGACATAGGTACCACTTTACTTTAAGTCCCCCTATTCAGCACTCATGAGCATTATACATGTTTGATAAATGGTTTATAATACACTTTAATGTAGCCAAAAGTCAATAAAAGGGTTTATTAATGTATTTGTTAACAACCATACCTCCCCCTGTGGGAACTCATATGCAGAGGCTGCCGTACATACAGATGAATGAATGATAATGTAGTAAACCCAGTTGCAATTTTGTAAAAATACGTCTTCATAAAAGTTATAATTGGTGACAAATACTGTACATTAATAAACACTTAAAATATCCTTATAGCTGCATGTTACTACATTAGGCCAACAGTGTTTTATAAACCATTAATTAAATGTTTATATACCTGTAATAAGTAGGGGGACTTAAATTGTTACATACTCGAAACAACATAACAAATGCAGATGCACCAAAACAGGGAAGAATGGTTTTCTGACTTTGAAAATAATGTGACTCATTAGTTATTGCTTCTGATGGCGGGATCAGTTGTCCGGCCAACTTAGCCTTTGTCTAATAAAAAACGAAAACCACATTTTCTCAGAATGCTAATAGGAAAATGTCTAACAAACAGCTTTCCCTGGCAAACAAATAGCAAAAAACTGGCGTCGTTCATGGAAAACCATTTAAATTCTTCCAGTTAGTAGTTAAATGAAAGTAGCCGCGTCTGAATTATGAGAAATAGGAGAGAGACACACAACGGTGAGACACAAACATTTCTACGTATTACACGGAGTACTGTCATTAAAAAATGAACCTCATTATTTCCTTTGGAACATCGCTAATACTGTTTACTACACTAAACCTAATGGCTGCAGGGCCCTGGCTTTAATGGGCTCCCCAGAGACAAACATTCTGCAATGTTTTACATGGAGGGCTCCATTTTTCCGTCATGTATTGTTAAGGCAAACTGGTCCTGGTGGCACATTAACGGACAGGAAAAAACCTGTTGAAAAGGTTAAAAACGTGTCTAATGCATGACAAAATCTCAGTCTCGGCAGCCATGTCCACCTATGTCTGTGAATATTAACACTAAGTTTGAATCTGTGTGCACTGATGAAAGTCTGAGGAACTTTTTGCCATTGATTTCTTTTTTTTTTCTTTTTTTAACCTCCCTGGACATTTTCACGATGCAACAACTCCGAGCCCTTGTGATCTGGAAGTTGAGAGGATGTTACTGAGCCTCCTCTGGCTGCTCTCTTCTGAGGTAGTTGAGAATCTTACTGTGTTAGTTATAATTTTAGATTTTGTTATTATGGTTTTGGATGCTCTTAAATCATTGATATAATTGTTTTAGAGATTGTATTCAAGATTTTGTAATCACATTTGTTATTTATGGCATTGTTTGTGTTTTCTCTCATATGTTAACTGTTCCTGTCTCATCTCATTGTTGGCGTCTATCTTTTCCAGGAAAAAAGGCGATTTTTAATCTCAATGAGGCTTTCCTGGTTTAATAAATTTCCACAGACTTATTTTATTAAACATTTTAGGTCAGCTACTATAATTTATCAATACTGATTGACCCCCCCCCCCAATCTATTAGTCTACAAAATGTAAAAACAGCGAATAATGTCAATCGCAGTTTTCCAGGATTGTTTGGAAATCTCTCCCAACAGTCCAAAACTCACACGTAGAAAGGTTTCATATTTTAACAAATGACGGTACAAATATAAAAATGATAACCGAGTGAGTGATTTTTTTTTTTTCCCGCTCACGTTTGGGCTGTCTCTCTAGCATCATGTTGACGTTGTTAGCTGAGCTCCCCAGACTATTGTAGGCCTCCACAGTCACGGTCAGGGGCTCCTGGTTCCACTGGAAGCTGTAGGCGGACACCAGCTCGATAGGCACCTTCATCTCAGGCCTGCTCGAGTCCTTGCGCCGAACTTTGAATCCGTCCACACAGTAGGAGTGATCCGATTCCGGGAGATCCTGGAGAGCAACACGTAACGTTTCAACATTTTAAAAAGCCTTGAATGATAAGACTGGTGCTATTTCATACATTTTATTCTACACTGTGGGGAAAAAAATCCCATGAAAAGACCAAAATCAAGACTAGTCCATCCTTCAATGCTTTCTGACTTCCAAAGCCAAACTCATTGGTTCCTACTAATGATGTACACATTTAAAATACATATAACCTCATTAAACGTCTTGAGTTGCAGGTCTGGTGCACTGGTGACTATTTCCTGCAGCAGGATGGTGCATGTTGGATCGACTAAGATTAAACTACAGTGGCTGTTTTCATAGTGAAGAACACGTTATCACAGTTGGTGACAACAGTTGAGCTCTGTGGTCCAGAGGAATGAGATACTGCATGTCAGGCTTTGGCCAAACAGACAATACCCGCTAATCAATTCTTTTTTCAGGATTTGTTGACGATAAGATTCTCACCGGATGTTTTCGTTTGTGTACCTGAAACAGCAGTGTGACATTAGTCTGGTTTCCGTATGGATTGTCTTGAAGAATTCTCCAGAAATCGGGGCCGCGCTCAGGAGCTGAGGAGGAAAAAACGGCAATTAAGCCACGTTGCAGCTTTTAACCCTCTATGTCTCTGCTAGTGATGGGGGGGGGGGGGGGGGTATTTGCGTGCCATTTTCCATTAGAGCTCAAATCAGAAGGTCAGATATGGTACAAAAGGTTACATCCGGGATCCGTCAAGGATGTTATTATCTAAAAAGGTCAGGGTTATTTGAAACGTTTTACCTCTGCTGTTTTGCGGCGTGGAATAGACGGATTCAGTCCACTTGCTCCAGTTGCCGCTGCCGTTGGCGTGCATGCAGCGGACCTGCACCGCATACACCCGGCACATGTCCGGCACCCCAACCTCCGCCCAGTGAACCTGCACCGGACTCTGCACCTGCACATATGACATTGTTTGTTTGGGAAAACGAAAAATATCATCAGTGGAAAATATCTGATCCGTGCAGTACACATCTGCTCCATCTGTCTATCCACTTTACCCAATAAAAGAGAATCTTTTCTTCATCTTTCTAATCATTGCGGAGGAATGTTGGCTAAAGGGGGCTATTGATTATATGTATCTAATTTACAAGAAGAATTTTTTAATTTTTTTTATTTCAGAGGACATGAATAGGGTTTTATACGGCTGATTTCAACTCATGTCAAACTGACAAACTGGGTACATGTCAAAGCAGCCTTGTCATTTGGAGAACTATGAGTCTTATTTATATTTACAAGCAGAGTCCTGAACCCTTGTGACTTCTAATGTGTTTCCTACTGTGGTTCTTGATTGATCAACAGATTTCTTAGAGGCAACAAAACATTTTCCAAAGTTATCTTTAAGGTTGACCTAGTCCTGTTTTTCCAGAATAAATGCACCCTAAATGAACACAGAGCTGGAAGTGCTCTGAGGCAATCATCCCGTTTGCGGGTTTACCCAGGTCGTCACCAACAAACTGATATTTTGAAGCTCTCTGATCATTTGTTTCACAGAAACGTCGGCGCACCGAAGCGTCAGGCCAACAGCTGGGCGGACAAGCTCACCTTCCACTCCGGCTGCGCTCTCACCATTGACGGCGAGTGGTACCGAAACTGACACTGGAGCCCATCGGCCGGCAGAGACGGAGGCTCCCACGTGACGTTCAGGACCCTGCTGCTCAGGCTCACCGCCTTCACGTTGGTGGGTGCGTGGGGTCTCACTGCAGGGGAGGCAGCAGGCAAGAGGACGACAGAGTATGAGTTTGTCTGATGAAGTTTTCACATGCATCCACGATTATATCTGGTAAACGTGAAGTAGGAGAGGTGCTGTGGAACATCTGAAGGGTCATGTCATGGCAGAGGAGCTGTACGTATTGACAAAAATTTCTCAACAACATTATATCACACATATCTAAGGAGAAAATGAGTCCAGAAAAAATTCCAGTTTCTACAAAGATCAGTTATAACCACTATCTATCACATTATATATATTTTTTTTACCTTCAAAAATTTATTTTAAAATATTTGTTTTGAAAACACGCAGGAGGAGTCACATCATGATACATAACGCAATGGTTGCTATAGGCACAAGAGGAACCGTCTTCCTCACCGTGATCTATGGGCGACAGGTAGACGGGTTTGGACCGGACGGGGCCCAGACGGGACGACACCTCCAGCCACAGCTTGTAGCAGTTCATCCTCAGCGGCTCGATGGTGCAGGTGTTCTGCTGGGATCTGACCTGCGGGCAAGCGGGGCCCGTCTCCCCGACCTTCTCGCCCGCCCTCTCCCTCTCCTTCATCACATCGCATGGCAGGTCGGCCCACCTGGCCATGAGACGAAAATGAATGAGTCCTCGATGTTTTGGGGGGGTTTTTTCTTCTCTTTTTAAGGGAGGGGGACTTCAAGAGAAAAAGTAAAAAAAATATATCTTTTTAAAAAGGATTCAGTTGTGGCGCCGCACTAGAGGCCTCTACAGTACATCAGTTAGCAACAAGAGCTATGAAACAAACAACACACTGTTCTGTCAGTCCTCATTGTCGTGGCTGGGGCTTTGTTTTGTTTGTCTGTTTTCTTTAACGTAGAGACTTTCTATGGCTCTGGGGTCATATCATAAGCGGCGATGACACTGATTTATGGCTTAATTCCTGGAATCACTTCACACCGTGTGGGGGACAAGTATGGTCCAGGTTTTGTCTGCGCGTCGTCGGGTGCACTTGATTGAGCAGCTTCCGGGTTTTCAGGGCACTGAGTTCAGGGTGTTGGTTTTAAGGTTTCATTAACAATGCCACAATCAAATACACTTCACCTTCTTTAACGTTTAACCGTGTAAGATGCTCTACCTGTATCTAAATATGGGCTTGGTCCACTGTGTGTTCTTCCAGGTGCAGTCCATAGCATCGATGTCACCGTTGGTTTCACAGTTTATATCAATGGAAGCTCCTGAAACACACAGAAACACAGAATAAAAACAAACTTCAACCGAAATAGCCTCTCCACTGGGATTCATTTTGGTTCATATTGTTGTGCTGGCATTATCGCCGCTCGCTTTCCTGTCTTTGTCCACTTCAGCAAAATAAGAAGGGAGAAAAAAAAAAGGAGCATGGATTTCTAACAACTTTAAAATATTAGAAGTGACTTTCACGACCGAAATTGCTCTTCCAATTTCGGAAATTGTGCATAATTGGTCTCTTCCTTTCTTTTCCTTTTTTTCTTTTGATGTGCAACAGGGTTAGTAATAGTGTTTAATGGTGCATAATATTCAGCTTGACTGTTACTGGTGCAGCAGAGCTCACCCTCTACATAGATCTGGCTGTAAGGGATGGCCCACTCCTGAGTGCACTGCAGCAGTTCATACATCCGAGTCTCTGAAGGACGCACTGTGATCTGGCTGACCTGGTTTGGGTAAAGGAAAAGTCAGATCTATTAACTTATCATTGCACTTTCTTGGAAATGCAGGTGACGCTGGAGGAAGAGTTGTTGTTATTGTTGTTTTGGTTTTGTTTGTTTCTTACCCATTCGTTTACGGGGTGGTACTGGCTGTGATGGAGCGGCTCCTGGAGGTTGAGCATCCATTTGGCCTTGCTGGCGTTGATGCTGTGGTCGTTGAACACACAATAAACGGTTACGTTCTCCCCCGGTCGCGCCACCACTTTCTCAGGGATGTAGCTCACCGCTGCACACACAGAGAAAAAGAATCATGATATGGTTTCATGTTCTTCAAAACTGTTTGCAGCAACCACCAACTCTCTCATGCTTACCTCTTAATTTTCATAAAAAAAGGTTGCACTAGTTTTTTGTTTCGTTTTGGGATTTTTTTGTAACAAAGGACAAAATGGTTGAGTGCGAGGGCCTGAGTGTCAGATACACCCTCAGATACACTGTGTGTTTTCAACTGCTCTGCCAGCAAAAAATAAATTAAAAAATAAATAAACAAGAAGGAATGTGAACCATAAGCAAAACGCATAACGATCTCCACAAAAGAAAACTTACATAAAATGAAATGCTGTCTCGTGTCTAACCATTGTTCAAGCTTTGTGAATACTTCTGTTTGATGTTTATTTAGTTCCCGTCTGTAAAATTTCACTTACGTTGGTTTCTTTTTCTTTTTCTTTTATATACAGCTGGTGCACATTAAAAAACACTAAAAGTCATTAATTTACTTTCCCAAAACCTTTGTAACACTTCCTGAAGCAATAAAGTGAAGCTTGTTTTGGTGTGATGACTCAGAGCTGTTGATACTCACAAGCGTTTAACCCCATAAAAGACACATTTCCTTATGTGATACACACAATACATACACATACATTTGTAAAAGGTGGGTCAACACGCGCTCCTCTACTAATACTACTGAAACAACACTGCCAGAAATAGCCTGTTGTGCTCTTTGAAACCTTTCGCTGATGGTGTTTATAAGTGTGCAAACAATTCCCAGCTTCATTTTTTTCAATTCTCAGTTTCACCATTTTAAATACTACTGCCACGAAATCTGCATATGCATGGCCGCTCCGTGTCTCAGCCGCCGTCGGTGGCGTTTTCTGTATTTTCATGTCAAAAATGACCATTTGTCAGCGACCATGACAACGACCTCGGGTTCACAGCCTATTGACGTTGACCATAATGGAGCGAGTTCTTCGTTAACGGCTCTGCCTAATGAGCTTGACTCATTTTTAATAGTTTAGCAGGGACATAAATCTACCCCAGAGATAATTGAGTAATGTACTTCAGGCGATGAATCTTTGTCTGCAGGACCTCTCGAAGAAAATGAGAGCAGAATTTGTGGCGGGAAATCTGAAATAAAGGGGCCGAATAACGACTTTGTCTTTGTGTGTCTCTTTATTCAGCCTTTGCAATGGGACCAGCTCACCGAGTCATGAACCTGAATGGAAAGAGTCTTGGAGACTGATAATGAGAATTAATCCAACAATGTATTTAATCACAGTTGGTCACGTAAGCAGGATGTTCTCTGGTTTAGGAGGAGCTCGCTTTCTATTCACTTCATTGAGCTGAGTCCTGGGTCAATCTAAGTTAACCAACAAAGGTGTGATTAAGCTGATTAAACTGGGTTAAGACAGGTTTTTGTATTGTTTGGGGTTTTTTTTATAGCGCCCAGAGTGTGTCGAAGAGGACACATCAGCCGCCACTTAGCCGACCGACTTCATTGCAAAACAGCAAAATCATATAATTTCTGCTCCATAATTTTAGAGTCATTAAAAACCCAAATTACCTCTCCCATAATTCATTTTTTGGTGCACTTAGTTTTCCTTCAGCATGAATAAATAAATAAATACATTTTTAAAAAGCAGCCACTCTAAGTTTTTTTTGTTTGTTTGTCCGTTTTGGAATATTCACGTGGCTATGTAAACATCTTGCAGGGAACGGTTCTTACTGTCCAGGTAGATGTGGTGACTTTCACTCCAGTCACTCCACAGCGGAGGCTCGTCCGGGCCGGAGCAGCGGACCTGGACGGTGTAGTTCAGTCTGGGCTTCAGGTCCAGAGACAGTTTGGGCTCTCGGGGCGCAGACGCCACCTGGAGACAGAGGAGGGCACACAAGCACAAGTGTTACCAGAACACGGAACTAGCCCACAGCTACGATTGGACATCGTGTGTAGACACCTACAAGTTCCGGCTGTGTTTCCTGTCTTTGTGGCAACACAAGGGCAGTAAGTAATGGCGGACAATGTCGGTTTATTTTCACTACAAGTTAAATACACATTAAGGGTTTCTGCTTAGGCCATTACTTAGAGGAAATTCACAAGCAGCACTGCTGCGATAAGAAGCAAATACTGTGTGTGTGTGTTTGTGTGTGTGTGTGTGTGTGTGTGTGCGTGCATGTGGAACTTGTGGCATGTCCAAAAAGGCCCATTTTACTGCAAAGAGCCTGGTCCATATTTGATTTTTGAAGCTGATACCAGTATTATAAGCAGAGAGTCACAAAAACTTTATAATTGATTGATTGGTATTCTATTTTTTTTTTGACATAAACGTATGACCCCTTTGTTGTTTGTTTTGGTTTATTTATTTTTCTTTTTCTTTTTTTTAATTGTGACCAAGACATGTCTTGTGCAGGACATTTTACTTCTAAAAAATGAAATTTTGTCCACGCTCTCCTCCTGTGGACAAAAACGATGTCACGTAGAGACGCTGTTTCTAAATAACCTCAAGCATGTGTTGACATTCCTGAACCGCTATTCCTTGCTGCCTATCTGCCCGACAAAATCGCACGAAACTGTGTTATTTTCAATGAGCTAATATCACCTGCTACATCAGCCGGGCCAATTTGTCATTTTATCGTTCGGAGCATAATTTGGCCTCATTTGCAGTGTTAGACAGCATGTGATCATTCCTGCTTAGAAGCAAATGAAAATGTGAAGCTCATCCCAAAGGCTCCTAGAGATTGAAATTTTGTCTTTAAGACGGTGCCAAAAGAAAATAGCAAACCATGTGACTGCCATTGGGTGTAGTGACTCTTACAACAATTATAATAATAGTTTTTAATACGCAAAGGTAATAAATCAATCACGTTAATTAGCAGATTAACTCATTAACTGATAATGAAAATAACAGTTAGCGTGTGTGTGGTGCATAGCATCTTAGTACTTGCCTGCCAGGCTGGATGGGTGGTGTTGAAGGAGTACCGGACCTCGTACCTCAGCGGGCCGGTGTCAAAACCTGCCGGGTGGCCCCAGCGTAAAATCAGCTCTGCCTTGATGGTCTGGTTATGTGAAAGGTTGACGGGAGGACTCGGCTTCGCTGCAGAGGAGGAATCAGATCGTCTCAAGCACAGAAGCACATACTGAACAGTAACGGCGTTACTTTGATCCTGCTCTAATATCAGTTTGCATTGCCCAAGGTTCCTAAATCCTATGCATCATTACAATAAATGTAAATATGCTTAGAGGATTATGTTTTCCCTGTGGTTCATGAAAGTACAATGTTTGAGATTCTGCTCTATATAGGATTTTAATCTCCTCTGCTGTCTCATGGTCACTCATCATTTTCTACTGTAAGTTATCCCTCAGTATTTATACCTGGTAATTCACTTCACCATAATATGACATACTGTAACAGGACATTACATCTAAAGGTGGCATTTTTTGTAATTAAAGATCAATACTCTTCTAATCCTCATGCTGGGATTGTCAATATTTAATGACTGACTGAATAACTTCTGAGTCAATAAACAAAGAGCGATGGCAAATAATTCAATTTCATGGCTAATGCTCACTTCACCTTTTGGTCTTTACATATATATGAAGCTTATTCACTTAAATGTCACTGAGGGAAATTTTAATCAAAGCATGAATCAGGGGATTTTCATATCCTATAAACAGTAAACGTACAGTATTCAGAGCCTTATATTGATAATGAGTAACCATTTCAATGGCCAGACTTATATTTACTGTTGTTCACCGACGTGAGACGGGCGTAGCAGCCCGAACCGGTCCCAGTTCAACCCTCGGCTATGACAAATACTGCCAGAGATGATTGAGTCTCATAAAACCACAACGATGTCTAATGGGAGAGATGACATTACTCAACACAATGAGTAACAGCTCAACAATTTAGTTTCCAGACTATTTGCACATCAGGGACGAGGAGAATTTTTTTTTCCCTCCAAAAGGCTAATTTACAAATGGAGCTCGAGGTCAAAAAACATCGGCTACTTTCCAAATATAACGTCAAACGACCGCTGACATCGAGTGTGACCTAACCAGACGGCCCACAGTTGCTTCCCTCGTAGGCCTCATTCTGAGATTCGTAACTTTTGTTCGGTGTTGTTCGTTGACTGTTGCCTGATTTACATGGTGTAACCATGCAGGTGGGAGCTGCTGATGCTGCTGCTAATGTACCGCGACTTTTCATGGTGCAAGTCCGGAAAAACTGGGACCAAACTTTAAACACATATGGGCTGAAAAAACAAAACAAACATCTGTATAATATTATAAGATGATCATTATTGTTTTGTGTATATAAAATCTTTATGTAAAGTAACTAGTGTCTCTAGTATAGAAAAACTGCAGTACAAATGGAAAGTAAAAGTACCTCAAGAAATACAGTACTTAAGTAAATGTACTTAGTTACTTTCAACCACTACATATCACTACATATCGTATGTAAATTGATGGCTTGATTAGACTTCACCTGGAGAACAAAAACCATCCAGGGCCACCACTGACATCACAGACGGATTTCTCCTTGTAAAAGTATGAAAGCTTTGCTCCAAGAGCAGAAGCAGCTTCATTCAGAAGAATGAAGGGTTTACTAATGACACTGTGACCAGGACAGGGGGGAAAGGATCAAACTGCAAAGTGAATATCTTCAGAAAATCTCAGTGTAGCCAACAGGTTTGGTCAAAGAAAAAAACACAAAAAAACACCATGGAAAGTTCTTGTTTATCACTGTGCAGATCTCACAGCTTAGATACACACACACACAGACACACACACACACACACACACACACACACACACACACACACACAAGGCTGTGGCCCCACTGCTCTCAGGTGTATTCAAGTCACATCTTGCATCCACAACTGAATAAAACTCTTTCTTCTTATCTGTCGAGATTCGTCACTTTGGAGCTGGACTCTGGTAGATGTTGGTGTTTTTAAACCTCACTCAACTTTGCGACATCTTTTTACATGGCTTAATTTATTCCAAGCACATAAAAGCCAGTAACCAAAAGACTTTGAAAAAGAGAAAAAAAGTAAATGCTGGGAACTTGCTTTTTTTGACGAATTACTGTGATGCATTTAAGACCCTGTGTCTTTCTATTCCAAGAAAGTCTGTTCACAACTAATCACTTTACAATACCAGAATGTATGTTAGCTGTCGTAACATTTAATAGCTTCAGATTTCCCAGAGGCCTTATTGGTAACTCTTTTGCTTGGAAGGCCTTCAAAACCCCTCTGAGTGCATTTTGTTTTCTAATGAGGCAGACTTTATTTATGGTTTATAGGTTGTAACTAATGACTTAATTGATGGGTCATAAATAATTCAGCAATGCTCTATTGATCAATGATAAACTAGTTTTAGTTTTGGTTGCCGGTATATGATTTTAACAAAGCCACCGTTAGAACTTATATATAAAAACTCCATTTAATATACGGGAGTTGAAAGCAGAAGTAAATGACTCATTTAGTGATTGACTAAAGTGACCTGGAAGATTGATGACTTAGTAAAAAAAAAGCCACCTTCCTCTCCTCTAAATAATAAATCTGTTGTGTTCCTCAAACTTCTAATGTTAATTGTTTAATATTTTATTGAAAGGTTTTTTTTGTTTTGTTTTGTTTTTTTTGCACACACATAGATAGATATAGATTTTTATATATATATATGAAAAGAGGTGGGATATATGTATATTCATCCCACCTCTTTTACCTGTAGTTCATAGTTCAGCTGGTACTTTCATACTGTTGCCAAAAGCAACTCCTACAGCACAGGTATAACTCTAGCCACTGCGGAACAATAGTTTTCTCTAGTTAGGTAGAGGAAGAATCACACACTGCTCCTTAAGTCTTGCATCCTCTACAATAGATTATCTTTCTGTGAAAGTTATATACATGAGCTATGAATCCATTTATATCTTTAAAATATTAGAGGGCAAACTGCGTTACTGTTATAAAACAACAAGACAAAAAAAATCCTTTCTTACCAGGTCGGACAGGAGTTCTGAGCCGAACCGGCGGAGCTACGGCGTTGGAGATGCTGACGGTTACCACGGTGACAAAGCTTGTTGTAGTGTCGAGGGCGACCGAACACATAAAGGAATCCTCACAGACGACGGGTTCATCCAAACCAGTGTTTCCATTGGTCGCCTGTGAATCCTCCTTCTGGGACCTGGAAATGGGTGAAGAAATGTTTGAATGTAGTAGAAACCTCACATTGATTAATTTTCTTTCTGAGTCATATATGATTTACTTTAGAATTTTTCACTATTTCGGTGATGCTTTTTCAAACAGACTCTAACCAATTAGGTATCTTTCAGAGTTTAATGATCCTTTTTAAAGGTTTCAAAATTGACAGAACAATCTCTTCTCAAGGTAAATGTATCAGCCACTTCTCATCACATCACTTTATCTTCATTGAAGGAGCGGGAAAAGTCCTTACAGTTCTCAGAAAAAAAAAAAAAATGGAAATTGGAGAAATTAGCAGTTTGGTGCAATTTGGTGCAGATGAAGCTGCCAACTGGGCAGCTTCATGCGGATGATTGATTGGGCGATATAATCAAAAGCTCCAGAACCCCTCCACTGGGTAGTCAAAAAAGGTTCAGCAGACTCAAAAACACAGGCGCACACACCCACACGGGAATACACACACTATGGAAAAGCAAAACAGTAAGAAGATGCAGCTCTATACTCACAACAGACGCCGTAAGCTGAGCGCCATAAGACCAGCATCCAGAGTGGCCGCTGGTTGGCCGTGATACTGTAGATGACACGTTAATTTTTCCCAGTTTTCTTCAATTTTGCACAGTATGTCCAAACAGGAGCCTGGGAAGAAATTACAATTTCACGTTAGCGGAACCACCAGCGCCAACCCCCCGATGTCGAACAACAGTTGAGTGTGGCCTCCTAAAGGGGCTTTCTGAGAAACAAGCAGCTATAGTATTTCGCTCAGAGGCATTACAAGATATAGTGAGTAACAGAGCTTCTCCAGCTTAGCAATTTGGTTGCGAGGAGAAACATGACAATGAATTATTGGGGTCTTTTGGTAAGAATTCATCGTTACAGATTTTTAATCCATTCATGGTCAAAAATTTTCAATGTTCACTACAAAAAGAAAGTAATTTAGACGCTAGCGGTTAATGTGAGGTTAATGGTAAAAGGTTGTAGGTGCAGTTGGGTGAAAGAGGAAAAGTCTGGTAATTGCCAGAGTCATTAGGGTTTGTCTTCAGGGGGAAAATGAACGTCTGTACTAAATGTCATGGCAATCTATCTAATACTTGCTGGGATACTTTAAGTCTTGATCAAAGTAGCCTGCCAACCAACTGACATTAAAAAGACTTAACCTGTTCCAAACCCTTAAATTACTCTGAACTTTCTTTGCTTGAACATGAATATTTCATGCATAGTGAAATGCCTATTCACGCGTGATAGGAAATGTCTACAAGGTGTACGAAATTTTTCACTTTCAGAGGGACTAAATTTACCAGGTCACATCTACCACACTATACATATGGCTCTATTGTCATATACACAAAGGAGAGGGTAAAGTCTTAAGGTCAGACACTCGTCATACTACTCAAGTATTTTTATTTTGTTCAGCCTGAGTCCCTGAGCAATCGTTGCTCTCGGGGACGTTTTCGATACCGAGAGTAACAAAAGATGTGAATCAAGTAGATATGACTAATATGCAAGCAAGACGGAGAAAGACTATGAGAAACTCTAACCTACCCCGGGGACCTTGGCACGCATGTGTGTGTGTGTGTGTGTGTGTGTGTAGCACTGGGCTGAATCACACTCTTGGCTGTCAACAGGCTTCATAAAGCAATAGAAGGCACAATACAGGCCTTTAGCTTCTCTTTTTAATTGCCTCTGCATAAAGCCTGAAGGTCTTGGCTAATCACCATTGATTCGGAGCATCACACCACCTCACAAGTCAATCCAAGAAAACAAATCCTCCCTGCCTCCTTGATGTCTCAATACTGCCTCACCTCCATTTTCACCTTCACAATGGCAATATCAAGAGAGGATTTTATAACTATGACTCACCTGAACCGGCCCCTATTGGCTTTTTTTCAAAATAGTGGCCCCCTTATCTCTCTTTCCTTGCAAATAAAACATTTGCGCCGGGCAATTTCTCAGAGAAGTGGCAGAAGTGAGAGCAGCTGGCTTGATTTTAACGTGATGACTGATAAAAGGAGCTGGGAACCCTCGCAAGCCGGTCTACGTGAAGAGATCACAGCACATTATTCACACGGTCGCCCACCCTGATGGGAGGCTGCGGAGGACACCAGATAAAAGGTCGTTAAAGCGTAATGAGCCTGTCAGGCTGATCTCTGGGGGCGTCGCTATTGGTGACAAGTGACGCTGCTGCAAGCATGACGCTGTGTCGCGCTAATCCCGCTGTTTGTTCGGACGAGTAGGAGCCACATCGTACAGCCACCCTGTTACTACTTGGGATCACAAATGTATTGCTTTTTTGTTCCTGGTAACACAGCTATGTTCCCTCATGCAGAGGTCGATGTTTGTCCCCTATTTTTTTTTTGTCTCACGTCAAACATGGAATAGCACAAAACAGTGAGCAGGAATGGGCATCACGTCACCTGCGGGCTCACGAGGGCCCACTCGTCAAAACACTGCTCTGTAGTGCCCCTCGTGGTCAGAAACTCCACAGGGTACCTTTTTCTTTTCTTAATTGTAGAAACCACCACTCCAGTAGCGGCTCGTAAAGCCAGCCCAGTATCCAAGCATCCTATGCTGCTTTTGGGCGAGATTTTCAGAAACCTTGACCATTGTTTTGGTTAACAGAAGAGAGAATGGCTGTCTTTATGCATAACAACAAATAATGTAAAACTTTTTCTAGTTGGAAGGATGTAACATTGACTCAAGTGACCCACACCCTGGATTAAAACACTTAGGGTAATCCATTAAGGTCCTGTTAAAGTTGTGACGATTATTAGACATTCCAGCCCCTGATGTTTGGTGCTGAGCAAAGTTAGCGGACTCAGTTTGGTATTTGACAGTTTGTTGTTGCAGCTGGAGAAAACTTGCGAAAAGCTGCAAGGAAGCCAACTATCCACTGAAATCAGCCATTGCAACGACCTGACTAGCAAGGTTTAACATTGACGGACTCGTGTTTGATTTCAATATGTTAAAATTACAGACTTCAAGATTTCTCAGTTGCATAGAACAATGATAAATGTTTGCTTTACAATACTTTACAAAAAGTTTTACATTATTTGTTGTCAAGAAACATTTTTGCGTACCAGTGTTGAATGAACTCTTACCACCAGAGGGCCCGTGAGGATGTGAATCGGACGTCGAGCTCCTGAAGCTGCAGCTCGGGGAGAGTGAGAGGTTCGACTTAGTGCGGTTGGTCTCCGGTGCACGCATGCCGCCTCCCTCCACATTAACGTGGGCTAAAGGTGACTCACAGCACAGCTCATCCTGCCATGGGAGGTCCAAGGCACCTGCCTCGGGAGAGGCTCCCTCCTCAGGCTCCAAACACCAAGCACCTGCTCACAGAGGGGCAAAGAGGTTGACTCAGGTTTGACGCATGGGCAGGAAAAAAAACCAAAAACAAAAACAAAACAGAGGATTTAAACTGTGTGTTTTTTATTTTTCTGCATCGTGCAACTCACATGACAGTTTGACAAATATCCTGTAATGTTTTTTTAATTAATAATAAATACAATGTTTTTAAATTTCTGTGAACGGGCATGAAAGTTTCAGCCTGAGGTTCATCTTACTGCACATATACATTTCTCATTTTTATCATAAACCAAACATAACTCATGAAAACCGGTTTTATTCAAATGGAAAACTTACCAAATGGCAGGTCTGGTGGGAAAGACTTTAGGGTAACGTTGAGGCGAAGGCCATTTGGCCAGATTCATATATATATTTATTCATTTATTTTTCTGTAATTTCGTATTTTTTGTATTTTTTGGTGAAGCCAGGGAAAAGCCAGTGGCTCTTATGGAAAGCTGTGTCTGTGTCTCAGATAAAAACAGAAACAGAACACGAGAGGAGCCCAAAGACCCTGCTAATGAACACCTGACGTGTTAGCGATTTGAGCGCAGGTGAACATCGTCACGATGGCCTAACACAAGGGAAATCTGACCACTGTAGCGCAATAAATCTCAAGAACTTAAGTGTCAACACCGGAATGAAGCTGTGGTGTCCTGTGTATCCGGAGATTACATGGACTCACACACTGCGACCAGTGTTATTTCCTCTGTACTACTTAAATAAAAAATGTCAGGTACATGATTAAACCGCTACAAATAACTGACAAAAACTCAATAGGGATTTCATGATTCAATAACTACCATGTCCATTGAAGATGTCATGTCATGTCACTTTAATTCTCAGAGAACTGTGGCAGCGTACCTACAGTATTTATACTGGAGGAAACACATTCACAGAATTACTCTCTGTGAAAAGCTGTTTTTCCTTCTATGAGACCTCTATTTTCAGGGACTGGCAAGAAGCTGCAACATACAAGATCACATTGTCTGTAAAAAAAATTACATTTAAAATGTTTTAAAGGTGAATAGATGGCAATATTTAAGGAGAAAAGAAGTGGTCCCAAAATATAATCCTGAGGTACCCCTTGATAGTAACGTGTTAAATATTTAACCACTGACAAAGGCAGCTCTAGGAAGGTAGTTCCTATATCCAGTGGGTGGAGGAAGGGAGAATGATTGACAGTATCACTCGGGTTTTAATTGGTTTTGTTCATGATATGAAAAATTAACACAAAGGTAGCAGAGATGTTGCTATGCCTGGGTCTGAAATCTAATTAAACCTTCACCTGGGTGTTGCATGCACTGCAGACATCAGCTACAATTCAGTCAATGTACTTTGGCACAACTGAAGATAAGACAACACAAGCCCAAAATTGGCTTCTGGTTTAAGCCGCTACACCACCACCTCAGCCTCTCAGTCCTTTAAAGGTTGTGTATTTTTCTGTGTGCAAAATACTAGCATACAGATTTCTTCACAGGAAAATAATGGTCTTTAAATGGTTTTTCAAAAGGCTTTGTGGAACCATCACCAGTTAAAGAATATCTTATTTTGGGGATGATTCTTTAACGATCTCTATATGTTTCTTTGTAGTATCGGAAAAGATTCTTTATTCTAATTTGAGCATGGCATAAAATAGAGTAAGAAAAGAAACCCTTTTAGTGATTCTGTGAGGCTCGTTTTAATTTTTTTGTGAAGTACTCTTTTTTCATTTTTCATTTTTTCTACAAAATACATGTCTGCATTAACAACAGTGACAAGACCAAAGCTTCTCAAATTAAGCTTTGAAAGAGTTCAAACGCACTGCTTGTCTCTTCTCAGCTTTGAGGAGGATATCAAGATTAATCAATAACCTCCACTGGCACGACCTACAGCTCCTGTATCGACACATACTGTACAATAAGTAAGCTTTAAGTCTTTGAAGTGAATTTTCTTATACATCTCCCTCAAAAACAAGAATTTCAAATCAAAGCAATTCTAAAGTTAGCTCTTCTGGTAACTCCAAAGAAAACTTATAGGAAGACATAAGGCAAGCGGAGAGGTCACATCTGATACGTTGGAGGTTGAACTCACCATTGGACACCAGGAAGATATGCAGCAGGACTGTCAACATTACAGACCGAACCCTGTAAGGAGACAGAGACGGGATAGGTAATGAAAGGATGGATGGAGAGAAGGTAAAACGCAAAGGTGATGAGATAACGAGAGTAAGAATAAGATAAAACAAACTCAGAGAGCAACTGCAAGAAGAGCAAAAACTTAGTGATATAGCGTGAAAAGAAACATATACAAGGACAGAAATTGAGTCAGTCAGGTATGAAGACAAGTAATAGTTGTTTTAATGCTGCTGTACAAACATAAATGAGGAAGTGTAAATGAGGAGTCAAAGCATGCATTGTTTAATATGGTTATTTGCAAGTGCCGCCAAAACGTTTCTAAATCCAAATGCTGCAGGCTACGTGTCATTTGTAGGAATCACAACAGTCCGCGCTCACTGGGCCTGAGAAATTACCCTTAACTCTGAACCAGTTACAAATTATGGGAAAGCAGCTGGAAGTGAAACTGCGACAAACCCAGTGCCAGGGAACTCGAGTCGACACAGTTTCACAGTACAGACGATAAACTGGCCCCATCTTTTCTACAGACACTGTGACTCATCTGATACAGAGTCTCTCTTGTGAAGTATTGTGACACAAGACATCGTTCAGTAGTTCTCGGTAATGGCTTTTCTACCATGTTGCTCATTTGCAGTTGCACATAGTAGCCCAGAAGGGGAAAAAAACCCAAACACTGGCGCTTGAGGGGGCCTTTCACGTTTTAACATTATCTTAGAGTCACCATAGGCAGAACCTGCTACATGTATAGACAATATATGTAGATACCACTAAAAACAATGGAATTCTAAAAAGGATTTCACTATTTACCATAGTTAGGCTTAGTTTTAATACATGCATAGACATATTTTCACCAGCAAATCACCCAAACCACAGTGCACTGTGGTGTTATGAGCTACCTCAACATTATACCTAAATTCTAAAATCCTCACGCTCCATCTAAAACCTTAATCTCTACAAAGTTTCCAAAGAAAAGAATACTGCTTTTAAGATTTCATGACTTTCAAATTGCCTTATTGAATGATGTATTTCATCTGATTTCAACGCAAGAGATCCTGAATTGCAAATTTGTTGATTTAAGAAGATAAGCTAGCAAATTCTGCAAAGCCTTTCAAATCCAGCCCTTGAAACTTGGACAGTGTTGGTGGTATTTTTGTCCTCAAAACCTAGGATTTCAGAGTATTGTTTCCAGACCGAAGACTTAATCTGTAAGCGATGGAAACTGCCCATCATGATCGAATAGAGACATCCGAGCTTTCACAGTCAGCGGTAGGCAATTCGACTGCACCAACCTCAGTTATACGCGTACAGTATATGCCGAAACACTTACATCTAGGTGGTCATAGCGCGAGCATGGCCTAGCTGGGCTTCGGCGGGTCGAATCTTACTGAGGAGAGACCGACAAGGGCGCGAAAGGTCAAGGTGACGACACATAGGCATTCGAAGCAGTGCTGCAGTTGAGTCAGTTTTCACTGCTGCGGGGATGAAGATCCGATCGGGATAAATGAGAGCAACGGGACATAAACCAGAAAAATACTGACAGTTCTTGGCACAGACAGAATCGGACAGAACGATGAGGTACATTTTTTTTCTAGTAGTGGCATTAGAAAAAACAAAAAACAAACTAAACAGCAGAGGATTGCTTAGACATCCTATCTGAGAGGCAGATCTCTCACTGACAGGAACAACTCCCACTCTCCTGCTAAAATACACAGCAGCTGCTGTTCATTCATGAGAAAGGCAAATAACACCATGGCACTTGAGGATGGATATAATGACTTGATTATTTTCTCTAGAGGTCATTAACATATGACAGAATCCATTTTATAACAACTCAAAGTCATATGTAACCAGATGCTACTGTATTTGCTTTTTCTTTTTTTTTTTTTTTAAGCGTCAGTTGCATGATCCGAGGGCCACTCGATTAGGCAGGACATCGTACAGTAACACACCGGGCAGCATCTTGTTAACTCAAAACACATCTGTTCCCATGTGCTGTAAGGTGCACATCTGTCATCACCTTCTGGTGTGTGTGTGCTTGTGTGTGCGTGTGGGTGTGGGGGGGGGGGGCACTGACTGACTTACCTCGGTAGTTCCCAAGATAAGTGAGGTCCTGTCATGTAGCGCTCTGTTATCACTTATTTTTGAACACTGAAATACAGGTTTTCGGTTTCCAACTGAAACTTACCTGGAACAGAAACCTTTAACTACTGTTTACCGTGTAACTGAAAACCCAAAACTGCTATTTCACTAGCGAAACGGATAAGACACTTTCTCATTTGACTCAATTGTGCTGTCTTTCTAATTCATCTGGATTTTTTTTCTCTTTTCCCCCTTTCTGGTGAAAATGACAAAAACACTTAGATCTTATTTGTCAGTTGCTCCCTCCTAAAAACATATTATACACAACTGACATTTATGCAACTGTTCCAGCCCCCCCCCCTTTCAATAAATGATCAAGGGTAACCACTCAAGGCAGAAATACCAATATTAGCCTAAGGTTGAAATGAAAAGGTTCAGCAACAAGTTTCATTTGCATGTTAGACAGAGATGCAAAACCCTGAGTCCCTTTACAACCACCTTTCATCCTCTTTCCTAACCAAACCAATGCTTTAGTGAGGACCTATCACTCTACATGCTATATCATGATGATACATGATACCATCATGTATTATAATATAAAACGTGCTCTGATCTATGCAGTAAACCGTTCCTACATAAATTAACCAGAGTGGAGTGTCTGTTCTGTTCCAATCCATAAACCTAACACCTGATATATCACGACACATTTTCATAGCGATGAAAAATGAATATGCATAAATAAAGATCCAGTAATAATCAGTTACTGCCAAGCCCGGATTTGCGGAGACGCCGCCTACAGAGGTCTGATCGGATCAGAGATATTAATCGGGCTGACGACGGTACTAACAGTATCGGAAACTCTCTGGTGGATGTTACTCACGCCATGTAGGGAATGTATCATCGTATCACTCTGGTCCAGACTAGATCTCAAAGTCTATAGTGAGTGATAAGGTCCCCCCCCCCCCTCAAAAAAAAAAATGAAAAACAAGAAACAGAAATGTTCCTTTTGGTGCAAACGACTGAATCACATGCGCGCTCCTACCGCAGGTTGGCGAGGATTCGCTGTAAAGCTCGACCACAGTCAACCGTTGGTTTACCAGCTACTTCTGTCACGTTGCTGATGCGTAACCACACGACTCATCTCGGGACCGGCTGCGCGTCCATGACCCCTCTCGGGCTCCTCGGTGGTTTTTTTCCCCAAACACCTTTCTAGGGCCGCAGCGACTGGTTGGATTAATCGACCAGTCGACCGGCAGTAGAAATTCAAATTTAAAAAAGGGGGGGGGAAAGCTGAATATTTCAATGTTCCTGCTCCTAAAATGTGAGAATCTGCTGCTTGTCTTGGTCTCGTGTCATAACCCCGGGCACAGAATGGTTGTTTTGGTTGGTTGGTCGGTCAATTGGTCGGTTGATCTAGAAAACAGCCCACTCCACCTGTGCCGCTCACTAACCCTGGATTCAACCAAACTCCCAGGAGTGGTCCGACACCTCCGGGTGGGTGTTTCTGCGGACGGGTTGGGCCCGGATGTGGGAGCCACGGGGGGGCGGGGATCGGGGAGAGGATGCTCGGCCGAGGCGCGTAATGGCTCATAAGTGGAATTACCGAAAAAGAAAAGTTGTTGCGCGCATTTGTTCACGCTCGCATCCCGTCGTGCTGCAAAAACCAGACTTCAACGGGCAGATCTGAGATGTTGCAACCGGTGATGCTCATTATCTCCGAGCTGCAGACTACAAAAGGCAAACTGTGTGGCTGAGTGCCGGCTCTCATCCGAACTGAGCAGCGCCTGCAGCCCTGCGCCCTTCCGTCCGCACCCCCCCCCCCTTCCTATTCCCTGTTGGAAACAATAAGGCAACGCCGAGACAACCGTCTGAAACTATTTTCCACATGCAAAGAGGAAGAGCTCTGGCCCTCTGTGCTCGGAGTCCTCCAAGGACTCCTCGATCTCGCCAACTATTCATCCAGGTCTGACTCACTCCTTGTCAGTCTGGAGCTGCCGTGAATGGAGACGCGCTGGGACTTGTTGGCTTGTTTTTCCCTCCCCATCACCACCACCACCACCACCACCACCCCCATCACCACCACCACCACCACCACCACCCACAGCAGCAGCAGCAGCAGCAGCTGCCGCAGCAACATATTTCTGAAAAGTTCTTTTATCACATTTATTTCTTCTCTTGTTTGACTCGGGACGATCTGAGCTAAAGCAACACGTGTTGATAAGCAGTGGTTTTTAAAGGGACTTTGGTGAAACATTAACGAGAGAGAACAGCACAGAGTGTATTTGGGCAATATCACCCAAAAAGCAAACAAACAGGCAAATCTTTCTAAATAGGTATGTTCAACATGAGCAATGGACAGCAAAAAAAAAAACCCTAAAAAAATAAAAGTTTATTTAAAGTCACCATATGACATATTAGGATACAACAGTTGTCTTTTATAGCAAGTCTGTACATTGGCCAATGGCTAAATGTCAGAATGAAAAAAGGAGAAAAACACGCAAGTGGTGAAAAACATTAAAAGCTCTCGGCTTGACAGAGGCGGCTGCGTAATTTCACGCCTCCCTGTGGAAAAATTAGTCAACCTGAAAGAAGCGGCTGAAATTTGAAGCGTTAAAGGTGAGAAAAGGTGATAATCGTCATGCTTACATCGCTGCCGAAGGTCTCTGTGCCGCTGTTTTGGTTTTTTGGGTTTTTCTCTTCTTCTTGTGACCCAGGTTTCGTTCTGTCTCAATCAAAGTTCGCTCAGTGGTTTTTGGGTTTGTTTGTTTTTTTGTTTGATTTTGTTTTTGTTTTTGTTTTTTTAATTCCTCGCCGGGGATCCCCACGAGAAGCCTCCGTCAGGGCGAAGCGTCCATGGCCGCGACCGAGAGCGACGACACCGCGGAGGAAACTCCCGGAGAAGAAGCGCGCTGCTGTCCGCCTGCCACGCTCGGCCGAGCCTCCCCGCGCAAGAGAGACGAGACTGAGGGCAGGAGCGCAGGGAGGGGAGAGGGAGGAGAGGGAGGAGGAGGAGAGGGGAGAGGGGGAGGAGGAGGAGGAGAGGGGAGAGGGGAGAGGGGGGAGGCGCAGACAGGCGCACCAGCGGCCGGCCCACCGCGAGGCGTTCAGGGGCGCCCCCGTGGAAATCCTCCCTCTCGCCACGGCCGCGATGAACCGCGTTCAACAACCGTTTGGTCGAGGATAAAAACACAAGCTGCCTGTAGCGGTGGAAACTGAGGATATTTACTCTCTCGCTCCACTTTGTTTATCAGGCAGCTCTTTTTCCCATTAACTGTGCAGAGTCCTTATTGATATATACAGCATAATCAGCCAATAAACCCCATTTACTGAAAATGCTGCTTACACCTTAACGCATCAGCAACTATAATAATATAATTTAATATCTTATATCATATAACATAAAATATGATATATTATAATTGATATAATACACTGACAGAGTCAACTTTCTTAGGTTTAGATTTTGTCTTAAGTTAAAATTAGAATATATATTATTTCATCCATCCATCCATCGACATCCACTTTCTCATGAGTAGGGTCACACAGGGGCTAACACAGGCAGACACTTACATCTGAGGGGGTTCAAAGGTGCGAAAGTATCACATCTCTTTTTTTCTGTTTGTCCCTCCGGTTTTCTGTTGTTTTTCTGGTAGAGTCCCAGCTCTGGGTGTCTGCAAGTGTGTGGCACAAAATCGCACACCCTGCACAAGCAAAATGTCTTTGTGGCTTCACAGTTCCTCCTCTTAAGTTATGACTCTCGAGAATTTTTTTTTTTTTTTTTTTTTTTGCGAATAAGCCAGCCTGCAAATGTGCACATGAATATGTTGTGGTTATTTGGATGATTGCTGAGGAGCGACTGCTAATTAATGAATTAGATACTCAACACAATCTCAGAAAATACGCAACATTTATACAAATGCACATCTCTGAATGTCACCGCATGCCAACTTGTTCTCTTTAGGCACTTGTTATTCACATGGCCTGATAGAGGCTAGAGCGCTACAGTGTCTTCACATCTTCACAAGAAATCACTGAAGAAGGCTTGCTGTACTGAAAAATAAAAGGACAGCAACAGAGTAATTCTTTATCCCCGACAGATCAGCTGCTCAACAAGAGCCTTTACATGGAAAATATGATCAATCTCTGACACGTTGTGGGAGCAACTGTCCAACTCTGAGCCAGCATACACACAGACTGAGCGTATTTTCTGAAATTTGACAGTACAACAGTTTGATAAACATATTCCTCACACATAAGTCAAATTTCAAAAATAGATTCAAGGGCGCTGCAGACTTATCTTTCCTTCTACAATAGTTTTGGGGATTTGCCACTCCCACTTATCAGCAGCTGCGTGTGATGATAAGCACACTGCTGGCGACATGAACGCCAACATGATGCCAAACGCTTCAAAGTTCCTAACATCTCTGACTTCCTTAGTATTTCTCTCCCTTCTGCTTGGAAAAAAAACATGGACTGCCTAGAGACTGGCTGGAGAACCACAGAAATGCCATTGTATGTTTGAAGAAACTCCAGCATCACGGTTATTTTCCAGAGTTATAGAGGCACCTGTGGCGTTTGTATGGAACGGGAGTCAGCAGATTGCAGTGGGGTGCAGGGTAAACAGAAGTGCAAACACTGGAGTGATGCAGGCCTCTGCTGACATTCAACTTCTTTTTAAAGATTCAACTAAAAGCTGTCTGTTTTAGTCCTGGAAAAAAAAAGTCTCTCTCCAGATGTGGAGCCTTAGCCACGCCACTAAGGTAACATAAGTTAACTTTTTTCCAAATGCGAACAGACAGTCCAGTGAATGGAAAGTGTCTCTGTCACTATTAACTATACAGGGGATTCTGCCTAGGGAGTCTGTACCATGTGTTGAATAGTGAATGATTTTGTTGTCCCGGTTGATGTAGCCTGAAATTTGGGTGATATATTTATACATCAGAGCAGTGTTTCCCCAACACTTTCAATTTCCACCCATACAAAGCATTATTCATTCCTCTACTGCCTCCTGGTTTCCATACATTCTTCCACTGCTGCCCTCCATATTATACTTTTTAAACTGCAGATGGTGAACATAGAGCCAAACAGAAATGGAACTGACGGGGTACTGTGTGTCCACGGGGTCAAAACAGGGTCTGTGTCATGGGAAAACCCAGGTATTTACAGTGTGACCACAGCGAACAGGAAAATTTAAAGAGGACAATGCTCATGTCTGCTCAAAGCTTATCAGTGTTTTCCACAGGCCTGAAATTTGTTTGTGGCATTGGCCCTGCAAGCCGTTTTGAATGCATCGTATTTCGAATCAATTTCTACTTTCAACTGCATTTTAGAAAAAAATAATAAATACACAAATCTGTTCAAAGTATGGGAATCTATGTATCCACAGTTGCAACAGTTGCAATACTGCAATTGAACCCTAACACATATATTAATGTGTTTAGCAAGAAAGAATCATTAGATTTAGAAATGCTTGTATACTACTGTTTTGCAGGGTCCGCTATCCCCACTTTCTTCTCTCTCAATCAATACAATGAGGTTACCAACACATCAGGCAGATAGTTCTTCTGAATAAGCTCTCTGCATGCAGGGGTAAGATTGTGGTCTGCACAAACTGTCAACTGTGACAAATAAGATAATATGTAGTACAATCATAACAATGAATCATGCAGGGTTATGGGAGTTGTCCTATGCAGGTGTTGGTGACCGTGGTTGCCAGAATTATTGAATATGAAGCAGATAAGATCATGGGTGGTTTATCTGTAGATATGAAACCTAATCAAGATGAGGTGTCAGTTTACAATCTCACACCTTTTGATTACACTTTCTCAGTTGTGACTGGATTAAAACAGAGTATGTTAACTTTTTATCTTATGGCTGCACAAAAAAAACAAAACAGTGAAGGTTAGTATATAATACACTACACTTACCGTGTGCAGTATGGTATTTGGACACAGCTCAGAAGTTTCCATCTCCAGCCATCCATTTTTACACTGTGGATATAAAGCAGGGAACAGCCTGCGAAGGTTGCCAGTTCATGTCAGGCCTAACCTATACAGACACATTATGGCATTCACACTCACATTTCACACCTATGGGCAGTTTAGAGTTTCCAGTTTATCTGACCTGCGTGCCTTCGGACCGTGAGAGGAAACTGGAGCGACTGGAAGAAACCAAGGCCGACATGGCGAAAACATGCAACGCCCACAGCTGGGTGGCTCATTTGGTCCTGGTACCTTCCAGGTTTTGTGGCAAGAGTCCTGACTGCAAAGCCCTTATGCTGCCAAGGTTTGGAATTATGACCAGGCCGAGATTGTGTTAAAGTTCAGGCTCGGGGCAGTTACGGTTAAGCTTGGGCCAAGCCTCCATGGAAACGATGCAATATGCTGCCCTCACAAGAATAGCAGTGCAGGTTTTCGTGTACTAGGTATTCGTGTGTGTGTGTGTGTGTGTGTGTGTGTGTGTGTGCGTGTGCGTGCGTGTGCGGGCATCAGAGTGAGATATTGTCTGCAGCCACTATCAAACTTTATGACGTAGAAAGGAATGCGTCATTGTGCGTTTGCATAAATCTGCCTGCGTGAAGGGGAGGAGATTCGCTTGCAAATGGATTTCCTTGATCTGCGTCACAACGGAGCCGCATCACTTCACTTTTACAGCCCACTGATCTTTATAGACGCAAATTTGTTTCATTATTGTCAGCAGCCTGGCATCGCTCTGTCACTGGATGCTGCAGTGAGTGTTGGGGATTAGCAGCATCTGGTCTCACACACATCCAACATCCCTTTGGGGCAGCAGAGAGTGGTAGTAAATAAGACAGAAGACAAGAGTTATGACTTGGTTTGTTCGGGGGGGGGGGTCCTCACAGTAATCCTCTGTTCCTTTTGCCAAGTAAAATAACAGGATGTCAATGTCAGATGAAATGTTTAACCAAACATGTGCTCGTGTTAGTTGCTTTCTCCCACACCTGCAAACTGGATGAATAAGTAGAAACTGCTGAATGAATGACTCCTGATTTATTTATTTGTTCTCAAAATCACCTACTAAAGAAACAACAAGAACAATGACACACTTGTCTCCTTTGCACAAAATGCACATGCCCTGACAAAGGTCTTTCTAATTGGAAGATTAGATGATACATTTGGTGCAAAGGAGATTAGTTTTGCAAAGGTCTGGATATTTTCCAGCACATTTTTGTTTTATGGTAATTCACGGCAGTTTAAAAATAAAATAACATACCAAAAACAGGATGTACTTAATGCACTTATTTTGGTACCTGATGGAAATTACTGGAAAATACTTACTGACATGCAGAAAAGTAGTCTGAATCACCCTTACAGGCAACATTATTCATAAAGACAACATACTTTGACAGACTTAAGAAAACACTAACACATTGCCATAATTATCAGCTGTCATCTCTGCAGCACCCTCCCTTTGCTCTCAATTCCTGCCATTGGAAATATTTCCCATTCTCCCTCAGCACAGCATTAAAGTGATACAGAAATACCCGATTCCCAGCCTCACTATACAGAATATGAAATCAGGTTAAAATGTAAGGGTCAGCGATGCGGTGCAGGGAAGGGAAACACGTGGTCGCGGCAGCCTCACCTACAGCAAGCGTTCAAAATGAAGAGGTGACATCATTCTCTCCGATTACATCATCCCAACCTGTCCGCGAGGATGACATCATCCTCGTGGTATACCACTAGTGAACCTCATGTGGAGATGTTTCTGTGGTCCACAAGAGAAAATGATAAATAAGTCAGTTAGTCAGTTCACTGCAGTAAGGAAATACTTATTTATTTATGTGCTCTCCTTGTTCTCTATCAATATTGATATTCTATTTTATGATATGAAGTCATCTGTCGGCTCGTTGCATCAATCGTATTCCACATGTTGTCGCCTTCTTGCCATCCTGTAACATGTTTTGTTTTTGTTTTTGTTTTTTTTGTTGTTTTGTTTGTTTTTCCCCCCGTACCTACTCCCTATAAGCCTTAATTAACAACATCTGCTCCGCCTGCCTGGTCTGTGTCTGCATTTGGGTCGTCCTTCCTATTGCTTTACACAAACCGGGACGACGACGGTTAAAATGTGGTGAATCGGGGATTACAAGCACAGTATGGCTCATATTTAAGAAAATAAACAGATGATATTCAAGTATAGGAACAGCATTTGTATTCATTTTCTGCTGGACCGCTGTAGTGGGACCAGCCCTATACACAGGAATGTCCCTGACTGACTCAGTGACCGAGTGAGTGATAAAGTTACACCACTGGCCAACCCAATGCTGCGTGGCTGAGATTACCCAGTTGCCCTTTGCGCCTTTTCATTTTGAGAGAGCAAACACTTTCCATTGTGTTATCAGCAATAGAAGCCATAGTGCCCTCGTCACTACATTTAACAACTTTTCACGCCACTTTTTAGTGAGTTTTCTCCACAATAGCGCCGAGTGACAAACCTCAGCTGCTTTCCACACAAAAGAGTCTCCAGTGTTGCCCCACTTGGGTGCGAGACTAGACTTTCCCTCCGCAGTCACATCTCTCTATGCATGTCATTCAATCGACTCCAAGGCGGCTGACATAGACGTGAATGAGCCACTACCTTTTTGCCTAAGCGATCATTTACAAGAAGATATAGGTGAAATCCCAGCACAGCCTGTGTCTTTAATTTACATGTTTGTGATGTCCTCTGCAAAAAAAATAAAAAAATCACCAGTTACAAAACCAGGATTTTAGCAGTGCAGAGCAGCAGCTTGGAAATGGCAGTAACTATTTCATACTTGTTCCGTTGTCTGACAAGAGAAACAGAAAAACGCGTAAATGAGAACAGCTTTTTTAGGAGCTGTAGAGTATTAAATTAACGCATAGGTGAGCCATGACAGTAGGGGAGAGGCAACAGAGAAAGGCTGGTCCAGTTTTGACCTTGTCTTGTTATTGCCCTTGGGTTGTATGAGGGGCGCTTAATTTCAAATGCAGTAACAGCAGTACAAGTATGTGGATTCATTTGATGCCTTTATTTTAGCGGGTAAAGCACTGAGGACAACTTCTCTTTGACAAAACCGACCGAGCTAAGACGGAACAAACATAAGACAAACATTAAAGAAGCGTAACATGCTTAGCATGTAGCGTGAACGAATGCAATACAAGTTACAATCAATGATACAGGCACCAGATCATCTATGACCATGTGATTCTTTAAAAACTGTCGTAGTTTGAAATGATCCAGCTAATGATCTGTTTCAGGTTCTGTCTTAACAAAGTAATATTTTACTTTATTTGCTGTATGTGTAAGTACGTTACGTATTAGCTGTGACTGACGGCTGGAATCAAACTACTTGTCTTTGTCAGCATGTTTTGCCTTTGAGCTTGACTCTTCATTACGTTTGATAAATATCATCCGTGTGCCTATTCAAATGCTGTCCACCAAGGAATAAAAGAGCCCCAGGTTGAACAGTCCCGTCTCCGTAAGAGCAGCAAAGTGCCGTAATAAAACTGCCATCAGTTTACCATTACTTCCATGTCGCTTTAGCTCAGGGGCGTGATGATTTGACAGCAGAGCTACAGTATCATCACTGCAGTAGATGAGTCAAGCCTTCCAACACTGTGTCAACGCTGGATCTCTCTCACAAACAGCCCCCAGTGTCCTGCAGTGTAAAACAGCCGCTCACCTCACACAGGGAAGCCGCTCATGAATAATTGATCACATTTTGCCGTTCCAGAAAAAAATAAAAAAATAAAAAATTAGAAAAATCCTCAGGGAGGGGTTGCATAGCAAGGGTATGATGTCACGCTTGCAAACTGGTTGGGATGATGTCACTGAAGAGGATAATGTCATCTTTTTATTTTAAATGCAGACATGACTATGCTGCAGCATGACCTCCCCTGCCAGCAACCTGCTTGACATGCAGATTCGGTATTTTGGACGACTGGAGGGCACGATCTTACCTGATTTTACATAAAGAATTGCGAATCTCATATGTGTGTCACTTTAATGCTTTTCGATGAATGAGAGGAAATTAGTTTGAAGCAAAGCGAGACAAAGGGCCATTGTTAGAGAGGAAAGACCTAATCAGCTGTTGGCACTGGTCAGTTATTCTTCTAAAGGAGCGTTCCAGATATTTAGTGTTGCATTTCCATAAATTGGAAATTTTCTTGAGGCTGAAATGTCTTGGCTTTTAGTTCCTCGTACAGGTCAACCTCCAACAAAACTGGATCTTAATTCAACTCTTATAGTAGAAACTCCACGTAAATACCCATGTCTTTCAGACTCCATACTACCAGTCTGTAAAACAGGTTTCCTGTCATAAATTTCTAGCTGCCAAGAATCATCGAAGATAATGTTGAAGGGGGTTTTTTTGTTTGTTTTTTGAGACCTGATAAATCTCTAAAGCTGCAGATGATCTCACAATCTAGGCTGATAGCGTAAGTAAGAATTCCCTTCTTAGTTCAAGGTGAAATAGATACCACAGCACCTCTATTTGGTAGAAAAACATCTAATTCAAGCTCAGAGACTGGCAAATACTGACTGCTGAGATGTCCAGTGTCCTCTGGCCTACTGCTGTATGGAGAGTCAAAGTAGGTCATGCTGCTCTGGGACGACAACAAGGAGGAGGCCAGTGAGAGGAAAAGGCCAAAGTAAAGTACACAGAGCAGGTGGAGCAACACTGAAGTAGCTCGTCTGGCCCTTCTGCAGAGCCGACAAGTAAATACAAAAGTCTGTTCTTTGTGACACTTTTTGTGCATTTCTTTTACTCTTCTCTGACAGTTAAAGTACATTTCACTTAGTACAATATTTTAATCAAATGTTTTATCACTTTCCATACCAGGATGTGATGCCAAAACCAAGCACTGGCTATGAAAAAAATAACTTCATTAAACAGACCAAACCCTCCCCCTCGTATCTTTTGGCGGTTAGAACACACTTCTCCTCCAGACTAAGTTGCACAAGTTCTTAGGTCAGCTGGATTTGTTGTGACAGATGAGACACTGACCCAAAAGCTTCAAGATCAGTTATTATTACACTGCAAAGATTTTCCATGTTTTACAGGGATACATTTCTCCACCTGCCACTGCCTTGAATGCCTTTATTCTGAACATGCAAAATAATCCTGGGTGTTGCTATTTTCTGGTTTGTCGCGTCCGGTTTTCTCATTGTGTTTCCCTTTCACGGCCAAAGCTCAGTGTTTTCAGGTTTGCGGAGGATCGACGGACCAGACGTCCTCATTTCCATTGGCAATATACCTCGGGTCACGCTGTGAATGTCCTTGCTACTGAGAAATTTGCCTATAACAGCCACACTGACAGAAATGCTTGGGCTGAGGCCTGTTGAGCAGAGAAAAAACATGGAAGTGGACCAGCTTCCTCGTCTCACCCTCTAACTTTTCTGAAAGGACATAATCCCTGCATATGAGCCTCGATCTGAGTGTGCACGCTTGTTCACGTTACGAATTAAGCTCATCACTGTGTAAGCAGTAGCATGTGCTGACAAAGTTTTAGCGTGATGACTTTTCCAGAGCACTGTCGTATCACATGTCCCCTCGAACGCTGCGCCTGCTGAAATACAAGCTGACCCTGTTTTTTCATGAGTTCTCGTTGATGCAGCCAATATCTGTACAATAAAACAGACAGAGAGTTTGGAGTCACCGGCTAGGGAACAATAAAACCTGCTGACGTCTGACATTCTGATAACTGACATATGGTAATGATCCAAAAACAAAACTGGGTTTCATAAGATTTTGAGAAATGAGCCTAAACACAGCTGTTATGGGATCACAGCACCAACTGGCCACATGTCCAACAACCTGTCATGTGACCAGGTTAGAGAGAGGAAACCTGATTGGAGCTCGAGTAATAAAAATGGAGGCAGCTGAGCCAAAGCCACCACAAGTGAGTGAGAGTCCTTCATTCAGCGTTTTGGGAAAAACAATTATTGGGCTTTTGTTTTTTTTTGTTTTTTTTTCCTGGACTCTTCTCGTTAACATTTGGATGCCTGGAAAGACTCCAGGTAACTGCACTTTGCCAAGAAATAGTTACAGCACTTAACCCCCCCCCCCCAATAAAACGACAACTTGTGCTGGTAGAGGTTCTGGTAGGCAGATTTTCAATCCTTTAAAAAGAGTCGGGCTGTTTCCCCCTGTTACAGTCTTGTGCAAAACTAAGATAAATGTCTGCTGGCTCTAGCTGCATAAGTTTCGGTAGAGATTTGAGATGAGTATTCATCCTCTTATCTACCTCTCTGGAAAAAGAAGCTCTGAGAGAAAAAATTCCAACTTTGACACCATAAACATCCTCAGATCTAATTGTGAAAGGTTTTCACTGTTTTAACCTACACATATAAAACAAGTGTGGGGTTCTCCAGAGTGCACATGACAAAAACCCGACCTTGTATTTCAAGACAGAAAATGGTGCACACACTACGCCAGCATCTATTGCTTTCTCTTTCCCAAGGGTAAGCAAGTTCCCAAAATCGTGATGATGAATCTTTCGCTTGACTTATTTTGTACTATTTGGAAATTAACTTTATCCAGAGGAAAGTAAAAATACCAAAGGAAATGCCAAAAGCCAAACTCAAACTGTGCATCATCTAGCTGCCATTAGAGGAACTGACTGCTTCAGGCACACAGCAAAATTTACAGGGTTGCAATCAGGCACTGGTGTATGTTGACTTGATATTTTGGTTAAACATTTGAAAGTCTTTATATAAAAACACACATTAGAGAATGCATTTGCACGACAGACAACTGTCAAAACGTAAATGTAACTTCTTCAATTCCAAACCACCACATATTTCCACTGGGCTATTTCACTGTCTAATTTATATCTATTTCAGGATGGGAAAACTTGCATCTCTTCCTTGGAATAAATCCTGGCATTGCGAGAAATTTTTGTTAATTTCACATATTTTCACAAGGCAACGCAATAAATTTTCCAGCGTTCAGTGGCTTTGTACTGAATTAATAGAAAACAGAGCTGCACATGAGACACAGCACCTGCCAAGCATTGAGTCCTGTGAGAGAAGAGACAGATGAAGAAAGAGTCAGGGAAGCGGAGAAAATAAAAAACAAGGGAGCCAAGTTAACGTGCGCCAACCGTCATGTGGCAAAAAAAAATGTTTTAAAATTTTGCCCGAATTCGCTTTTAGAAGGGATTTCTTCACTGCATTTGCAGCAAAGGATAGATCTTTTCACACCACGCCATCTTACTCTGACGTTTTTATTTGTCTTATCAGAATTTTCCAAATTGTCAGGATTACCAATCCCAACATGGCACAGTGCTCCGTGAGTGGATATGAGCGATGTGAGTGGATGAGACCTGGCCGTGATAGGACCAAGGCTTAAATACAGGTCTTAAAGGTTTCTGAGGTACTACTTGACATAAGAGACCGAAGCAGAGAGCCTGAGGGGTGAGATGAGCATTGCTCGTTTATCCTATGCTCATTGTTTTTTTGTTTTTGTTTTTGTTTTTCTTCCTTTCCACCTCCCTCCCTGTCTCCTCCCTGCGTCTGACATAAACGCACATAAGCACAGAGCCTGCAGCTGGCGTGTGCGCGAGGAGGCGATGAAATGGCAGCGCGTTATTGACTGCGCGCTTGTTCTCCGCGCTGCCATCGCTGCATCATCAAAACATGATGGAGTCACTCATAAAACCACAATCGCTGCCTCTCCCCAGGATACAATCTCCACCTTGTTTCTGGGCACACTCATACATCCCACGATTCTGTCACTTATTCCACAGCAGGCAGATGATGTGCTCCCCCTCTCGCTTTCTCCTTTTGAGAGACAAGTGGGATTATAAGGGAGTACTTCTTCCCAGGCAGAGAGCAAATATGGAAAGAATTAGAGGAGAAGGCCGAGGGAGAGAAAGTGCTGAGGAGTCCCAATGCCGAGCTTGTGCGTCATCAAATTTTATTATCTAAAACCTAGTGAGCAATCTCCCCCCAGCCACCACGATAAAGTAAAAGCGAGGGCGATGAGCTTGGGGACTGTCATCTGGGGACAGATCAGGCTTGTTAGCACTGTTGTCACCTTGATTTGATTTGATGACTTCTTGGGGGGGGGGAATAGGGCTTTAGAAGAACCGTTGAGCAATTTTAACAAATTGTTCCTTCCTGCTGCTTTTAATGAACCATCCCACATACTTTTTTTTTTTTCTCAGAGAAATAGAAAATGTCACTGTTGAATTTTGATGGAATTTCCAAACGGATTCAGATGATTTCATATCCTGTTTTTAGATGATCAGCAACATCATCCATGAAACGGAAAAAAGGGCTCATCTTTTTCAGCCATCTAGTAATGATCAATAGCATACGTTATACTTGGTTCATTAAAAACACCAAAATCATAAGGGGTCTAAAGATACAGCCGAGAGTGGTCAACTTAGCTAAGGACGCAACAGAAGGCTTCAGGAATGTCCTCCTGAGGCTTTTAACCAACGTGTTCCCATTTACAGGTGTTTGTGACGTGGGGGGATGTTGGGAATCTAGTTTACAAAGTGTCCTCCGAACACACCTGAGGGGAAAAAGCGTTAAGCGACGTTTCAAACTGCCACACTTGAAAGTGTATGCGGCGTTGGGTCGACAGTAATTGTGTTAAAAATGGCCACTCGCTGCGTAAAGTGTGCTAGTTGGATCGTCGGTTTCAGAAGTTTGCAGAGAATGTCTGACACAGGCGAAGAGGAAAGAGGAAATGAAATGACAGTCATCGTGGTTGGACTGTTAAAGAGGGATGGACAATGAACACAAGGAAAGACCGAGATTGAATGTTTCGTTGCAAGTGCTAAAAAGGTTTTGGGATGGTTTTACAGTTTTAGAGGGGCACTGGTATCAGCCTTTAGTCCAAGCCTAGTCCACTGTAGACGGCAGAACCTTCCAAAAACCCTCCGCCAAACTACTCAAACAACAGGCGGCCTTAAGCCCATTTCCGAGACGTCTCGGGTACAGTGAAGAGCTTAGAAGGATGTAGACATGGGGGGGTTTGGTTTCATATAAACACAGGAGCAACATGTGGGATTTCCAAACCAATGTGTGTCCCACATTTCTACACAGTCTCCACAATTCCCCAGCCATCCGCCTGAGTCCATAAATTATATGATGTTTGTTCTCGGGGGCCGCTCGCAGCAAAGCCGTCTGCCTCGGTAAAGCAACAGCCATCAAGATCCAGGCCTCTCTCTCTCTCTTTGAGTCATAGCCATTCTCCACCTTGATGCCTCACAGCAATGTGCTCAGCGGCGGAGAGATCGCCGGTTTGGTATCTCGGGACGTTCAAATGCTTTTATTTTTCTCGACAAAAGCTCTTAGGTTGTAAAGCCTGTTGGCGAAGAGCCATTTGCGAGCACTAAAGCAACGTTTGTTTCAGCGGTTTTCTGAATGAAAGCGCTTCATCTGCTCGTTTGATTCGAACTCCCCTAGCTGGGGAAATACAATCACAGATATTGTTTTCGTTGATTTTCCTTTGAGATGCTCTCGTGGTTTTGAGTTGTTTATTTCCAGCCTGAAGCCACAAATGATCGATTTTTCTTTAATTTCCTTCTAATCAAGTTGCTCATTCATTACATTTTGCCACGGGACTAAGACTTGAAATTAAAGCTGCATATATATGAAAAAACGTGATAGTTAGCAAAACACAAAAGTACAACAGGTCCTTCCACCTAAATGACTGTACTGATTGTTTATTCCTACCGTCTGATGTGAGCCTTGGGAGTGTTGTGCGAATCAGTGCTCCCTGCCAGCAGGAGGAGGAAATGCCAAGGGTGAACTGTTGAAAATCAGAGAGATGATTACTCTTTGTGTGAACAGGGTTATTGTTTATGGAAAGATCATGGTATGGTTGATGTAAGTTCTTTGTCAAAGTTAGAGGCCCTTTATCATGATGGGCACAATAATAAAAATGTGGTTAAGGTTATCAAACAATAGTATCTTGGGGAAAAGAAACAGCACTGACTATCGGTTCCAAACAGGAAACTCGAAGCAGCCCCCCTCGTTAGATTGAATGTTTTCTCAACACATCTGTCCACATCTGTCGTCATATGAATACATCACCTGACTGTAAACATGTTGCTTTCTGGAATTTGCTGAAAAGACTGATGCCATCTGACAGGGCCACCAGAGGTCGCTTGGTTGTTTATTAAAAGTACAAAAAAACCCCAAAAACAGCACATCAGGGAAATCCCCATAAATAGGAAGTGGTTATGAGTTAGTGTGAGATAAAGGGGAACAGTGAGTGAGCGCTCATATATGGATTATAAATAAAAAACTAAGCAAAAAAGAGGATGGCAATAATGATAGATAATTTGTTTTCGTTCGGTGTGCTGAACAAAACCATAGAGTTTGACACGGAATTTCATTTCAGAGGAAGTCCATGATGCTGCTATTTCTCAATAAGTTTGCAAGTGTTTTGGTAATATTTTTCTTTTACTGCTGTACAGCTACAAGCATTATTCTTTTTTATCACAAACTAAGAAAAAATGAAAAACAAAAAACAAGTCAATACGCCTACAGCTCCACAACATTTTGGTCCTGATGTTGTACTGCCGGTGATTCACAGGTGAGCAGAAACGCAGACTGGCTGACGGACAGGGGGTTGGAATCGGCATAATGCTCAAAAACACACACTTGTGCCTAGATGTCGGATTTATATTTGAGACCCGTGGCCGTACACGGGATCTGATGATTGGGCTAAAGCGCACTCAGTCCAAGGACATGAGGCAGAGCAAGGAAGAATGTTTAAAAGTGCATATGTGACTTTCAGGGTTTTTGTTCATCTGTGTATTAGCCCAGTGCTGGGACAGACTCCGGCTATAAATAGCATTGAGCAATTATAGAAATGGATGGATGGATCCACTTATTGATAAAAGCTTTTTTTTTCCCCTTCAGGATATACCAGTGAAATTGACTGATAAAGACCAGTTTCCAACTCAGTATCTGATTGAGTACCTGCACTGCCATCCCACACGAACAGACACGAATAAGAAAATTTCGGTGTTTTTAATAATTTTGTTTTCACTGATTTAAGTTGGAAAGTCAATTACATTCTGGCAGGTTTTGGTTTTTTTTATCTAAATTTACCAGTTATTTCATGGAAAATCTTTTGGAAATAGATTGCTTATAAACTCAGATGACAAGATTCTAATCAAATAACAAAGAGGTTTTTTCCCCTCTATTTTTCTTGTAATCAATTTAAGATCGAAATTTTCATACCTCCAGAAAATAAGAAGGGAATAGGGACATTTATTCATTTCACTTCTTTGCAAGGAAGCAAATAGTTGCTCCCCCCCAAAAAAATACAGAGGAAAAGACCTCAGTATGTTTACTTGTAACTACAGCCCTGCTTTAAATGTGAATATGAAGATCAATTGAATAACACATGGTTAAAAAATCAGTTACACTCTTAGCTCCTGTGTAAATTCAGCCCTTCAGGTCCAGCTGAGCTAACAGCACAGCACAGAAGCCCCTCATCACCATGGAGACCCCTGTGACCATTATCTCACCTTTTGCAATCCTAGTTTAAATAAACCAAATGGTCCAATAGGCAGCTAAATGCCTCCTGCAGAACGACCATGGCTGTTAGCGCTGACACAGATTGAAAAACAGGAGTCTCGGCCTCTGAGAATCTAGCACTGGACCGTCGTTCAAAGCCAGTCTGGTCGGTTTTTGCCCGAGGCTCATCTGAGGTGCATCTGTTGCCAAAACAGTTGATGTCAGATCGCTGTGTTTTAGTAAAGACTCAGACACCAGCCTGAAAAAACTGGCCTCTAACAAATTGGTGCACAGAAATGAAACATAAAAGGAGCCAAATTTACTATAGGATAAACACAGCATTGGCAATGCTACTGTTTTTCAGAAGATACTATATTTCTGGTATCGAGGTAGGAAGCTAAATTTTAGCCGGATCAGATTTCATTGCAGTTTCAATAAAAGCCGCATAATGTGAGATGTTAAAGGAACAGATTAACATTTTGCTTTTGTTGGGAGAGTGACATGAGAATACCAATATCAAAGTCATGTGTCTGAGTAAAAGAAATACTTATATATTTGGGGATATATGTTAATTTGCACTCATATCTGTCCATTAAACATGAAGTTACAACCAGCTGCAATATATCTGGCAACAGGACTCCAGAAAGTCTTCGCTCCCGCCCAGAAGTGTAGTCCAGCACAAAGCCCCAAGGGGACATTTTCATTCCTCAGATTTTGTACAGATTAAAGAGAAAAATATATATATAACACATTAGTTAGTGAACTTTAGGGGCAATAAGTCCTTCAAATTACATGAAAAAACACTGCTCATCCATTCCCTGATTTTATGCCCCTGTCAGCAAGTTGACACCATTTGTATGTGCCTTTCATAGCTGTTAGAAATTACAGTTGAAGTGTAAATACAGTTGATGATGAGACAACTCTATGGTTCCAGATTTGGTTAAGTTTAGGCACAATAAAAACTTGTTGAGGGAAAGTAGATGTTATTGCTCTCGCAACATCATCTGGCCTCCTCCTTTGCTTCCCTCATAATCACCATCCCGAAATGTAAAACTATCCCTTTACATATGGATTTTCATTTGCTCCTGGTAATTTAAAACATGCACAAATAAAAGAATCATTTAAAAGAAAAAAAAAAAAAGATTACCCTGACATCATGACCCCCTCACCTTTGGTTTCTGACCACAGGAAAAAAAAAAAAACCCAAAACAAAACAGAATGATGTTCCTTGCTATACTGCCTCATTAAGAATTTAAATTATAGAAGGTGAAGGAACAATGTAGAGCAAGAAAGCAGCAGAGAGATGCCAGTTTTTTCATACGAGGAGTTTGTGATTATAAATTAGAGGCAGGGAGGCAGAAAGAAAGACAGCGGAACATACAGAGAGAGTGAGGGAGGGGTAACTGCTGTTCCAACATGACGAAATGAAAAGAGAGACTGAGGAAAATGTTGAGCCTGCCGTCATTTCTCCTCACAAACAAACAGTAACGCTAGAGTAACTCTAGTGACTCAGGATTCGAAAAAAAATCAGAAAACTAGCAGTGCTTTTATTTGTCAGTTTAGGTGTGAGTCACTCATGCCGCAGTTTTTGTTTTTATGAAATGCTGTAATAGTGAGAGAACTTACCCACCAGGTGCCCCACACCCGCAGACCTCATGAAACGTGAAAAGTAAAGTTTCAGCTGATATCCTGAACGCCTGCATTAGTGGAACCGGGAACTGGAAGCTTTATGTGGAGCAGTGTGTCTCTGGGCATAGGAGGCTATTTCTGATGCCACGGTGTCAGGATACACACCAATCGCTCACAACACCGCACACAGGCCAGGATGTGCATGCATGTATTTGCACTAATCTGCGCATATACAGGTGTGAGTGTACTGCAAGTGCAGATGGCACGGGGATTAGATTTTAGCACAAACGTGGACCGGAGGTATATATTTGTAGCTGTGGGCACAAAGGGATTTCACAGAGCCTTAGAGAAAACAACAGCTCAGTGAAAAGCCCACTGTCTGTCAGTGGTTGCCTCAAATTTTCCCCTCTAGTCGAGGTACAAAGGGGGTTTTCCTGTGTGTGACTGTGTGTGGGCAAAGTATGTGACAAATGCTTTTCGATCCCATAATTCCCGTTAAGCATTCTGGCCAGGAGCTGCCTTTGGGCTGCACTGTCACGCCCCTTTACAGCAGCCCACCCACCCCCACCCCCCCAGACCACACTGACCCTGACCAGGTCCAAACAAACCCTGGGGTATAACCCTGAGAGGGGGGGAAAAAAAACAAACCCCCCCCCCCTCAGGTCAATGATATCATAACCGGATAACACGCTGTTCCAAATACCAAAATAAACCCTGCTCAGAGACTGGAGTGTCCACTGTACTTCAGAGTCAGACACAAAACTTAAAGCTGCTAAAATCTACATATTTTTATTCTAACAGTGGATAAGATGATTATGTGTAATATGAAATGTTTGCTCATACTGATGAACCTACAGAAAGTGATCACCAAACCCTGAATTTCCCCTCAGTTCTGCAGAATACAGAACTAGGGAACCGTTACCAAATTCAACACAGAAGCTTTATAGGACAGAGCTATTTAAACTGTCCCCAGGTGTCCAAACAGTTAATGCTTGTGAAAATCTGCAAAAGAGGGGATGAATCGAAACTCAAATTTAAACCTGCATCACGCCGTCCAGAAAGTCACCAACTGTGGCCGCACCTGCCACAAAATGTGAGTTTCTTGGAGTCAAAGAGATAATGAGACTGAAACCAATGAAGAAGAAGTAAACTATAGCTTCAAAGACTAACAGTAGCGAACCCCAACAACAGTCACGCTATTCTAAAAACAGCTCTTGAATGCCTGTAAAAGTTATTAATATAGTGCCATTGTAAGCTTCCATCACAGCTGCAGTTACATCTAATGCATTGCTTTGAACTGGCAAAGCCAAACTGGAGGCTATTTTTAACCTGCCAGTAAGATAACAAAAGTGTGCTGACCACAGCAGAGTCTGAAAGTCGACCTGCGTGCCACCTGAAGTGGTCTGCAAACAGCAAAGAGTCATGAATCTCAACTTCGGGGTGACAAGGACTTGACCTTTCTGAGATATGATCTTGCAGTTGTGTGCGAAATCCAAAATAAACTTGGATTTGATTTGAACACATGTCTTCATGCCAGCTTTTAGGTTTTCTTACCACAACAAATAGAAATGTCGTATCCTTTTTATTTTTCTTCAACAGCAAAAGTTGAGATCATCTAGTTCCTGTGTGTTACAAATCAGGCTTCTGTGGTCACAAAGTAAGATAAAGCCCATTGTCTTGTTCTCCTCTATAAAGGAGCAAGAGAGCAGAGAATGCAAAAAATTCTATTGAAACTAAATCAAATGTTCTGTTTCTGCTTCCTGTGTGAAATCTGCACACCCAGGCTGCAGTCTCACTTTCTTGGCATGCAAAAAGCACATTCCTACTCTTGCACACACACATCAACACACACACAGACACCAACACCCACATATACACAAAGAAATTTACACCCACACATATACACAAAAAATTCATATTGCATCAGATAAGACATGTAGCAAATTGTTTCCCTCTATCAAGTCAATGCATGTAGCGAGAGTAGTTTAGATAATAGTGTCTGATTGGGAAATCCAAGCACTTCACTCTATTAGACAGGTTCAGCAGTTTAAAATGGCAATAATGAAACCCCTTAATCTCCCGGAGTAGTAGAGATATGAAATGAATGTCTTTAGTTTCATGATAACCCTAAAACACGATTCGTTTCAGTGGTCAACAAGTCACACTGACCCTCAGCCTCTTCTTTTTGGTTCCTCCACGTCAGCCCCCTCACATTATTAGAAACCCACCACTAATACAGATCCTTCAGAATAAAAAATGGGCGCCTCTGCGCTGGCCCTTCTGAAGCTGCATTGTAGTCACTGGACGATGGGGCTGTATTCGAGTGATTACTAGTGTAGCAGGGCGTGCAGGTCATGGACAACAAAAACACAATGTCACTGGCGCTTAGAAATACAATTTATGGACTCAGCTGGCATGTCTCTTGATAATCATAATCATATTTGGCAGCAGAAAGAAGCAGCAGCAATGGATTTTGAATTAGGCTGCTTTCCTGTTTTTTTCCCACAGTGTTGGTGACTGTAAACAGTATGTCTTATTTTGATCTTGGACACTAGGGATGGCAATGGTCTTCTTTCAGTCGGTCTTCTAGTCTTACAATCCTAATGACTCTGTGTTGTCCCTTGAATTTACATCTGGTGCAATCAGCAGGTTGGGGTTTCACTTACGCAGTGAATTATCTAAACATCTACTGGAGGGGCTGGCACTCGATTTGGTGCAGATTTTCGTGGTTTCAAAATAATATATCCTTAAGGCTGTGGGGGAATCTCCTGACCCCCCCCCCACACACACACACACACACAAACACACACACACCACCACCGTGAGGTTGACATTTTTTTCGCTTTCAGTTAAACGTCTCAACATCTACCGGATGGATTGTCATGAAATGGGACACAAACATTAATGTCAAACCTCAGGAGAAACTGTAACAACCCTTATGACCCTTTTGATCTTGCGCCGTCGACATACACAGAACTCAAGTTAGTCCAAAACTTTGGTTTATGACCAAATACCCGCGAAAACTAATGACCTTCCATTAGCCTCAGCTGTACTTTGTGTTTAGTGCTGTTTAATGTACCAATGGATGTACACCCCATTGTCATCAGTGACCGTGGACCAAATGATAGAAACACCTGTTGTACAATGCAGCAAAAGTCAACCAAAACACAAACTGCAGCCTGGAAAATGACTGTGTGGTGCAGTTTCAATAATAACTGAACATTATGGCCTGCATGACGTGAGGATTTATCGCAGGGCTGCTGTATCAATCTGCATTAGTTTTAGCTATTTGTGCCTACTAAACTTCCAACAGGGAGAATATTGTCTCAAATTAATCCATAGCTTCTTGTTTGAATGTTGTATATGTATTTCCACTTCTGGCTATATTGTCCAGGCTAAGTTTTGGCAAAATGCTCTGTCGCCTGCACGCAAACTCGTAGACAAAAAACCTCGGCACACATTACATCATAGAGGAGCTGCTGTGCAAGATGGAAACAGAAATACTTTACAAACATATTAACCATCAATAAATCTAAGTGCACAGTAATTTCTCCTTATGGCCATTCACTTGAGAGGCCATGTGAAAACATGTTTTTGTTTTTTGTTTTTTTTTTAATGTTCCCAGCAAGTTCCCAGACTTCAGGAGCAGCATCTCTGGAGACATGGACATTTCCCAGCCAGTCAACTGATTTTCAGATAACAGCAGTACAGTGTGTCCCCTTTTTTTTTTTTTTTTTTCAAAGACATATTTAATCACATTGATTTAAAACAGAGGAGATGCTCCGGTTTCCAAATATGCACAGTTTCACAGGAATACACTTCCGCAGTCAGTAGAAGGAGGTTCCAGCGGGAGATCTTTCGTCAGGAGCACTTAGGGGTTAAGTGCTTTCATGGGTTAGTCGACAGTAGAGGCTCTATTTATTCAGTTTTCCAACTTCACGGCTTCTCCAGGGCAACAGTCTCGATGCACAAAAGCGACGCTCTCACATTTAAAGACCATCTGTCAATATTTTCTTAACCTCAAGTTTATGCAAAAGGTGGTTAACCCTGCCTCTTTAAGAACAGCGAGCCAGTCTTTGGCCTGGCATGAAATCAATCCAATCGTGGAAGTCAGTGTGAGAAGACAGCTTATATGATTTGGTTGCTCTCCTCCCGTGTCCTTACATGGCCCTTTATGTGCAACAGAAAATTCAGCTTTGCCATTAAATCTTGATCGTTCTGGATTGTTATTTGAATGTCCAATCTAGGGGCAGGAATTGTCCCAGGCAGCTCTTCAAAACTATAATGAACTATTCCATCAGCTTTTTCCGCCACGCTTGCACACATCTTGTAGATGTACCACTGCTGCTTACAACAACATCAGTCTGGGAATTAGTAAAATCCAATCAAATTAGGCAAAAAAATAGAGCATTTGTGCTCTATGAGACCAGACTTTTTTTTGTCCTTTTTGGAAAAATGCAAAGATGAAAACAAATTATTCTCCCAGTTGGCAAACAGAAAAATACACCGCCTGAGTCACGCGAGTCATCTTTTCAATTGTGTACCCCGCATGTCTAAAGACAATGGGAGGGTTACAGAGAGCAATTTCTTTTTAAAGTCAGCACATTTGCAGTCTAATGCTCTCGATATTTTCTTCCATGAGACACTTTTTGTTGACAAGTTTCCTCGGGTGAAAAAACTTAATTCATACTTTAATTTAGCTTTTAGTATTGAAAATCAAGATACTTTCTCACATTTTAAGGAATATAACAATTGCACGTGTGTGTGATTCCCCTGCAAAACTGAGAATTTCCAAATCTTCCAGAGTTCACTTTTGTTGTATATTCTTTAGAGTGAATTCAGGGGACTACTAATATCATATGACTGGCACTCATTTTCTCACTGCTCTCGACTTCTTCTTTTCTAAGCCTGCCCCAAGAAACGTCAGGGTAAATGCCTAACTCCATGTGCAGGTTCAATTAACCAGAATATCACGGTCAGACTTCTTTTACAGAGATTGGTAGAATTGGGTGGAAAAAAAAAAACAACACACATCAGGCGCATCGCAAAAATGGGGGCACATAGACGTTGAAACATAAAATGTGGCAGAACATATAAAAAAAAGCCTCACGTGTGGTCACAGTCACTCATCTGGTCACTCCAAATGTAACATACCAAAGCAACTCCTACAATTAGATATACTGGTAATATTTTTTCATATAAATTCACCATTATTATGTTCTTACACATTAAATCCTCAGTCACCACCAGCGATGACCTTGATCCTTTGTGGTGACTTCTCTCAATATACTTTTCCACATCTAACTTACCCCAGATGACATCTAAGGTCCCTCTAGTATCAAGGTGTTTTTCTGCGACTCTGAGCTTGAAATCTCAATGAGACTTGTGCCTTATGGTTTTCGATATCATGAAAACTAAAACGTCAGCCTGAGCTAATGCTCTGCATCCATCACCCTAGAATCTCTCTCAGGAAGTACGTAAGCACTGTCAGCAGAGCAAGTTAGAGGAGGGAAAAACTAAAAAGTGCAGCAGTAACCTTGTTTTACAATGAATCACTGATCGAGGGGGTTATTTTCAATTATCCTAAATTTCCGATCAGATTGTCTAGCACTGACACCGCAATCCTGTTTTTCCCGGATCTGGGCCCCAGGGGAAAACTTATCAACCCCATAACTGGTCACATATGAGAGGGGTTCAGCACTAGTTGTGAATAGCGGCATTGTAAGGCAGCATATTGTTATAGATAGTCTGTGTTTATTAAAATCAGTGCAGAAATCCTGCGCAAGCACAAGATGAAAGAAATCCTCTGACTGAATCACTGTTTGTTTTGAAATAAATGTCACACTGACTCAGGACCACAATTATATATTGGCGGGAAACCAAAATTTAAATATGCTCCTAATACTTCATTTCATGCTCAAACCGCAATTGCAGAAGTGAATGAGTTTTGCTTTAAGAAAAAAAAAAAAAAAAGTTTCAGTAAATTGCACGAAGTGGAAACAGACATTTTCAGCCGGTTTGCGAGTGCTAATCGATCCAGCATTGCTAAAATTAGCTACCATGGCTAAGTACCTAAGTAAGTTAATTAGCCAAACATCGTTGGGTTTACAAGACTAGCGTTTATAATACGCCCTCGGAGCAGAGCTACTTTTGCTCAGTTTGCTAGCTGGTTAGCATGCTAACCTCAGTAGACGGAAAGAAGTGATGGAAAACGTTAATTATTATCGCTGTCGCTTTTCACCGCCGGAGGCAGCTCCCGGTGAGCAAAGAAATTAAGTTTAATGCTAAAATTGTTTCTTCGAGACTGGTGATTAAACAGCTCTACGAAATGTGACACAAACATTTATATAGCAACTTTTAAAATGCAAGCAGTTTGAATGCAGTGAGCTGAGCGTGAGGAAGTGTGGCAGTGGACATTCCTTAGTTTTTGGGGGCAGCCTCAGAAAAGAAGAAGTAGAGAGCAGTGAGAAAACGATTGCCAGTCATATGATATTAGTATCCAGTACTACAATACATGAGTCAATGTTTCTTGCTGTGATTAACGTTTGGATTCAGATCAGAAATTGTTAGTAACCCATTAGAGCCTGACCTCCCCCAGTGCTGGCTACCGCCTTGCATTGACTAAAAGTTGAGGAAAAACTTGATATTATTGAGGTAATAAAAATGAAATTTTTCTTACTTATGCATGAAAACATTACTTATTTGAAACATTGACCTAGCTATATAAATGAAATAAAATAGTAAGCTTTCAGATCAGATAGATAGATCAGATAGATAGGTAAAAAAACAAAAACAAAACATAGGTTATAAATTCCAATGCACTGTTAAAGATAAAACCAGTGATTCCTGACCTTTTTGGCTTTTTACCAAAAAGACATTTCCCTCTAAACTTGTGTTTAATGCTAATTAGCTCATTTTAGCATGCTAACATGCTGAAATTGCTAAAAATGCAAACATCAGCGCCGCTAAACATCAGCATTTTAACACTGTTGTTTGTGCGCACGTTAGCATGCTGGTGTTAGCATTTACAGCCCGGCTGTGACTAAGAGCAGCCTCACAGAGCTTCCAGGACGGCTGCAGCCCCTTAGTCTCTTTCACTTTAGAAAAGCTGTATGTCACAAGTGGTTCCTGATGTTTTTGGGTTTCAGCCTCTACCAAAAAAAACCAAAACAAAATAAGTGTGTCTGCTCGAAGCCCCTTTTTAAATTACTGGTGTCTACGAGTTGTTAGCAATTCAGTCAAAGATTTACACACCTAACTTCTCAGACTGTTTTCGTTTAAATAACCATTTGAGGACCAAAGAGGTACAACAAAAAGAAAAAGAGAAAAATTGGAAGAAAGGCCAAAACATGAATACTTAAATTCTTTCTTTTTTTTTTCTACCCAATTCATCATCTCACAACCGCTCATATTGTCTTGTGGCCCTTGGGGGCCTGGTTCCAGGGGTTGGGAACCAATGGACCAAAGTGCTAAGCGTATATAAAGTATTTAAAACTACCTCCACCTCAACCACCTATGATAATTCATATACTATTCACACTTAAGCATTGATTATACCAGTAAAATACTGATGTCATATGCAGCATCAGTCTCGGGGGCCATTTTTCTGCAGCATAATTACATTTACTTCGATACTATAAGTACATTTCACTGATAATACTTGTGTGCTGTTAATAAAGTAGGATTTTCAAAGGAAAGAAAGGACTTTTACTCCACCATTACTTTAAGTAAGGATCAGAGTACTTATTCTGTCAATGGGCGCCAGCATGTGTCACCTGACGCGGCGACAGTTTAGCTCCAGTGTTGTATGCTGCTACCCTCTAGCGTTGAAAAGGAGAAACTGCATCTGTGACATTTATAAGGCGAGAGAGGACTGAGGATTCATGGCTGTTTCCTCCTTTAAACGCCCCCATGACAATCTCTGCACAGCCATTCCATTAAATAAAAAACCAACAGAACAAGGGGACACACACACACACACAAAAAAAAATCATGGATGCCGCTCATCCCTTCTGTTTTCTGTTTACTATTTATTGTTGTGCACTGCACTTGATCGTTATGTCCATCCTGTAACGGTAAACAGGACCGAAAAGGAGCACATTGACAGACTATTTACACAATTTAGTATTACTTGAACAGCAGACAGGCAAACACATAGCGTACAGTGGTCTATATATCCAAATCCGATCACTTTCATACATACCACAGCTTCAAACAACACACATCCATTGACTACAATACAGAGGTTAGCCTTTAAATATAGCTGTAAGATTGCAGATAGGGAATTCAGCCAGCGAGGGAGCATACGGGGGTTATTTCACAAGTAGGTCCTCAGTGTAAATAGAGCACAGAAGCACATACTACACACTTCCTGTGTCTGGTGAGTCGCCAAAAAAAAGAAAGAAAAACAAAAGCAGTAGCCTCCAGATCAGAGTTCAGTATCTTCCGCCTGAGAACCATTGTCCGTTTTTGTTTTTGCATGTTCGCCATTGCCGTGTTTTGTTTTTTTTCACACAGGGAGACAGCATCATGGCAAAGTTTACCTATGACACGGACCAAAGGCAGGACAGAAACCATCACACAGAGTAACAATCACATCAGTCAGAGGGTCGATCGAGTTACGTAAAAAGAGACTGCAGTCGAGTTCACATCTGTTCTGGATTTAAACTATTACAAACAGCACCCGCAAACATGTACAGCTCCTAAAAAAGAAATAAAAAATAAAAAATAATAATAAAATGGTTGATACCTTGAGACAAGTGTGTGTGCTGCACCTTTACTGTTGATATGAAATGAAATCTGTATTACTAAGGGTCAGTGCCCTTAAAAAAATGTCTCTGAAATGTAAACAAAATAAATCAAGTAATCAAAGGAAAAAGAAGTTTTTTTGCAAACCGCTGCAAGTCAGTCCTGTGGTAACGGCAATGGATATAAGTGGGATTGTAGCCAAATCAGGAATCCGAGATATGAAGCAGTGAAATACAGTAAAGCATGTTAATTCACACATCGCCCCAATATGGTTTACATATTATCTTAATACAGAAGTTATCCATGTCTATAAAATCAGCCAATACCTTTTATTGCATTGTAGGGCTCAACAGAAACCTAACACGAGTGGTGTAGTAGTGTTTACACCTATTAATGTCATTTCTCTAGGTTTGGAAAAGATACTACAAGTATAAAAGGCTTCACACACAAAAACTTTTATAGAATCTGACAGATTATTCCTCTGCTTCGCCAGCCTGTCAGACAGTTTACAGTATGAATTGAACTTACTGGCCCGAAAAACCCTGAACTTTTCGTTCACGTACGGAACCCGATGACGAGCGCAGTTCATGACAACAACAACGAAACAACGAAATGAAGATGAGCAAAATGAACTGATAAACAAATAACAGTTGGCTTTCCTTCGAAGCTGCACCGTGTGAAGTAGTCAGTTTGTGCTTTCCCAAAGCTCCCTTAGCAAAAATACGTTAGAGTGTGAGTGACTATGCATGAGGCCCCCAGGTGCTTCATGTATGAAACTGTACATGTGCTGATCCTAAAATATACAAGCCCCAGTCCCTGCGAATATGGAAACACACAAGGCTTCATTACAGTTGAAACATCGACGATAAGCGGCGTTTCCTACGGTTCAACGTTTTTATGTCTTATTTGTCATATAAATAATAAGTCGTGTTTAATTTCATTTTGTTTTTCATGCGGAGTCATCCTGACGTTTTAAGGCTAATGGGGATGGAAGCCAACCTGTAATCAGAGTTACTGTCAAAACTAGTATTAGCAGTTTGCTTTCACTCCCCGTTTACCACCACAACGCCTGCTAAATTAGATGATTATTCATTTGTACAGAAAACTAGTTTGGCTTCGGTTCAATTTCACTTTAGTCAGTTAAAAGAAAAAAACAAAACAACCCAGACAGCAACTTGACATTGCTGCCTTTCTTCTTATTTCTGCAAACATTCAATTGCATGAAAGACCGTATATGATATGAAAGAGCTGATCATGGATGCCCGTGGAGAAATGTCGTGTGGGTAAATGGCTGTTTTTGCCTCACGGACCATCCCGGCGCTCATAATCTCCAGTTAGAGCAGCCTATGCACTGGTTGTTTAGTTTACCCCCCTGATGTGTTTTTCTCTTATCTTGTGTGTCCTTCGCCTCTTTTGATCTGTCTCCTCGGAATCAAACGTTTCTCTGTTTTTTCCAGTCATCCCGGTTTCACTGCTTTGATTGGTGGTCTGGTTCGGGGCAAGGGACGCTCAACAAGGAGGGACAAAGTTGCACCACATACATACAGTCTGAATTAGAGCTACGAGGGGTCATCTTGTTCACTCAAGCCGCTGGTATGAGGATTGCAGTTCTGTGGACTTTTGTCATCTTTGCAAATCAACTGGCTGCTCTGTGTCTGTGTGGCAAGAATAGAAGTACAGGTCAAAGCACAGGTATAAAGGCAGAATGTTTCAGGAGGTGGTTGTAGTATGTTGACCAGAGAAGGTGACACATTTCTTAGGATTAGATGTCAGAATCAGAAGGGGGTAAACTCTCCCCATTCATTTCCTCTCACTCGTTACTCAGTAGAGGGGTTTTTGTCCTTGGCTTTCAAATTCTGACCAGGCGTCATTTAGTTCCATGAAAATCATCTTGGCATATTGTTCGTACGGTTGTCCTGTCGCCTGTGGGGGGGAAGAGGGGAAGGAAACAAACACTGTTAAACAGTTAAACCGATGCGAAAACAACCCTCAAAATGTTGTATTGTTGCGCCTGTCAAAAGGAGAGTTGCAAAACAGGTGTTTTGCCTCTGGCAAACACCTGGGTATAAAACTGGGATATCGACATAGCAGAGTGGATCGTGTCCAGAAATTCAGGCCTTGAAATTCAAGAGCTGCAGTATCAAGCTGTGCGTGATTCTGTGTAAGCTTACGCTTAATGTTGCACAATAAAAAAAGAAAACTGGCATAAACAAGCACGACATCAACATATTACACACAGGCAACAAACCATTTGAAAAATAAATTAAAAAGTGATGCCTGAAAACTGCGGTTTCAAGCAAAAAACGGACCATTATTTATTTTCATCTGCTTTTTATTCATAACTTCTTTTTTTAATTTAGTTTCATTCTTATGTCAATTATGATGATTGACTTTAGTCCATTACATAATCATGTTTGCATGTTCTATATTTAGTCTCAACACAAACCTGTGTGAAGCTTCCACGCTTCTCTGTGTGTTTATGCATGCGCCTAATTGTTTTACGCCCATGGGCCCCATCTGTCCAGATATGGTTCTACGTGCCCTCGTTTTTATTTTACTCATACCCTCGCTGCCTCTGTGGGATCACGCGGTAGGAACCATATCTAAACTTCAGCTGCCGCCGGGTCTACCCCGTTTCGGTGACTGGATTCCTGGAAGCCCTTCCGTCCTCTAGCGATTGATCAGTGGCTACAGATCCTGTGATTCGATCACTAGACACCCGTGATTGTTTGCACATTTTTGGGGTCGGGCCTATGCTTTTGTCCTGGTAAAAGAGAGGATGGATAGAAGAGTGAGAGGCATTGCTCTTTCTCCCTGCACGCACGCCGCTGAGGTTTTGCCATTCACTATTCAACAACATCTTTTAGAATCAACGCCTTAATTGCCTTTGACTCTCTGACAGTAGAAAGAAACACACTGTCCTGGTGACTGAAACCAAAGGTGAGGACGTTTCACTTGCTGTTTTTATGAAAACATATTTAGATGTTTTTTGTTGGTTTGTTTTTTGGCTCTGACATCATCCATTATATGAGGAGACTCATCTCTGTGCCATTCTGTTCACTTCACGCAATTCACGGGTACAAACTGCCTTCCAGACACCACACGGTGGCGCTGCCATCCAGACCAAGCTCGGTGACTCTGCGGACGCGAGGCGAGCGCTTCCACGGAACCGCTCTGTGGGTCGCTTTATCCCGCAGCGGGAATGCTCCTCGTCCGGCATCTCCTGACGCTGATCGTGTTGGAGTCCATCATGGGCGCTCCGCAGGTCATGAAAGCCCTGGATGTCAGAGTAGGTGATATCAATATATTTCTGACTATGGCGTGGCAAGTAGCCAACCACATGTACCCTAATTCCAGCTGCTATGTCTGTGGTCTGATGCCTTACATGGCCGGGGAAGGCTTACCTCTGATGGCCCTGCCTGCCTCTGATTGTGACACCTGCCACCTGATGCACATTCCCTACTCTCGGCCTTATTCTCACCCCGATTGCCCAAGCGCCTCCAAAATGAGACCTCTCAACTGTTCTGGAGGACACGCAAACTGCTACAGATGTCTCGAAACCCCAAAGCCTGTTCCCATCCTTCTCGTTCCTCGGCCGTTCCCTTGGTGCCTTGAGAACGACGGCGAGAGACCTGTGGGAGAATCCGACTGCCTTCGTACTTTTAAACGGGACCCAGGACCCATGGCTACTGAACCCAAATCTTTGGATTCCGTGCCTCAGCGGTGTCTGGAGGCGGCAGGCCGGGCTCACCTCAGTGCTTTAGCTCACCGCGCTGCTGGCTGCTCTGTCTCCTCTCCCGTGGGAATGTACTGGGTGTGTGGAGACCTCGCGTATCCGTACCTTCCTGTGGATTACAAAGGACGCTGCGGCCTGGCACACGTTGTCCCGGCGATGAGAGCGGCTCGCTCTTTACCCCAGAAACCTCTCCCCAGACGACCACGGCGTGGAGTTTCAGACGTCTTTGGAACACATCACCAGTCGCCTTTTAAGAACGCGCTCGGTCCCCTTCTCCCTTTTTACGGGGTTATGTCTGCATTAGATCAAATTGCCGACCTGTCTCGTGCAGTCGAAGTTATAGCTAATGGAACCGGTAAGGCTCTCATGCTTGTGTCGAGTGAACTCGCCTCTGTTAGACTTCTAGCTTTACAAAACAGAGCGGCGTTGGATTTTCTTTTAGCAGCTCAGGGAGGAACTTGCGCTGTGATTGGATCTGAATGCTGCACCTTTGTGCCTGAATATAATGCTACGATTGGCGACATAATTAATCACCTCCATGACGCTGCGGACTCTGTTCACCAGGACAAAAGTTCTTTACTTGACTGGTTGAGCTCTACTTTTAGATCAACGAGTTATCGCTTTGTCGAGTTCATGATTATTTTGGCTGTTTTCGCTGTATTTTTGTCATTGTTTATATCGTGTCTGAAAAAGTTCCTGTTTAGTATTAATTCATGCATAGATAATAATTAATCCTCCACCACAATCAGTTATCATGACTTAGTTTCTGTCCCTGTAGATAATTTAACAGACAATCTATTTATACTTTACTTGCTATTTATAAATGCTACTCACATGTGTGCTTCTGTGTGAATGTTTAAGGACCCGAAACCCTGTTTTCTGCAGCTGGGTCCCACAGGAAAACCCAATTTTCTGCTAAAGTTTGAATAGTTTTGGTGATTTATCATGAGGGGTTTCTGTACTTGTGTTTATTCTTTGGTCCCTTCACAAGCCAGATGTTTAGTTTGAGTGAGATGACCCCCCCCTCAATCAGGATTTAGCAATAGTTGAATTAGTGAATGGTTTGTTAAACCTCTACTAACTAATTTTGGCCACACAACAATGACATGTTATCACTTTATACAGTTGATATGGTGAACTTACTAACAAACAGCAAGCTACAGTATTTACATTTCAATCAGATTCATGTTTGTGACCACGTAGTGAAAGTTAGTCTGATATTCACCCTTGGAAATATCTTAGAAATGCATACATATATTTTATTGTCTAGATTTTTGTCCTAATCAAAGAGAACTTGTTGGATGTAGGCGCCGAGTACGTGTTAAGATCCTCAGTGAGTCCGCCGGCCCTCATCTCTCTCACCTTATCCGGGTGGACGACCAGGACTGCCTTGCGGTAGACCTTCTTGACCTGCTCGGGAGTAACCAGGTCGGCCATGCCCACAGGCTTCCAGCGCGTCTCTCCCTCCCACAGCACTGTGTGCATGGTGGACAGCAATGCACGGATGTTGCGCTCCTTCCCCTCGATCCAGTCCAGAATCTGGGGCGCAAACAGGAGATGGAGAGAGAGGGAGCTGGTGATGACCGGATTTGGGACAGTTATTAGAATAAATGCTTTCATGTTATTTTGGCGATGGCGAAATGCTTTTAAAGGAGTAATTAGAGGCACCAAAATTTGATCATGGAAGACCTACATTGGTTGCCCAATTAATTCTGGAGTAAACAGAAAGGTTTCAACAGCCAAAGGTTTTTGAGTACACTATCCTACTTTTGGGAATCGCTGAATTGCTCCTATTGTATTACACTGGAAAAACAGATAACAGAAACCCACTCAACGGAAACGCTAACTCTACCCAGATGTACTGTTGCAAGAATCATGGGCCCCTGTGCTGTTTCTCAAAGATACTTTGGAAGCAAATAAGAACAACAAACTGCTCATTATTTCATTGCTAGGCAGATGTTTTTCAGCAGCCCCTGCCTTTAGTTTCTCAGGGTCCATCTCTTTGGCCATCTCTTCCTTCCTCATCTCCGCTATAGTCCGGGGCCCTTTCTTCTCTTTGGTCCCTGCAAAGCCCTGACCAGAGAGCAGGTCGTCGAAGTTGGCATCGGAGGCCTTGGGCTTAGAGCCTGGTGGAGAGAAATTTAGAGAAAGAAAGAGGAAGAAAGAGAAAAGCATTTTTTTTTTTTTGCGATGTACTGTGAACAGTTGACTAAGTGATTAATCCCCACTGAAGATTAAATGTGCCTATAAAATGAAAATATAAATGTATTACAACACACACCCTGCTCTTCATTCATAAATATATATATTTATTTAAAAAGATGAAGTTCTTTTTCTTAAAGCTCTAACAGCAAATACTAGAGAGCACTCGGAGAGCACATACCTCCACCAACTTTGAACAATCCTCGTAATTTGTTATTTCGATTAAAAAACAAATTGTATAAAGTATTTTATTTTCAAATATCATATCAAAATTTTTTTAATCCGCATCTGTTCCTGTATCTGCATCAAAATAAACAGTGACAGAATCACACAGTTTTCAAAGTACCTTCATCTTGAGAATGGGTTTTTCTTGGGTTTTTCCCCCAGATAGACTGCACAAAATTTTAATGAAATCCAGCTCCTGAGCACTGAGTTATGTCCATTTAAATTCATCATATTGCCCTCTTAAGGTGAAATGCCGTCGATTTTTTTTCAGGATCACTCCTACTCAATATGAACAAGTGTCATCAATTTCAAGAATTGTTGCAATTTGTCTCAAATATAAGGAATTTAACAAGTTCATAGCTGGATCTCAGCAATCGCAGCCAACGGTAAAACTGCTGCTCACCCATGGCAGCCTGCGCTTTACCCCCTGCACTCGGCGAGCCCCCCGCCATCGCAGAGAAGCTGACGTTGTAGTTGGGTCGGTTCTGGGGCGACATGTGAGGCATGGAGCTGTGGCTGGGGCTGGGCTTTGGCTGCGGGGCAGGGCCCTGTCCTTGGGGTTGCCACCCTCCACTGCTTCCGGCACCTGGCTGCCAAGAGGGGAAGCTGGCTCCTGTTTGAGGCTGCCACCCTCCCCCATGCTGGGGGGATGGAGGAGGCCGTGATGGGGAGCCCATGGGAGGAAAGGAAGGGGTTGTTCCAGTAGGGGTGGTGGGTTTGCTGGAAAAGCCAGAACCTCCTGGAGAAGGGGAAATTGTGAAAAGGACTGTGGTGTAGAGATGGTGGCAAAAAAAAAAAAAGACAAAGACTTGGGGAAAATTTCCAGCGACTGACCTCCAAGGCTTCCCCCCAGGTTGCCGATGTCGGCAAACGGGTCCAGGGTGTTTGGCTTGGTTTGGTGGGTGGGAGTGCTGTGGACTGAGCCTGTTGGGCTGGTAGTGGCCGACCGACTGCCCACACCGAAGCCTCCTCCTGCACGAACAAACAAACAGCAAGGCAGGAGGAAAACTGGTTCCCCACGTGAAAAAGACAGATGAACAGTCAATGCAGTGCGTGTCTGTGCGGACTACCTGTGCTTGTGGTAGCAGGTCTGTTCCAGTCCCATCCTCCCATGGCATTTTGCTGCTGAATGTTGACGGTTGGGGTGGTAGGCGGAACGGGGGAACTCCGGCCTGTTCGGGCAAATAAAGGTTTGCAACCCACAGAGCACACGATGAATGAGAGACACGAACCCACACAGCCAGAAAATATAATGACAGATTTGAGCCTCATGAGCGGCGTTGTTAGGGGGCTGCTGGATGCGTAAATGGATCTAGCTTTTAGTTCTTGAAAAAAGATTTACTCTTAATATCGTCTTGCTTAGAAGTGCCATACAATACTGCATAAGTCATGGACAAGTTACTTGCAATAGTTGAAATCAGGGTCTGCAATCTCTTCTACAAATATGGCAAATCTGTTTGGATAGATAGCAGATCCAGACCTGATTTCAGACCTCTACTGCAGGTTAGATTTGGTTTCAGGCCAAAAGTATACAATAAATGTTACCGTCAACTATAACGTTAGCATGATACACTGATTAAAATTCACAGTTACACACAGATCGCTATGTGAATGTGTTAAACCTAAAGGAGAGTCTTATCTATAGTAGAATTTACCTGCCCTACTTGAATTTGAAATGTTGGCTCTGGGCAGGGTTCGGGTTGAAGACTGTGGTTAAATGGCGGGGAAAGACTCATGCTGGGCGCGAAATATCGAGTCTATGTAATCTCTATGCAGTAGCAAATAGAGGTACTGCAAATACTCATCATACATCATGCAAACTCATACACTGTCATACATATAGCAGCAATTAAAAAAACAAAACAAACAAAAAAAAGGCCATCTCTTGCAAAGCCAGTGTCTGAGTGAGCAACGAGTACAGCAAAGCTTTAAAAAACAATAGGAAAAAGAGAAATTAAAAACACAGTGCAGTCTAACGAGTCTGGACAGAGAGAGCCAGGTTTCGTAGCCGTTCCTCACAGCGTGTTCGTGCGTTTAAGACGTGGGCCGCAGACTCGCAGATGCCCTGAAACGCGCCTTACCCTCTTATTTGAGGCAGACTCTTGAAATGTCTGTATTACATCCACAATGCTGTGAGACAGTGCAGCGGAGCAGCAAACGCATGCCTTACCCAGGCTTGTGGGCTGCAGGGTGGGTGATGGAGAGCGAGCAGCATGCAGGAAGGGGTCTGGCTGCCCCACGTTACCTGGTCCCAGGAACGAACCCAGCATGTCCTGAGGCTTGGGCACTGGACCTGTCCCGAAGGGATCGAACGCTGAGGGCAACAGAACACCCACCGTTGTCACGATCTTACTCCAGAAAATTGCTTGACAAAAAGTATGTATGTATGTAATGCCTCTGAAGCTCTTTGTATTATATATTTATAAAAAATCCTATCTGATTGTCCACATGCCAAAATGCAAACTAACTTACTTATTATTGTCTAAGATTTTTATTTCAGAACATGTATTTATTTGTTCTAGTAACTGCAATGCATTATTCTGTTGTGAAATATCATAAATTATATTCTTCTTACTTTCCTTAAGGGGCCTATTTTGCTTTTAATAAGTAAATGAATTAATCTGATAACCTTTAATATTTTTACTATTGTGGCCTGTGACTCGTTCTTTAGATGTTTCATGACCCAGGTTTGAGAATTTGAGAGAAACAGTGTTTAATCCATATTAATCGAAGATCCACTTAAGCTGATGTGGAGGTATAACCGCATGTCATTTGATGAAAACCACAAGATGGGGTTTAAAGCACCAGAAAAAAAAGCTAGTAACTGGACCATGAGTTAAGATTATTTTGTTAAGACTCCCATTTCTAAATGTCACATTTGACGTCTCTCTTACCTGGCGGTGCAGGAGAAGGACATGGCGAGGCAGTGTTGGGGACTGCTTTGTGTGGTGTGGACTGGGCGGACGGGGGCCCACTGGCCGGCTGAGGCGGGGCCCCAAACAGGTCCCCTAGAAGGTCAGTTGCTGCGGCTGCAGTAGTAGACGGGGGCTGAGTCGAGGGGCACGGGCCTTTGATCTCCTCCCCGTCCAGGCCAAGGAGATCCACTTCCTCTGCGGGCGCGGGCGCCGCAGGCGTCGGAGCAGGGGGGTCAGGTTTCTGGGGGGCCGCGCCGGCGTTGCTCCGCTGGCCTGCGAGAGAGAGCATCTCGTCGTCGGAGGGCTCGCTTTCTTCGCCGTGGGCCCGGCCATCCGGACCCCCGTGGGGCCGACTGGGCTCTGCGGGACGATGAGAGGGAGAAACAGAAGAAAGTGGGTAGAGGGAGAGAGAGACGGAGACATGAGAGGCGAACAAAGTGGAGGAGGCAGCGAGTGGGAGAGATAACAAAGCAGACAAAGGGCAGTAATTGGGGAGAAGGCAATGAGAAACACAGAACAAGTTAAGAGAAAAAAGGGCGGGACATAGTAGGAGATAATGGGTAACTATACAGGACAACACTGCTACAAGCATCGGCTATTCTCCTAATACTGTGTGCTGCACACTCTGGAGTCTGCCAATAGGTTGGTAGCTGCTTTTAGCTAATTGGGGGAGAAACTGTCTAAAACGCCACAATTAATCTTTATTTACAAGAATCTGATCAATAAAATATGCAGAATGCTTTTAAAGAGAGTACTAGATGAAGAGTATGGCTATAAACCGTGTACTCAGCTAGTATCAACTCCGAGCAATATTTCACTTTGGTAGAACTTTTTTAATTTGTAATACATGTGACTGCACTGTTTCCCATTAGCCATCACGACTGGGATTCTCTTTTTGATTTCCCAGTTCTCTATATTCACAAATATATTTTTCAAAGACATTTCACTGGGCACATGGATGAAGAAAAAACATGTGTCTGCTTTAGAAGCATGTGTCCAGGGATGTACTACTTTTCTACCAAAATGACATATCACTGCATAACATTTACGAGGGTTATTTTCAATTCAATCAATACAGGTCATGAATGGAAACAGCCGAGTGACTTTCCAAAAATACATAAGATTTATTTGTCAAAGGGATTAATATTTTAATAAAACACTCTAATGTTCATGCACATTAGGGTATGATTGAATTGAACCAAGCCCAGGTTAACTAAAGCCACTGTCCCGTGGAGCTTCTCTAACAGATGTGCGCTCTCCACTACTGTCTTACCCTCCAGGTCCAAGCCCTCCATCTCATCTTGTAGGAACAAAAATGAGAGTCACATTAGTTTGTTTTTTCGTCTCCATTTGAATGTATGTAAATGTCTATTTGCATAAACTGTATTATCCTCCCTAATCACCACTGGGCACCAGTTTCCATAGTTGTGCCTATAAATCTGTGTGTTACTATGTAGAGGCATAATGAATTTGTTTGTGTGTCTGCATGAAATTGTTTCACTTGTTTTTCTGTCCTACTGAGACTTTTTCTGTCCTAGTGAGAATTTTGGCAAAGGGATACAAATGTAGGTTAAAGCTGTTTGAGGTCATTGAAGTTATGAGCTGAAAACAATGAAACAGCTTTTCTGCCCATGTAGATTAACTGCTATTGCTACTATTGTATTTGGTAGTAGTATTTTGATTTCTTGGTCATTTTAATCCAACAGTGATGTTCCAAGCTTCAACGAGGACTTTTCTGTGTCCGAGTCGTGAAAGATTTTGCCATTGATGACTAAAAAATATACTGATTGTTTTAACTTTGTTTAAATGACAAGCATTGTGACGAAGGGGGTTCAGATTTTAGTAGCCAGTATGACGTCGCAGTGCATACCTAAGACCTTAAAAAAGATAAAAGATTCCCCCTGTGAGAAAAATACACAAAACCTAATGACTCACTAGCTCAGAGGTGCCATTTGTCTCCCACCGTGTTTTGATGTGAGCGAGTGTTCCACCTCCCACCTCGGGCATTATGTACAGTATTTTACAGATTAAACAAGTGTACCCGGCCCCTACAGTACCAGCGATAGCCAGCGCGTCCTGGTGCTCCTGGTGGCAGGAGAAAAGTACGTTGGGGCTGAGGTCTTTACAGGGGAACTGCTCCCACGGCGGCGTCAGGTCTTTCTGCTTGTCCACCGCCTCCACCTCCACATCCAGTATCACGTGGAACAGCTGGGGATACTTCTCAGGCGAGTCGCACGCATCGAGTTCCGGTCTGAGAGGGGAGAAAATGCGTATGGTAAAAGGAAAATGCATGACTGGTGCTGTTGTTTTGAGATACATCACTGAATATTGGCACTGAGGGATCAGCAGGGTGTAGTTTTCCGCTGTGTCATACAAGTCATACAGGTGATTAAACAGGGGAAATGTTCTTACTTGTTAAACTTTAACATGGTGGTTCCAGGGGCAATGAAGCCAGTGTGGAACTGGATCTGGAAGATCTGAGTGTTGGACACCTAACAAGAGCAGGAAAAATGGCAGCTTTGACCATATTCGATTTTACTATATCGTATGTAACTACAGAGTCAAATCTGTGGTATATATAAATAGTATAAAATAAAAAGTGTGTTGATTTTTTTTCTACAGTCAAGTCAAACATGTAACTCTTAGTTATTTCCTTAACTATCCGTTCTAAAGAACCAGTTGGATTTTTGGGAGCTACAGTCCATTTAGACTTACCACTTACCACTGTACAAGCTATATGGATTTTTAGAACAATAACGGTAATTCTGGAGCAGTATACCTGCAGACTAATATATATTAGTCGATAGGCTGTTGGGAGCAAAAATGACTTGATAATCACAAGAGACAATTAGTAAAACTAAAAAAGAAACAACTATGTATACAATGTCCACTGTTTCTTGCTGTGTAGGAGGAAAACTACACATTTCCATAAACTAATTATGTAAGGAAATTAAAAAAAAATCTCTTGCTACTTCTTTCCTCCTGCCATTTTTGAGGGTTGTGTTTGGGCTCACGTTGCACAAATATTCAAAGAGGCTGCAGCCACTGCTCGATGGCCGGTGGTGGAGTAGGAACCCGAGCCGTCACTGCGCCTTTGCCAGATCTGAGACGGACTGAGCGGTGACTTGATCCGGCACAAGGCTCTAAACAGGATTCTGCAGGATTTGGCTTAGTGCAGTATATAAAGCGTACCTTGGCCTGTAGGCGTCCTCCAATGGTCGACCTCATGTGGTAGACAGAAACCACAACGTCTCCCTGCACGCTTACGCCCAGCTGGAACACGACTTTCCCCTCCTGGACCCTGTGCTCTCTGGGGGGGGGGTAGAAGGAAGAAGGGAAATGGTTTTATAAAATGGAAATATATCACAGTCTGCTCAACTTTGAGCGTCGGTATCGAGTCGCTACCTCATCCTCTCATACTCCTGCGCCGTGGTGAAGATCTTTGTCTCTCCGATGAGGACGTCACAGAAGGGCCGGCAGCCGCTACGCTGCTTGTTGAAGCAGGGGACCGGGCTCATGGTGAGGGCCTTGATCACCAGGGGCTTGGAGTGGGGCAGACTGGGCTTCTCTGAGACCATGCTGCACACATAACCGATGTACCTGCATGGAGGCAAGGGAAGTCAAAACCGCAGTTTCTTTCGTCAGTACCCTAAACGTCCTGACATTTCTATTACACCTACATTTTACATTTCTTTTTTTTTTCTTTACTTTTTTGATGATATACCGTATATCCTTAGTTTTTCACGAACTGGCCAACGTTATGCATTCAGTGGGTGCTCATTACACTCAACAGCACCAGATGCTGTATCGAGCCAACAAGCACAAGTGCAGAGCAGTTAAATCAATTTAAGGACTTTGAGCTCTGTCCAGCAACATTTCATTGCTGCAATTTCCATAAACTCTCGCTTAACTTGTGCTAAAACTCTGACTCATGAGAATGTTGAATTAACATGGACTGATTAATACCACAGCTACTGGGTAATAAATTGTCCATCCTTGTGGGTTTGCGAGCTCTGTAGGCTGAGATTCTGGCTTATGCAGAAGAACTGATGACTGTTGGCTACTAAATGTTTTATACCTGTTTTGAGCAGCCTGTCACCTGTAACAACAAATGGTCTGAAATTATGCTGTTATACCTGACTCTAAAATATGCACTGCCCTCTAACCGGGTAGACAAGCGATTAAACATGACTAATGGTGGATGATAAAGTGAATGTGTTTCTGACCTCATCAGATCAGTGTTTATTTAATGGAAACTACAAAATATTCGCTCGCAACAAAGAGCAATATTTGCATACATGTATACAGACAGTAAACAAACCGAAAACGTCCTTTCAGTGTATTGTAAGTACACAAAGAATCTATTAAAAAGCCATGTTTCGGTACAACGTCCTTCATGAAGCATTTTTACATTAGTTGCAAAATATCAAAGCTTTAAACAAATCAGACAGTTCCAAACCCCTAACAGACATACACCACCCACTGGTAATTTTGTCCGTTGTTCCTAGGTGATTTCTTCAACCTCTCTCTGCTCTTATCAAACTGACAACCCACTTTCCTCTCACTTTCAGTCTGACTTGAGTTTGGTCGTCCTGTCAATTCCGGCAGTTTTAACAGATGGTTTACAATGTGATTAAACAGCAGAGGAAAGAAAAGGCGATGCGCCAGAGGTGCTACTAAGAGGTTGCGAACTTCAGCAGCTACGATGCCACTTTCCTCTCTTGTCTTTCTCTCACTTCCCTTCTTTTCTTTCTTATTTTTTCATTACACTCTCACGCACACACGCACACACACACAAAAACACCCGCAGAAGCACATACACACACGCACACACATGCACACACACACACACGTCAGAGGATGCAAACCTGCGGTGCGAAGGCCAGAGGCCGGAACCAGGCCGCTTGGCGCTGAGCAGCTGCATGGCAGGAACTGGGTTGTTGAACAGGTGGCAGAAGCAGAACATGGCACAGACCAAAACACCCGAAGGAGCACGGCCATCCTGAAGGCAGACAACAAGGGAGGTGCTCCTATATATCATAAATCAACGGGCAATTACTAAATATTAAAGCTTCACAAATGTACTTTTTGGTCTCGTCAGCCATGCATGCTTCCCCCTGCAATGGCAAAGGACTCAAACTCTGTGAGATGCTTGAAGTAGATCTGCACTTAAACTCAATGACAAACTCTTATAGCAACCAAAAGCTACCTAGCTCGAAGAAGTCTAAGAATTGAAAAAAGTTTAAGGACATGTCGGATGATAAAGTCGCTCGCAAAAATACGTAATTCTAATAAATGAAAGAGTGGTGTTAAATTTACTAAAGTTCATTTCAGGTTACAGGGGGACAAAGACATTCTTGTTGATCATCTTGATCTTATGCTGAGAAAACAGAGTGGGGCCTTTTTTTTTTTTTTTAAGAAAAGAACTGTTTTTTGGAGATTATGCAAGAAGGAGCCATTCGCCAAGCCACATCCAAACCACAGTGACTTGGCGAAAACATGCTCTGCCTCATACCAGTGTACAGTATTGCTGTCGCTGAATTGGAACAGAGACTCTCAGTGAATATTTCAGTGGTGGCTGTAGCGCAGAGCATTTGCACGGCAAGGTATTTAGGGTTTTGGCTGTGCTTGGAATAACCCTGACCATATCCAAGCTATGTGTCATCATAGATGCACCAAAAGTGCAACTGGTTTCTAAGGAAATTTCCTAAACTGATATCCGTAAAGCAGAGCACTTCTTTATCTACTTTAAGTCTTTTAATTCTTCTAGCGAACACAGAAGCCTAAGTGAGAGATCTATCCATTCCAATTCTATAACCGACTAACATCAACATTTTAACTGAATTTTAGTCTTAAAGGCCAAATTTAAGGGCAATAACGCTTCTCCCTTCAACTTTATAAGGAAGGTTTAGTTCTCTTTTACACACACAAAAAAAACATCTGCTAAACAACAAGAGAGGTGGAGAAAAGCGACAGGACTGATGAGAACTTAACAGAAACATAGACGAGCTCTTAACCGTGTAAATGTATCTGGTAACAAGATGGACCACTATTCCAGTATCTTGGGTTGGCAACAGTGCGAAGAGAGGAAGACCAAAGAAACAGGAAAGGGGCTAAAGGTTGGGGATTTGGTTGGTGTAGCCCTCATCTGAGGGAAAGTGGAAAGGTCAACCCTCGGATTTTGTTTTACTTATATTGGAGAAGAACAAGAGGGTGACAATTTCACTACACGATTGCTGGAAGCGTCTGTGGCAGTGTAATCACTATATTAAAAAGGGTTAAAACCTCTTTTCCTCTTTTGGTTTAAGTAAAGGTCTTTTTAGATCAACACTGGCCATAGACTCGAACGTCGGTCAAGAGTGGACAATTGAAACACAGCTCCAATAACTTGAGGACGTCCGAGGCACAAATGAAATGGGTCCCTACACATCTATAGCATTTTTATGGACTTGCATTAAATGAAAGACACACACCATGGTACAAGGTTAGCTGTGTAAAAGGGAAATTTATAGAGGGAGCAGGAAAATCTTTTCTGGAAACTAGCAAAACACTTGAACGGATTAGAATCCAGACAATCGATGAAAAACCGAGGATGAGGACGAGCATGATTAGGGTAGTTGATCGCTTTCTTACCGAGCAGGTGATGACACACACATTCTTGGGATTCTGTTTGAGCCAGTTGTGCATGTTTTTGCAAACAGCAAACAGATTGTGGAGGCTGGGAGCCTGGCGAGAAGGCCAATTACACTCCGAAACCTGGAAAGGAGTTGGTGCAGGAAATAAGAGGGGGAGGACGAATCAGAGAGAGTGAGGGACAGACACAGGCAGAGAAAAAAGGGCAGCAGAGAGGGAGGGGGCGAATGGGACGGAAACAGAAAAAGACCAAAGAAAAGCAGAGAGACGGGAGAGGGAAGAGAGGAGGGAAGAGGAGGAAGCAAAAGAAGAGTTGGTAAAGCAAGAAAAAGATTAAAAAAGAAACAGGGGTGGAGGTTACTGACAGCACTGCAGCAGCAGAGCAACACAATACACCAGCTGCCACGATGAGTCATCTGCTAGAGATACAGCATCCTCCACAAGCAGACAGGGGGCCATCTTGGCCAGGTTAACTCTGCAGCTCGTCTTCCTCAGCCTCCCTTTGACGTCCCTGCCAGAGGGTGGCAGATTATCTGCAGAGGCACCGGCATGTGCCTTCACCCGAATCCTGACCCGGCTGTGCAAAAGGACCGGATGACAGGACACAGGTACCCCGTGCTGGAGGTATGCCCACGTCACAGACCATAAGTATGGAATAAGACGGAATATATCCAGCTTTCAAATTTTTTTGAGTGTTTATTTAAGATGGGACATTTGGATTAGTGACCCATAAACTAGATTTTTGACTTAATAGTAATAGTGACTTAATAGTAAAGTTTGAGCTGTGGTGCATTTAAAAACTATATTTGACACACACAGCACGCATAACGATGGAAAGCTAAAATAAGTGTTTGAGGTGGGTAGATGACATTGGTCCTCAGAAACAAGCATAAAAAAACAACAACATATTTTTACCCAGGTGTTGGTGAACTAAACCAGAAATTTTAAAAAGCCAGTAAAAGGAGACTATGACGACTTGATAGGCAGGTGGACGAGGGCTCTGATGCTGACAGCGCTTTTTGCTTTTTTGGACAAAAATCACTTGTTGCAGATGGAGGAGCTGCCAGCAATGGTGGGCCTGATTGTGTAATCTAATTAGAGGCTTCACTCTGGGTGGTTCCATAGTTTATGGGCCCATACAGCAACAGTCCCCATTAAAAAAAAAAAAAAAGCTGGCAGAGCAAAAATGGCCAGCAAATTATAAACGTGACCTCACGTCTCACTCTAGTGTTGTAATAATCCAGGGAAATAAAAATTTTGCAGCAACCGCTGGCAGCTAATCACAAACTAATAAATCTGTGACGGCTTCATTTGCGGCCTGACGAGACAGCGTCACACTCACCCTGTTGGAGAATTTGGCGCCGCGGTAGTTGCGCTGTGATAGGTTGAAAACAGTGTAGTGGTCGGCATGGCGACTGTCGAGGAAGGAGCGGATATCCTCCACGTGGTTCTGGTACCCAATCTGTACTGACTCCGCCGGATAGGTCATTACTGAAAAAAAATAAAATTATAAAAATTATATAAAAAATAAAATTATATATAAATAAAATTATATATATATATATAATTATGTATATTATAAATATATATATATACACACAGGGTCACACATAGGTGAAGTTAGGTCACAGCTCACACATGCACACCGAGTTCAACAGCGACAACAAAATGTGTTTACCTATGATCCTCGATGTGATGTAGGCAATGTCCAGCTCCCCTTTAGTGTATCTGAAAGACAAATAAACCCTCAAAGATGAGTTCTACCGGCTTTTTTCATGCAGTTTTTTAAAAACACAAAACAAAAGAATAAACAATAAGAGGAAAGATTACAATATCAAATGTACAAAGAATGTACAGTCCACTGATGCCCAAACAGCTTTTCGTAATCTTTATTTGCAGAGTATTTGTGAAATTCAACACTGCCAGTGCATCAGTCTGCATGTCACGCAGGAGCTTCCATGTGTCTGGCTGCGGGGAAGTTGTCTTTTTTTTTCCTTGCTAACCATGAAAGGTGAGGGCCGAGCTGCCCGGGATCAAAGGAACACCATATGCGAATTCTTCAATTCAGCAGCATTGCCTTACACTGCCACATTTCCCTATTCCATATCTATCTATCTATCTATCTATCTATCTATCTATTTTTTTTTTTAAGCTCCGAGAGCAGCTGCAGTGCACACACACACACACACACACACTCACACAAGTGGTCCACTACTACTGCACCACGGAGGAGATGGCAAACAGCCTTAATGAGAGCCAGCGAAGCGGCCGCGGCGTGGGGTTCGGGGTCGGAGTGTGATTTGTTTCACTTCTCGTAACCAGAGCTTTGATTCTCCCCGATGGTAGTCAACAGCTTGGCTACCCACTGTATGGCAATTATCATGCATCCACATTAGTAGGCTAATGTGTATCAAATTGAGTTATCTTGTTTCCTACTGTGAAAATCCCCCGAGCAGAGCTGATCTGAGTCATCTCAGTGTGGTCATGGAGCCGTGCCACATGCCCCCGCTGCAATCCCAGACCTGGTTACGTAATGCAGTTCTACACAATTAGTCTGCTTTGCGAGGGAAAGTAGGCTAAGCGTGTCTTGCGACATTTAAATACAAATAACGCTGTGCGAGTGAGTGAGTGCAATTTTTTTGGATATCATGCTTCCCCTTGATTTAAAGAAATAAAATAAATGATAACAATAACTTGTTACACTTTTTTTTTTCTTTTTTAATGTGTTGCAGTCCAGCCATGAAAAAGCTGAGAACCACCAATATAGGGGATGAACCCCCTGAGGTAAAGCCATCAGAGCGGAGGGTGGGAGGAGGCTGACGTGTGCGTGAGCCCTCCATAATGAGATAATTGGACCATAGTGCAGGTTTCTATTTTGATCCAGTTCTGTGTATGTGTTTGGAAATTGGTCAGTAATGCTTTCTAAATTCAATATTTTTGATAGGATATAGACGTACAGAAGTTAACAGCATTATAATCTTATAATAGAATATAATCTTGGAATGGTTGTCTACCCCGATTTAAGAACATCACCTTAAAGAAACAAGATTGTATACAGTAAAGAGCAATATTTATCCAGTCATTTTTATGGATATTTATATTCCATTTATATGGAAATGGGCTTTTATGGTTGAAGATACATTTGTAAATAAGTCTTAAGTTTTCCTTGTCATTACATTTTTATTCCCGATTTCACATCGAATGGAATATGTGAGATCAGAGAGGTCTAGATCCCTAAATAACTACAAAACTCCTTTGATCAAATAATGAAATGACGTATAGATGAAATTTGATTTGTTTAGTTTACAAATCCTCAGATAATCTGTTATAGTATGGCTCATATTTTCTAGATCCATGATTAGGGAGAGACACTTGGGCAATAATGAATGATGTGAAGCTAATGTGTCCGTGTTTGTATGGGTCTGGTAAATAACCGTCATGTATTTTTCACTCTTGTTAACGCTGTGTGTGTGTCTCCCAGATTAACAGCGTCGTACCTCCCGCGGGGACTTAACGTGGAAGTTTACTGCTGATAAATTCTCACGATTTAATGTATTAGCCGATACCATTTTTCAAAGTTTCACAACTGCTTTTTGGCAAAAAAAAAGAAAACCCGAAAACAAAACCAAAAAAAAAAAAAAAAACCCTCAAAGGCCAATTGCTGTCTGGAAGTGTGTGCTGCATAGCTTGCTGCATAACCCTGCACTCGTATGCATAGAGAGGGCAGAGGAGTGAAGGCAAAAACACATACACACATATGCAGCTGATACCAGCAAACAGCGGCGCCGCACTGCTTGATGTTTATGTTTTCTTAATGGGTAGTAAACACCAGGAGCAGGAGAGCCACTCTAGGCCGGATTACATTAGTAGAGAGGTGATCTCACTGATTATCTAAAGACCAGCCCCCCCCCACGAACACACACACACACACACACACACACACACACACACACATTCAAACAAACACACTCTAAGTGGGTTAGATCCCGATGGATATTCGATTTGGGATTTCTATATTCCCTCTGTGCTCCACTCCAAATTCTCCATTTTTTTAACAGCATTATCAAAGCATATCTGCTTCATAATAGACAGTTTATGGAAGAGAATAGACACCGATAAAAGAGGTAACAGAGAGGCACTGGCCATGTAATGTTAGCACTGCAACCCCACTGAGCCCGGGGCCTGGTTTAACTTTTTTTTTTTTCTCTTGACATAAATGCTGCAAAAACTGAACCCTACAAAAAGATTTTTTTTCTTATCATCGAAATCGAAACATGTTCTCACAGTTCTCTTGACTTGTTAAAATCTGAATTGTTCGAATTCAATAAGAGAAGCCCTGATGTTATGATTTATACATTTTGAACAAAAGAATGACAGAGAGACAGCTAGGGACTGTCAACAGGGTCCTGGTAATGAAAAGAGGAGAAAGGAGTAAAGGAGAGAGAATATAGGTGAGAGAGAGGACAGATGAAAACCAGTGAAAGGGAGAAAGAAAGAGACAAAGCAGAAAGGAGAGAGAGAAGAATGTGTGTCTGACGGGGTGGGAGGGTGGGGAGCAGTCTGGGTGCAGACCAAGGACACTGCGCCTTTCACAAAACCAGATCAGCCATCCAGACTCCATTCGCTGTCGTATTTCTCACAAACAGGCGAAACACACTGTTGGGTGCTGTTTCCAGATTGGTTTTCCCTGCAAAATTTCTCCTAAGCCAGGTAAACAAACAGGCAGGCCGCTTTAAATAATGCAGCAACAGCCCTTTTGCTGTGAATACAGATGAGACAGAAGCAGAGAGGAACCAATCAAGTCTGGTTGGGGTGGTTAAAAGAGGGCCTGGTTAACAACTGCGCTTGCAGGGGTTCAGCCTTAAAATTGAGCATGCTGAGGGGAATTTCTTCTGAAGTGTTTCAACAGCTGCAGTCAATAAACTGGTATGAAACGGCCTTTTTAAGAAGTCACACATACTCAACCTCCGCAGAAAACCTGCTAATTTAGAAAAACCTTTCGAGCTGAAAATATCCCCCTTCTGCATAAAAGAATGTTTAATTCTGGGGAAATTTCTGCCGATGGGGCACAAAAAAAAAAAAAAAAAAATAGAAAGATAGAAAAGCAGGTGTGTTTTTTTCCCCAGTGTCAGTAGCTAACTTATGCAGTTGGAAACAAGGTTGATGACAGTTAAACAGAACAGTTATTAAGAGTATGGACCATGAAACCAAAACGACGAGCTGAAAAATGCCGAAATGCTGAGGGAAACTGCAAAGTTGGACTGTAACGGTTCATTCAGGCATTTACTCATCTCACCAAGCCCTTCTCTGCTCCTGCCTGCATTACCTTTTAATGAAGGTGAACTTTTTACTGGTGTCTCTGAGTCGTGCCTTTAAAAAAAAAAAGGAGGGGGGTGTATTCACAGTGTTGTTCTGGTCTTGAACAGTTTTTAGACCAGTCTGACTCTTGAAATATAGAAATCTATCTTATTATTATGTTCTAATAGATGTGTGGGATCTGAGCGTGACAACCATCCAATCCAAGTTGAATACTTTTTAGTTTCTTGTACGATCTATCTGGGGGGTAAAAAAAAAAAAAAAAAGATTGAAGATCTTATCAAGGAAGATCAAGAGCCGTTACCTTGGCAGAGGTTTAATAATCTCAAGCAAATGGTGCTTGACAAGATTACTTACCCCAGATAAGAAAAATGAGATTTTACTATCCTAAAATCCTCTTCTTGCAGGGTGAAAGGGAGCAGGACACCTCTCTGGAATACAACATTAAAGCCTGTAAACACCAGAGTCTTACAGCTCTATTCATATCCCTCAAATCAACTGCTGACTTTGTCTCAAAGTTTCACCCTCACAGATACGACACAGGCAAAAACCTGTTGTTAAAAAGGATAATGATACTATATCCTCACTTTATAATCCTACCATCATGCTTGGAACCGCTCCGTAGATCTACTCTACCTGATGATGAGTGTTAGGGCTCAGTTCACAAGATGTTTATTTATGAGGATCATAAAATAGATAGTACAACCTCATCTTTTGGAAATCACTCAAGGTGCTGTCACAGTCATCCTTACTGTGCTTGACAAAATTGGCTCCTAAGTGTGTCAGACAGAAGCATTTTAGTTATCGTTGGCACTCAGAGTACAAATAAAAATGTGCCACATTATTGTACCTGTGCTCATCTACCTTCCCTTTTCTGGGGCTTTCAGCTGGTTGCCAGGGTAGCCTGCCTCTGACCGCCCCATTATACCAACCACCCACTCAAACATACATACACACACAGTCCACGCAAACACACAGCACCACGCACGGGGCCCTGATGAAATGAATCCTCCCGAATCAGCGGTGCGCTGGCCGTTTGGCACAATGAACTGCCATGAATAATTCATCAAGGAGAGGTGCGATGGACAGCAAAGAAAGGAGAGGGGAAGGGAGGGGAGGGGGAGGAGAGGAGGAAAGGTGGAGCCCGGATGAGAGGCGAGAGGTGGCCGAAAACATGCGGGAACGACAGGACGGGAAAGTGGGAGTTTGCCAAGATGTCCCACAGCAGAGGAGGGGACACACAAGAGAGGAATAATCGCGATCGAATTTGCTGAGTCAATAGTGAGAGGAGCTGTGTGTGTGTGTGTGTGTGTGTGTGTGTGTGTGTGTGTGTGTGTGTGTTTCTGACGGCACAGAGGCCCCTTTGTGCTGCCCTGTGTAGGCATCTGCAGCACACTGGGTTGACCGAGCAGTGCCAGACTCTGCTACCTCCCTCTTTCCTCCCTCCGTCCACACAGATCTGTTTTTCTTTCTAAAGCTAATGGAGAATTACTTTAGATGTAATAAACAACCCAAACAACATTCGGTTAATCAATGTAATCATTGGATTTTATATCAATTAGATGTGCACCGCAAAAGCCGACTATTTTAATAAGGGATCCTCAAAATTATAGTCAAAAACTTTAAAATGTAGGTAGTGAGCAGGTCAGGTGGAGTGTGAATAGATTCCTACTGACATGAAACTGTTTTGCATTACTTTTTAAACTTCTCAAAATTGTAATATGTATCTTTTCACATAAGGTTTCTTACTACAGACATCTATAGAGTGTGTGATTACGACAGGTTTAGGCATTTTAGACACAAAGAATTCCTGCTGAATATACAATATAGATACAAAAAAGGATGTAAGCAGAAACGTGTCATCAGCTCACGTCATCTAGGTTGTCGTCCATGTGGTTGAAAATGTATCAAAAAAACAAACTTTTGCATCAAAAAAACCCTTAAAGGAAGCAGAGGAGGGAAGGTTTGGACCCAGTTGTCGTTTTTGCAAACTGTGAAACTTTGAAACTGAAGTAAATTTGTTTTTCAGCAGTAGCATTACACTGGTTGTTGGTACGTTCTGCCTCGTTTCTCGTCGTATTCTGACTGTACGTGTTGTATATGTGGGTCGTGGCTAAAGTCGCGTTCTGGTCTTCAAATTCTGACACTGTCGTAATTTTGACACTTATTGAGTTTGCTCGCTGTGGCTCAACACACAGCAACACCTTACCAAAGCACAAGTATGAATGCAGCAGTCACTTACGTGGCAACCTGATGCATAACCTTGGTAGAGGTGTCCTTCAGCGTGTCCTTCAAGTTGTCCTTAAAGTTGCTGAAGAACTTGCCGGCACCTCCCTTCACCATATCCAACAGTCCTCCGCCGTAATTGGCGTCCATATCTGGGAATGATATCAGCCAATCAGAATCCAGAGGCAAACAAAATACACACACAGAGAATGCAAACAGATGTCGAACACTGTTGTGAACCTCCTATCTTACTTTTTCAGCGCAAAACTAGCAGCTATTTTCTATACGGATGATGAACTTATAAACGTTAGATCAATGCTTATTGAAAACTAGAGGCAATCAAGTGTGCTGTGAATTTCAGCCCATGCCCATGGCCAGTTCACAGTATTCCATGGCTTAATTTAACCCTCTAACGTCTCACTTAAAGGATTATTTGCAGTAGGTTATTTTCTTATTTGCTCCTAATTAACTATTTGTACAATACCTACAAGAAAACGGAAAACACAGGCAAAGAACTGCAGCCAATTTATTAAGTTTATTAAGAAGTATCACAATAAAACCAAATGAGGTTTTTCCGTTTACTTTTAATCCATGATCTCTCACAGCCCGCATGCTGTGTTCAGACAGACGTTCATGCCGTGCAAAAAAATGCAAGAGAGTCGTCCAAATCGCTGCAGCAGCAGAAAGGTTGAATCTGGTTCAAGTCTTTTTAACACGGTTTGACGTCATCTGTCAGGGCACTGTGTAGGCCAGTCATGTACTGTGGGGTCCAAAAGCCTGAAACCACTTACCCAGAACGGTTATACAGGCACAATTTCCTTGTGGAAGGTGAAGGATGTGTTTCTGCTGTTTATCTCAAATCCATCAAAACCAGAGATAAAAAGTCTGTCGCCGAGATAATTTTCCAGAGTTGTGAAATCCTCTCTGGGTGTTACAAAGCACTGTGTTGTGTTTTGGCATATGAAAGGATTTTTGCAATTCATAAATCTGTTCCTCCAGCTGGATTTCATAGTCTCTGAAAGGAGAAAGGAGAAAAAAAGGAGAAAAGAGAACATAGCACAGGGTGGGGGTTATAAAGGGAGGTGAGGACCTGGGGGTGATTGAGGTAGCTGGGGGTTTGCGGGGAGTCGAGGGGGGAGGAATGGCCGAGATGAGGGGTGGATCGTTGTCAGAAATCAGACAGAGGACGTGTGCCATTGGCACACTAGCCGGTTGACAAGGCACAAGAGTCTTGATTTTTTTCAAAGAGGTCAGCCGTGAAGAGGCCTCCCTGGGGCTGATAAGCTCAGCGAGGCAGAGCCAGATGTCAGGCATGCCTGCAGTAGTCTGCAACTTCCAGGAACCCCTGCAGAGCTTTAGAGATCTGCTCTGCTGGCAGGACTCCCGCCTTGTGTATTTCAAGCAGCAGCAGGCCCATCGTCCTCCGAGTGTTGCCACAGCGCTCGAACGCCGAGTCCACCGCAGACCCGACAAACACATGCAGGAGAGAGGGGCTTCTCTCCTCTGCACTGTTTTTACAGTCAATTTTTTTTTTCTTTCAAGTCGTTTCTCTTCAGGTTTTTATCTATCTTGTCCTCAGAGAAGGTTTCCATGTCGTCATCTGCAACTGAGGCTTTAACAAGAGGAGGGCGAGTCGGGCCGGCCTCCTTGTCCTTCGGCTGTACCTGGCGGTCGCGTCCCTCGCTCTCGTCGGGAGTCGGCTGTGACTTTTCATCCGCAGCGAGCCCGGGCTATGCAGCAGAGCCCGAGGCCGCATCCTCGGCCCGAGGAACTCTGCAGCCAGCTCTTCCTGAGTGTGTTGGAGGAGCAGCTGGCTGCAAGGCCGGGGATCGGCCGACCGAGCTCTTGCGGTTCTCGCCGGTCAGGTCCATCTCAGGCGACCGGTTTCTCCGTCTCGATTCCGCTGGGTCCTTCAGCATGAAGGAAACCCTGGAATGCGTGTTCCCTTCCTTTCTAATACCGTCCATTCTGTCAAAGTATAATCCACTTTGCTGTGACCACCTCCAGATCCTTGCCGATAATCCTGACAAGCTCACACAGGCACTCCAAAGACTCTTCATCTCGTTTTCTTTAAGAGTCGCTTGATACAGCTGTGCATGACAACCTCGCTGTCATGATTTTTTTTTCTTTTTAAAACCTCCCCGATAATTTAATGAAACTGACAATGGGAAGCTTTGGCATCGTCCAGCTCTTTCTTCCATCGCTCAAGTTCTTTTTCCTCCTGACATATTACATATCTCTCTTTTTGCTCCTCAGGTTAGATGAACTTTCATTTCTTTTCTTCCTTGAGGAGGCTGAAGGCTCCAGAAAAACAACCGGCTCCCTTTCACCGAGCCTCCTGAAGAGCTTTCTCTTCTCTCAGAGGAACTGGCATGAACGTTAACTGTCATGTTTTTCTTTGCATCTTCTGTCATGTTCTCGTGTTTGTTCTCTTTGTTTAAGAAATGCAGGTTGCGTCCACATTTGGCGTCTTCACGTCTTGCAGACTGCACTGCTACTGTTGTTTGCTTCTTTTTAGGCATGATCTAGAGTTTTAAATCCTCATTACAAATGTCTACATTTATACAGTTTGGGACGCAGTTTGGAGCCAAAGTGGCAAATTAGGGTTACGCTTCTGAGGTAAATGCACCTTCGTCTCTAATGTTAATGCAGTTTCCCATTGGCTGAGTTGGTCCTTGATCGCCCACTCCCGGATGTATCATTGTATTATTAATGGCCATTTATTTGGTTAGCTTTTCAAAGAAGTATGTGCATCAGTTGGCGTGCAACACAGGAAATGGACCATTGTTTGTCACTATGACAGTTAAGCTCAAGCCTATGTGAATTTTATTGGAATCAATGCACATCACAACTAGCCTCTCGACATTATCATCGTATATAGCACAGTATATGTGCAATGGGAAGAAGAACGGAAAGAATAAATCAGAACTGGGAAACAACCGAACCGGAACCAGGAACATCCAAACCCGGCAAACATTTTGTTGTTTGAAAGGCCTCTTTAAAAAATGGGTTCCTTCAAAATCTCATGCCCCTAGTTGCATGGCAAAGCTGAGCAGTCAAAGAAACACACACACACACACACACACACACACACACACACACACACACACACACACACACACACACACACACAAAAACGCTCTCCAATTGTGGTTGCAGGATATGTTATGTTTCAATTCTCAGCTTCAAGTGTTTAAAGGTTTCCATTATCTGTGAAACACGCATGAGTCATCACTTACACGTGTGTATGTGTGAAAGAATAATGAACAAGGACACCAGACGCACAATAGAATGCATACCATCTGGTGTGTGTGCGTGTGTGTGTGCACGCACGTTGTACAAAATAAGCAAGCGTTGGAAGAAACCCAAGTGTCATAACTGAGTCAGCACCCCTCTGCTGATCTGAGATCTCACCTGTCTCACCCTTGCTTTCTCTCTCCCCTTCATAAACCTGTACATAACAACCACAGAGGCATCACTTGAGATTTAACTTGGCAAGTGCTGACAAATCTACAGACATTAAACATGGTGCAGCAGAAAGTCACCCAAGGGATTTTTTGTTAGCATTTTTCAGAGTCTAGAGTCTCCTTTAAGCACCTGGGTTCATCAAAGAATTCTCGTACCCTTGAACACAGGAAACCGCCCACGGATGGAATATTAATCCCTCATTTCGTGCTCCTCTTTATCATCCGAAAACGGTCACCTGGCTCCGGGAATCGGCGTTTCTCATGGTGGGGATCTTGAGGAGAAGGTCCCGAGTTTTGGGCTGAGAATACTTTCTTTGAAAACAGCCTCTGGCTCAGTTTTGGTTACTTTCAAACTCAGTTTAAGTTTCCGCAGTCTGTGTCAGACTGTGATTTATGATCAGGGCAAGGGGTTAGAGCTTATGATTTATAGCTCTGTGTCATATTTCACCTGCTGATAGCACCACTGCAACGCTACACTGAGTAACTGCCTCTGCATTCTTTCGCTTAGATTTTAATATACAGTGAAGGTGGGAAGGTCCACCTGGTGTCATTTCTGTATACGTAACTAGTCTGTTCGGTCGTGGTATTTAGTTGACACTAACTAAGGTCGCAGCCCGGGGCTGAGGGTAGCACAGCATCTCAGCATGTCTGGGAACAAATACTGGGGGAGATGAAGCTGAACGTGACATCGAGTTGAGGCTGATGGTTCATTATGACGAGGCACTGTAGTGCTCTTAGTAGGTAGTTAGCTGCAAGTTATGTAGTGTTGTTTCCTCTAAAAACAGGAACAGTTAATTGTCTATTAGAGGCCATTTCGCCATGCAGCGCTTTGTTCTTCATTTCACTGTCATTTTTTCGTTGATGAGAAAAAATAACTGAAATATAAGGTGGAGTCAGGGTTAAGTCTTTAAGAGAGTGGGTACAGGATGGGTTCCAGCAAAAAAAGCACTGGTTAACTTTTAATTCAGAAGAAATTATGCCATTCGGAGAGAACATCAAACTATCTAAATAATAATTTTCACCTTCTCCCCAATTTCCCTTCACGTACATTACTGACAGTTATCTCACTTGTGGCCCTCAGAGTTAAATTCTTTTCACCAATGAATCTTTTGATATTTGATAGATTGATAATTTATTCATCCCAAAGGAAATTCCTTTTTTTTTTTTCCTTTCTTTCTTTTCCTGGATAACATTTTGCGGACAAGTTCGAGACTCAATTTACCCGCAGACTTTCACGCTTTGGCACATACTTACAAAGACATCACTAGCACTGCCTCAGAGGAAATCTGTCTAGACGGAAGTGCAGGCTGTTGAGATAAGGTTTCCTGTGTATTCAGAGAGTAACTGCTTTCACTCTTTCTATGTCTCTGTCTTTCTCACCTGACCCCATCACATACCTTACTTTTCTATTCCCGATCCCTCCTCTCCTCCCTCTTTCCCTGTCTTGATCACCTCATCCTTCCCTCAATCACTGCTTGTTACAGACTTTTCATCTCGCATCTGAAATTGCGACCAGGGTTTACTTTTCCTACTGAGGAATAAAGCACCTGCTTGTTGAGCTAGCGTTGAACAGCAGATAATCAACAGACGTTTTTCAAAACTCTGATGGAAATTTCACCTGCGCCAGTCAAGACTGCAGGTGTTAAATTAGATTTGGATATCTGTAGAATTACAGATATTGTTTTTCCTGACAGACAATTAGACGAAGTGGCTGAAGTATAGCAATGTACTTAAAAACAAATATAGATGTCATCTGGGTTATCTCAGAATGGGCTCCAGAATTCAAAGTTTTGGCAGCAAGAGTGTGTTTGGGACTTAGGATGTAGAGTTTGGCCTCATGAAAGATGCTACTGTACCATTGCATCATGGGAACTGTAGGACCCAGTGTTTTTGTAGCTTGAGAGACACACCGCACATGCCTCTTGACTCTTCCCCCTAACTTAATAAAAATGCAATGCTAAATCACAGGAGTTACCCTTTAATTGATCCCCATTCAGTAACAGGTATGAGTTTAGAAGAATTGTGCATTTTGGTTAATTCATTTAGAGCTGAAGGGGCTTCGCTAACTAAGGTTAGAGGGTTTTTTACATGACCACACTTGTAAGGCCTTGCAGTATAAAAAGACAGAGAAGAATTAAAGCTTACTGCACCACTGACATTTTCACAACTGACCCTTAAAACCTTGCAACCTTTAGCTGACAGCAGGGCCTCAATTTCTTATATCCTGTGAAACTGCACTGCTCAGACGTACTGTCCTCAGCTTTTTCTGGGGTAAATTTTTTGGTGTGCGCTTAGGGCATTTCAACTTCTTTTATCTTTACAGCGGAACACGTCAACACTTGGAAACAGAAAATGAAAGAGGATAAAATGCAGCAAAGGCTGAACTCCCCTCAGAAAAACATGTTTTTAACAAGTAATACAGAGAAAATAACCCTGTTAACCCTATATGCCACATACTCATCATTAGGGTTTTATTTAAGTGGTATAAGTGGTATCAATCTTCTCATCTAACTCTCAGCAACAAAGCAAGTAATAATAATTCCCTAAATGCAGAACTATTCCTTTAATACAGGTGTGTTTTAGTTAGTGTGCTTGAGGAACTGAATATAAACTGAAATTCTCCCCTTTCCTTCCTCCGGCAAAACTGTAACTTCACCAGAAAGTTTTGGTCTAATTTTAACCTCCTTACTGTGCAGATTGCCCAGTCAGCGAGCATGACAGGATGTATTAGGAAAACCTGGATTCCTGCTCTACCTTGAAATCAAGAGCTAAGCGAGCTCAGCCTGGATCTGCCAATCATGCCCAATACCTGCACAGGTAGAGAGGCAGTTGTGATGATGGGAGGAAAAACAGGAAAAAGGAAAAAAAAAAAAACGCTAATCTCAAACCAGAGTGAGCTGTTCCTCAAAGAACAGGACCAGGCCAACGGCTCAGCCCTCCCTCCTCAACCCGCCTCCTATAGCTTTCACTGCGTCGAGCAATAGGAACAGAGGGAAAGAGAGAGAGAGAAAAAGAGGGAGAAAGAGAGAGAAAGCAAAGAAAAGGAGAGAGGCCGTTCTAGTTATGTCCAGAGGGATCAATTGGCTTTCTGAAAATGTCTCCCTCCTACAGCCCCCGGACCTTCCTCCCTAAATATCCAGCTTGGTGTGGACGACACAAATAGACGCATAAGCCTGACAGGCAAACACGCTGCACTACGCTGGACCTCACTGCTTCCACACCGGGCCTGGGACTGGCCGTGTCCTGGAACCTGAACGACTGCAGCATCAGCCCAGACTCTAATCTGCTTAATTATAGATGCTGCTGATGACACAAGGAGTGTCTGATTAATCACCCACTATGCAGCTTAACCAGAGGAGTATTACCCTGCTTTGACGGGCAAGAAAAGCTATTACAGGCTGCTAAAAGTATGACACATTGGAACAAAGCTGTGAGAACCTGTAGGTAGCAAGCTGACAGTTAAGCAGTCAAGCAAAACTTTGTATGAGTGGTCTAATCCATAATCACGAAACTATCTCTGTATATTCAAAGGGCTTCACGTTGATTTCAAAATTCCTTAAAGGAAAAAGGTCTACTGGTGGACTATTAGGTCACCGAGAGGGGAGGCACGCGCCTTATTCGCCGCTGTCGCACCAAATATGCAGAAATGACATCTCTCAGAATCAATAAAAAAATGAAAGGGAAAGAGGAAAAAAAAATCTTTGCTAGTAAGTGGCGCTTTTAGCATCAAAAACCAAATCTACTTGCTGCTATTTGTTCATAATAACAGACTTAATTTGAAATAATACATGTTATAATGCAAAAATAATTTAAAAAAAATAATCCTTGCTGCTTCTCTTATGACAGTTCAGTTGCAGATGTCAGCTGTGTGAGCTAGTTAACACCACATGACTTTCAAGAAACCGATACTGCCTGTACCTGTAGTTCCCAGACCTTTTTGGCTGGTGGCTGCTTAAAACGAAGCAGCGTCTGCTTGAGACTCCTCCTCGAAGGCTGAGGGTGTCTGTCAGTTTAACCAAATAGTAATTTTCTCCCCTAATTTTTCATAAGAGTAGCCTTCAGAGGTAAGACTTTCTAATAATTCACAATGTAAAAGAAGGGATTTGAGAAAAACGTCTCGGAAAAAAAAAAAACAGGATTTGAGCTGCAGAGCGGTATTTTTCCTCTGCTGAATCATCTTTTCGGCCCCTAAGATTAATCTCAAACAGCCTTTGAGGGGTCCCACCCCAATGCTGGGGACCACTGGCCACCACAGAGTTAGACTTAGCTTGTTTGGGGCACAAATAACATAAATAAATTAAAATGCCTGACTTGTAACTCATTAGGCTATTGATAAAAAAAACAAAACAAAGGCCACATGGCCACGATGTTTCCTTGAGTTTCACCACCAAAATGATGGATTTGAACCCTCCTGAATATCTGGACTCTCCAAGCAATATGAGAGATTAATCTAGCTCTTCGTTTATTTTAATTTTGGATGGTCCATAGATTTTCTGTGATGTTTCCCCAATACGATAAAAATAAATAAATAAATAAATCGTGTCCAAAGTGTGAATGAACCAAAACCTTTGCTCCAGCATTGTACATCCTTGGTCTCGTCCCTGCTTTACGCTGCATCTACACCTATCTCTCTTGCGCATCCGTGTGAATCCGGTCTGCTGTCCGGTCTGTGTGTCGGTGACCAGATGGATGTGGGAGTGGGCAGGACGGTGAGCCAGCTAACATGACAAAACCGAACCCTTCTAACACAGACACCGGGGGGAGGCTCTGATGCAGCCCCCGTCGGGTAACGCAGCCCGGCCCTCTCGCGGAGAGAGAGAGAGCACAGCGAGATCAGTGGTTCGTTTTAATGTGTCTCCCTCCTTGTAGAGCGTCAACCTTTATCCCTCCAATCATTTGTGTGTGTGTGTGTGTGTGTGTGTTGTTTTTTTTGTTGTTGTTTTTTCTTTTGCAAACGGGACAGATGGATACATAGACGCACAGACAGAGGCAGGCACACGTATACATCAAAAAGATTACCCTGACTGGGCCAGACAGACATCTGACACTGGAGCCCCCCCCCCGACACACACACACACACACACACACACACACACACACACACACACACACTCCCACCCCCTTTCTCCAACCCCCATCCCCATCCCCAATCCACTCTCCTCACTGACCCTCCCACCCTCCTCATCCAGCTTCTTTTGTTTCACCCAAACGTTGGTCCCCGGAGGTCCGGCTGACTCCACAGAGCGCCGCAGTGAGGTGAACACGGGCCGGAGACATCGCACAAGCCCCCCCTCTATACTTGCTGCGAGTTACAGTGACCGAATTGAATTAAGCATGTCAGGGATTTGTTATCGGAATAATGATCGAGGCATGGATCATAGCCTGCGCCTTTATCACTGGAGATAATGTTTTTTTTTTTTTAAGTTCTAACTGAATACAATAATCCATCACTCATGACCAGCTGGCTTCTAAACAGAGTCGTTCTTGTCCCTCTGCTGCCTAAAACCAAAGAAGGGTTTATTCTAATAACTGTTAACATATTATATTGCTAGTACAATTGGTGATGTCTCCTATTTAAAGCCCCATATGAAAAAGTTAATGCGTTGTGAATGTGCCTGATATATCAGATATCCCTCGACATTGGCTGGAAAATGAGTTTGTGAACACGTTTCCACATTTTTTTTTTAAATTTTGTAACATACCATCAACACTACAACAGAGTATTATATGCCACCATATGTGTGATTATTATCTAGAATATTACGGATATTCAAAATATATGCACAATGAAGGTCTACTAAAAACTGCTGGACACTTTATGCGTCTAAAACACACAAAGTCTAGTCTGGACTATCTGTTAAATGCATCAGCATCGATTTCCCTGCAGGGAGATCTTTACTGACCGGTTAGCAGCTCATGAAAGAACAACAATTTTGCACAAAACCGATGGCACCGGGACTTATCTTCATATTTATTCTGCACGCAGGGGCCCGGTGGTTCCATTCGGGTCGGGATCGGGGAACCACCGGGAGCCCGGGAGGGGGATTCCAGTAGGTGCAAACAGTATCATTGCATACTTTGTTTTATTATTCTTGGCCACCGCGCTGACCGCCGCTGCTTCTCCGGCGTCGCGGCTACGGTCACGGGCCGCGTCGTCGCCGCGCAGCCCCGAGTCGACGCATCTCACCCGGCCGCTCTCCGCACCAGCGGCCGGCCGCCACCCAGGCTTCCGGCGGCGGCGTGGACTCTTACCTGAGCTGTCCATGGTGCTGCAGTCCTCCTCCCTCAGCGGGCAGGCCTTCGGTCCGAGGGTGGCCGCTATGGAGCCTCCGAGTGTGGTGGTGGTGCTGCCGCCGCCGCCGCCGCTGCCGCCGCCGCCGCCGCTGCCCCCTCTGCCGACACCGAAGCTATCTCCGCCGCTATCGACCAACTGCAAAGATTCATAGCCATCGTAACTGGTCTTTTTCTTGTAGGCCCCCAGCAAGCTCATTACCGACGGACACGGGAGGGCGGCTAGGGACGGAAGAAGACGTGGCAGGCTATCTGCACCGCGCCGTCGCCGCCGCCGACGCCACCTTCGCCACCACCACAGCCGCCGCCGCCTGCGCTGCTTCCTACTGCTGCGGCCGCTGGGTGCACCGCATGTCCCGGGAGAGGAGGACGACCGGTCTCCTCCGTCCTCTGTGGAGAGAAATACCCCGGGTGGTCTCTCTCTCTCTCCCCTCTCTCTGTCTCTCCCACCTCTCTCTCTCTCTCTCTTCCCTCTCTCTCCCACCCCCCTCTCTCTCCCCTCTCTCTCTCTCTCTCCCTCTCTCTCCCAGCCCCTCTCTCTCCCTCTCTCTCTCCCTCTCTCTCTCTCCCTCTCTCTCTCTCTCCCTCTCTCTCTCCCAGCTCTCTCTCTCTCTCTCCCTCTCTCTCCCTCTCTCTCCCCCCTCTCTCTCTCCCACCTCTCTCTCTCTCTCACCCCCCCCTCTCTCTCTCTCCCTCTCTCCCCTCTCTCTCCTCCCCCTCTCTACCCCCCTCTCTCTCTCCGGTTCTATCGCCTCCTCTGTTCCTCAGCGCCGCATTTTTTCCACGACGCTGCTGCTGCTCCTGCTCCTGCTCCTGCTGCTGCTCCTGCTGCTGCTGCTTTAGTCCCCGACTGAGGGAAAAGGGAAATCCACCCCGACACAGTCCTCTAATGTTATTGCAGCATCTATTATTCACGAAGGCGACTTTCATCAGTAGTTGTGAATATGAATAGGCATTTTTATTTTAACTAAAGTGGGTCGAAAACAGGATATTTTCATGAAAAAAAAAGCAAAAAACAAAACAGTCTAAGCTTTAGAGATATTATATGATATAAAGTCAAATAGTATAAACTCACAGTTGAGCATCGCTGATAAGTAAAACTCAGTAAATTGTGAGATATTAAGTGATACTAATGTAAACATGACTCAAAATATAGTACAGATGTATTATAATCTGTATAATAATATAAGGCTTTGACTTTAGTGAAAGTGACGTTACTAAATTCGCTCAAAAGTGCCTATGTGAAATGAGTAGGAAAAAGTTTGGTGAACAGTGTCACAGTCCTTATTTTGGCTGGGGGGCAAAAGTTCCAACCTGCATTTTATTAGTTGTTTTCACTGAATATTACTATAATATAATCATAATTTCCTTTATTGATTGCTCTGTCAACCTTTTTCTTATTAATCAATAAATCTTGTCTATAAAATGTCAGAAAATGATGGGGGAATGCACGTCACAATTTCCCAGAGTTCAAGTCTCTGAATTACTTGTGTCCAATCATATAACAGAAAACTACAGATATTCATTTTACAATGTTATAACAAAATACCCAGAAACTACTCACTGGTGCTAGAAAATGTCTGGAAACATGACTCAAATGATTCATTAAAATAGCTGTCGATTTTCTGTCAACTTCTGTTGACCCAAAATAACTGCCGCATTTTTTTTTGCAGGACAGATGCATTATAGTCGCGTTATTTGATGGATGGTGTCTGCAATAGCAATTTGTGAACGTGGTCAAGAGGCACAGATGACAAAGTGCAAAAGGAAGTATGAAACTTTCAGTGCCATCATCAAGGAGTTGAATATAAATGCAGGGGGCTCCTGAGTTAATTTAAAAAGCCCCTCCTGCTACAGTGTGACCTGCTTTCTTGAGCATAAATAACGAGCAATTTATGAGTCTAGGCCTATAATGGAGTAAAATTCTCATTTGAGACGTGCACTAAAAATGAATGAGGACCCCTGGTCTTAGTGTAAGACAAGATTAAAATAGGAGGAGTGATGTAGTCAACATTACTCAGCAGCACCATGCTTTGTCAGAAAAAGGTAACTCACTCTGCATTAGACGGAGTTTTTGTAATATCATTAAAACCAAACACATTTGTGGCTTAATCTCCAAATTTTTATGTATTGCCCCTGGCGGCCAAGCAGGGCAAAATGCCGACCACTGATGGCACGCTTCCGTCCTTGGCTTTGTCCCCTGGCGCCGGAAACCCTGCGGGGTTCTGAGAAGAGTACAGGGGCCTGGGAAACCCTTTTTTTGGGGGGGAGATCAGACGGGAGCTCAAAGAGCAGCGGGAACGGATTGTCCAGAAGGGAGGCATGACAGCGCCGCCATATCCGGACGCAACGTACTGCCGCTCCATTGTTGTGAAACGGAGATTCCTGCCTGGTTCCTATCCGTGCCTACTAATATATGCCCCTTGATGCCCTTATGAGTGCACATGTTTATGACACAGCAGATGCACCATGGTGTTCATGATAAATGCCACATCACAGTAAGATCAAGGATTCACACAGAAAGTCAAATACATATTCTTTCTCATGTTATGCCCCTTTGTTTGTTTTTCTTTCTTTCTAATGTCTCCTTTGCAAAAGAGATCTTGATCTCAATGAGAAAGCCTAACGTAATGGATTTTATATACACAAAGCCCTGCCAAGCCCAAACCCAATTATAAAAGCAAACAGAGCTGAAACCATTTGCCGATTAATTGTTAAGTCAATCAAATGAAAAATTTGCCATCAACTATTTTGTTAATCAATGAATCACTCCAGTCATTTTTCAAGCAATAGCACCAAACAACAAAAAGCTATTTAAATATGCCCACTTTGGCCCTAGGAAATTATAATGGGCATGTTTCACTATTTTCTGATATTTTTAGGTAAAAATTGTAATGGATCAGTTGATAAATCATGAGTGGTGGCCCAAAAAGCAAATATTGCAGTTATAAAAAGACTATTCCTAAAAAAAAAAAAGTATAAAAATAAAGTATAATAATGTTAAATATTTTTCTAAAATTAAATAGAAAAATATTTCAGCCTATGTCAGAATCTGCCTCTTAATCCAAAAAGATTAATACAATTTCTTGGCGTTGCATTATAGATCCCAGTGTAACACTTGTGGATGTGGGGCAACTGTTGCATAAATATGGGCAACTGGCTCTCAACAAAAAAAGAAAATGCCCATTATAAGGCTACTGTAACACATACCTTTGTGCCTGTGCTGGTATCAGTTAAACTCTCTACACCGGAAGAGACCTTATGGTGACTTTCATTTACATTTCTCTTTTAAGAATCTCAAAAAAGGGCTTTAAACGCAGCATTTGCTGCCATCTTAACTGTTTTTCGACACCGCCGTAATGTGATACTGACCGTGGCCTCATCATTGGGTTTTTACCATCATCCTCAGGGATAGGCTGAGAATTAATGATTATCCCAATAAGAGTTAAAGCAGAGTCCTGGAATCTGCTGGATCAGCTGCGGAAAGCACTTGACAAGACAGACGGTGGACTTGGATCTGTGGCTGGGACACCTCTGATCCTGTAAAAACCAAGGATTGTCGCCCCTGGGTTGGCAGAAACTGAAAACTCAACCAACCTGGCAGGACAACAGTGGCATCGTTATTTGCCAGAAGCTCTGAGCTGGCGGGTGGCCTACTTTAGGGGCTGAAAACTGGAGGATCAGGGTTTTTCCGTCAACAGCACCGGCCCAGCTGAACGCCGCTTAGAAAGGACACAGATTCACTGACTGCTCACGAACTCCAAGTCCTTGCCCTTAGCAATAAAACATTCTCTTAAACCCCATAAGTGCACCTGCTGTTTTATTGCACCATAAACAGAAGCGTCGCAAATACACCTCTCTACACCTTTACCAGTAAAATCGTGTGCATTAAATCGGGTCTCTGTCTTACAGGCCTCCTCCAAAGCACTGGACCCTCATGAGTGACTCAGTGGCGGATGATGACCGGTACAGGAGACCGCACCGAGTCGTGGTAAGCTCCTCACGTGACGTGACGTGACGTGCGTGACGGTGGCGGTGATGTAGCGGCGCGCTATTGGACGCCACGGCAGAGGAGCTGTCCCCCCTCAACGCCCGGATGATGAAGACTGTGATTCTGATAACACCGACGATGAAGACGGGACCGACCTCACATTCGACTGTGCCCCTCACGACTGGAGATGTGCACCCCCCCCTCCCCCAAACATCTGGATTCATGCAGATTTGCCCCCCCCCCCGAGACTGATTTTGAGTCACCACGCGCCTCTAAAGCAGTCCCGAGATGTTACCAATCATCAGCTGACAGGAAAAATAAAAAATAAAAAACAGTGGCAAAACACCCTCACGCTCATTCACGTCACTTACTCTCGGGATTAAAGCAACAATGGCCACGATTCTCGGGCAGAAACGACACGATGTGTCATCGGTCAGGTTTACAATAAGAGAAGGTGGGGAAATGGTGTCCCCTGACAAAAATAACCCGGATGATGTCATCCACGGCGCTCGCTGGCGCATCTAGTCAAACAGTGGCCCTGGAGACAAGTTTGATGATTTCAGATGACGGTGTCTCATAATAGGAAAAGGTGATGGTGATGGTGGTGGTGGTGGTGGTGGGGGGCACGGATTACAGATTTAAGTTCCTCTTGCAACGGACGCATGTTGATAATTGATAAGCTCTCCGTCCGCCGAGCGATGCGCACCGTCGCTGCGGGGAGGAAGTGGTCAGAGCCTCCGGAGGTGAGTCTCGACTGACGTTATGTAACATCCACGCACGGATCGCGATGCTCTCTCCTTCTCACACGACGGGACATGTCCCCTGAAATCACATCGAATGAATAAGAAACACACACACACACACACACACACGGTCCTGCGGGTGACTTTACCTTGCAGAGCGCTTTCTACCATCTCCTCCTCCTCCTCCTCCTCCTCTTCCTCTTCTCTCCGGTGCGCCGTCCCGTGCCGCGGTGGAGATGCGCTTTGGACCCGGGCTCCGCTAAGCAGACGCCGACCTTTGATTCGTCTTCCGCTGCCAATCAAGGCTCAGAGCGTTGGACGTCCTGCGAAGAGGGGGGGGGGGAGCAATAAATAAAAATAACGCACACCGTCCTGGAAAGGGATACCCCCGCCCCGCCGGCAGGTCCCAGCTGACCTGTGGGTATAATACGCGGAGGCAGCACCTGGCTACGGCATCACCGCGCAATCACAATTTTTTGCAACCGAGCCAGGAAACGAGTTAGCGCGATGGCGAGCGGTGGATCTGTAGAAGATGTGGATGAGCCTCGGCGAGGCGGCGGGACCGGGACCGGGACCGGGAGCGCGGATCCTCGGGGGATCCGTACGGTGGCAAACCAGCGCCGAGCCGGCCCGCGAAATCCCGGACTGGACTCTGGAAACGGGCCGGCTGAGCGTCCTCATGAGCCTCGGTTATCGAGAAATAAATACTGGTGACACGGGCCAATAATACGAGGGTTAATATCAGATTCTCTTTTTAAAGCATTAAGTAACTTCTGGGGTCACAAGGCGGCGGAGCAGCACATTCCTACAGTAGAGGCCCCAATAACCATTGTGCTCATTAGGCCATTAGAATAATAATTAGGAAAAACAATGTGTATTTTAGGTTTTTTCGTGATTTGAGTCCTCACGATACACAGGCGGGGACACACTTCCTTATCCAAGCTGCGTCACGGTTCGCGCATGCCCAAGGCGGGCGGTGCCAAAGGTAAACACAGCTGATCGGACTGTAATCCGGGACAGTGGAGCCGGAGATCCACCGCGGCTCTAACGCACGGGGTGTGGGGAGGGAAGGAAGGGGGAAAGGGGGGAGGTGGGGGGCGTATATTTACAGAGGATTAGAGCGGAAGAGAGGAAGTATTGGCCTCATCCCCATGTACGTGTACGCAGGCACGCGTGTACTTCCAGGGCGAACGCCACCAGTGGCGTTTTTGTGTTGGGCGCCAGTTGGCACCTCGTCCTGTCGCTTCCTGTTTTTCTCGCCTTATATGGGAGATAAAGGCGCAGAGAGGGGAGAAGCAGAGCCCATCGCCCCCCTCCCCCCCATTATTTTTATGTTTGCTATAAATAAATAAATACCTGTGAGAGAGAAGCCTTTCATAGTCATATAATATAGTCTATATTGGAGTTTATTATAATAGTTTAGAGTGGTATACATAAAAAAAATCTTTACATATCTGGAAGAATATCTATCTATCTATCTATCTATCTATCTATCTATCTATCTATCTGAATCATGTAAGCAACGTCTGACAATTCATCTGCCTCCAACTGTTGCAGCCAAGTCAGTATGACTTAGCTGAAAAATGATCTTATCTTAAAAACACAACCACAGGGGATAAGGTTAACAATACGGGGTGTATGCATGTACGTTAAAAAACTCACGTTGTACAACAGCTACTCCCACACAAAGACGGTGCCGGCAACCATGAGAAAATAGTTTTATTGTTCCTGGAATGTAACATGTTTGGACAGCGAGGTACCAACACTTTCACACCACCACACCCATTCATTCAACAGCACAGGCTGAGGAGGCAAACTGAGCTCCACAAAAAAAACCCCAAAAAACAAAATGTAAATCAGCCACTCTCCTCCAGGTTCATACACAAGCGTTTATCCAGTAGTCACTATAACTCATTAATGTTTGTCACTAAAAATTCAGAGTGGGGTTTTTTTTCCCCTCTTTGGTCCTCCTTCTACAGTATGATATTCAAGACGACTCAAAATTTTCTGAAAGGACTTTGCAATCTGTAACATACAATACACATGATCCTCGGACCCCCAGATAAAGGGGGGGGGGTGTGTCTAGAAACATTTTACTGTTCAATGTCGTCTATAAGGTTGAAAAATGTGACGGTAAGCGAAATTTTAACCCCGTAAAGCAAATGACAGAAAGTATTTTCTGCAAGTACCGTGCTACTGACGGTCAATCGCCAAATTAATGTATGTGGCCATTTATAGGCTTCATAATCAATTAAGGTGATTAAAAAAAAAAAAGACGTATTTGAAAGTTTCAAAACTGCAGGACGGCCACTGACAGAGCTGGAACAAACCATAAAAACTCATCTACTGGTGACTAGTGCGCTCGTGTCGCTGTAATAGGCAAACTCACATTTTGTTGTATTTTGTGCATTATTACTAACATGGTTGATGATTTTTACCTCAGAATGATGAATCGAAAGCTAATCTGTATTGTGCAACAATAATTTTTTAACTTCAAACATACTGAAAAATAAGACCTTTACAAAACTGACCTCTTTGGAATCCTGAATGTGTCCTATTACTTACTAATCCAGCAGTTTTGTTTATCTTAAGTTCAACAAACACTGCACAAACATTACTTTCTAACAATAATATCATGATATTTTGAAGGTCAAAGTCTGGAGGCGACCTCATAGTAGATTTAAATGGAATGTAACAGCATCGAAGACACTCTATATTCTGTGCATTGGTGTTCATCCCAGCCAGAGTGAGCTGGGGGACTGCCTGAAAGTGCTGCCTGTACCAGTCCAGCACCAGCCCAGGCAGGACTACATACACCTCTGAAGCATTCCAGCACAACTGTAACGAATAGCATTTTACATAGAGATCGATTGCGTAATTGCAACACTGAGCTGATAAAGCCAAAAAAAAAAAAAAAGGTTCTGCAGAATATTTTTGCATACTTCACAGATGAATTGTAGTTGTTATAGTTCAAAGGCATGCAAAAGTTTCAGTATTCTGAGGGAAAAAAAATGAGAAAAACAAAAGATTGATGTAGATTTTAAACATAACTAAATACAGTGTCAGTGATGCACTCGATTAATCTGAGACTGAACTTTATAAAAGTGATTTTGTTGCGCGTATTTTACTTAGTGAAACCACAATTTGTCGGTTTAGGAAAGTCATAAAGTACTTGCAAGCTGAAGAGTGATTGAAGAGTTTCACTAAATCATATAGAGTATATTCACAGAGTTAACACAGTGATATTGTTTGCTTCGGTATGAAAATAAAAGCTTAGTTTCACATATTTAATGCTAGAAACCCTTCATATTTTGGTTTTAATTAAATATTCTTGAACCTTACTTTTCTATTCTTGGTTTCTAATGAATAAAATATTGGAGCATTACTGTAAAAAAATAATAAAAAAAAAATTAAAAATCCTGCATCCTTTTTTACATTTTTTTCCTATGCATGTGGCCTTGGATTTCGTCTCCAGCCTTCTCTGACCAAGAATTATAATCAGCGTTTAACAACTGGAAAATTAAATGGCAAATTTCATTAAAACTTCTTGATTATGAGCCCTGGGGGAAATTAACAGTCACAAAAGTGATTAGTTTTGCCTTGAAGAATGTGGACGTTTCACTATGTCAATGTGGGACTCGACACAATCTGCAACATAAATCTGTTGAAAATGTGTGTACAGTCATTCATTTGGGAAAAAAACTAAACAAACAACCCACAAGTGATTGAATCACAAATCAGTGTCCAGGTCTATTTCTCAAAACCTCCACCATAAATGAGGAAGCTGAAAGCTGACACCAGGGCCAGCATGCAGAAACACCAACCCACTTCCTGACGGCCTCTTGTTGTTTCCCTGTGGTCTCTTCTAGCAGAGCGCTGTCAGGATGTCTGGGTTTGGCAGGAGTCCGATGGCGGCGGTGTGTGCATCTTGCTGCTGAGGAGGGAGTTGATATAAGGCCAAATCCGGTCTGTCTCTGTACCGGAAAATGAGTGGAGGATTCCCTGTGACCTGAGTGATGAAACAGAACAAATATAAAGAAGAAGTGCTGGTTTTAATAATAGATACTAAACAACCCGATCGATTGAGCATCGCACTCCTGTAACATTGCTGAACTGGGCAATGGTCAGTTGGATACAAAGTTGGATTAAAAGTTGTTGTTGTTTTTTTTTGTTTGTTTGTTTGTTTTTTTAATTATTCCACACATTCCTCAAAATTCCACAGCAGAAAAATTATAAACAATCATCTATCAGCCTATAAATCTAAAGTTGAATCATTAGGCACAGAAGTAACTCAACATCTACTGAACTGGTATTTCCTCAAACACTGGAAACATCCACAGAAAAGGGGGGGGGGGGTTCCGCCTGTTTCATTTTAAGCGATAGAATAATAAACTACTGAAGCCTTTAGAGGTCGAAGACCTCACAGTTGACCGCTGAATAAAAGCATTTTAAATGGAAGAAACTAACAAATTCACGCGATCCCTTTCATGACATCCGTGTTCTGTTATTGTTTGATTTTCCATGTGCAGGGTTGCACCTGCATGAACCATTTTCAGCAGCCGAATCTCATTTCTCTGCAATCATAATATCCCCTTGATACTTTGGAGGTATAATACTATGGACAGTAGACACATCGTAATGTTCACTCTGACGGATTATCTATCTCCAGCACTGGGTTAACCTGTTAGGGGGCACCTAGGCAAAAATAAGTTCTTTTGGTAATCTTATGGATTACCACATTATTTAGGAATATTTACCATATGAGCACCGGGTACCACTTCTTGTGTTTTAGTGGTTCAAACTCCCTAGTAAATGTGCAATTAATTAAGAACCAAAAACCAACTATCACACAGTGAGTCTTGAGCCCTTTAGTGTCCTGACTGTTGCCTGCTCAGCCCAGTTGGTAATCCAGCCTTGTTTATCCCAATGAAGTCCCGTATGTTGTTTTACGAAACAACTGGCACTACGCGCTGCCTGCTGGAAATAAATCTAAAAATACGTGGTGCATTTTCACAGGGCAATGTTCGCCGCCAAGTACGCTCATTACTAAAAATATTCGATGACTGCTCACTCTGCAAGGTAAGCAATTACTGACTTGTATAAGTCTATGACAGGCTTTGCCACGTCCTTGTAGTGTCGCAGCCTGGCCATCAGGGCTTCTGGTTTGTCATGGTCATGCTGAATCAGTGGCTCCCCAGTGAGGTCGTCCTTACCCTGGGGAAGGCAACACAAGGTAACACATCTCATAGCAGAGGGGACGACAATACAGCACAGCTAAATGAAATTGCAAACACACAGTAATTGGCTCATATCTACGGTCTTTGCCATGTCTAATCAGGATCTTTTGGAGCCCATACACCATATGAATTTATAAAGTTAACTACAGCTTTGCCAGCTGATATGTCATTCCTTTTATCCCAAGCTAACAACAGCTTTAAGCCACAATGCTATTAACGACCAAAAAGGTTATCAAATGATCCTGATTTTAGCTGCCACACAGAAGGTCAGAGGGGGAATTAGTTCCATTTTCCTGTCTTTCTTTTCTGCATAATATTTGATAAAAGAAAAACAAAACAAAAAAATTCGGAACAATAACAAATCATGTGACTGATTTCCTGTGTGAAGGCCATGTAAACCATGCTCTGCAGCAGAGGGGGTGCAAACAGAGGGCACTCGTTGTCAGGGCACCATAACCTCCCACCGAATGCATCCGTAGAAATAACTGGAAGGGCACCAACTGATCACTCACTATTTTAACTAGAATTAGTAGGAAATTATACTTCTTAAGAGATTATTTGGAAATAAATTAGAATATAAGTATGCATCTTCAGATAGGTAACCATTACCTAATGATTTTATGCTTACCTTATATTTTCTATTTATTCCAAGATCCCTTTTACATACACTGCTTTGTATAAGAGTCTGTCTCTCGTTTGTTTTGTTTTTTTTTTTCAGAAAAAGGCCAATGAACTTGTACACTAACTAAATAATTAACTAACTAAAATGACCTCTTCTCCTTCTCCCTCACTGAAAAATCCAGAATCTGTGAGCATGCAAATATATTTTTTGTGTCATAACTTTAATTGCTGGACACAAAATGTCCCCTAGTCTTTAGTATGTGCACTGCAGGCTTAAAGTTTCCACATCACACACATTTAACTTATATACTTATATAGACATATTTTCTCCTGTAAATAATTGATTATCGTGTATATTTCATGCGTATATTTTTCTTATCCTAGCGAAGCACTTTGTAAATTTGTTTTTAAAAAGCCCTACATATAAATAAAAGTTATTATTACAGATTTTAGTTAGGAAAGATAACTATACAAAGTAGGTAATTAAAACAGTATGACAACAACAACTTTGTAAAGCTACTCAGCAAGCAACAAGGGGGTTATTGTGCAGGAGGGTGGGGTAATGATGATGCATGTTGTCCCGAATCTGCTTTTGGTCTCTCATTCTGATTTTGATGGTTCCACCCTGCTAAAGCGAGACATTAATCTCTACCAAGTTTCGAAACACAATGGCACCAAGTCGTGTAGGGGAAGAAACCGAAAGGGCAAAAATTTCCTCCAGAAAACCAACCAAGTGTCAAAAAACAAATCCTAAATGCAGAGAAGAATATTTTAAGCACTAACTAACTTCAACGTCACAACTATCCGGACTTTTCTCTGACCTGCACTCGTGGCGGGTTGAAGCCCATGTTGTAGACTCTACCGCTGGCCGGGTGGATCCAGCGGTCACTCAGTCGCTCTCTCAGAGTCTCATACGGTATGTTGAGGCTGATGACCAAGTCGAGCTGGTATAAGCTGTTCAAGGCCACGGCCTGCGCCAGCGTCCAAGGAAAACCTGTGCGGAGAGTGGAACGGAGCAGGGTGAATGCGTGAGGCCATCGTCTCATAAATCAAACATTTTATAAGAGTGTTGCGCTGATACCTTTTTCTGTCAACCACATTCAAGGCTGTGATGCATGTGCCTTTTTTTTTTAAGTGATTATCATTGCGAGTCCATAACATGAGGAAGACGTACTGTACATGAATCAATGGCAGTTTCCCAGTTTCATACATAGAGAGTTATAACTTGTTTAAATGTTTGTTAATATCAGTAGCTGACAGCAAGTACACTTAGACATGGGAAGAAAGAAATTTTAACCATGTGCATCAACTCACCGAAGAACATAATGGCCTCAATTTCATGACCTGGATGAACCATCGGTAGAAATAAAAAGTCCCAAGTCTACAGTCACTCTTGCAACTCGGGCCGTGCTTGAATTAAACGCCAACATCAGCATGCTAACATGCTCACAATAACGCTGCTAACGTGCTGATGTTTGGCAGATGCAGTCACCATCTTTGGTTTAGCTCATTAGCAATGAAAAGCCAGGCGATCACCATGGTCGGCAGAAATCACCCTCTGTGGAACCAGGAATATCTGTACCAAATTTCATGGCAAACAAGTCATTAGTTGCCGAGATATTTCACTTCAGCTCGTGTTGACGCCAGAGGGAAAGTCAGCGGATAAACATAGTCAGCGATACTCATCCTCTGGGCACCAAGAATGTCTGTTGACAATGTGCAAAATGTCATGGCAGTGGCCAAAAACTGTGGTAGACAAAGAGAAGCAGAACTAGATCTACTGGTCTATTGTAGCCTTTTACTTCACTTTTGTTGTGAGATGAATTACAGTATATCTCTGACTGGCTAATTCTCATTCTGCTTTGCCTGTTTCCTCTCTCCCAACTCTCATGATCTGAGGTCAAAGTGACCTACAGGACAGTGCCTTGCTCAAGGACACTTAGGCATGGCATGTGTTTGCCCACTTGGCGAGTGTACGTGTAGGTCCTGCCATTTTCAAATCCATTGTCTCTCCAAACCCACAAAACCTTTTTATGCTTTAGGCTCGTCCTAGGTTTTATTGCTTCCTTATGTGTTAGAGTGGGAACTGGCAGCCACTCTATACGTTCCTTTGTTCGATAAAGGGCTTTTCAGTCTCTCTAACCACAAGAGCATCATGTTACCAACAAATGGGTGACAGGAAGGCACCAATCCAAGGTTAGAGGGGAGGGAAAGACAAAGAGCGGGCAAATATTGTATGTCTATATGGTGAAGTATATTTTGGGAGGATATATATATATATATATATATATATATATATATATATATATATATATATATATATACACACACACACACACACACACACACATAGATGCATCTGAAGACTCGAAAACATGAAAAATACCATTTAATCAGTTCACTGCTGTAATAACCCCACCCCGAGTCATGAGATATAAAATACAGCAAGTGCCGATTTAGGCCAAAAGGAGAGACAAATAAATCTGTGTTTTTCATTGGCTTACTAATGCTGTGACAAAGGTCACTGAGGGAAAGCTTGGCACTGGATGTGAATAAATTATACATTGACAAACCTGCACTCGAGATCAAACGAGCGCATAGAACTAAGACCATTGATATGACCATGAGTTACAGTGGAGTGCATGCACAGATCTGCTGGAGGGGAACTCAGTACCCCAGAGGACTAATTACTCACAGATGTAGGCTAATGTAGAGCTTTTTTTTTTTTTCCACGTAGTTATTCCTCAGACTCAAGCATAGGAGGCACTGCGTATTGCACTCTGGATGCCAAGTTTCTGAAAATGGAGAGGTTTGGAAACCTGCTTGTATGATGGCCCCGTCTCAGCCTGGGTTTTTAAATTTTTTTTTTTTTTTGGGGGGGGGGGGTGGGGGTCGCACCAGGCGCAGCCAATCAGATTTAAGGGGCGGCTGGCAGTTCCCACCACTGGCCAGAATGCTGCATAATGGAGAACATATTCCCTCTTGACAAACAATCCAGGCAGAGGATGAGTTCTTCTGAATGTAAAGCTGGTTTATCATAGTGCATCAGCAGAACAAAATACAGACCATGCTCTCTGATCGGAATAATCAAAAAAACCAAAACAAAAACACCATATTCTTACCGTCAAGCAGCCAGCTGTGGTTGCTCAGCTGTTCCAGTCTCGGCAGCATCAGTTTGGTCATCACTTGGTCGGGCACCAGCATGCCTCTGTCAACATAGGTCTTTGCCAGCATACCTGCCTCTGATGCACAACAGACAGGTAAAGATAGACAATGCTTATCCGTTTGTGCTTCCCTGATTCTTATATTTAAAAAAACAAAACAAACAAACAAACAAAAAAACGAGACAGGACTGGTTGTATCCCAGGCTCGATTAAAAAAAAAAGAATAAATAAATAAACAGGCGTGACGGACAATATGCCTGTGACTTCTCCTGTCTTGTTCATTTGAAATTACACTGGAGACTCTGGGGTCTGCTGTGGATAATTAAATCTATATTCATGCCAAGTCACTGAATTCATTAAACAAACACATCCCCCTCTTGAATTCACTGGTGTATAAATCCTTAGAATTCCTTCAGAAGGAAAAAAAAGGGATCAGGTTCACTATCCAGAAAGTCACAGCCCGGCTGAAACATCTCAGTTTGCAAAGCAGACACGTTCTGTTTGATTTGTTTATTTATCCATTTTAATCAGCTCTGTCTTATCGTCAGTAAACTGAAGGGTACAGGAGCTTGGCACATGCTGGAATATAAATGAATTCCAGTTGTTGGGGAAGTTCAAGGAGACTCAATCAATGGTTAAAGGTGCAGGTCTCAGAGAAATGCTTGTAATTAAAAAAAAAAAAGAAAATCCCTTGACAGGGTGTTTTTAACACTGACTCATTGTGGCGTTAACTTCTACAAGTTAAGTCTCCACCAAACTAAAATCAGGGTTTTTTTTTTTTTTTTTTTAAATCGTAAAAAAATAAAAATTTTTAAAAAATCATGTTTGCTCACGTCCATGTGTCTCGTGTCCAGTGAGGTTTACTGTCATGTGAGCTACAAAATAAAAAACTGTGGACCAGGAAAGTCGCCAATCGCACGTACGCTGCACGCTTCATCCTGCAACTTTGTCTTTCTGGTGGCGTTATTGTGACAATTGCAGACACATTGAGAGGAGGAAAGCATCGGAGCGATCAATTCCCCACATGCAACCTCGAAAAACGAGGCGTTTGGTCAACTTTTATTTGTTTTTTTATATATCCCCTTGCAGACTGACGCCTCCAGGGGAGATTTGGACCCTACCTGTATTCGCGGCTATGCTCTCCCGTAGAAAGTGGCCGCTGGACAGATATTGCAGGCCAAAGCTTTGCGCAATCCTCCTGGATATGGTTCCTTTACCTGATCCCGGCGGACCCATGATAGCGGCTCGGAATAACTTAGCCATGTCTTCCTCAAAAACAACAACAACAACAACAACAGCAACAAACAAACAAACAAACAAAAAAAACAACCAAAAAAAACGGGCTGCTGCTGTAAAACCTCTGGGAAACACAAGTGTTAGTATTATTCTCCCCCCCTGCCCGCTCTTGAGCCAGAGACCCGAGAGAATGACCCCCTATGTAAAAGCTCCTAAGCGGTCTGACAGGTCCGAGATCCCCCAGTGGCTCATTAACTGGACCGGGCAGTGCAAATTTCAGCTTATCTCTGGCGTCCGCGGCTCTTTACGCGGAGCCAGCCCTGCGCACACATTGGCGCTGCCCTGTTCTGTGACTCAGGTCGAGTCAAAACGCCTTTTTCCCTTTTTTTCCCCTTCAGCTCTCCAGTAGATTCACCGCGCTCCTCTACGTCTTTAAGAACGGATACTTTTTTTTTTTTCCTCCGCGAATGAATGAGGGTGTCTCCACAACGCCCTATTTTTTCTGCGCACATCATCCACAAAAAATGCGGATGGCCGATTCGCACGAACTTCGCCGGGTATACTGGTTACTGTAGTTTTAAAAAAAACAAAACAAAACCAAAACTATATCACAGCCGACGTGCGACTGTAGCCCGTCAAATGTAAGTCAGTGCCTATGTTTTTTTTCCATTAGAGAAATCTGTCTGCTTGTCACGAAAGAGAAGAAGAAGAAGAAGAAGAAGAAGAAGAAGAAGAAGAAGAAGAAGAAGAAGAGGAGGAGGAGGAGGAGGAGGAGGAAGAAAACAACATCCTGTCCTACTGCAGCGTGTTTGGGAAAGTCTTATTGTAAAAGTTGTTTCGATCTGCAGCCACAACGCCAACTTCGGCATATGACGAGGCTTGTTACTGGGGATTTTATGGAAACATCAGTGTCATGCCACTAATTTATAACGAGCCGGGAAAAGGCGGGTCCGGGAATTATAATGTCACTCCAGTCCATAAAAAAATATTTATTTATTTATCTATTTTGCAACGGAGGTAGGCGCAATCACGCGGCGCTGGCAACAAAACGAACTTCTTTTAATTCAAAGCAAAATTCGCGGGCTTAGTTCTGTAATAAATAAATAAGTGCGAGATTTTTTTTTTATTGATTTGTTTATTTATTTATTTTTTGTAAAATGTGCCATGGACGTTGCCTCGCTAATTGGAAAAAAAAAAAAAAAAAAAAAGTGGACAGTTCTTGGATTCCACCACTTGTTGACAGCGCTGCTCTCAGATCAGAGCCGTGGTTATTGCTCATGGTTCATCGCGGGGTTACCGTTTCCTAGGGCTTTGCGCAGGCTGGCAGCGGGAGCGCAGGGAAAAAAAACCAAAAAAACCAAAACGCACACAGGTCGCTGTCATTCCGCGCAGCGTCTGCGGACGGGAGGAAGGAATCCAGTCTACTTGTTGCGAGCCCATACGGCGGCGGCGGCGGCAGCGGCGGCGGCGTCGCGGAGCTGTCAAACGTTGCGCACGGCCGCTCGGTCTCCGGTCAGTAGAGTAACCAGACTAATCCACCAGACAAACAACTCGCAAGATTTAACCTTCTTCATCCCGGTGAACCTAGTTTCTTTTTTGTTTTGGTTTTTTTGTTTGGTTTTTTTTTGTTGTTGTTGTTTGTTTTTTTTTATATATATAGGCACCGCACCCTGCAGCCTGTTTTGTTTTTTTGTTTTGTTTTTTGTTTGGTTGTTTTGTTTTCTTTTTTTTTGTTTTTTTTATATCGCGATCATTTTTTGTCACATGGCTTTGGAGAATTCAATAACAACAAAAAATGGCGACAATCACGTTGCTCCGTGTGGTCTTGCTGCGTCATTAAAAATATTCATGTAAACACGGGGCATTCGGCGTTGGAATCGCAGGTAAGCGAGCTGAACACTTTCTCTACATTGAATGCGGACCGTGCGTAATTAAGAATAAATGATTATATTCGGATCCCTCAGCGTGCTGTTTGTTTTTGCCCAGGAAAAGGGGTGTGTGTGCAATGCTGGGGCGTCAACGTTTGGCTGCACAATTTATTCAAGGCGAACGTTGCACTTGCGTTTTCGCCTTCGGTGGCTGTTTGAAAGGGCGTATTTGGCTCATTGGAGTCGGGCTTGCGCGTTGTTGTGAAATGACAGTGTTGTTTAGATTTTGGCAACTTTTTTCCTGTTTTTTTTTATTTGTGTGTGGGGGGGGGGGCAAAACGCATGAGCTCGGCTTCTGTCTCGCTGTCGCTGTTGTCTTTACTCCTTGGCATCAGTATAACCCCCCCCCCCCGCCGGTCTGCGTGGACGTGTTCCTGCCTTTTACCTTCACTGTCAGTGGATTGTGAACCGTTCCTCTGATTATTTACATTTAAGGTTTATGCAATATGGACGCGCTTTCTTCACTGGGGTGGGTGGGGAGTGTGTGTGTGTGTGTGTGTGTTGGGGGGGGGGCGATGGGGGCTCTTTTTTTTTTTTTTTTATTTTTTTACAGTCACTGACATGTCATGACAACAAGCGGCAGCGCTCGGGCCCTGACGGTGTGTGTGTGTGTGTGTGTGTGTGTCTCTGCCCTGTGTAGTGTAGTGGCTGCACGTCTCTTTGCGGTCCACGTCTGACACGAACGTTTCTTGGCCAGTGCCCTGTGCAGCGGGGCTAATGGAGTTGTTTACAAGAAGTGCGGAGGGCGGACCGACCAGGAGGAGGAGGAGGTTGGAGGAGGAGGAGGAGGAGGAGGAGGAGGAGGAGGAGCCGCCGCCGCCGCCGCTACGTCCGCCAGCGACGCGACCGGACTGCTCGAGAGGGTTCTCGCGCCGGAGAGGCGGAGGGGGGCGGAGCCCGAGAGTGGGTGGGGGGGGGGGGGGGTCATAACAAGTCTGACGTCACTCGGCCTTGTGGTTGGTATGAATAATAAACAGTAGTTTAAAAAAATATATATGATTTAATTTTTTAAATAGTTCGCCTTTTCTACACCCTGGCAGGAAAGAGGTGAGGGGATTTTTTTTTTTAATTTTTAGTTATTTGTTTTTGATTTTGACCCACAACTGACTAATGAGATGAATCATTGACCGGCCATTTGTGCAGCAGCAGCAGACCGGAGGCAAAGCAATAATAACCAAGACAAACAGCTGAACAACTCCTCTGCTTTGAGATTGCAAAATAGCGCCAGGCATGTAGATGGTGATGAAATACACAAAGCCGCCGAGCAGGCATCCTCCTCTCGTTTCCAAGAATTCAACAGTTTGTGTGCAGATTCACGATGGGTCACCGGGTTCAGTTGCTGCATGTGCAGAGTTGTGCTTTATTCACTGTCTGATCAGCCGGATGCAGGGAGAAGTCGTACGGATCTGGAGCCATCACCGATTGGTCTACCAGTCCATTTGCCGATCAATGGAGAAATTGATTGGCAACAATTCTGATGTTTTTGGAGGGTTTTTTAAGCAAAAATTGAAAAAGAAATTCAGATCGCAGCCTTGCAAACGTGAGGATTCTCTGCTTTTCTCTGTCATAAATTACAACAAACTGAATATCTTTAGGTTTCGGTCAGACAAAAGGAAATTGAAGGCATCACTGTGGGCTTAGAGAAAATTTATAGAATAGAAGGAGTTTTCTAAGATATATTTTTAACATTTTATCAAATAAACAACGAATTGACCAACCAAAAGATAATCAGTAGATTAACTGTTCACAAAGATGTTTATTAGTTTCAGCCCAAGCATGGAATTAATTCTGTATTATAAGAACATTGTCATTGTGAGTTTGGCATTTAAGTCATATGTCAAATGAATTTCCATGTGTGGTTCACAACAAGTGGTTAATGTTTTTATGCCGCACCCATAAGGCTGGGTGATGACAAAGAATCTGCAACATACAGATAGGCGACAAACTAAAGGAAAAATCAACATAAATGTGTCTTAGTGAGATTTCGGGCCACAACGTGCTGCCAGAGCAGCTTCACTGCACCTTGGCATTGATTCTGCAAGAGTTCTGACCTCCACTGGAGGGATGAACACATGTAGTTCTTCCCAGAAATATTCCCTCATCTGGTGTTTTGCTGGTGTTGGTAGAGAGCGCTGTCTGCCATGTCTGTCCAAAACCTCCCATAGCTGTTCAACTGAGTTGAGATCCGGTGCCTGTGAAGGCCACAGCATAGGATTAAGATCGTTTTCATACCCATCGAACCATTCAGTGACCCCTCATGTCCTATGGACTGGGGTGTTGTCATCCTGGAAGAGACCCTCCTATCAGGATTGATTTGTTTCATCATAGGATAAAGTTGATCACTCAGAACAACTTTGTATTCATTTCCAGTGACCCCACCCTCTAAGGGGACAAGTGGACCCAAACCATGGCAGTAAATTGCCCCCGAGAGCATAACAGCGCCTCTGACGTCTTTCCATTAGATCTAAATGCAGATGTCACTTTAGTCGCTGTTCCTATTGAGACACAGGCCAGTCGGACAGTGTTTGTGACTCCTGCTGTCTGTGCCACAGTAACAAACCCTCTTTCAAAGATCTATTCCTCTTACAGTTTTGATTAAAAAACAGTCAGTCAGCTGGAGCCGCTGAGTAGTTTTATACAGGATGTTACATTGCAGTGCCTGTTTTGGAAGCGTCAGCTGCAATTCTACACTCATTCGGTTTTTAGTTGCCTGTCTGTAGTTGTGTAATGTTAATGACTGTTAAAAAAGTGTTCTTGAATGAGCAATGTCCATAAATGTATTTTCACGCATTTTTCAGATATGGACAGCAGTCTCACTTGCAAGACAGACTAAAGAAATTATACTAAATACATTTATATAATCCATTAGCAATCTCCTGATTTAACTGCATGTATTCTTATAACTTCCAGTTCTCACTGCTGAGCCACTTTCACCGAATATAGATTTTTTTTGACACAGAGAGAAGGATATAGTATAAAGATAAGATAAGCGATAAAGAGGATTCTTTGAGCCCACGGCAGCTAAAGGACTGATTTAATCAACACTTTTCCCTAGTTTGTTGTGCAGTGCTCATGCTTATTATTCCTAATCAAATGATATAGATTTTATATTTTGTGACCATTTCAAAATGACTTTGCTTGTTTATTTCCTAATGGTCTTATTAAATTTCCCGAAAATGTTATATGATTTAAAATGTTAGGATTCCTCAGTTAGGAGGTAAAAGACTTGTCGATGACCATTGGTGGTAAGAATATTTTTTTAAAAAACCCCAAAACTAAGGCATTCAAATGAAGATTTATAGGTTACCCGATTATATTAGTCAGTAGATTCATCTGTTATAGTTTTAGCTAATGTATGTTACATGAAAATTATATGTATAAAAAAAGGGATTGATGGAGATACAACTTGCGCACACTTTTTGTGAGATCTCACCAAATATGCTGCGTAAATGCAAAAGGGAGAACTTGTGTCATCTTTGTACCTGTTGACCCAGAGCACAGATATTATGGGTCGACGACGAACAGAGCGAAGCTAGGGGCTGCTAGATTTGACAGGCTGCCCTGGTTCAGTTATCACAGTGCTGATGCTGTCCCCATCGAAGGTACAGTACTGTGATAACTGAAGGATGGCTGCCAACTTGACACTAGTGCACTGGAGCGGCGCACATTCGGACAGTGAGCCGGAGGACCACAGAGAAGGTCAACAACTGTGAGTATGTGATAAAAAAATAAATAAAAATTGTAGTGTGACAGATCTATTGGTATTTAATCATGTGTTTAAGTACAAGAAATGTTAAACCCCAAACCGGTAAGTTAGTGTTATCTTCAGTACTCATGTAACTTCTGCTTAACTGAAATAAATAAAGTGAATTTTCTTCTATTTAAATGTGTGCTTTCTTTTATTTATCTCTACTTTTGAAAGTTTAGATCTTAAAAACAGAAGGTTTCAGCCAAAAAAAAGTAAACTATTGAGCAACTGAAACAAAATAACACTGGAGTTACAATGGTGCCTTCTGATATCAGTTTTGAAGAAAGCTGAATATTGTTTTTTTTTTTTATAGTTCTCACCATAAGATAGAGCCCATTTAGCATTTAAACAAAAATACGTGACAACAGTAAACTTAATTAACGGTCCCTGCTTTTTGTTTCTTTATGAAACCTGTCGTTTGTCTTGAATTAACTATTTCGGACTGGGCCCCCCCCCCCGTCTGAGAGTGCTGGTTTAAAGCCCAACGCATGAGGTTGTCCTGAACATTTCTCCACATGGTTGTCAACAGAGGGAGCTGAAGCTCTATAATGGTTTACTTTGTGGTCCAGGTAGAAAAGTCTGAAGTTCTTTCCTATTTTTTAATGTGGTTGTGAGACATCAAACAAGACTGAATTTTGGTTGAGTTGTCAATAAGTCATGTTAGATAGAGTCTAAATATTTGTCTGAATCCAGTTTCGCCGACAGACTAACAGAAGCACTCACATTTTTCCTCAAATATGGGCATAGGGAGGTTTTTTCCAATACAACGGGATAGTAGACAATGACTCACAATGCTTAAAATATGTCTGATTAACACCAATGACTGCTATACTCGTCATTGTTTATTTGGTGACTGTACAGAGAATCAGTATTTCAAAGATCAAAACATGTTTGTGCTGTAATCTGAGAAGTCTACATGATAAAATGAACAACAATTTTCAGAACCCTAATTTGAATAATACATGCACTGTCTGAGAAGCCACAGGTCAGTCTGTAGCTGTCCTTAGCATGTTTCACTCATTGGTTATAGTCCCCATGTGTTAGTCACTGTGGAAATCCCCAAAGAGTCATGATATTTATTTTGTTTTTTTTCTCACTCTAACCTCAATTCGCCTCGAATCACATGTTTTTCTGACTCAACATTGGGTGTATAGGTACGTTGTGGTAAAAGCATATTTTTTGGTATTAAAAGAAAAATCGAGGGAGTCTTACATAACTCGAAAGAGCTATTTTCTACATGAAAACACAATCAGACCCACTCAGTTTCATGATAATATACTCAGCTTCTGTTCATGCAAAACTGCCCTGGAGGGCCACCATCATGGGGAATTTCTGTCACACTTAATGTAAAACAATAAGTGATTACTTGGATGTGGCATGGGAAGTCCCTCCCTTAAAACCACCCACTTATTTTTAAAACTATTTTTATTTTATTTCTACAGAAGCCTTCACATCCTTTTAATTTCGTTCCAGGAAGAAAACATGCCTTTTATAACCCTAGATCCCTGTCAATTCCCTGAGCTGCAAGAACAATAAAATCAAGTGACTAACCGGTGAGTAAATCTTATTTTAGGTTTCACTATCCAGCATTCATCCACAGTATACAGACATTTAATAAATTGCCTTAGACACACTATAATGTAATCGTAAGCAGATATAAGTGTTTTTTACTGTTTTTTTTTTTTTTTTTTTAACAGGTCTAACACTTCCTGTGGCCATCTGTAATTAGAGGCTGGGGTATAGACAGATAATGAATGACAATACAGTCATTACACTAGCTGTATTCTAAACCATCTATTAACTGTTTTTATACTGCTCATAAATGCAAGTCAAGTGAACTTAAAGTTAAGTTTTACTTTAAACTCATAGGGTCCAAAGTAAATCGAAAGTACCAGTTCAAGGAGGCTGCATGTGGCAATCCTTAACTTCACTAATGACAATTATTCATGGAAAACAAGTTATTATTTTCTTTTCTGTCTACATTTACAGTGCCAGTTATTTAAGTACAATTTATAAAGTGTGAAATATGTCAGTAAGTGTGAATACTCCCTTTGTCACTTTGATCTTTTGTCTCTAGTCAGAAGGGAAACTACATAATTTGTTTTGTGATGACATCACTCAGAAGTTGACTTGCTGATTTCCAGCTTTATGAAGAGAGTTGTTGATATGTTTTGTTTTTTTTTAGGGGGGGCGGGTTGTTTGTTTTGTTTTTTTTGTAGGCTTATTTGGTCAGGATTCTCCATTTTCCCCTTTCTGAAAAAATCTATTTTAAGATGCCGAAACTGACATATTACACGACTTTAGTCACAATATGTTGGAAAATGAAATGAGATTCCAGTAAAGAAACCACAAACGGAAGGACAGTTATGCAAATTTGCAAGAGATGGGGCCATTGCTTTGGTAATTGCAAACGTGCTATGACTTCATGTAAACAGGTTTTGGGAGCACAGTATGACAGATGTTTAAGATAGCTCAAACAAAGAGTTGAAAGGATCTGCCAGTTTCTTTTGCCACTTAAATAATGGCAAAGATGAATGATAACCCTCCTTGCTGCTGTGTTGATAAGGTGTGTACAGCTGTGGAGTCCATGAGAATGAAAAGTCTTTATTTGTTCCACTTGAACTCATGTCTTATGTTTGTCCCCAGGGACTTTTCTGAATTTAAATCCCCCTTCGCCAATAAATGTAACTTCACTTGGATGTTTGACCTTCATATTGCAGAATGATTTCTGTACAGAGCTTGACAACAAGGCTGTTGCCATATTGATCTGCTGGGGGGGGGGGTTCTTTGCTCAACTTACGTCTCAGTTTAAGACACTTACCAACAAGTATAATTTGGTGACACCAGAACAAGTCCAGCGCACACTGAGGCTGGATTTGATTGTGAAGGAGGATACGATCAAGTGTTGCTCAAACCCTTCAGAGGTCAAAAAGATATGTGAACTTACTCATATTAAGAGGGAACCTGCGACTTTGAGGTAATTGATGAACAGTTGTGAAAAACAAAATTCAACAAAAATTCTTTTGAAATGTATATAGGGGTGTTAGAGACATGAAAGTGTAGGAACTGCATGGTTATAATTAAGCAGAGAGTATCCCCATCCACCATATCCCTTCTTATCACTCTTGCACTCATTCTCATTCTCAATTATCCATCTCCATCTCTCTATCCGACTCCCTTTTCTCTCTCCATTTCCCCTCTTCTAGCCTCTCTGTCGCTCTCTAGATACTCTCAGTTATTTCCCCTACTTTTCTTTCTTTCTCCTACCCCCATCTTGTTCTATCAATCTCACTCTCAATCTCCATCCCACAGGTTCCATTTTCCTCTTTTCTACCTTCTCTTACTCTCTCCATATATCTCTCTCATCCTACCTCCCATTCTCCAGGTTCTGTAATACGATTGAGAAATACGATTGCGATTCAGCTTTGCTAATGTTTCGATCCATCTTTCAAATTTTAACTGGTTTTATCACTTCAACCACCACATCTCCAATGACGAACATTAGAATGGGGCACTTCTTTTAAAAGTGTACCAAAAACCAGTAATTAATGTTGCTTAATATTTTTATTATGCAACAAATGTCTTTCTTTGAACTGATGAGTTGTAAGGTGACTCAGTATGAAAGTTATGGAAACTGGCAAACTTGCCATTATCCGACAAGATAAGGAATAAATCTAAGCAGAGAGTGTTTAAAAACCTTAATCCACTTAACTTGAAATGGAAATTAGCACAAACATGTTTTGACATTATCTTAACTTGAAATTGTGAACTGAAATAATGTGGAATTGTATGTGTGTTTGACTAGATAAGGCAGGTTTTCTTGAATGGAACACTTAACATACTTACTTCTTTTAACTCAGAGTATCAAGTTTAAACAAAAATGGATAATTTTTTGAACAGCTTATATAACTTAATTTTTAGCATTGAAACAAAGCTCAACTTCAAGTTGAGTTTACTTGCTTTTAACCCTTGTTTCTAAGTTTAACCACCTTGAAAATTTTATAACAAAATTCATACAATAAAAAGTGTAAACTGTGTACAACTCAGGGGAGTAAAGTTCACAAGTCTTTACAATCGAATTGAGAGTGTTCTTAGCTGTTTTTTGCTGCATATCTTTTATTAAGGTGTCAAACTGCTTCAGTTCAACAATATCACGATGAAAGCAGTGGTTTGGAGACAGACCATTTGGATTTGTGGATGTGAAGTTTACAGAGAGTGTTCAGCAACTGTATTATGAAGGGAATAATCCACCTCCATTCCAAATACACCAGTCCACATATTTGAAGTCTTTCCCTAGTGATAAATCCCTGCAAATAAATCACAAACAGATAAACAGTACAAAAAAAAAAAAATAAATTAAATCTATGTAAAACCGTGAAGGAAACTTCTTTATACAAGAGCAGTATTAATGTTGGAGACAGCAAGTCGTTTCCCCATCGTTTACCAGTCAGAACAGGAGAACAAAAGATTTTTTTAGTTTAATCAATTTCTGATGTGGCCTTTACTTCACGGCTCGTCCCCGAACGTCAGCATCCGATTCCTCAAAAGCCGATGATGAACTTAGACGAGGAAGCGAATTAAAAAACCCATCGACGCGGTCCGACGCCGCGGCTCGGTCGCACGTAGCGCGACGCCGCGGCTCGGTCCGACAAAGAAAAGACCCGCCGACGTCATCCTGAGCGACGGGCCCCGCGGCCAATCGGAGGCCGCGGAACGCCGACGGCCGTCAGCGTTGTTTTCGGGAAAGGGGCTGCCTCTTGTCAGGAAGGGTTAGCCCGAGGAAGGTCTTCCTGCGATCCGTCAAGTATCAGGACGTTCCGTGGACATAAGCCCGTCGTTTTTTTGTGGGTTTTTTTTTCTTCTTTCTTCTTTCTGGATACCGTGTAATTTTTTTCACCCGAAGTTTCGGAACCGAACGGACGTCGAGCGGCTCTTAAAACCCCTTTTTCTCGGCGGGGAGGTCCAACTCGGTCGAGGCGTCTAATGTTCTGAACGAAACGGAAGTAACTTGCCAGCTGTCTGGCTAAGATCGCTAGGTGAGTAAATAAACGTTGTTTTTTTTTTTTTTTTAATGTTTCCATCGTGGGTTTGGAAGCCTGTGTTCCGGGCAATTGAACACACCGACACGTTATTTAATATTTTTTTCCCCCCGTTGTTTGTCAAACGGGGAAACATCCAGCTGGTTTTTTCGCTCTGGCCATCTTAAGTTGACTAACTGGCTAACAAGCTAATGTCGACCCACGTCAGTACACTTGGCAGCGTAGCAATGGGACTCGGACCGTGTTCAGGGCAGGCGCGTAGATGCTGGGCTGATGAAAAGCGGCGTTCAAGATTCAATCTAAAACCCGATATTCAGTCAGGGGTGTATAAAGTCACAGAAAGCAGAATGGGGACAGAAATATTTGGAGGATCTCGTACTATGATGCAATCTAATACAATCACGCCATCGGAAAGAAGGGCCTACAGTCCTTACCGAAAAGTTTGACACGATCTGAAGAAAAATACTGGATAACAAGATTCACATGGACAACCTGTTTCTCAAGGTTATACTATTGGAATTAACCGTATTATAATTTTGTCCACCTTAAGCCAAACTTTCACCTAATTGTCTCAAAAAAAAGGAAAGTAGAGAAACCGATATATATATTTATTGAAAATGCAGACAGACGCCTCCATTCTTTTATTGTCCTTTATAGGTTGTCAGATAAAACTATAATCCACTGTTGGTTTTATCTCTTGGACCAGAGGAATTGAAGGGACTTTGCGCCTAACAAAATAAAATAAATAAATAAATAATAATAAAAAAAAGTAATTTGGTTGGATTTTAGTGCTGTAACTAAATTATTCTTGTGTCAGTTAATCTTTCAGTAATTTTTACAAGCAGTCGGTTAGTCAGTTAAAGTGACCCAATCAGGTATTTTGCCGAATCATCTGTACAAAAGAATATTCATTTTCAGTCACAAGAGACAAACGAAAACACATTTGAAAAGCTGGAAGAAGTGGCTTTTTTTTTTCTCAGAAATTACTCAAGAAATTTAATCAGTTATCAAAATAGTTGATGATTATGCTTATAGGATGTGAATGAAAACTGAAATTTATTGTTTTGAGAGTTTTACCACACAAGCCATAGGGACTGTGCTGCAACACAGTAAAGTTGGATACAAGTAAAATCGATTTGATTTTACTGTTATTCTGTTATAGTCATTACAGATAAATCAACAATGAAAATAGTCATCCGCTGCAGCCCTAGCTGCACTACAAGTATCGTACAAAATCATTAAAATCCTACGCCACAGCGAAGGGTGAGAGGCTTCACACATTTTGAGATAGAAAAAAAGTGGCGTTTCCTTCTGGGTACACCATACACACAAACGCACATACATACGCACACACGCTCACACTCACGCACGCCCCTACACACAAACGCACGCACGCACGCACACACACACACAGTTTCTGGTCTTACCATCATTCACTAAAATTTCATCTCAAACTAGGAAAGAACATAGCTTCTTGCAGCTGTCCCTGCTTGTACTTTTGATAGAAACTTAAACTGCCAGACTTTTAACATTTAAAGCACTTGAACCACACAGTTACGTTTAATCAGCATTTTGTTGATATCAAAATCAACAAGTGTCAGTTTTACTGCTATGCCTGAAATACTTGTGTATCAAGTTCACACTCCTGTTTTTGTTTGAACCCAAATGTAAAAGTTGTCAAATGTAAAAAAGGCAGAGGAAATGACATTTGAATTACTAAATGCAAAGCAGATATGACACTGAAATTGAAATATTGAAAATATGGATTCATAATCTGAAATATTAAAAGTATTTAGACATGGGATAATTATCAAAGTTGAGCATTTTTAGTAGTTTGATATTCCCAGATTTTGAACTTACAGGTTTATTTTAGTTTAAGAAAAGGAAACAGATCCACCTTTGTGTTCACCGTGATAGCATGATATTTAACATCAAAGAGCTCTGTGATGTCAATGCTTCATCAGCCTATTGTCTGGCTACTGTATTTTCATTTGGGTTTGTGGCTTCGAGGGAGTGAGACAAAGTGTAGTACATTATGTTGAAATGCTATGAGCTACAAGAATAAGTGAGACTGGGTTCTTACCTCATATAATATCATTCAGATTCAAATTAGGAATGAGAAACCCGGGGCCATGGTGCTGTACATTTAAACCAAACATTTCACAGCTTAATTTCATTGATAACTTTCAACTTTTATGGTTTAAAGTCTGGAAGATCAGTAAGATCACTTCTTCATGTCGTAACATATCTGGAATACTTAGCTCAGTGCCACTGCTATACAGTAAAGAAAATACATCAATTCCTGAACTGGTGGTTTTGTTGAGATTAAATTACATAAGGGTATAGATGCTTAAAGAATGTGTTACAGAATTTCTTTTTTGCCTTGAGTACTAAACAAGTGCAAGGAACCAATAAGGAAGAGCCCATAGTGAAGCTAAAGGAAGTTTGAATCTGCGATTATGAAAGCACCTTTTCATGCCTTTGTTAGTTTCATCTTTTTTGCGGCTAAATAGTACAATAGAGCCAATGTTATGAACATCGTACAAACATTTTTTTCAGGTTTTGAGTGGCTGTGAACAGACTTTGTGACCAACAGACAGATATACCAATAAAGTAGTGAAAAAGAATGAACACACTTAAAGTCAGTATGTTTTCCAAGGTGCTAAACCATCAAAAAGAGGTGCAGAACCCCCCCCCCCCCTTTTTTTTTAATACTCAAATATTCCTGGCCATGTCCTTCCCCAGCATGTTTGCTTGCAGTAGTGTTGCATCTCAGCACTAGTCTATTTATGACATTGATTAAGCAAAACAGTGGAGCCAAGGGGAGGGCCATGTTACCTCCGTAACTGGTGAAGCGCCACCAAACGAAGCATCAGGGAGGAAATTAATGATAAAACCAACATTGTCACTAAAAAAAAAAAAAAGTCAGTGACAACTGCCAGATGGCGTTAAAACACTAAGATAATAAGTCCAAACCGTCTCTTCCTCTTGTCTAACAGTAAACACACATAAGAGGCCCAGTACAGGCATTACACTCATTGTTCTCAGCACTAATAATCGTCATCTAAAACATGAGGATAGGGAGATGTGATGTCTCAAAATGCTTAATGAGCAATGTAATCTCATATTTTGCAATTTCTCAGCACCAGCTGACTAAAGCATTTTATAGTTTGAGTATAAAGAGTATTTCACAAATACACATTGACAATAATAATAATGATAATAACAATAACAACAATAATAATAGTGATAATAATAACAATAAAATGAAACAATGAAACATGTCTTCAAAGGAGGCTACAGCCTTTTTTTGAGATTAGAATGACAGTTGGAGTGACAGCATAAATTATGATCCAGATAATAATAGCTTTTGGAAGTCGTTTGAACAAAGCTTTAATTAAGGACACAAGGATATGTTTTAACAAAATTCAAATGGCATCCATCAATGGGTGGATGTATTTTCAGGTCACACCTAACTTCTGTTATGGGTGTGGCCAGCAGAGTTCTACACTGTGCCTTTGTTTAGTTGAGTGGAACTGTATTTTATCCAAAGAAACACATTGGATACATATGAAAGGTCTTTTAAACAGCGTTATGAGTTTTGCACTAGTGATGTGGCCCCAAAGTATTATTTCCAACTGCTTCAACTTGAACTTTGATATGAAGATAATTTGACTACAGAAAGGCAATGTTCAATGCTATGGGTCCCAGAGAAGTTTGGATTTCTTAAAAAAAATGACTTGCTAAGTTTTTATAATAGCAGAATAGAAGAATTTTTTTTCAGTTATTTGATAAAACAATTAATTAATTAAATGATACAGCTCTACATGAAATTATAAGTCTGCTATGTGTGTAGTGTTTGTGAGCTCACTGATTTCATTACATGTATATGCTGCACACAACATATATTAATTTAATTTCTTACATGTATAAAAGCACCAGCACCAGATGATATGTTAATAAGAGGTCCTGTCCACCCAGGCAACCAAATCGTAAAAGAATTCACAGCGTGAATTCAGTGTGACAACTTGTCAATGAACAGAAAATTACTCAGAAAAAGTGCTGAAAATTGCTGAAAAATAGTTGTTAGTTGCAGCCCTAATGCAGTATTTTCTACTTTGTTTTTGCAAAAAAAAAACCATGAAGGCCAGTGGGGGTACTTGTTATGTCTTCTCTGTATTATAAATTTCACCCTCACCTAAATCACCTACACAGCTGTCAGAATTAGCTGTCACTAGTTACATTCAGGCTGCAAGGTCTCATTTTTGTTGAGCAGAAATAATGGTGTAAGTCATTTTACCTCCTTTTTGAGCAAACCAGAGTAATGTTACTGAGGCCCAGTCAACATCTTTTCAGCTATTTAGAAAAACACGGTGTAATGATGGCAAAATCATAGCTGTAGTAGAAATGACGCTAGCTCAGTGCAGTCCGTCTCCGGAAGTCACAATCATATCTTTTACAGATGGCTTTATGAATACACTGCACCAAATTTCTAAAAGATATATTTATGTTCAATAAATACAAATATATATATTTAAGTATAAAATCTTAGAGCAACATTCAGAACTTTGTAAATTTTGGTAGAAAGAGGAAGAATAAAGGAAATTGACACACTGATTAACCCATTCCTAGTAAAAAGAAGAGAGATGAGTCACTGAAAACCCCTTGTTGAGAAATTTAGCCGTCAGAAACAAGCATGACTGTTAAAAGCTAGTTGATAGGGTGACTGTGCCTAGCTGTCATAATGTTTTTTATTATTTATTATTTGTCGGCTTAATAGGAAGTTACCCAAAGTGATGACAAGGAAAAGAGACATTGATAAAATCAATGAACAAAGACAGTCTGTCTCTCACTCTACTGTAGTTATTTAGCTCTCTCTCTCTCTCTCTTTTTCACAGTTTTTCTCCTCTTTTTACATTTACGCTTCTATTCAATGGTTATATGAGTGCTATTCTATGTGTGTGTGTGTGTTTGTGTGTGTGTGTGTGTGTATAATTATTGTGGTCCTTGATAGCCCTTAAAGTATTAGCCCCCTCTTGTTGTTATGTCTGTTTCTGAATTCAGTAGAAGTATGTATCCACTCTCTGTATAAATCCAGAGGGCCTTTAGCTACACATAATGCTCCTCTGTAGTCCGTCTCATCTCCAAAAACTAGTGGTATTAGTCCAGGAAATTGGCTCAAAACTTGGACACATACTCCAGTACCACTGGTCTATCATCTCCTGGCAATTCAGGTAGTCTGTTTGGTACACAGAGACACAAAGGATAGGTTTATTACAGAAAGCAATAATACAGTATATATAATAATACAGTATATCATTGTTTGGACCTAGATATGGATGCAACATATCTTTTAACTGTCTTCACTACCATAGGAATGTGTTGAGGCATTGGAGCATGGTGGGAAAGAGGCAGCGTTTAGGAACAGACAGGTGTAGAACAATTAACAATTTTAATAACAATTTGGATTCATTTCATATAATTTATAACTCAAAAGCTCAAAAAAAGGCTGGCCGACAAGCATCCCATTTGTGATATTGTTCCACCTTGTTTTTTATCTTTATATTCCCACACACTGTATAATAGGGCTCTTCTTCTGTGAAAACATATAAATCTCGAAGTAGTAAACTCAACAGTGTGAATGGGAAGGAAGGTTTACCCTCTTTTTACACCATAGGCATTTTGTACACCAAACAACATTTTAACCAATGTCGAGCTGCAGGTACTGTTATTTTTATTATCTAATATTCTGATAATTGTTTTCAAATCTGTTAACGTTGAAAACAATTGTGTCAACATTGCCACTGCCTGTGCAGTGTTGGAAAGTTTTGAGTAAAGGTCATGATAATTTCCCAAAGTTCCAATAAATGCCTCAATTAGGTGCTTGATGTATAATGCTATGGATCAACTAGAGGATTATTCCACTTTGAACAAAATGCAACTGTCTACACAGTTTGTATTGTGGTTTGGAATCGTGTCCATATCTTTAATGTCTGGTGTCTTTTCAGGCTTTAAGTCAATTTTTAGACCCACTTATGAGCTTAACTCCATATCTGTGTATTTACCTGAAAGTGCAGTCAACACACCATTAAGTAGAAAACGGCGTTTGATGATGAAGAGATCATGAGAAGACTCATCCAGTAATGAGGAGCCACTGCACAGTGAAGTCCTGTCTTCTGTGTTGATGTTATCTCATCACTTGAGAGGCTGATGTCATTTCACCTGCATTACATGAGTAATAGGACATTGTTGTATTCTGTGGGCTCTGGGGAGTATAAATATAAGTCTTGAGGTTAATGAACATTGAAGTTGGAGTCCATTTACTGTTGTTTTCTTCAGCTCACCACACAATCAATTTTTTCACCTTATTGTAACACATAGACACATGCAACCTAAACACACATGATTGGCTATGTTAACTGCACAGTAGTCACTGATTTCTTCAGAAAGTATTCATCATAACCCAAGGTTGGGATAAAAAATAATGATAAATGTCCTGTCAATTAAATAAGAGATGGCAATATGATGATCCATGACTCTCGATCTGTTACCCAAACATTTGGTCACCATTTTTCATCTGATTGCTCTGAATTAATACCTGACTCTTCCTTCCTGTTTCTTCTTGGCACATTACCTTTTCCTTTTTGATAATAATACATGCTAAAGTTCTGAATGCTATCAAACAAATATGTTTTAGCATTGATACCTGACTTGAGGGGACTGAATCCAGATACATTAAACTTGCCTTTCACGTTGTCATGTACCCATTTGCTGACTACTTACACATGTCTTTATCTACCTTTTGAGTTGCTAGATACGTGGAAACGCTTGTGCGTTACGTCACTTTATAAAGGTGGTGACATTAATGATCCGCATAATTATAGTCCCTATTTTGATAATCTGTTCATTTTAATAATTTTAATAATATCTCATCACCATTTCAATCTTAACATCTACTTGAATCAATTTTAACAACTACTCGTCTTTTAAAACTTCATAACTTTGTTTTCAGCATCTGATACCGGTAATTTTACAGGGGCTATTTTCATCGATCTTAAGAAGGCTTTCAGTTTAGTTAATCATTATCTATTCTTGGATAAGCCTTATGGAGTGTGTAAATTTCAAATGCACTCTTATGGTGTAATTCTTGTTTAAATATTAGAGAACAATGTGTTGTCCTTCAAAGGAGTTAGTCTGATATTTTTTTTTCAACAAAGAGGTGTACCTCAAGTGTCAATGCTGGGTCCACTTCTTTTGTCATTTATTCATATAATCCTCTTTTACTGCAAATTGCTATTATTCTTCAGGCAGACCTTGCAAAACTCACTCTGAAATAATAAATTACTAGTCAGTACAACAAAATCTTCCATCTTGGTCTCAGTGTCAAGATATATCCTTAAAAATAACAAATTATTTAATAATAACATGTAATGATGGTACTTATCTGCAGAGAGATGATCAAACTAAACACTGAGGTCTATGGCTTGACTCTGAATGTACATTCAAACCTGACATTAACCAGAAATTTATTTTGGAACTAGATTGTCATTTCAATCAAAAAAATATTTTACACTTAGTGTCTGAAAAAACTGACCTCACAACTGATGCTACCATTTTTTTTTACTATACTTTGTCATTTCATAGGTTTAAAAATGGTTCGTCTTCTTAGATTGTGATAAAACGTAAATGTTTCAGACAGTGCTATGTGTACATTATATACAATATATAATACTCTGTACATTCAGTATTCTTTTCTTTATTATATTATTGCTGGGCAAGCATTTGTTCATGTCTGGTCTGTGGCCATCTAGTTGTTATGTTCACCATTGTAATCATCTTTTTGATGTTTGTGTGTTGATTGTCTTAGTTGTAGTATGTATGTTGAACTGTTGATTGTTATTTTGTATTTTCCCGTTACTTTAGTATCTTTGTTTCATTTTTTCGTTTTTCATTTTTCATTTTGTTGTATTGTACGTTAAGACCCCCTCAAAAACAAGATGGTTAATATGAAGCTGTTTATCCTAATGAATAAATTTGTATTATCATCATCTTTCATTGGAAATGTGACATAAATTATTTAGTACTTTTACTTTATTTAGTACTTGTAGAACAAGTTTGATTTACCATCCCACTAACCATTAAAATACAGTAAGGTATGGGTAAGAAGAATATGAATTAGGTCTAAGATTAATTACATGTTAATTCAAAATTTTGGTCCTCTGGGTCAAAAGCTCTGTTGTTTCCCATGTTTGTATTCTCTTTTGTTTTATCCATCACCATTTTAATTAAAAGCACAGTTTAAAGGATAAGGCTGGTTATATTCTATATTTTTGTTATTGTTAACAAATCAAAAAAAAAGACCAAAATCAACAATCAGTTGTTCTGTCTCTTAAGGTTTTCTGACTTCTCTCTATCTTAAGTAATGTGTCTAATGTGTAATCTTCAAGCTCACTGCTTGCTACTGAAGACATAAATGCTTAAAAATGGGCCGTCAATATGAACTATAATTGAAGGAAGAGGGTAAATAATTTCATAAAACACCTGGGCTGGGTGGATTTTAGCAAACATTATTTAAAAGAGTAGAATGTTGAATTCTTTGGCGAGTATTTTCATTTCCGCATTAATGCACATTTGGTTTTTAAGCAAGTATTTATGGAAGCAGGATAACATGTGAGATTGAATCTAAATAAAGTACAGTGCCCATGTTGTTTTTTTTTTTTTGTGATGAAGGAACATGTTACCCAGTGCAACAGTGTGGCTCATTGATATGTTTTTTTAATAGTTTATGATGACAATGAAGGTCTGTGACAAAGAAATTAGCTTTTTAAAGGTCTGGCTATATGGATATACCTGTCGTTGGTTTTCTCACCATACTGCTTGACAATAAGAAATCTATAACATAATACTAGACTTATCAGCTAGATTGGATTACTCAGTATGAAAGCTAAAAAGTTGCTGCATACAGAATTCTGTGTAAAATGCCACTTTTTCCATTTCTCTTTCCCACTTCTTGTATCCAGTGTCTGAATGCCAACTCTGGGGGTGATGGAGTTGAGCAGGCAACTCTGTGGGAAGATGAGGAAGTCCAACAAGAGGGCCCAGCTCGCCTCTTCTCCTACTTCCACCTGGGGCCTTGAGATCCACTTTTACACACATGAGGTGCGCCAGCTAGAGTACTTAAAAGGATGCCACACTGCTGAGGATCTCTGTGTGGATGCTGCCAAGAAATGCTGTGAGTGACTAAGATGTTGACTAACAAACTAGCGGTATCAAGAATTTCCTGTTTTGGTTTTTGATCTAGTCTCAGTTTGTTGCCAGAATTGAAGAGCATATTGTAGATTTTACTGTGATTATACTATGTGACAAGTAGGTGTCCAATGAATTGGTGCAGCCATATTCACAAAACCATGACTTGCATCAAACTTACAATCAATAGCCAGTAATACTGGTTTACTATTATTTCACATGGTCCCTAGATGGGCTCTAATGCAAGAACTCTGCAATTCAAAAATGCATTTTAGATCTTCCTTAAACCAAAGGCAAAATGTACCTGATTACAATACAATCAATACTGAGAGATATAGAATGCCTGATAATAAAACCCCAATAAAACCTAAGTTGGCATTGGGATCACAAGATGATCTTTAGAGATTTAACAATGTAACCAATTTGTATGTGTAAGAATGTTACAAACATGGTTAAATTGCAGGAACTTTGATATATATTATTTTATATTTATTATTATACTTATACTACTACAGTATATTATACTATTGTATAGTTTGCCTATTTATCAGGTTTGTGTCTACTACAAGCTACCCTTTTAGGTAATGAGCAATCATTTGAATCTCCTGTTCTGTAACAAAGGGGCAATGACTCCCTTTAATGATATTATCATTGTATAGATCAATTACATAGTTCAAAGGCCACGAATCAGTTACTGTAAAACTAGACTAAGTGCCACTCTAAGGAGTCTTACTGGAAGTGCCTCCCTCTCTCTACCCAACCATTAGTAAATTTAACTGATTGGTGACCTCCTTGGCTGAATCTGGTTAGCTGGGCTAAGATGAAAATCATCTCAGGCAATTGAAGGCTAATGATAAATCGAGGATTTATATGGGGTAAAAGCATACAGTGTAAAAGAAAAAGGATTGCATGTAGATCTTTCAGTTTATCTTGTTTTATAAGCAGATGGTTTGCCTTTGCTCCTGAATCCTCCATTTAGACAGAGGGCTCCAAATCACTAGTCGCAATCTAAATGGTCTAAATATTGATCCCTTTTCCTCTTTCTCTTCCCTTTCTCAGCAATCTCTCCCTTGTGCCATAACCTATTTGCCCTGTACAACGAGACAAGTGGCACTTGGTACCCCCCCAACTACGAGTTCAAAATCACAGATGAAACCAGTGTCAAGTTGCACTATCGCATGAGGTAAGAATGGGAGTTATGGGTACAATGTAGGAGCAATTTGAAGACCTATATGGAATGCCCCATTCAGGAAAGAGCAGGCTTGTCTGGCCTAGTGATACTTTGGCCCCTCCCCCCACAGAGGAAGTGAGGAAGTTCCAGTACAGTTACAGTATCTTTATGTCATGTAATGATTGATGGAAAACTTGCACCTCAGTTCAACGAGGAGATTTTTTTCTGTAAAGGTGTGGCAATTTTGTCAAGGGAGCAGGGCCAGAAGGCAAAGCTTTTGATTTCCATTCCAAAGTGCATCTTTGTTTAATGACCTTGGGATAGCGACCACTGAATGAGTTCTGAGTTTCAAAGAGCTGAAGAGTGTTTGCTGATGTGCTGTTCCTTTGATTTGAAAGGATCCCATTTGGATCAGGATGCTTCCTGTACGCTTTCCTTTGGAGGTATTAAGGGGTTTACCTGGTGCCATCATGACAGGTTCCATGACAAATAGTGGAAAAAAAAATGGACTGTGGCAAATATTTGATATATTTTGTCTAGAAATTGACAGTCTCTACGTAGTTGGATAAATGAATGTGTTGCAAACAGAATCAGTTTTAGATAACACCTTCCAAATGTTGTTAACCATTTAAACTTTAATTTTATCTATAGGTCTCCTACCTTTGTATAGACCATGCCTATTTTGTCAATTTATTTAATGCATACACACTTGGCCGAAATTGTAACCAAAATAAACCAGTTGAGTAGGAGAAAATTCAGATTGTTTGTTAGATAAATGTGACAGGGTTGCAAATATTACATAACGACTAGAGTGGTTGGTTGTTTATTAATTCTTGCTTAACAAGAGGAAAGACGAAGGAAAACAGCAAATCATATCTTATTTTGTTTTAAACATAGCTCTCACATTGTTGTCCATCTATCTTAAACAATCTTTAGAATTCAACTAAAGAAAAAGGTTAATAGTACTTCAGAGAGAGCTGTTTAAATGCATCCATCCATTCATTTTCTGCCACCTCTCAGACGTTAGGTCATGGTGGCAGCAAGTTGAGAGGCCGCCCAGATGTCCCTCTCCCCAGCAACATTTTCAAGCTCCTCCTGGGAGATCCCGAGGTGTTCTCAGATCAGAAGAGACATATAATCTCTGCAGCGTTTCCTATGTCTACCCAGGGGTCTCCTACCAGTTGGACTTGCCTGTAAAACCTCCAATGGCAGGTGCCCAAGAGGCATCCTAGTCAGATGCCCAAACTACCTCAACCAGATCCTTTTGATACGAAGGAGCAGCAGTTCTACTTCAAGCTCCTTATGGATTTCAGAGCTTCTTACGCTGTCTCTAAGGCTGAGCCCAGCCACTTTGTGGAGGAAACTCATTTCAGCCATTTTTGTCCGTAATTTCATTCTTTCATTTATTATCCAAAGCTCTTGTCCATAGGTGAGGGTTGGAATGTAGACTGACTGGTAAATTGAAAGCTTTGCATTTCAACTCAGCTGTGTCTTCACCCCAATGGTCCAGTACCAGCCCACTTTACTGCGGATGCCACACTGATTCCGCAGTCAGTCTCCTGTCCCATCCCTTGTTAACAAGACCCCAAGATACTTAAACTCCTTCACCTGGTGCAGAAACTCCATCCTAACCTGAAGGGAGCAATCCACCATTTCCTAGGATCATGAACTCAGACTTGAAGATGCTGATCCCCATTCCAAACCGACATGTTGCCGAAGGTCTCTGCCTGTTGTTTTACATCCTTAGTCATAAACTCATATATTCTTAGAGTAGGCATAACAGGCAATTAGAATAGAAATAGAAACAAGTGAGTCTTACAACCTTTAAAAGTGCCGCCAAGACTAGAGTGTAACGCCATAATTGACCGAATGATAAGAGACTAAATTGCTCATACCCAAGTTTTGAGGCTAAAAACAGCGCTATAAGAGCTGTGAAAAATCTGAAGGGAACGTTCTTATGAGGCAGACCAGCAGTATCACACTGGTTTATTTTTAAGTGACTTACGTCCCTCTTTAGAGATCCCTTTCTACAAGTTAGGTAGCATTTTGTGCAAAGAGACAAAAAAAAAATATTGTGGTGTCAGTTACACTTCCTCTTTCTCTGTGCTCTGTTTTTACGAAAGCTAGAGGAGAGAAAAGCAAATGTACACAGAGCCGAACACTAAGAGTCTACAGCCATGCTACTGAGTCTGTACTTGGGCATATAGGGATATCTTTAACCAAACAATACATCTTCTTGGAGCCATAATTGTTTGTGCACAAGTTTGTGGCAATCTAAACATTGTCACTGGACATGTTAAATATCCTCTGAGGATGTACAAATTCAGCCCAAAAGTTGTTAAAATATATCAATCTGGACTAAAGTCATTTGCCAACTGACAGACAGACCAATAACCATCCCCAGAGCCACACTGCTAATGTGGCTTACAAACAAAAAGCGGGGCAGCAGGATGGCTCCCTACACGTAATGTTGCTGCAGCATAAATGCTCTGACTTCTGGTCAGGTGGGTCCTTCTTGTTTGCAATTATCATGTTTTTCCTGTGTCCTATGGGGTTCCTCTCACAGTCCTAAAGTCAAGATGTGCAGTTTATCATGCACTCCCCATAGTATGATGAGACCAGATTCAAGTAGGATTCCAGAGAAGTTTAGCTTAAATTCGATCGCTTCCCCTTTCGGAGGAGTCAACTGTCACTCTTCCTCAGTGACATGTGTTAAGGAGTCCCACCTGTATCAAAAGGAGTCATATTTTCATGATCTCTTGCTGAACACTTCTCTCTGGCCAGTAAATTTCAGCAGTCTTGTCATTAGCATGTGGCTGCCCATGAGCTTGATGTTGCCGATTATTATCTGCTGCTTTTTTCCATTATTGACTTTTCTTGTAGATTTTTTTTGCATGTTTTTCAAATGACTACCAGTTTCCACTTGCACTACCCATTTTATGCTGTTGGCCTGAGAAGGGCATAGAACGAAGTCTGTGTTGCTGTATAGACAAAGATCATATATTTCCTCTGAAAAATGCTGGCTAGCTGAAAAATTGCTTCATTTCAGAGAAAACAGGAAAGCAGGTCAAAGACTGAAAGGAAAGTTACATGTTGCCCAGCATTGAAAGTCTTGCTAAAGGATGTATAATCGTTGCATGAAAAGTAAATGTACAGAGAAGAAAATAGGGATTAATGGACATTAACGTTCTGACACATTTTTTAATGCTTTAATCACCTTCATACAGTGCAAAAAGCAATAGGGTGCTTCCTTTTTGCAGGCAACTCTTTCATCAAAAGCTGAAATCCAGTCATGCAGACTCAAGGCCTGCTGTGTAATTCATAACTTCCTTTCTGGAAATAATTTCAAAACTTAGACTTGTTAAATTTAAATTGTTGAATTTAAGAGTTTTAAATCGAAGCATGCATATCCTATATTAATTCTGTTAACCTGTCTTCTGTTTCCTTCCTCTCAGGTTTTATTTCAGAAATTGGCACGGAACCACAGAGGGAGAGTCTCAAGTTTGGAGGCATTGCATCAGTAAACTCAGAGGAATACAGAAAATACCAGAGGGAACGCCCCTATTGGACGCTGCATCTCTCAACTACCTGTTTGCCCAGGTGTGTCTTTTTATCACTTTTAGATGACTTATTCAGAAAAAAAATCTTCTGTATGACGAGCTACTTTTGACTGTCCTCATATTGTCGTAGCAGTGTTTTAAACATAGCTCTAACATTGTTGTCTGTATGAAGAATATATTTGGGCAGTTCCCCTAAAAACATAGGACTCCATCATTAACATTTTTTACCATTTTTACCATTTATTATTTCTTCCTTTAACATACCTATGAAAGTACACTCTATTTTAAAACTCTAATAATCAACTCTGCTCACAGTTGAGTCTCAAAACATAAACAGCTGGGAGGAAATGTAACAATTTCTGGAAGTTGATTTAGGGTCAATGATGGATGGCATACCTGTCAGTTAAATTCTTTCAGTTCACTAAAATATTAAAAATAAACTACTGAAAGTTGTCTCAAAACCACAAATCACAACTTAATTGAATTGTCAGTTTTCCACAATATATGCAATACATCTAAATATCCTGTAAAAGCTTCTTAATTTCATCCTGACAGTTTTTGTGTGCCACATTAAGTACCAAATCATGTAGGATATCTTACACTCTCCAATCTCAAAAGCAATTTTTAATGTTTATACATCTTTTATGTGTCTCTATGTTTGCTCTCCTTCTAAATATAAATATATGTTTATTGCTCAGGGCCAGCATGACTTTCAGAAGGGTGTGGTTCCATTGAGGATGTCCCAGTCAGAGGCGGAGCAACATGAGATAGAAAATGAGTGTCTGGGCATGGCTGTGCTTGCCATCACTCACTATTATATGAACATATCCCTGCCCATTGCTTCCAATGAAATCAGGTAATACACGCTCTCTCACACACACACACACACACACACACACACACACACACACACACACACACACACACACACACACACATATATACAATAAAGTATTTGCTTGGATTATTTATTCACTAAACATGTCTGGATGGTTCTGCTTCAACCGACTTTGGATCTTAAAATCACACCGACATTCAGGGGAGATATTGAGCTGTCAGTCTCCATTGGTGTTATTTTTGGCTCAAATCCAGTAATGGCTCTGCTTTTAAAGTAAAAAATGACAGAGAGGAACAATTAATGGAGATATTGGGAAAATGAAAAAATTTAGATTTTTTTTTTGGAGGAGACATCTTTATTTGGAACGGATAAATTCAGGATACCAGGATAAATTCTGTGCATGGGAATAATGCACACGATTATGATACTCAGTTTATTGTCATCCCATTTTTCAGCTACACCTCACACCCTCTTGCTCTTGTCCTTCACTTCATAATCCAAAACTCATTTGAAGCTTAGAGTCTATAGACACTCAAAAACAGTTTGACATAACATAGGAGGTAACCAGGGAATGATAGATACTAATTAATTACTACTCTTTAATCTATAGTTCCTGATGAGTTATAGGATGCATTTTTTCCTTACCTTACACAAAGCATAGGAAGCTAATACTGCAAGTTGTTTATAAATTCCAATCTGTTTTTCTGTCCTAATCCCACCAGCTACAAGCATTTTATCCCAGAGTCGCTGAACCGCAACATTAAGCAGCGCAACATTCTGACACGCATCCGCATCAACAACGTCTTCAAGAAATTCCTCAATGATTTCAACAGCCGCACAGTGAAGGACAGCAACATCACTCCATACGACCTGAAGATAAAGTACCTGGCCACGCTGGAGGGCCTCACCAGTGGGCTGGGCAGTGAGCTGCTTGAGCCCATCTTGCTTAGTGTTACACAAGAAGGGGAACTCTGCAATGGAGGTTACCATGGTAAGATTCAGGAAGATGATGCAGCAGTGCCAGCTATTTAAAGTTCTCAGCCTTTGTGCCAAGTTTGTTGCATACGACAGCTCACTGTGGGCTTTTGTTTAAGATGTCATTTTACTAGCATTATGGGAAATTGTAGATGACTAGACTAATGGTTTATCAAGATAATCCCAAGATCAAAAACAAGCCAGGAGAGAGGGATTGATAAAATTAACATAATATAAATTATATTTATATTATGATTAGAATCGTTACCCTACCACGAAACTGAGATTATAATTTGCTTGTATTTATAGTCGTATTGCGATTTGAACGAGCTGTATTGCATTATAGTGTCAATGTAATATTGGTTAGTTTGGTACGTGTATGTGCAGAGTACCTGTGGGGTCCTGCCCACAGTTCTAAAAAGAAACACACCTGCACTTTGTTGATACACCAAATATACAAAAAACATTGTATGAGTTCGTGCAGATGGTAAAAACCAAAAGTGAAAGAAAGATGTTTACATGTCTCATTGACCCACTTACCACAGGGTACCCCACACCCCACATGTTTGTAACCAGTGTGTGAAACTTTCAAGCACTTAGCAGGACTGGAGGGTTCAAGTTGCTTATTTTAGATCAGAACTTTCTCTCAGTGTAAACATACAGTAGCCATTGCCAAGAAGACATTTCTTAGGCTTCACTTATGGCTGCATAATCATTATAAGATTTTCCAAAATCAATATTTAGAAACCAAACAACTAATATCTGTAACTATAGTATTGCAACATTTTGGCTGTGTGTGTAACTGATGTGATGTGATGTGATGTTTGCTCTTTCAAAGGATTCTACAGCCAGAGCCAAGGGCCGGGCCAGAGCCAGAGTAAGAACATTGAGGCAAGCCATGACATGCAGGTTCTGGTTACTGGTACCACTGGAATTTCCTGGAGGAAAAAGCCTGCTACAGTGAGTGAAACAGTGGTTGAATAATACCTCTGGGAACTCTAGTTTAATGATGGGAAACTGTTTTATTGCTCTCCCATGTAGCGCTGAGACGATTCGTCAATAAACAGAAAAATAATCCATAGCTATTTTCGTAAGTCATTAATCATTTCAGTGATTTTTAAACAAAAATGGAAAAAACTGAAACACATTCTCAGGTTCCAGCCTTTGAAATGTATATCTGTAACATCTTTGGCTTTTGGTGGGAAAAAAAACAGTCAAAATTCACTTTAGGCTCTGCAAAGTTGTGATGACCATTTCTCACATTTCATAGACCAAACAAAGAAATTGATTATCATCGATTATTTCTTAGATTTTAGACGGTTAAATCTGTGTGAATTATTTTTTAACATCAGTTTATTTTCTGCATTTTGCCATAATATTTCTTGATTGGCGCTTGAGTTGACTAGTTAAAAAACACAATACTCAAAAATCATCTAGGACAAACCTCGTGAAGGTCATTGCAGTATTATCAGATGACAGTAGTTGTTGGTATTTTTCATGTTTAACTTCTGTGTATATATGCTATCCTCTTCTTTAAAACAGATATCTCTGATGTCCAAAGAAAAGGGCAAATCAAAGAAAAACAAGCAGGATGGAAAACAGAAAAATGACACAAAGAAAGAGGCAAATGAAGCTTGGGAAGCGTTCTGTGACTTTCACGAGATCATGCACACTGTCATCAAAGAGTCAACGGTCACAATCTATAAACAGGACAACAAAAGGATGGTGAGATGGACATGCAAATAAATCAAAGTGCACTGTGTCACATTTGGGATCAACCTCTGTACATTCAATTAGACCTAAATCTGATTTCCTTTGCTGTAACCTCACATGTTTATTGCAGTAACAGTAAATTGTCATTTCGAACGTAGTGGTGTAATTGCATTGATTACAAATGTCTTCATTTATTCATAATTAATACCAAACTTTGCAGTTATCGTCAAGGAATTTTAAAAACAATCCCTGTGGTTTTCTTGTTGAAATGGCCTCATACCTACTCATCACGTATTGTATATACCATTGTTACTACAGTCATGATATGACTGTTTAGCCTGCAATACTGCCTCTACTTGTTTTCCAAGTTAGTGGGACCAGCCTGAACATTTCTCTAGCTTTATCACATGTAGAAAGAACAATCGCCTCTTGCTACATGTCATTTGCCATGGCTAATGGCGTTGTCATGCTTCATTAAAAAAAAAAGAAATTTAGATTTGTAATACATCACTGGTCTTTTAGATAGGCCTCTGGAATAGTTTGTCTTAATGATGACTGCTACTCTGATCACGTCATGTCTCCCTCTGTCTCTTGATCTCTCTTTCCCCGTGTTTTCTCTTATTCAGGAGATGCAAATGGCTTCTAGGGCTGAGGCTCTGTCCTTTGCAGCCCTTGTGGATGGATACTTCAGGCTGACAGTGGATGCCCACCACTACCTGTGCAAGGAGGTGGCCCCTGCTTCAGTGGTGCACAACATAAACAATGGCTGCCATGGACCCATTTGGTTTGTACCAGCAGCGTTATTTGTGTGTGTGTGAGGTTGTGTTTTTAGTCAGGCAAAATGGATGAGTAATAGGTAGATAAGTAACGTTACTAATCAACGGCACAGTCGTGGGATTAACAAACATACCATCTTCTAACTGGAACTTATTTTTAAAGTCTCTCTTAGAACATTCAGTTTACTTTTGACGAAAGCCCCCATTTATTGTGTTTTCTCCTCTCCAGTACGGAGTATGCCATCCACAAGCTGCGTCAAGAGGGCAATGAGGAGGGCACCTACATCCTGCGCTGGAGCTGCACTGACTACCAGTACATCATCATCACTGTGGTCTGCACTGAGGTACTGTAGACTTGGGTGTTTTCAGAGCACAAACAAATATTATGGAATTACAAATATTATTCCAGTAACTGGAGGACACCCGACTGATAAGGTGGCATGGCTGTAGAGGAACTAAAATAAAAAGAAGCAAAACACTCCTTAGTTCCAGAGTAATTATTTCAATATGATTTTTTTATGTACTTATCAGTATATTTTTTTTATTGAGGTCTAAAACATGTAGTGCCGTTCATATTACATAAACCAAAACTGGAATCAAAACCACACCCTGGAAAAATGGATAAGATGGGAGAATCTTAAGTAATCTGTACTCTCACTGTCACATCAGGAAATGCTTCCTCTGAACCTTTTAGTTCCCTATGTGGGTGTCGTAAAAGGTAAGTATGAATGAATCCTGTATTTTTAGGACAGGTTATAACAGGCATCCCAGCTGATGAACAGGAAAGACCTTGTGTAGTTTATTAAACCAGACGGAATGATATACACAAATAGTGGTCACGAGCGAAAAAAATTCTGTTTATTTTATATTGAATTACAGAATACTTAGTGCAAGGCAAGTATCTACAGTGCACTGCAGCTTCATGAGGCAGTGTGGGAGTAAACACCCACGTACTCACTCACATCCTCAAAAGCTGGTCCACTGAGTCTTATCTAAGTAGCCACTGTTTACTTCGCTCTCTCTGTTCTTCCCAGCTATTCCACATTTCATGTGAGTTAAACTCTTTTCTTCATAAGTTTTTCCAAGGTTTCATTAATTTTAAACTCTTTCACTGTCACCCCCCCCCCCTTGCTGTCTTTCTCCAACCAGATTGACGTGAGGGAGTCTCGTCCTGTGCGCCAGTATAAGAACTTCCAGATTGAGGTGGCCCCCGACGGGTACCGTCTGTATGGCACTGATACATTGCGGCCCACTCTGAGGGAGCTGCTGGAGCACCTGGAGGGTCAGAGTCTTCGCACTGACAACCTCCAGTTCCAGCTGCTCCGCTGCTGCCCCCCACAGCCTAGAGGTAAACTTAATGCAGCAAGAGACATAGAAAAGTGATAGACATGCGCATCGAGTCAGAGGTACAGGTAGTAATGTCCAATTCCCCAAATGAAGAGAAGAACAAAGCACTACGAATTTTCCAGTTTATTCCTTCTGTTCAGATTAAAAAAAAATGCATCAAATACTAAACCAGACACATAAAAACAAAGTTGCAGAATGCCTTGCTGTGTTTCAAACAAAAATCACTCAAACAATTTACATACCACATGGGGTTCCAGGGATACTTTAGCGCAACAGCAGTAATGGAGGAAAATGAAGATAAAGCTTAAACGGTATCAGAAATCAGAAATAAGTGTATCTGATTGACTCTTTGAAATAACATTTAAAGCTATATTGTACTCTGGTGACTGGGATCTTTTGTGCTGTTTTATGTAAACTAGTCGGAGCTGACAGATGTCATTAATACTGGGAGTGGAGTAAAAGAAAATCTGGGAAGATCTGATTATGGCAACACACAAATTCACTTCAAGTATGATTGCTTGCGCATGTAGCAGTCTCCGTATCCCTTTATCTACACCCTGTGCTACAGCACGTTTCACTATGCATTCTTTTCTGCAAAGCTGCATCACAGCTGGGTGCGGTAACACGTACAATAGACCACACCTAACTTGATTGGGTGGGATCAGAAGTGCAACAGACTTGTACCTTTCAACCATTACAGGTCAGTGAAATGAAAGCTTTCCCTGAGACTGAGTGCACAGGTGCTCTTTAAATGTACTATGTGTTGCTAAGTAGCTGAGGCTAAGTGAAGTAGTGCTGGCAGGAACTGTGTGTGTGTGTGTGTGTGTGTGTGTGTGTGTGTGTTTGTGTGTGTGTGTGTGTGTGTGTTTGTGTGTTTGTGTGTGTGTGAGCAAGTGTGAAATGGTGTCAGGGAGGAAGAGAGTTGTAAATGTGGGTTTCCGGAGCCAAACTAACACTCTTGTGTTTACTTCGCTCAGGGAAAGGTGGAGCCATGTTTATGTTTGTTTGGGGTTGTGTAATGGATTGATTATTATCTGCATAACTGTTTTGGTTTGGGCTATTAGGCTTTGGGCTATATCTGCTTTAGAGGAAGATAAAGAGATCTGCGTTATTTTCCGTGTCCCTGTTATATGTCATTCATGCTCCAACAATAACACATAATACCTGGTATGCCCACATCCCCAGAATAATATAGAAATAGTTTGCTTTTACTTTATACTGTTTTGAGTCTATGCATAATTTTAAACTCTTAATGAAATAACATAAAAGTAAATATATAATGGCAGATGAATGAAAGGAGGACTCCTTGTTTTGCGAGTAGCCCGCTGTATGTGTAAATGCATATCTAAAATTTAGGATTTTAACATAAGCAAGGTTTAAATAAGACCATGTTGGCCAGTCTAAAGCTCAGACTAAACACTAAAGGTTAAGTTTAGATCAGGTCAAATGGTTAAGCAGTGGGTGCATTGTGTAATATACAATGGTACCTACCAACGACGGTAGGTGTGGGTACATGTTGTTTTCAGCTTTTGCATGAAAACACAGATTCCATGTGATGGAACAGTGCTCTTAACACATTTGACAGTGAATGTAGGGTGAAGCTGATGGAGCGCAGACCCCCCCCCCCAAAAAAAAAACCACAGAACACTGGTTTTGACACAACATTAGACACCTAAAGACAGGCATCACAGACCGACATGCACATACAGTACGGTTACATTTCAACTCCGTCCTCCCACACATTGCCTTGTATATACAGAAAATAAAATGAATCAGTATAGTAACTCAACCTGAATAGCTGTTCACATCGTTGCCACATTGACGTAATTGTTGAGTGCTCATTTTACCACATGTAAAGAGAGTTTTGCTTTGATGCTGAAACCCTGATGTATATATTAGCATCTATACATTTGGAACATTCTTGGATGATGCGAAAGACACTTCAACCCAGGTTTTATGATTGCTGCTTTTATTGCTGGCAGAGTTCATTGTGTGTATGCAGCACAGACTTTTCAAATCAATGGAAACTTTCAACAATAACATAACCTTAACAACAATACAAACAGATGTGAAATTTTCTGGGGGATTACCTAACACAAACTGTTTCTCAGTCCCTGCAAGGTGATTTTAACAGAGAAGAGTCTAAAAGAAAAACTATTCTACCTCTGACAATGATCAGGAGTAATGTAAATAAATATACACCCAGCCCCTCTTCATATAAAAACCCTGGTATGGCCTTATTAAAATTGTGTGTCTGTTTGTGCTGCAGAGGTGTCTAACCTGCTGGTGGTCACTAAAGAAAGAGCCCTGGCCCCTCAGACACCCACACAGGACAGCCATGTCATTTTTCAACGCATTCTCAAGGAGGAGATTGAACAGGTATACCCTCTCAACTTCATGTCAGTCTCCCATGTTACAGCAGTCATGTAGTTCTTTTAATGACGTTACAGGATGTCTCTAGATGTCAAGACCTAAGATGCAAAATTCTCAAAATAAATAACTTAGATTTAAGTGCATATAATGTGTTACAAAGTTTTGAATGATTATCAATTCATTTTTGGCAATGTCATACATGTAAGGGAAGGTTACACAAATATGAAACCCTTTTAATATAATGCAGTCTGTTACGGGAGCACCATAGAAAAAAGCTTCAAATTATAGCTGAGCGTAGTTAACACAAACAACTAAAACGGTAGTGTTTAGTGTTATTGCAGGCTGTTGTGTTTGCGTTCTAATCCAGAAACTGTACAGCCTCACAGAGCTGAACTTATATCTTTATGCCCATAAGTACTTGTCCTTTTATTTTAGGTAATCGTGCAGGAGTAGATATTGCTTACATGGAATTAACAAATGTCAAATGAATTTAACAGTAGTCCCGGAATCTTCATAAATTTGTCCGGCTGCAATTTGTAAAAGGGTCTTTAATTTGCCTGCAGAAGCCCTGCTCTTAATGTAGCCTTGGTTTGGATTCTGGATTTAGATATTTAATGTGATATGCCTTTTTTATTTGCTCCCTGCTGTGTTAACCAGGAGGAGCACCTTGGCCTGGGCACCAGAACCAACATCTACTCAGGCACACTGAGTTTGAAGAGTGAGGAGGATGAGGATGCAGGTTACACATCCTTCCATGAGGTCAAGGTGGTCCTGAAGGTGCTGGGCTCTGGACACAGAGACATCTCCTTGGTGAGACACACACTCACGGATACTTTTCTTCATTGCATACTGATCTTAAGATGACATTTATTTTGTAACCTCTAACAACACTTAAAGCTGATTGTAGCAACAACCTACATCAAAATCTTATTAGTTTTTGTAAGGTGCTATGTGCTGAGTCAACTCTGTCTTCTGTTGCCAGGCCTTCTTTGAAACAGCCAGCATGATGCGACAGGTGTCCCATAAACACATGGTTTTGCTGTATGGGGTGTGTGTCCGCCACCTGGAGAGTAAGTAAATATTAGGAGGTGGGAATGTGCATGAATGTATGAGAATGTGTCTTAACGTTTTTTGACAATTTTGTGTCTCCTTGTGTCACAAGATATCATGGTAGAGGAGTTCGTCCAGCTAGGACCACTGGACTTGTTTATGAGGAGACAGCAGACTCAGCTCAGCACACCGTGGAAGTTCCAGGTGGCCAAGCAGCTGGCCTCAGCTCTCAGCTACTTGGTAATATGTGAAAAAAAAAAGAATTAAAATTTTTTATATATATATATATATATATATATATATATATATATATTAAAAAATATATAAAATACAAATTAATACTTTTTTTTTTCATTGTCCGTGTGTGTTTGTAGGAGGACAAAAAGCTGGTCCATGGCTTTGTGTGCGCTAAGAACATCCTGCTGGCCAGGGACGGACTGGACGCTGACGAAGGAGGGCCCTTCATTAAACTCAGTGACCCTGGAATACCAATCACTGTACTTACCAGAGAGGGTGAGGACAGACCAGAAGTACACACACACACACACTCACTCACACACACACACACACACACGCCCATATAATCCCTCTATTTTCTTACCATGTAGGTTTCGCTTTTAGTTACAAAACAGCTACCATGGAAAATTTCACAATAACTTCCACTTTCTGTCCGAGTCAGCTGCAAAGGAAAGTAAAACCAAATGAGAGCATATGCAGTGTATGTAACAAAGTCAAACTAAAACAGTTTGTACAATTGATTGGTTAGTTAATTCAAATAAATTCCGTAAGCTTACAAAAGGTCCAAGGACACAAAACTGGCCTTAAGGTCATTTAAAACTCATTTCAAACTTAATTAAAAAAATAAGTGAAACTATTTTTGACCATGACACATACTTCATGGATCCCATGAGTCTGATGAGGGCCACATCAAACTTATTTCAAAATTTGATTCATGCGCATCTCCTAACACTTCTGATTGCAAAGTATTTTTTTTGACAAGGAGTCATCCTCTGTGCCCTCATTACTTGCCACACAATGAAGGAAAATGAAAAACCCAATCTAAAAAAAAAAAGAAAAAAAAAGAGAAAAAAAAGGAACATTTACGATCAAGCAGATAGTCAGTAATAGGAAAGAGTTTTTGTCACAAAATCAATAACATTGCAACGGGCACATTTCCCTCTCAGAATTTAATTTGGTTTGTAACAGCTAGATCTAAATTCAGGAAAGACAGGAAAACAAGGACATTTCTCAGATTGCACAGTTCCCCTAAAATAGCCGCCTCATGTTACTGTTTGTCTATTAGAGTCAGAAATTGTGCGATATAACACAGTTTGGCTGTACAGATGGATCTCAAACCAAAGGACAGACTGGAAATGTTAATGTGCAAATGTCCATTGCCGCACACTCCTGGGAATACCCCCACTCGCTCTCGGTTCCCAGAACTCTTTAACATCTCTTCCTCTGTCTCCGCCACTTTGCCGATCAACCAGCCTTCCAGCTACGCATCGATGTCCTCATATATAGATTCTATTGAACACATAGTGGATAAAGTGCTTGAAAAACCAACTGGGAGCACTCTGCATTACTTCCCAGCAATCTCCGATGGCCTCACTCAAACCCTCAAATCTATTCCTCACTTCCTCACCTTCTTTCTTTTTGCCCTTTCTTTCACCCACCCCACCCCCTCCACACTCAGTTATCTCCTTTCCCACTCTCATTTCTGTCTCCATGCAGCCCCTCCACTGCTTCTTCCCCTCCTTATTCCTCATTCTCTTTTGCTTCAGTCGCTCATCCTTACGATGACAGCGCCAGTGTGTTTAGAACATAATTTTTTAGTTGTTATGATATTTCAGTCTGTTGGCTTTACTTCCTGCACATGGGTCAGCAAGTACTTGTTTTCCCCACTCATTTAAAAGGTTATGATGAGATTTCACACCTGGTAATAATAACGTAAATGTTCCATTAATCAAATCTTTAAAGGGGAAGGTTTTTCTGTGACGGTATCATCAAATATCTTCAAACAAATCATTACAATTCACGACACCTTCAAATTTTTTTTTTTCCCCAAGCAGGCTGAGCCCATGTATCTCCTACAGGTCACGTAGCCGTCTTATTTTTTTTTTTTACGTGGGCACCAAGCAAATATTTGCACGCTTGGTTTCGCTGTTGCTAAAGTCGACTCTGTTGGCCTCTCCAGAGTGTGTGCACCGTATCCCATGGATCGCTCCGGAGTGTGTGAGGAGCTTGTCCGCCCTCAGTATCGCAGCTGACAAGTGGGGATTTGGTACCACCCTGTGGGAGATCTGCTATGATGGAGAAGTCCCCCTCAAAGAGAAGAAACTCACAGAGGTATGGGGCACACACATTCACATTCACATGACTGTATCTAATCATCCCCACATCTAAACTGATTATGGATTCAAATTTGACAGCTATCCTAAACACTCCTGCTTATTTTCTTCCCCCTTTTTTTCCCCACCGTTTGTAGACTAACACACCTGAGTAATTGCATAAATTTTGTGGGCGTGCACCTCCTCATTCCTATGTATGTCTCTGTGCTGAGCAGAAGGAGAGGTTTTATGAGACGGAGTGCCAACTGGCCACCCCGGACTGCAGAGACCTGGCTGAGCTGATGACCCACTGCATGAACTACGACCCCAAGAAGAGACCTTTCTTCAGGGCCATCGTCAGAGAAATGGACATTCTAATAGATAAAAGTATGTGTGAGCTGAGTGTGTGAACTGTCCGTAGTTTTTATTCTCCCTCAGCAACAGCCAAAAATTCAAGCCATTGAGATACAGTTTGAATAGCCCCTGAATATATAACTGTGGAACAGGCTGAATCAGGATAAAAGTTCAAAAATTCAAGGGAGTTATGTCTCAGTTGGATTATGAGCTGAATGTTTTGCATGTTTTGTATCACACCTAGTACAGCATTTTAGGCAGTGCAGAGAGCGTGAGAGAGAGAGCGAGAGACACACACACAGACACGCACACACAGTTGTTTACTCAATTCAAATGTTCGTAGGGAAGGTCACTGGGTGCATTATGAGTGATCTACCCCTCAGCTGGGCCTCCATGGCAACTTGATAGACACAGTTGTTCCGCCTGCTGGCCAGACTTGCATACTGCATTCAGTCAGTCTAAAGCTGAAGCTCATTACCCCTCGAACTGCTTATATTAAAATCTGGTACAGGTACAAAGTCACCTTAACAAAAATCAGTCTTTTGCAAGTTGCTCTCAAAAGGGTTAAATAAACTATTTTATAATTTTTGATAATCAAGATACAGAACTGCTTTTGCTTCAATTATGTATTGTCATACTAAATGTTGAAACCAGAGCAAGAGAACAGTTACATAACCACAGAAAATAATGGTGGAAACTTTGACACTGTCAACCACAATAGACTTCCTATGATACGAGTGTGCTTATGTTGAAGAAAAATACAGCCAGTATGTTTGAGGGGTTTTTTTCTGTTTTTTTTTTTTTTTTTTATCATTTCTCAGACCCATCTATCAAACCCCAACCTACACCAGAGTTCGACCCAACTGTTTTTGAAAAGAGGTTCCTGAAGAAGATCAGAGAGCTGGGAGAGGTAAACTGTCCCTGCCGTGTTTGTGCTTCTGTGTTCAGCTCTTTAAAGGAGATCTTACCTTTTATGGAAATGATCAAATTGACAGTTTGCAAATGCACAAATTAAAGTAGTGCATTTTTCACTGTGAGTACTTCGGTGATCATGGGTACTTATTTTATACTCTGCACAACAAGTAGAGCAGAACTCGTTCCCGATTGCACGAATGATATAAATCCCTCACTTTCCCTCGTCCAGGGCCACTTTGGGAAAGTGGAGCTGTGTCGCTATGATCCTCGGGGAGATAAAACTGGCGAGCTGGTGGCAGTGAAGTCGCTGAAGCCTGAGAACCGGGAGGAGCAGAGCAACAACCTCTCGAGTGAGATCGACATCCTGAAGGCGCTCTACCATGAAAACATTGTCAAATACAAGGGCATTTGCCAAGAGGAAGGTGAGATTGCGGGACTGTAAAGTCAGAAGTGCACACAAACATTGACAAGCATATATTTATTCGCGGAGAAATGGAAGCCTACGTGTGTGTTGTTTGATCTGTGCTGTGGTCACTGAAATGTCTTCCTCATGCCACAACACATTTGGGATCACACTAAGATGTTTTTCCATAGATGTAATGGAAGTTATGTATTTTTAAATTCAGGTGTCTCGGACATGTAATGTTAGCATGATGCGCTTTTAGTTTCTAAAAGGCACAAACACTACAGATAACACATTGAAGTATGTAGCGAACCATCTGCACTGTTATAAGATTATAGAGCTTTGAGCTTTGTGATGTAAGCACATCTGGCGCTGCCTACTCGTGGGCTTTGATGTTTTAAAAATAAAAGGATAAATAAAGGCATGTTAAATACATTTCAGAGGTCCGGAGGAGAGCGCCTCCTATCTCTTTGCTGCTCTCTGTTGGTCACACAATTTTCAAAAGCTCCTTTGAGAGCAGCTTCACTTAGAGCGAGTAGGTCCGGCCTTCAAGGGTAGACGCGGAGCTTTGTGTTCTAAAGTGCCTAAGCTGAATGCTCCCGGCTTAGGGAGACAAACCAGTGACTGAAGCGTATTTTACCAGGGGTCCAGTGTTATGCACACAGACCCGGATAAGCGCGAACGTGTCGCCGGTTTCTGCTTCTCATGTCCTGTCTGTCGCTCACTGTGTTTGCGTGCCAATGTGTTTTCAGGTGGTCAGGCCATTAAACTGATTATGGAGTATCTTCCACTGGGCAGTTTGAAGGAGTATCTCCCCAGAAACAAAAGCAAGACCAACCTCAGCACCCTGCTCAGCTACTCTATCCAGATATGCAAGGTAACACAGTTTGACTTCAGAGCGGCTTCAGACCTGCTGGCATTTCCCTTTCTTTTAATGACATTTAACTGAAAAACAGTGAAACTCCAGCTGCCAGCCGTCAGCATTTAACACCTGACTACTGTGCTGTAACAATAGCCCTTCACACAGTTTTGTGAGATGTACTAACACTTCCTGTGTAGATATGGGTTGTGAGCTGCATGTCGAGACAGTACTCATGTCATTGTCACATGGTTTTGCTAAAGGTAGAACAGATAAAACTGAACAGATGTATTGTTCTTGGTTACTAGCTCTGAAAAGATTTTTAGCTTACTGGCTGAAAATACCTCAGGAAAAAGGACTGAACTCTTAGTGATTCAGTAGATGTATCTGATAAACAACTCTTTAAAAGTCAAACCTAATTATAAAGGACAGGGTGATTTAAAAGTTTTATGTTCAAACAAATACAATGAGGAAACAGTATGGATGTAAGCAAGACACTGAGCCTGCATGTCTGCAGTGCAGTGATAGACATAGCTTTCTTTTCCTGTTTGTTTCACTCACTCAGTCAAAATCACACAGGTGGCATTTCAGGTCCTGAACTTGTGAATAGTGACCCTGTTGTTTTTGTGTTGTTGCTTTTTTCTTTCTTTTCTTTTATTTGATATTTTTCTCTTTCTTTTTTTTTTTTTTCAGGGGATGGATTATTTAGGATCTCGAAATTACATCCACCGAGACTTGGCCGCCCGAAACGTGCTGGTGGAGAACGAGGGGACGGTGAAGATCGGAGACTTCGGCCTCACCAAGAGCATCAAGGACAATGAGGGATATTACACCGTCAAGGATGACCAAGACAGCCCTGTTTTCTGGTGAGCCAAGGGGAGGGAAGTGAGAATAGCACTGTTAAGTTTCCTCCCTCTTACTTGACCATGATAAGTGAGACCTTATTGTCAAAGAGAGATTTTGTAAAAGGAAGGACAGAATAGAGAGTGGAACAGATACTAAATGAAATGGGAAGGATCAAAAAGGAGCTAACCGCAGACGGATAGTATATGAATTCAAGATAGAATGGCTGCATTGACCTGACTCTGGGGTCACATGACATTTTGCCTTGATTGTACAGCAAAGGAAATGAGCATAAAGAAATAGGCAGCACCGAAATGACAGGAATTAGGCAAAGAACTGAGAGAAGACAAGAAAAGAGCAGAGTAGTTTAAATTACCAGGCAGTGAGTTGGTGTTATCTGAGCTGAAATACTCATAAGGGATTCTATTTAAATAACAGTTTACAGTGAATATTTAGAATAAACTGTAACCTTGGTTCACTGACCCTTAGGTGGTTCAGAGAGAGTCTGGCATGATGCTGTTTTTTTCTAGAAGTATTTCTGTGTTATATAACTTGCCTTCAGCACAATTTGATAAAGATCATATTTTTACAACAGGGACACTTCTATGTTTTCATTACTAATTTTTCTTGAGGCAAACATAAACATTCATAAGGTCTTTGCAGTGTGCTGACCAACAGTATTCTGCACAAAAAGATGAGGAAAAATGCCTACACACACACTCAATTATAGATATTTTTTTATTGTATAGTGGTGAACACAGTGGAGCCAGATATTTCCCTCAGGAGTTGGTAGAGACCAAAAACAGAGCTAAAGGAGAGTTAACGTTGGACTTTGTTCGGCAGGTGGCCAGAAACACGGCTCCGAATGGATGATCGCGTTGCTCAGTAACTGCTGGAGGTGTAAATAAAGAACTGTTTGCTAACAGGTTTATCATCAACCTTTACAATTATATAGCAAAGTACTCATCAGTTCTGTGTCAGCAACTTGTTTCTGCGGCCTGCAAGTGGCCAACAACATCAGTTAATGCAGCTTTAAGCAAATACAGTTTTCAGAAAAGTAAAGAAAACATTTTTTTTACGTCAATGGTTCCCTTGGAACAAATTAATCTCAAAGGGAGCATCTGAAATTTGTTGTAGTTGCTTTTTCTGCCAGTATGGCAGACCATAGTGCATCTGAAGCATCTGACAATTTAAAAAATTTAAAAAAAAAAAAAAAAAAAATAAAAAAACTTGTTAAGAGTTCATGCTCACCCCCCCCCCTCAGGTATGCTCTCGAGTGTCTGACCCTCTGCAAGTTCTACCTTGCTTCGGATGTTTGGTCCTTCGGGGTGACAATGTACGAACTCATCACCTACTGTGACTCCTCCAAGAGCCCGACGCACCCCCACACACACACACACACACACACACACACACACACTCATTTGAACGTAGCAGATGGTGCTGGTCTTTGACCAGAGCGGCAGACAACAGCCTCCACCGGGAGCTTTGTCCAAACTCCAGCCTGTGCCGAAGCTCAGAGCTTTTCCTTTATCATGCAGCTCTGTCCATTCTGTGTCCATTCCATCAGGCCCTGTAACTGCCACTGTTATTCTGAGCGACCTGTGCCTTTCTTACCGCACGGCGTTGGGTAAGAAAGGCACAGGCAGACTGAATTGCTTGGTTTTTGCGATGTGTCCTGAGGAAGAGCTGTAGCATTTCTACTATCACAGTCTTTTGCCTATTTTCATGTTTCACCTATAAATAAAAACACAACCAGTGTTGAATAGTGCCGTATGTTGTTTTGGTTTTTTTTGTTTGTTTGTCTTTTAATAACCCGTCCTTGTCCTCACCCGCACAGCTCTTCCTCGGTATGATCGGCCGAACTCAAGGTCAGATGACCATCATCCGATTGGTGAAGGTGTTGCAGGAGGGGAGGAGGTTGCCACGCCCTGAGAGCTGTCCTGAGCCTGTAAGAAACTGTCCTCTCATAATAAACATAAACTCAGTACAACAGTGTAATGACATGAACACAGGTTGCGGTTTTCTTTTGTTTTTCGTTTTTTTTTTTTCTTTTTCAAGATGTCATCTGAGGATTCGTCTTTATTTACTGAACCAAAGCAAAAGAAAGCACAGGAAAGGAGAGCAGTCACAACAGTAGACAAAATGTTTGGCCTCAGCAGCAACAGATCGAGGAAAGAAACTAGAGGGTTCTCATGTACAGAGGTAGAAATGTCAAAAATACAGAAAAAAAACTTGAAAAATCACAAAAAAAGTTTTTACACTTGGAAAAGTTGGCCAATCTGTAGAAACAAAATGCATTGGGAACCTATTTAGTGAATAAATCCTGAGGTACGTGAGATATGTGATTTAAATTACACTCAAGCGCCTCAAATGTTTACATGAAATAAGGATAAATTTCCTATTTTTGTCAGGGTTTCCAAATAGCTTTTCCACCATTTGAGGTTTGACCGGAGCTCTCAATCGTGCCGTGTTGTCACGGTGCTTTGTGATTTGCACCTTCTCTCTCAATCGCCAGCTTTTCTGTCAGGCATCTGGAAGACTGCGGCGTAGAGGGGTCTTAAATCAGTCGAAGGTGACGCAGGGTTTGATAGTTATCCAAGCCCAGGATAACCGTCTGTCTTGAAGAGCGGCGAGAGGACTGTGTGAAAGTGTCTGAGTTTAACAAGCGGGTTACTTTCGCCAGACACCCTGACTCAGATTTTATGACAACTTCACTTTCTGTTACATGGAGCAGACACATTCCTAAAGTCTCAAAATACTTATCCAGCATTTGTCATCCTGGTAATCTTTGTCAAGAGCACTTTAAATATCGCTAGTATTACCTGCAGTCTTTTATCTCATGGACTTGAAGTAAGACTTAAAGTAAGTATTTGATAAGCAGAATAGGTATCAGCCGAACCTGACTGTTCTAAATTAGCTCCTCATCAAAATTGAAAAACACCGATGCTGCTGACAGGTACATGGTTGGTTGACAACCTTTTAGCCACAATAATCTCCGGCCTCACGTTACCTTATATAGAAATGCAAATTTCACGGATTCAGGGCTTACAGAGTTTAAATTTTGGGAGGGAGAGAGTTCACTGTTCTTCGCGGATCCCTATTTTAATCCCTATGTCAACACTCATTACAGCTGCAGTTTTGTTTTGTTTTTTTTTTCTTATCACCTGTAATCTAATACAAACTGCGTTCGACAGGTGTACGAGCTGATGCGCAGGTGCTGGGAGCAGTCGCCCGAAAGGAGGATCACCTTTAAGCGCCTGATCGAGGCATTGACCAACATGCAGCAGCAGCTCCAGCCACAAAACAACTTCTAAGCCTCCCACCCCTGGAGGTTTTGGGGGGGGGTCAACTTTGCATGCAGACTTGGGAGCAGATGCAAACGGCAAAGCTGGCCCCCGGATCGGCACCTGCTCGTGCAGCTTTTTTTTTTTTTTTTTTTTGTTTTACAGAGAGACAGCCCTGATGGGTTGGAGCTCCACACAGAGCCCCACTTCTTCTCATATAACCCACAACCACTATATAAGACTCTTCTTCCTAATCAACTATTATTTTAGCCAGCCACAATTTTTTAAACGTTTTTATTTGATGGTCTGATACTTGTCACTATTACCATAATTGAGTTTTACTATGAGTATTGTGGATGAAACCAGTAAATCCTATCCATCCTTGTAGCCTTAGCTCATGCTAAACGTTACCTTATATCTTCCAAAAGGACTTCCAAGTGTATCGAACACATTTGATCGTCTGCATCGCGATAACTGTCAAACTCACGTGGGTGTGTTGTAACGGTCTCCTGGAGGCCTTAGAACTGTGTATGCTCGAGGCTGGTAGCGCCCTGTCAAGTGGAGGCTGGATGGACGGAAGCGGCGCTGAGGAAGATGCTGTCCGAATGCTCACTTTTACAAAGTTTAAACGGTAGTCCGACGGTCTCCTTTTGTGACGGACGATGCGTTGTGTCGCCGATGAAACGCGTCGACGAGACCCCGAGCGGACAGGACACAGGCTTACCGTGAACACGATGCCGAAGGTGGGACTTTTTGCTGCTTCCTACCACTTCATGTTTGTTTCACGGACTTTTCTGTTGGGGAGAAAAAAAAAATCACCTGCTTTGTATTTTTTGTTTTTTTTTGTTTTCATATTTGTACCGGAACTGAAAATCTTTTTTTTTTTTTCTTCCTTTCTTTCTTTTTTCTTTCCCCCCTTTTAAAGGTTGAAACTGTCTTATCACGATTGAATATTTGAAGGAGTTCGGTTTTTATTTTAAATCTCTCTGATCAGCTGGTAGTAAAACAAAACAAAACAAAAAGAGAAAGAGACCTTTATGCAAGCCTTGGCTAAATCCTCAACTATACAGCAACTGTGTAGCTTAGGAGAAAGAGGGAGATTAGGGAGAAAGACACTGGAGGGCAGCAAAACTTAATTTTTATTCTATTGATTTTTTTGTAAATCTCTGCTCAAGATATGAAACAGAAATGTGTGTATATGTATACACATATACACACATGCATATATATATATATATATATATATATATAACACACATACTATACAGTATATCTAATACAGTATACTTAATATTGCTAGAAAAGGAGCCACCTGCTACTGTTGCAGGACTGTATGTGGAAGGACTGGTTGGCAGAGTTTGAAGTGAGAAAAATTATTCAGTGATTTTTTGTAGATTTTTTTTTTTTTTTTTGCATTTGTTTTCCAGAAAAGAAAAAAAAAGCTATTTCTTTTACTGTTATTCTTAGTTATGTTCGTGCATTATATTTGTACAATGTTCAGTTAAGTCTCCAATATGCCGAAAAATTTATTAAAGTCTTTTATCCATGTAAATGTGATAGGGTTTGAGCAGAGGGTGTTTTCTGTTTTAATTTCATCAGTGTGTAGCTGTGAACTTTAAGTCACATATTATCACGTCTGCAGAAATGGTCAGTTTGGTTTGATGCAACTCTCTGGCGTTTACTGTGAATGTTGGCAGAATGTCAATGAAAAATGAAAAGACCCTCAGTGGGACATAAGTTGCGCTTCACATTTTATTTAGGAATGTAAAAGACAATTCCTTCTGCTTAAAAGAGAAATGAAATATATATATATATATTTTTCAAAATATAAGAAGAAAGTATGAATTATGGAAGGTAAAAGTATCCATAAATACACAATGAAAAAATAAATAAAATCAATGTTTTTTGTGTTCTGTCTGTGTCAGTCCAAATGCAATATCATTTATTATTATCATCATCATTTACTGAAAACAATTTGTTCTCTATATTACAGGTGTAAGCAGGCATGCTAAAATTGCTCTAGAAATACCTTATTCACATTAAAACAATATCAATGTCAGTGGGATATAAAATTTTGCAAAATCTACAGTATATTTCAAGTCCGAAAAAAAAAAAAAAATCCACATACTTGAAAAGCAAAAAACTGTTTACAAAACAAGAAGCACAGCAAATCTAGATTTATCTACAGCCAGTAAAGTGTGTCAGAAAAATCAGGTGTACTTCAGTATTGCAAAGCTTTGTGATCAACGCACACTCACACACACACACACACACACACACTCAAGCCATGTGTGATTCTTCATTCACTATCGCAAAGTCCAGCCTCAGCACAGACTTTGTGCAATAAGTCGTTTTCATACTGGTCCAACAGTGGCACAATGAAGCTTAGAGGAGGCTCCGTTTACACAAGAACAGAAAAATTGGGATTTTAACCCAAAGTGTTTCAGCATGTATGCGTCAATCCAGATTTAGGTCGAAAAAAAAAACGAGTACAAACAGAATTTTCTTTTCTAATATAAAGGAACACTCTCTAAAACCGATTGCATTTTCATGTCAATATCATAAAGACGAAAAGGAAGGGAAAAAAAAAGCCGCATTTACACAGCAGCAGAATTGACCCTGAACTCTTAGGTCTCTCCTCACTGACAGATGAGGATCACCAATGTTGTACGGGGTTCAAGAGCATCCTTCAGTTGGAGTGTGCATATATATATATATAAGCAGCCTTTGTGCTGTTATTTTCAGGGAACTGTGCCCCCTTTTGTGTGCAATCATCATGAGGACGTCCCGTCATGCTGGCAAGGAAACCAACGGAGATACAACCCTTTCCCCGTCGCTCTAACCGCTCCGAAAACATTCCCCGGTACAACAGAAGGGCCTCGCGGTCAACATAGTGCATCCAAAAAAATGCTTAAATTTGTTCTAGCCCTCATAAATTACACTCAACATCCAATATTGTCAAAAGTCAAAAAGGAATTTTAGAAGTTTTTGCAAATGTATTAAAAAGGAAAAACTGAAATATCAAAAATACAAGTATTCAGACCCTTTTATATGACACTTGAAATTTTGCTCGATCATCTATGAGATATTTCCAGACCTTTACTCGAGTCCACCTGCGGTAAATTCAACTGATTAGACGTGATGCAGAAAGGCACACAGCTGTCTGTGTAATGTCTCACGGCTGGCAATGCCCATCAGAGAAAAAGACCAACGACGGGGCTGGAAGGAACTGCCTGCGGAGCCCAGAGACAAAATTGTGTCGACTGACTTGAACCCAATCCAACATCTCTGGAGAGACCTGAAAATCGCCATCCACCGATGGTCCCCAATCAACCTGACAGAGCGTGAGAGGATCGGCAGAGTGGAATGGCAGAAAATCCCCAAATCCCCGAATCCAGCTGGGAAAACCTTGTCGCATGACACCCAAGGACACTCGAGGCTGTAATCTTTTCCAAAGGCGCTTCGACTGAGTACCGTGTAAAGGGTCCGAATACTTATCTCCATGTGATATTTATCTTAAAATCAATTGGCAAAAACTTGAAATATTATGTTTTCACTTTGTCATTTTTGAATGTAGACTGATGAGGGAAAAAACTAATATAAAAAATTTTGGTATAAGGCTGCAAAATAACAATGCGATAAGTAAAGGGGTCTGAAGACTTTCTGAATGCACTGTGGGTAACTAACCAAAGATATAAAAATGTATTTTACATTATCATACTAAAGCAGTGGGAGTAAGTTTTCAAGATAATACTGAAACGTCAGTTAAACCCAGTGCTGTCAAAATGATTAATGGCACAAAATGGATGCGATAAGGATCCGCATCTTAGGATTGTGGGTATCTGAAGTAGAACCAGACCCGCAAAGGTACATCAAGAGAAGCTGATCATCTGGGACTTGCAACACAGGTGCAGGGTGAAGAACGACCTGTGAAACCGAACTGAGCTTCTATGTACATAAAAAAAAGATAAAGAAAATCTGACCGGATGGTACAAAGTTGTCCATGAGAAAAATGTTTTAAAAATCAAAGACCATGTGGTGAAACGACAAGAAGCGCCAAGACTTCCACCACATATGACGTTAGCTGTGTCCCGGCTCGGGGGGGGGGGCTGCCTGCGAAGACCGAAGGCCGGTGAGCTGAATCGCCAGCGCCTTCCCAAATGAGACTCGCTAGCTTCACTGCACTCAAGTACAACATCACATGCAACAGCTGGTAGAAACAGGGAGGACAAAAGGAATGAAAGAATGAATCAGCTGACAACCAGTCAACATCATCAGCTTGGGAAGAAGTCGGAGGCTGCGGACGAGAAACCAGTGGACAGGAGCAGAAAGATCGATTCACATCAGACCCCAGAGACCGTCCTTAAACAAAGACCCCCCCCAAAGAAGAAACAAAACAAACATCTCAATATAAGACCACCAGCTATCAGGTGACCCTGAATTTCCCTTCTTTAGCTCATGTTTGAAAAACCAAACCATCCCCATGAGCAAATCCAAATATCCAGCGGACGAGGAAGATCGCGAGACGCGGCTGAAACAATGGGGTCGACGGGAATTCGAGCTCGACTTTACCAGTGCGACTCCCACCGACATGCTGCTGCCTCTGCGAAAAGAAAACCCCAAAACAGACGAGTTAACATTCGGCTTTTCCCATGTACATCGGCCGTGAAACGTAAGTACGCGCATCCGCTTGAGAACATTTTTTCCAAGTACTTAGAAAAGTACTTGTTGCACTTAGCTCCACCTTGACAACACTGAAATGCCTCATATATATTAGTGCGTCGCTAATAATATTCTAAATGGACATGTATGTTAAAAAAAAAAAATCAAAAAATTCAAGGGGCCGTTTTGCAGGTGAACGTTTCCCTCGATGGATGAGGCCTCAGTTGCCGCCCAGACACCTCAGCGAGCCACGCCCATGCACCGGTGGCCATGTTTCCCCGTCGCCTGGACGTGGGCCATGTAGTTCATTTTGTGCGTGTCCCACAAACACGGGTCAGCTGCTGTAAGTGTAGACCCCCCCCCCCCAGAGTCTACGGGGAACGCTCCACTTCCCCCATTTATAATTTACTAAAAAGAAAAACTAAAGCGCCAAGCTGTGTTTAGTGAAAAATGAAATTTCTGGGCAATAATGAGTTGTCAGTAATGTGTTCATCTAGCCGTGGATCACACTGAGGCCAGCTGTGTGACAGTGAGTGTTTTTGAGAATGTGTGTGTGTGTGTGTGTGTGTGGGGGGGGGGGGGGGGCTTGAGAGCCCGTCTAACACCCATGACACGTGGGTCCGGCGGCCACGGTTGGCAAATCCTCACCGAGAGAGAGAGAGAGAGAGAGAGAGAGAGAGAGACTGGATGACAATAGATAAATAAATAAAGTAGAGATATAAAAACTGCAGCAGGCTGAAGGCGGATGGAGCTGTTCTTCCATTCAGGCTGCCCCCCCCCCTTACCTGCACACAGCACCCACACACACCCACACACACACACACAGAAAGTTACAATAACTGGTTCCTGCACACACACACACACACACACACACACACACACACACACACACACACAAAGCTACAATAACTGGATCCTGCAAACATGCACACACACACAGACGCACACACTCTCATACACACACACACACACACACAAACACACACAGCTACAATAACTGGATCCTGCAAACACACACACACTCTCATACACACACACACACACACACAGCACCAGCCGAAGTAAACACCGCTTCAATTCTCATCATGGGGGGGGGGGGCAGGGAGAAGAGGAAACTCGACCCACGAACGCGTCTCGATGAAATCTACCTGCACAGGTAGGAAGGCGGAAGTCAAACGACGAAACGTTCAAGACGTCGACGGAAATGACGTCAAAAAAAGAAAGGAAAAGAAAAGAAAAAAAACACCTTCAAGTCCACGCGGGACAGGAAATACCCGTGGACGTCGTCGCTATGGTAACGTGAACACATGGTTCACAGCGCGACGTGAGGAAAATCCCACAGCTGGAAACCGCTGGTTTCAGCTCCGACGCAGCGATCAACCGATAGCTCCGCGAAGAAAGGTCCGTCGGCTCGGACTGATCAACTGATCGATCGATCACAGATCGTCTGTGAACCGATCGATCGTCTTAGCTCGGCCACGAACCACGCGAAGCTGTTGTTGGTTTTTGTTTCCGCCCCCGATGGAACAGGAACCTGACGAGACCGGTTCGGTTCAACCGGTTCGTCCGTTCCGGGTCAAGCTTCGTAGAAAACGTCCCTTTTCCTTCCTTCGTCCCTTTGAAATAACTTCACTGGATTTTTCCCCGTTAATATGTCGCCGGACGTTCACATTTCATCTCGTCTCTTTACTAATTCTACCGCTAAATTGTCGGTCACGGATTAAAAGGTCACGTCCGGTAAAACCAGTATTATTCTGTCTGTAATTTTATTAATAATAAAATCGTTATTATTTTTAAATTCAGGAGCGAGGAAGAGTTAATCAGGGACCAGACCAAGAACATCGACGGAGATAATTCACTTCCTGGTCAAGCCTCCGCAGGTTAGCTCTGCCCTCAGTCCGGTTTGACAGGCACGGAACCTTCACCCGAAGGGCGAGGGAGGCCCGCGCCCCTCGGTTTGACGCCCCCCTCGTGACCCCGCCCTCGCTCGCCCCCCCGAACCTCGTTCCGCGCGCACACATCTGTGCACACATCTGCCCGCGCGCACGCACAGGTTTCAGTGCGGTCCCGCATAAAGTGAAAGTGACAAACGCAGAGAAGAAGCGTCAGGTGAGACGTTACTACCTGGACCGTCCGTGGCAGAGCGTCAGACAGTCAGGCAGACAGGTAGAGAGACAGGCAGAAAGACAGGCAGGCAGACAGGCAGGCAGGTAGAGAGACAGAAAGAAAGGCAGGCAGGCAGGTAGAGAGACAGGCAGGCAGGTAGAGAGACAGACAGAAAGACAGACAGACAGGTAGACAGATAGACAGACCAACAGACAGCCATATAGACAGACAGACATGCAGAGAGGTAGACAGGCAGGCATACAGACAGACAGACATATAGACAGGCAGACAGACAAACAGGCAGACAGGGAAGGGAAAGACAGGAAAATAGACAAGTAGACAGTGCTCTCTAAAATCTGCTGCCTCAGCTGTTGGCGTCCACAAACACAGAGGTCCAGTCTCTGGCCTGAACACACACACACACACACACACACACACACACACACACACACACACACACACACCCAGACAGACGGAGACGTTTCTATCCTGCCGTTAGAGGAGTGGAGGTGAGACCTGGCTACTTTTCCACCCACCAACAGCAGGAAGCAAATCAAACGGCGGCTCCCGGCGCGGGCCGGACGGCCTCCTAGTCAGGAGGAGCGCGTCGCCATAAAAACGCATCTAAGTGGCCACGGTCGAGTCAGGTGAGGAAGTACGGGGGGGAAGAAAAATCCTTAAGGAAAAAAATCAATAAAAAAGAGGAGTGATGAGACGGGAAAAGGCAAAATGGCTTCGACAAGTAGCCACGGGTCAAGAGAGAGAGAGAGAGAGAGAGAGAGAGATGTCTTATGAAAGCAGATTTGACTAAAAGCACAGACCTCATGGGGCAAATGGGGCTTTTTCTCCCCAGTCCCTCAACAGTGAGGCGATCTGCATTAGCGGGTTGTCTTACTGCATCTCTGTCCTTTGTCCACAATGATTTTTTTTTTTTTTTTGGTCTGTTATCGCAGGAAAAAACGCAGACAGACAGTTCAGGCGTTTCCTGACTTTGTGGTTACGTTGTTCAAATTAAGAAAAATTGAAAACTGTAAGATTATATATCTTTTTTTTTTGTTGTTGTCTTTTTAAAGAGTAGTTCCATGCGTTCAAGAAACCTAATTGCTTCGTCAATATTTTCTCACTTTAATATAGAAAAAAAATTACCAAAATAAAAGCATTTTAAAATACCACAGCCACCAAAAGTCACGGTCATACACATAAGCGGACATAAGCCACAACAATGCAAAAACAAGTTAGTAAAATTAGAATAAATGGAAATTGAAAATAGAAATGCATGCTAAATATAAAGGTATATGATATTTTGAAGAAAATAGGGCAGAAAAACTAAAACATGATTAATTTTTTAAATGTTTACAAGTTAAATATAGGATTACTCCAATACGCAGTGTACATTAACTCAAGTTTTAGGTTTTAGGATCAGCGGGGAATATGATCATCTGTCTGAATTTAAATTCTGTCCTCACTCGAGTCAAATGAGAGCTGCCAGCATATGAAAACAACAACAGGTAGAGTCTGTGGCTAAACTGGAATTTATGAATCCGCAAACAGTGGAAAAAGTCTTCACAGACAAGTCAGTTTTAATATGCATAAAAAAGGTTGGGGAGCATTTGAATGCAAATAATGGTAGAACACTTATTTTGATAAGTACAAGTATGTGCAAACATACAGACACTCAGTGGCACAGAGAACAGAAATAAAAGGGCTCCGATCAGCAGCTACGCTGGCCGTTCCTCTTCGTGCAAATATTTAGCATCTGAAACGTCCTCACTCTGCGCATTCAGTCGCTCCCCACCTCTTCTCTTTGCATCGTCCACATCCTCCGTGAAGTGTTTCACGGGTCCCTGTTTCAAAATTCGCTATAGATACATGTTAAATATGTTTTGTTTTTTTACAGAGTGAAAACAGGATGTGTGTGCGTGTGTGTGTGTGTGTGCGTGTGTGCGCCGTATTAGCGGTAAAAAGCATAGAGGGACATGTATTGCCTTTACTTCACAATTAAGCCACTTTATCAGTATTTAATGAGCACACCTGCACACCACAGCTCCCCTGCGTTACCACCGTTTACATCCTGTTTACAACCAGCTATCATCCGAGTGATGTGAATGCTTTATCTGATCTCACCGGCTACTGGTTTTCACAGCGTGTGAGCGTGGTTGCCATGGGGATGCAAGTAATACTCTGCTCCAAGATATATAATCAGATAGATATGAGCAGGAAAAAAAAAGAAAGAAAGAAAGAAAGAAAAAAAAGGAAAGAAGCTCTACCAGACACAGGTATGAGCCATCATTGTTACACAGAAGTTTATGATACTGTGTGAATGGCATTTTACATATTACATTCAACTTTCTTCAGTATCGGGAGCCCTATTGCCAGGATTTTTCTTAAACAAGAGGCATGTGCACATTACAAACCTAATGTCCAAACTGAAATATTAAAATACCAAGCCCTCTCCTTAGTAATGAACATCAAACGAAGCCTCTGGATATGAAGGATACTTCACTTCACAGCCTTTGCACCAGTGTTAACAATGGCAGTAGTAAAAAAGGGATTGGAATAAAAACCAAAATAGTAAAAACAAAAGAAATACAAGTTGTTGAATTTTTTTTTTTTTTTTGCAACGGACAGTAATAATTTTTTTCCCCACGTTTTTATAAAAGCCACTAGAAAGAAACCAGCTCTAGAAAAAAATTTAAAAAAAATATCAACATTTATAGTTTGCCTTTTGCCATAAAAACTTAAAAAGGTGCAGAAATTCTACCAATGCCGGTGAAAAACACATGCACAGAGGCATGTTACACTCTGAGAGCATCCCGTGTGCAAAACTTGACAAAAATGCCAAAAAGTCGGATTCTGAAAATCTCAAATGATAGGCTCTGTCCCAATCCCACACTACATAATAATTTTGTACAGTTTATACCACAGTACTCTTCAGAGTATACTGTTTTAGCTGTTACTGAAAAAGAAATGAGCATAATTTACCATTATTATATAAACAAGATGTGTTGCAACATGTGTACAACACATCCACAGTTATCTGGGTCCAGCTCCTCCATTTGCTCCTCTTCCATTGCACTGTGAGAGAATAGTGTGCGTCAACAGCACACTGAAAAATTGTGCTTTTTCCTGTTTGAATATTCTTTCTTTTGTCACTTTTTCAGCGCAAAAACACTACATACTCAAAAACCTGCCTGAAATTAGTACGTAGTGTGGACTCGGGACGAACATACAAATCGAGAACCTTTTTTGTTCTAATGGCAGCTGGAAAATGGAAGTAAAGCCTCTGTTACAGACCAAAAAACTCTCTCTGAAAAACTGCCTGATGAGAGGAGAGGAGTCAGTACCAGTTGATTCAGTGTCACTAAAATGAAGTGAATAGGCTTGGATTATTACTTTACAAATATATAACAGTATAGTTTGAAAAAAAAAAAAAAATCGGACATGTAGTAAATGTTTTCCTTTCATTCATGTAGTACAATAAGCTCACAAAAGAGCTGGGAAAAGTCCATTACATATGATATTGTCTGTTACGCATGGCTTTATATATTCTGTATTACACAACTTATATACACAAGCCTTTAGTTTTCTGTCCAGTCTTCATGAGAAAGGTCCATTCATTGAGGGAAGCTTCTATAAGTCACCACAACTAAGGGCTTTCATTTGTTCAGGCCCTTCTTCTTCTTTTTTTTTCCTGATGTGCTCCCAACCAACCTTGGGACCGAAATGGCTGACACTTCCTACAGATACAGCATATCAACACACACACACACGCACGCACGCACGCACACACACACACACACACACACACACACACAAAAACACATACACAAATGTACCCTAATCCTCTGCAGGGAGATATAAAAAGTGGAACCTGGGCAATAAAACGAAAAAGAGAATAAAAGACACTGCAGCAGGAACAAACAGATGCCAGTTCGTCTGACGAATCAAAGCATGAGCGCGCGACACCCTTTTGTCTTTTGAAAAAAAAAACAAAGGAGTCACAGAAGAAGGGATTTGACTGTTGAGACCAGTTCTAAGTTTCAGCAGACAGACAGGTCACCTGGCTGGAAATACAAAAGCAGCTCGTATGTACAGATACAATAACCTTTACATTATACTAGAAAAAAATGCACTAGTTAATATTTGTTAAATACAGTTGACACATTGACTGAGAAACAACAGCTTAGGAGTTAAGGCTTGAACAGGACAAAAAGCATCACCGTGTTTGTGTAAGAGAGAGTGTGTGTGTGTGTTTTTGTGTGTGTTTGTGGGTATGCGTGTGTACATAAGTGCCAGGATCAAAGAGCACTATGGCTTGCTTTAACTTGAGCCATTTGCAACCCTTATTCTATTAAACTCAACACCTACTGTAGGGATGCAAAATGGCAGCCAGAGAAAGGCCACTAGAGGGAGCTGTGACATCCGGCGCACACTGTTTGTGCCTCCCTCCGTAAGCTTTAGGCTTTAAATTGGTTTGGTTCATACTAGAGCCTCTTCCTCTTGAAGTAGTCGGCGTACTGCCCGCCCAGGCCCTGGGAGTGCTGCCCGATGTAGGCGCCGTCTGATGATGTCACTTCCTGAACCGCCAACTGAGGATACTCCCTCTTATGGCCCCTTGTCTGGTTCTGTATGGACAGAATTGAAAAGGCATTGGGGGGGGGGGGTAGAGGTGAAGAATGCATAAGTCCTATTACCAGAAAATGGCTTACGGCTCGACCGGCTTTCCTTTCGGACATGAGTTGATCTAACTCTTGGAGTTAGTGAATAAGTGGGTTTCCTGAAACGTCAAACTATTCCTTTAAACGTTCACAAGTATCCAACGCGTTAAAAGAACAGGCCAGCTGCTGCCTATATTCAAAGTTGGAGGCTATAAACTTCCTGTCAGGGCATCACTGATACTTCAGGGTTTTTTATTTTACTACAGCGAGAAAGAACATTTGGTCCATTAATTCTATAAATGACCTGCTCACTCCTGGGAGAGACATGTTTTTAATTTTCTCTTTATTGCCTTTTCTCCATTTAAGGATATAATTTAATGAACATATGTTGTGCTTTTAGATTTCAATGCTGGAAACGCTTTCATAAACAATTCCATCAAACCTCTGTGCATTCAATTTTTATAACACATTAATAATTTACTTTTAGCCAAATAGTAAACTGTGTTGGGTTGACTTTAAAATTATCTGCAATAATCCATTGCCACCTGGTGGCAATGGAAATAATCTTTAAATATCAGCGGCTTTTAAGCTGATATGGCGAATTTGTTGGCAATAAACTGCTTATTTAAACTTCCGGCAGTACTATCGGTCGTTCGGGACAATGTTTGCATCCACCTGATGAATCCGAGTCGAAAATTCAATCTGCTTTTGGCTCTGTTTTTGGTCTTCACCAGCTCCCGAGGGAGTCATCTGGATCTTAAGCTGCTAAATGCACTAAATTTCCATAATTGGATTTTTTGATGGATTTATGTTCAGACATGCGATTTCAACTTAGAGGACCTTTCCGGTGCTTTTTTTTTCTGAGCAGAAAATCTTTATTTTGGTTTCCTTCTACTTGTCGAGTGGACTTCCAATACATCTCCCTATGTCATTGCTTTTTAAATTTAATTAACACACATAACACGAAACACAAATGTCACATAACATTTCTTTTCCCTGGTGACTAGCATATTACTGAAATGAGAGCATGCCTAATGCAGGTATCAAAGGGACCATGGGAGACACATTAAGAATTTTAATTTCTGTTTTCATCTCTAGAATGATGGACTCAATGAACTGAAAAACTGAAAAAAGTGACATAAAAAAAGGGAAAAAAAACCAAACCCTGACTAGTTGTGGAATTTGACAATAATGCGAAACTCCTTTGTGTGTTTTTGAATTAACAGTTTAAAGGTCTTAGCTCCAGTAAGACAGTGCCATGGAGGCTGTCTGTACAAACAAATGTAAATCTCGCTAGAGATGAGGCTTATCTCACACGTCTGAATCCCGTCTATTTGCCTATGTACACACACTGAATCTCTTCCTCCTCTTTTTCTCTTAGTGATTTTTACAGCCTTGAACTGTTAGAACAAACTTAAAACCTGGTCTGTTGCTCTGCTGCCACAACTCAGAAAAAAACAAACAAACCACTGCAAGCATGCATTATAGCACACTGCTCTATTAGCTCCATAACGTGCAAAGCTATCCAGCATCCCCCGTAGACACCAGATGCAGTAAATGCCCTCAAACTTGAGCAATTTGTCTGCATGTGTTTGTTTTGTTGTTTTATCCTTGCCAAGTACATTGATACATTTTATTTCTACAGCACTTTTTATAGTTATTATCATAGTGATAAACGGGCCGACAATACCCTAATCTCTTCTTTCTTCCCACCAACCCTCGTCAAAGCAATTTCATATCCTGTCTGCTGCTTTGAGCTTCCTTCCTAAACAGAATTACTGTTGTTTTCCTTCACTGATTATTTCCGACTCCGGTTCTTTGGCTAATTTATTGTTGAGATCATTTCAGTAAAAGCGAAAACATCCTGCTGTTGTTTCACATTAAAAAAATTTGAAGGAAAGGGATGGATTCATCCTTTTTTAAAGCCACGTGGCAACTTTTAATGTGAAACATCTGTGCAGGGAGTGTCAAGTCTTGTTGATAGCCACTTAGTGTTGAAAACACGGTCTGTAAGTGAGAACTGTAACTCTGTTAAAATATTATGCTGAATTTATCAAGAAAAAAGGAAAACGGAGAGGAACCAGAAATTCCAACACGACCCATAGTGTAACATCAGCACTCAGTCACATGGCAATTGGCTGACCAACGGTGTAACTCTGTCACTCAGTGAGTCCGTCATGGACATCCCTGTTTGTAGAGCTGGCAAGAACTGAGATTTCCTACTAAAACCTGATAGAACAAACTTATGTCCAGGAAAAATCTGAGGCCAGTCTCTAATTTAAGCCAGTTTCAAATAAAGGCATAGTTCTTTCGACACTTGTGGAAAATAAAGACCCTTGCCACTATTTCAGAATTAATGGTAATAGTTGATAAACAGCAGCTACTTATGCAACTTCCTGTCGCTGCTTCACATGAAAGTCCTTTTCATTCACAACCCACATCATGACCACCACTGTATGTTCATACACTACAGATTTATCGAATAATAGTCTGTAATGACATCTATTATATTACTTTGTATAAGGATTAGCCTATTCTACATAAACCCGCACAGAAGTGGTTGTCCTGCAACATTCATTTTAAATTCAGCAAGACGAACAACGACCTCCTCAATCAGATCCCTGCAGTCAACAACCAGTAGTTGCAGGGGAGACACCGAAGTACTTAGCTGCAATGTGAAATGTTTTGACTGTGTAATTTCCCTTAAGTTGAGAATCTGAGAGGACTCACTCCGGGTTGTCACTTCAAAATATAAAAAAACACTGAGAGCAGCAATGCAACATCCCTCCCAACTTCACTCGCAAAAGTACTTAAAGTGTCACATCCTGTATCAGAGGGTGAATTTTCCTCACTCACGTAGTAGTAGGTGTTCCAGTCTGTGGCGGCGGTGTGTGCGTGCGTGACGGGGCCCGGAGCTGCCGCCGCCGGGTGCGGCGCCCCGAGGAAGCCGGGCATTAACGGCAGGGTGCCGTAGGCCGGCAGCACAGCAGCAGCTGGCAGGACGGCCGGCGGCGGCGCCGCACCGTTGCTGACCGCGTGCAGAGAGACTCCCAGAGGCTTACACACGTCTACCTCCTGGAAGAAATGAAAAAGCAAACTAAAAACACACGGTAAAGGTCTAGTGAATGGGCAGCTGCAAACTGCAAAACAGGAATGATATAATCAAGACATTAGGGAAGATGTCGCTGGAAACCTTTAACTTTTCAGGTCCATTTTATTGTTAGATAGTGTATCACTGTATGAGGGTCAAAAGCAATTCATGATTTCACAAAGTACCTTACATATGTTCCTTTGTTTCTTAAATAACTTATTCATTTGAACCTTTCTGCCCCCACGCTAATGTTACATGTTTACACATGACACGCAACCATATGTTAACTTATTCCCCTCATGAGGGTGTTTGTTTTCTTGAAGGGAAGCAGCCAAAACAAAATGCTACAATATAAGGACAACATATTTTCGGTCGAGTCTAATGCCAGGAAGAAACTATATGTCCAAAACCCATCTTATCGTTTCCTCCGAGCTATCAATTTCTCCTCCAACAGTGAGCTCAGTAGACCAGAATAAAGCTCTGCTATGAAGCGAGACCCATGGCTGCATCTTCAAGCAAAGACTAGCTGACACACACACACACACACACAGGCACAAACACACACGCACGCACGCACGCCCTCATACAGCCTCCAGCAGCAGCAGATAAGGCCTGGACCTGGCCGGTCAGGGTGTGTGGAGACGGCCGGTATCAGCTGCTAGGTGCCGAGTGATGTCCTCCCTCTGACAGGGTATCAGTGTCTCAGACAGAGGTCAACCTCTCCAAAGATAAAAAAAGACAAACCGCATGTAAATGCCAGCACACTGCTCCGAGGGGCTGCAGCCCAGATCTTTTACACTCCATCTGCGGAACAGGATGTAGTATGATTCAAATATTTAAGTTGGATTTAAAGAGCGCTGTTTTACATGCAGCCTGTCGGGTATCATGGATCAACCTTCTTCTTGTTTTTTTGTTTTTTTTAAATCTGTACAAAATAACAAGCAATTTCATGCTGGAATGAATAATTTCTGGCATTTAATTAGTATTAGACTGTGTCAAACTAAGACTTCTGCACCCCTTCAAGTTTTATCTATTATTGATATTGTTAGGTAATCATATTCATTCAACTTGCAATTGTTTTCCTATAGAAAAGTTTAGTTACATAACGCATGTACGCAGACAGCAATTAAACAAGAGTTCAAACTTAAAGTTCTGTCATTCAATGTTTGTGAACTGTTGGATATTTATAAAGCAGCTGTCTAAGAAGTAGGAGGGATGATGGTCATTAATTAAGGCTTCAACAGCAGAAGAAGTTTTAATATCTGTCAGAGATGCAACCTTCGAGGACAGAAAACACTCTTCCTCCCTGTTGCGGCTGTTTGTTTTACTGTTACATGCCAGTAACTTTAGTGAGCATGTGTGGCACGTAGCTTCTATCTTTGTGAGGAGCAATTTGAGTTTAGACCCCGAGAGTAAGGACAGTTTTGAAAAGTGGGGACACGTCTTCAAAGGCCTGTTTTTGGGATAAGGTTTTTTTTTTTTTTAATGGTTAAGGTTTTTGTCGCCAGTTTGTGTGTGTGTGTGTGTGTGTGTGTGTGTGTCTACCTTGCTGGCGTAGGCCTGGTTGGCTGTCGGAGTTTGGGAGTAGTACTGAGTGACCGCCTGCATGTAGGAGCTGTAATCCCCATAGGACGACACCGGAGGAGCCTAGAACACATGAAAGTCGGCTTAAACATCTCATAGAGGCAATTATTTCCAGCTGAATGCCAAAGTGGGCACTAATTGGTAAATTACATGTTTAGCTGATTTTTGGGGTGGAAAAAAAAAGTAACTGCATCTTGTTATTTTTAAATAAATGCACTGTTCCTCTTTTCACGAACTCAGAAAAGTAGAAAAAAAATAAAACTAAGAAATCAAACTAATTGTGGCATGTTCAAAAGTTTGGGTAGAAAGTCAGAAATTAGTAACCTTTCCTTTGACAGATATAACGGCTTGTAACTCTTCCTGTGGATCACTTGAAGTTCCAAGATATTTTAAGCAGATTTTTACACTGCAGGTTTAAGATCTACCCATGATCGAGTCGTGAGACTGTGGGGCTCGTTCCAAAAGCTTCGGCCCTTGTTTCTTGATGTAGTTCATGCTGGATTTTTAGCTTTGCATTGGATCTTTGTCCTGCTTTAGAAACCAGCCTCTTTTCAGTTTCTGACTGACGGCAGGATATTTTGCCTCCAGAATTTGCTGATATTTAAAGGAATCCGTTCTTGCCTCTTTCTGTGCCACTGGCTGCCACTAAGCCCCAAAGCAGAATATTTCCAACCCCATGATGAACAGCTGATAACGTTGGTGGGAGGGGGGGGTTACTGAGTAGTAACTTAGTAGAAGAGTCCACCAAAATTACCAGAGCATTAACATTTGAAGAACGGCTCATTTTGAATGTCTTTTGCTACAGGGGTTGCATGTACTGCTTTTTCTCTTCAAGTATTGACAAAATATGAAATTCTCTCAGGTTTGTCCAAACTTTTCATACAACTGTTGTATGTTACTATGTTTATTGTAACAAAAAGCTATGTCACCACCAGACAGCAGCTGTAAACTAGTCAAATAATCTATTTGTTGATCATCATGCATGTCTGTGTGCATGTGTGCGTGCATGTGCATGTGCGTGCGTGTGCGTGAGTGTTTGCGTGTGTCACCTGTGTGTGCTCCTTATTGTAGTCTGTCGCTGTGCTGTCCTGTGGAGCTGCAGCGCTGTAGGTGTGAGCCTGTGCTGCTTGGTAGTGCTGGTACCACTGCTGCATGGCCTCCTGTGGCAAACACACAAATCAGCAACCGTCAGGTGAAGAGCGGCTGGAGCAGACACATGAACGATTGCTCGGTAATCTTCTTGTCACTGCCGATTGTTTTGTCTCCTCCTTTATTTGTCTCTCCTCCTCTTCCTCACTCGTTCACTGACTATGGTTTCTGAAGATGGCTCTCCCCCGTTCCAGCTCCTTTGTCTCGTCTTATCCAGACAAATTAAACTGACCGTTTTATTGGTTATCTAATCATGACTCATTTGTTTGGATGAGTAGATTGTAATTAACATTTAAAATTGGGTTAGCACCGTGCTACAAATATCAGACATGTCACTTGCTGCTGGAGGAGGCATTGGGCCAACAAGGGCAGAGATGGAAAGAAACAGTGAAAGAAAGAAAGAAAGAAAGAAAGAAAGAAAGAAAGAAAGAAAAGAAAGGAAAAGAAAAGACAGCCAGTGGGGAGGCCTCATGACTTGTTCTGAGTGTTAACAGAGAGAAAGAGAAGCAGGGACAGATGAAGGCACACGGTGCTCTCTGCCAAATTCTCTCTCATTCTGTCTGTCCAAATATCCATACACGTTCTCATCTCTTCCTCCTCCCTGCCTCCGCTAGTTAGAGCTCACTCTGTCACTGCTGCACTCATCCATCCACTCATTATGTATCCATCCACAGATCATCAACTCAGCCACCATCTCTCTCTCTCTCTCTCTCTCGCATTTCAGGACCCAGTAACACTTAATACAATTTGGCACCATATCACCATATTTCTCCGTTCGTGCCTCCGTGTGGTGTGTCTGTATTGTGTTGCAGTACCTGGGTGTAGGCCTGGTTGTACTGGCTGTAGTCAGTGGAGGTATCGGTGCTGTACGGAGCCGTTGTTGTAGCTGCGGCGCTGTGGGGGAAGGAGCCAGAGCCCTGGGAGACCACAGAGGCAACAGAGCTAGTGTACACCCCAGAGCCAGGCTGTCCTCCCTGGGCTTTACTCCCCACTGACCCTGAGGAACCAAGGTGGACACACAGTGAGTTAGATTATAATCAAACACTCATTGCTTGTGCCCCTGAAACTTGGATCTGAACAGTTTCTAGCTTGTTCTTTCATGGAGGACAACAGATGTAGTCATACTGGATTAACGACAGTTAACAAGTCCTGCGATATAATCCCCTTCTCCCAAGTGTCACTCTTTGTTCAGTACATTATGTACCAAACAGTCGGCCAAAAAAAACCTACTATGTAAGCTAATTCTAGCTGAGCTTTGAGGAAGTGAAAACACGACACAGAAATGCTGTAGTAAGTTGTGCTGCAGGGGAACAATGAGCGTTGAACACACTGAAATATTCATTCATTCATACTCGTTTTCTTGAGGGTGAGATGGGAAGATACATACCAGTCTTATGTCTGTATGCTAATTATATATAATTAAGGTACAGCCAGCAGCTGGTTATCTTAGCACAAAGACCAGAAACATGGGGAAACATCTAGCCTAAAGAAATCCACCTTCCAGCGCCTGTAAAACTCACCGATTATCATGTTTGCTTGACGACAGCCGACATCATTTTTATTAGTGATGTCACTATTAGGCTGAAAAAAGAGTTTTACACAAAATATTTAACTTTTGCTCAGAGGATGTTTATATATACATTTTGACATGTTTCTCTGATGTAACTTGGTGATTTATTGTAACTGCTGCGTATCCAAGCTGTCCATCATTACTCAAAGGAGCAGGCGCTACACTTTGTACAGGCACCTTTTCAAGCCCAAAGCGTAGAGTTTTTTTGGCACTCGATAGACACATTTTTGGCGGAGTGTTCCTTGGACAAGCCGTACATTTTGTAGTAATCTTATTTTTATTGACAGGGGGGAAACACTGTGCCGCCGAGCCAACGTGAATTGTTTCGTGTACAAGAAAATTAAAAATAAATAAATAAATAAAATCAACTTAATGTAAGTGTCTTTACAGCCATGTAGTGATCTCTTACGGGGCCCAACATGCTTTTGCCAAATGGAGAAATTTAATGGAAGACCAATCTGTGCGTGTTGGTGTGTTTACCTTGCAGAACCACCCCTGGCATCACACTGGCCAGGTTCAGGTAAGGATTAGACGGCAGTCTGACCTCTTTAGGAGGATCACCCAACAGAGAACTCTGACCACTGCTCACCTGAGGAGACCGAGAGATTTAAATGGTATTATTCATCGTACCACTGGAAGGAACTGCACTGCAATTCAATTTCCGGTTAGCTGGCCCTTCAACCTCAGCTCCACCTTCTTATAGCCTTTCAATCCTTTCTCTTAACTTTGATTTATGTTACATCTGGCTCTGCAAAAACTGTCGCAATACTGCAGCTGGTGCTGGGAGCCATCCTACCGTGACACCAACATACCAACTTCAACATTGGGTTTTAAAGTTGTGAAATATTTAATGAACCGCTGAAGAGCTGATGACGCCGTGGAAACCTGGGAGAATTGTTCTCTCTGTTAATTACACTCTCCTTCCATTAGAGAGACTTTAGAGAAGACAGCGCTGGGAGTGGCATCAGTTCCGCCAAGGACGTTAGAGCTGTGATTATCTCTGTACACTTGCTTATTATGATGATGATGTTGGCATAGCTCCCCCAACACTCCCCCAAAATACACTTGACCCATCATAGCAAAGCAGCCAAAACTGGCCATGATAATCCTGGATTTCCTCTTTGGATTTCCACATATTGAAGGAGTGTTCGTGGGGTCTAATAAGTGCAAAACTTCGTATACTTGTAAGCTGTAATCATTAGCATGTCCAGCTAGTCGGCTAAAGATGAGAAGGTGCTTTTGTCTACCTCCGTCTGAAATCACTGGCCAATTTTTCAAAATGTATTCTTTTTTGTTTGTTTGTTTTAAATAGGAAAGCAGAATGAAATACTAATAATCAAAATAACTGTTGAATCATTTTTTCCCAACCTGAGAGATGCAGAGACAGACAATGACATGCGGAGAAATTCAAACATGACAAAGAATTGTGTGTGTGTGTGTGTGTGTGTGTGTGTGTGTGTGTGTGTGTGTGTGTGTGCGCGTGTGTGTGTGTATTGTGTGGTTCTCACCACGCTAGCCAGGGGGCAGCCATCTGCGCTGTTGTGTTGGCCTGTTGATGTATAAACTCCTCCAGGGGGTTTAGGAGGAGGCGGGCCAAGGCCAGAGTTACTTATACCCAAGGAATAGCTCTGTCCCTGCAGATGGGAGCTCACCATTGTCCCAGGAGGAGCGGGCTGCCTGTCACAGGAGGTGGAAGAGGAAGAGGAGGAGGAAGAGGAGGAAGCAGATGAGGTCGCGGAGAGAGGATGGGCGCTGTTTTGCTCCCGACCCTGGAGGTACGGCATCACACCTGCTGCTGATACCACCACTGTGGCACTGTGGGTAGACGCTTGCACTGAGTCATGGCCCAACTCTGCCAGAGGAGGAGAGAGGAAAGATAAGGAAAAAAAAAAGGAGAAGAGGAAAAAAGAGCCAAGGGAAAGAAAAGAGATGAGATTAGAGGGAGAGAAGAGAGGAGAAGTGAGCAAAAAAAGAGGAAATGACAAGAAAGGGAGAGAGAAAAAGGAGAAATGCAAAGGAGGTGAGAGGAAAGGGGGAAGAGAGTAAATAGAGACGGGGGTAAGGAAAGGAGAAGAAAGGGGAGGAAAGAGCAAAAGATAGGTCAGACAAAACAGCATAGAGAAGCACAGTAGAGTAAAGGAAATTAGATAAAGGGAAATGAAAACAAGGGCAGAAGAGATGCCAGATAAACAACTGGAATGTCCTTTATTGATGAACATCAGTGCGTCTGTCTCCTCTGGACAGAGACAACTCAACAGACAACTGGACACTGAGCTCAGCCCGGCTGTCTCTGTGAGCCAGTTGTAACGTTTAAGAACAGGTTTTCCTGCTCGTACATCATCACTTATCATGTTTATTTACAGCCCCTGCAGCTCCACCCACACTCTCAACATTTATCTCTCTCACATAGTCTTAAGATGCACACACGCACCAAAGGTGAACTCCAACACACACATGCAATCACACTTATTATAAATCCAATATCGCTGTGAAAAATGGCCTCCACAGCATGATAAAACAATAAGCTCTGGCAAGCTTTGAGCTAACAATCCAAGTGAACACATGCACTGATAAAAGCCTCACAGTGCAGACACCGCAAACTCATGCACACAATCAAAGAGAGGGACACACACACACACACACACACACACACACACACACACACACACACAAATACATCAGCACAGGCACATGCAACAGCTTGTGTTTGTGCAGACACAGTCGGCGATATATCATTTCCATTTAAAACAACACAGCATCTCCCAGCTGCAGATTTGAATTGTAAATGCACTGCAGTTTCCTGGGGCTCTGTTGTACAGTAATATAATAATACGACTGAGAGAAAACTGTGAGGAATCTGCAGAAGGACAACCCTGACACCTGACAATAACATATTATGACTGGGGGGCCGTTACATATCCGCACATGAACATCACCCTCCTCCTCCATGCTCACATCCTTTTTTTTTTTTTTTTACACCACTTATTTTACTCTGTCCCGAGTTGCTACACGCCAAACAAGAAAGTTACACCTTCTGTACGAAAAATATGTCGTTTTTATAGATAGTGAGAAATACCCGAGGAAATACAAATTATCTCTGGGATATTGAGGCACGTGCACTCTCTTTACTGCTGGAAACAGGTGGTCTTATCTTGGGTTTAGTTTAATTTTGGGTTGTTTTTTTTTTAAATAGCAAAATGTTCTGTGTCGGACCTGAAGTCACATACCTTTACAGCTCGCTTGTCTTAACAACCTGGACAGGATATTGACTCTGACTTGAGGCACATTCAGCAGGGAGGCAGTCAAGATTTAACCATGAAGGTACATGTGCGAGATGAAAATTCTGTTTTTGATGAGGAAGTGCATTGCTTTTTATCCCCCCTGCTTTGCTTTGACATCAACAAAACTTTTTTTTTTCCCGTTCATAATTGAATCCTCTTTTATGTGCTGTGACCATGTTTGGTCAAAACAGTGTCTGCTCTGCTCACTATTGGGGGAGGTCAACGTAAGGCTAGGTAGAAAAAAATCCCTTTGAGTATGATCGTATCATATTGTGTAAAAAAACGTGTTTTATTATCTTTTAAAATCTTATTTGAAAAAGCAATATATTTAAGGTAACCTAAATCATTTTACCATGAATATATCATTACCTAAGATCGCCACTACTGAGAGGCTGGACAGCCACTACCAACTTTTACACTAGATACAACATTATATGCCACTTGGTTAGATTTAACATTTAGTCTTCTATACTGCTTTACAGCACTGAAAGATTATTTTACAGCACAAAACAGAAACGGGGTGAAGTTATTTCAGGGTGAATTAAATGTTCTCCAAGTATTAGAGGTGTAAATACCTAATCCTATGACCACTGTGACGTTCAGTCATAATCTGTCTTCAGTTCAGTGCAAAACTAAACCTGTGCAAGAGCAGTTTTTAAGGCTCATTGCACAGCAGGCACTTGTTTACATTTGACTGAATGCAACAGTCATAATATGATTGCAGTACCTACTATATCTATTATATATCCCAGCTGAGCTGACAACGTTGTTTACAGTCGCCCGTGAGAGGACACATTGTTTTGTGGCAATGATGATTCAGTGAAGTCAGCTAAGTTTGAGGATTGTGGGTTAAAGTTTGGTTTGTGCATGTACCAAACACCTCTACAGGATAAATGAGAAACGTATTATATGAACAAGATCAGCATAGCAAATGCCAGTTGTGTCCACACAGCCTCATCTGTTTCCAGTAATCTGACGAGGCCATAGCACTGACACTCGGCCCTGCTTACCTGTAGGGGAGTCTCCCAGGAGGCCTTTCCCCAGCGGCACGAGGCCCGGAGGCCGCAGAGACAAAGCTTTCTGCATCAGCAGCCTGGACGGGTCCCCAAGAAGACTGGAGACCTGAGGAGGGGAAAGAAGAGAGGAAGAAGAGCATGAAAGGACAGAGGTGATTAAAAAAATAGTAAAGAAATATAGTCAAAAGAAAAATAAAGAACTGAAAGTGGGAGAAACAAGAGAAACACTAAGGGAGAGAAGGATTTTGTGGTTAGAAGGAGAATATAAGAAACACTGACTATGGTGGAAACTCAATACTGTGGAATACACAGACATACAGTTTAAGGAATAATGCAGATCAGCCTGTTGCAGTGAGTAGTTAAGTTTACACTTTGTGCTACAGTAGAAAAAAAGAATATACACTACAGAAGAAAAAACATAACCACACATTAAATACATAAAGTATGTATTATCATTATTATGTTTTCTTTTTCCTCCCTCTGCACTATGACACACAACTGTGCATATTATTTGGAAAAGCCAGAGGTAAAAAAAAAAAAGAACAAAAGGTGAAAAGTAAAGAAAAAAAAGAAAACGCCAAGCAAATATAAAGCATTATAAGATCTTCAAATGCCTGGGATGGTTATGAGTCAAAAAAGAAAGTAGTCATATACACAGAATTCTGTAGCACTGAATCCTGAATTGTCAGTATCTGGTTTCTAAAATATCAGTCACTGTGAATCAAATTTCACTTCAGCATATAAAGAAAAGACCAGAGACATTTTAAAAGAAAATATGCAAACCAAAATGTGGAAGGACATTTCTATTGCGTCAAGGTCGTACTCGAAAAATAGGAAATGAAGTAATTAGGTTGAATGATTTTTAGGTTCTTTGGTTTCATTATGCATGAAGATGAAAATGTAAGAGCACATATGCACGTGCCCACAAGTATATTTAACCCTCACCACTAACCTATGCAAATCATTATTCCAACACACACACATACACACACACACACACACACACACACAAACAAAGAGGTGTCTTACGCTACTGATGCGTTTGTCTTTGATGTGAAGAAGCTGTTGCTGCGCGAGCTGCATATGCAAGAGATTTTGGAGGACTAGTCCATTACCAAGCATAGCGCTCTGGGGAGGAAAGGAAAAGAGACATAACTGTAACAAACCCATCGACACACACACACACATACTAGAAGTTTCCACACAGATGCTAACAAGGGTGGCGACCTGGTGGGCTTTTCCTAGAGTGAGCAGAGCCGTGGTGAGAGGAGGTCTGAGGAACGGCAGGCCGGTGTGACGCCCATACTTCCCTAAAAACACAGAAGAAAACAACAACTGAAATCATCAATCAGTGGCTCTATCTGTGATTTTCTTTTTTTAAATATTGCTTCCACTAATGTATTAATCAATCATCCTTTCAACAGGAACAAAGGCGGAATTATTAGTCAGACCAGACGGATCCATCAGACGGATCCATCAGTCGTTCACAACGCACTTCACACAGCCTTCTGTTTTATAACAAGCACAGGTAAAGCAACTTTGGGATATAATTTGCACACAACAACTTTCCTCCCTCATAACGCTAACTTTTTTAAAGTTTAAATTTGATTTTGATGACGACATTGAAAAGAAGCCGAATCAGAAAAAAAAAAATCAATACAGAAAACAAAAGCAGAGAAATCTTGAATTCAAACTTCTTCAAACAGTCTGTCTGTATTTAGTCTCAAAACTTCCGACAGTTTCTGCAAGAGCAACAAAAAACAGTCTCTTGCCTTTGAACCTGACTGGCAGTTTTCTCAGAGAAATATTTGCTCAAAACTATTTGTAAAATGCAAAATAAAGCAGGAGAGAGATTGCACAGTGTGTGCTGATGTACTGAGGAGTCGGTTATGAAAACAGATTCCCCAAAATGTAAAGAACTAAAAAGTCTGCAAAATACCCTGAACCATGAGACGACTTCACCACATTTATAAACATGGCAGCTGTAATTTGCCACCATCAGTCTCGGTTGGGTGTCCTGCTGTTTATATAGACGGGTTTCCGAGCGCTGTCGTCGGACAGATGTGCGCACAGACAGAGGGCAGGAAATGACTCAAAGAGTTTATGAGAGGATCAACATAAAAAAAGTTGGGTTTTTTTCCATCTAAAACTTTACAAATCACAAAAGTAATGAGTGGGAAATGTTCATTATCCCTACACGAGTATGGGCCTGTTAGCTCAGGGAGCAGAATTTGCTGGTTTTGCTGCTGGAATAAAGGCCAGTTTTAAGGTAGGACAGCTGCAGCTGTTACTGTGTGTTCAGGGCTGTTGAATGGATATCGCCAATGTTTGTCAGCCTCTGCGTTCGATGTGTGTTTGTAGTCTAAGTTCTCGACTTGGTGGCTTTAGATGGACACTTGTCCAGAATCGCTTTTCATGAGTGTGGCTGGTCAATTACCGCTGATTAAATCTTGTATTAACATTTTGTCCAGACTGAAGTTTTGCCTGTTTACATTGCAGTAACCTGAGTTTTTGCATCAATGTGGCACATCTGGCATACATCCAGTGTCTGGTGTATTCGGAGCACAGACCAGGATTTTTTCAAAGAGCACACTACCAGCTGTTACGTTTTTTTTAATGCCAACATTAATTATGAGAGAGGGCTTCTGCGCTTTTAACCCTAGCTGTAAGTTAACTTTATGATTATCTTATTGTTGGTTTATTTTTCAGCAGAATTACACAAAAATGACCAATCTGATTTGTATCCAACTTGGTGGAGGGATGTGGCAGGGGCCAACTAGGAGCCCGTTAAATTTAGGGGCTCATCTGCACAGCTGTACATGCTTGTGCACCACTAACTGTTGTTTCCGCCAAAAAAGAATCATGTAGTGAATCAACAGCGGCATCCTGTTGTCTATGCTGATCAAGTCTAGGGGAAAATAAAAGTTCAACCAAATATTCCTTTGTTAAAACTATTTCAACACATACTGGGGTTTTCTTTGCAGTTCTGGATATCAGCAAGTTTTTGGGTTTTTTTTCCCCATCAGTGGAAACGGAATAATCAATCCTCCTTCTCACTGCATCACCATGGCAACAACAATAACTTTGTGTTGCCAATGTTGAGTTACAGATTTTAACTAGTCTGGCTTGTTGTTCTTCTAGCTACAGTGTGAAAACCACACGACGGAAGAACCAATTGTGCATAGGTTCACATTCCCATACCTGAACCCATTCTCCATGTTCAGGACCGATACCAGAAAAAATGGCCACAAGGTTCCTCTCACCTTCAGGCAAGTGCCACCCTACCCTTACCCTTGGCTCGTGGCCTCCTCATAATAAATGTAAGCGTCAATGCTAATGGTAGCTTCCTCCAAAATAGGTAGAGAAAGTTTAAGATTTAATCAAGGTCCTAATTTTAGACTTTAATTGCGCTTGCTCTTCTTTAAAGCCAGCTCGCCCACCTCTCCCATCTTCCCTTCTTCCTGTTCTCATTTGTTCTGCTAATGTCATATATTTCATTTTAATACACGATTAGCCATTCATCAAATAATGAAGTCGTCAACGAGGTGATTACAGAATATAGGAAGGCCTAACAGAGGGGTGGACCCGTACAGGGATTGTATGATTATCATCCAAGCCCCTCAGCAGTGGAAATACTACTCAAATGAACAAGTTCAGGACACCGACAGGCCTTGCAATTAGGATAATTACTCAAAATGTGCAGGGTGCATGCAAATTTGATCACAAATGGACCCAAGTATGATTTTTTGAGATGAATGTTTTTAGTTACCAAATGAATTACAATGGAATCTATATAAAACAACAACAAAAAAGAAAATTGTACATTTTAAAAAATGTCAACATTGGCAAAAGCTGTAAACTCTAAAGCTGGAGTTGAGTTTTTCCAATTTTAGTTTTTACAATAACATATTGTTTCTTAGATCAAACTTAATATCAGATAAAAGTTTGTCTCTTTTTGTCTTTAATTAGTATCATTTACTCCCTATTCTGTTAATATATCTAGATTCTGCACTTTTGCTAACTCTGCTGAACTTTCAAGTCGCTTTGAAACACAGCTCGTCAGTAATTTGCAGGTCCTTGATTTTCCAGCAAAATTCCTGGAATCATTCCTCATAAGTTCCTAAAAGTTAGCTAGTTTTTAGCAGTAATTTACTGGGCAATTTCCAACAAAGGTCGAGGCAATTCGGTACATATTATAATGGAAACTGCAAAACTGTTAATTAATATAGTAATTAGTTATATTCAAGTTTTTGAGAGAAAAATAGGAAATTATATAATAGGTAAGTTAAAATTGGGTAGACCTATTTTTGTTTGATTTGCTGATCATCATCAATTTTAAACATAAAACCAAGGAACCTTTTTAGACCCCTTCCTCATTAGTCTACACTTAATACCATATAGTGACAAAAAGAGAATTTTAAAACATTTTGGACATAATTTGGAAAAACCCAAAATGTAGCTGAGCTCCAGAGATCCTGAGTGAAGATTGGGGAAACTTCTAACAGTTATTAATTATCAAGCAGAACTATGATCCATGGCAGCTGAAAGTCATACATTAATGATCTACAGAATCGAAACTAAAGATTTTTGTTTGTCTTTCTAGAAAACTCAGATGGATATTGTCACCTGTTTATGAAGTATTTATCACTGATCTACTACATTATTTCCAAGTTCTCAAAAACTCAAATATTTACACAATCCCTTATAATTAGTACCAAACTGCAAAGACCTTTCTTCGAAATATCCATGTAATTAACTGTTAAATACAACCTTTTTTTTGGGGAAATTATGAGGAAGAGCATCCGTGAAATAAAACACTGTCGACTTATCCTAGGTGTCTTAGTGAATGCGTCCGCAAAATATGGAGCTGTACGGAGATACGGAGCTGCTGAGGACTGCTGGCCTCCACACACACACCTCCTTCAACTACTTTGTGAGATCAGTGGGAGGATGACGCAGGGGAAACTGATAAATCAGACCTCAGCCTCCCTATTTAAAAATACAAACGACATTTTGAACTGACATTCAAGAAAAGACACCTCTGACCCATGATATCGCTCTGTTATTTAACAGAATAGTACACTTTCATATGCTGCGAGGAGTTAGCAGGCGGACGAGCCATCATTATTTTTAACATTATAAAAGAAGAGAAACGAGGGATTTTAATATTATTAAAAAAATACTCTAGTCATATATAACAGCATTTAACATGAGATAACTAAGCATTTCACGCAAAAACATGGGATTATAACTAGGAAAGTTCAGTTTTTATTGTGCAATTACCCACAAAGTTAGCAATCATTGTGTCTTGTATCACTTTGATTTCAATATTTTGTACTTGGGAATTTGTTCGAGTGGGCATGCGGTTTTCAGTCAGAGACAGTTCGGCGGTGAGACCTAAGATCGTCGGTACCCATCTTTTTTCTTTTCTTTTTTCCCCTTCCTACAATCACGCTGCTGTCATGTCATTGTTCCGGCGGCTATCTGTTCTCTTCGCCACACGTCCAACTACAAGTGGGTGTGGAACATCTATAGTTGTGTCAGTCGATCTGTATCAACACTCCTCTCAAGTGCCCTGCCATCCATTTTCAGCTCTTGATGCGGTATGTCAGGGCAAGCTTTGAAATTACTACCGTGCCAGTGCAAGGCTGTTGCACTTGATCTACACTAATTAAAAAAATATATGAAATATATTTGCTGATGAAAATCAATATGTGTAACATAGTAGGCTAAGAAATCAAGCAAAAACTACTGGGCCTATTACCAGGGTTTCCGCTAGGTCTTCTTGAGAACTGTAAAACAGACAATAAGGCCACAATAAGCACATGAATTTATTGACATTTATTGAGTACATCCAAGCTGTATAACTCCCAGTGGCCAATTGTTTCATAATCTATCAATACTGGAACCAAAAAAAGATTGTTAATTTAATATTTTGCTAAAATCAACACTTATCCATAAAGAGTCAATGAGCTTCCTGGCTACTGTCTAACAACAGGCAGAAGTTACACTAATGTTACCATCAACAGCAGGCAAGACAAACTATTCACAACCGCTGTTTATTATATCTAAGACTTGTAAATATTTTGTAATCATTTTCTTTTTCAGGAAACTGAATTTAATCCTTTTTAAGACTTTTCGAGGCCAGAAGATTACAAATCCAAACTGCATTTAAATCATCTCAGCATATGATATGACTTCTGGGGTTTAGTTTTAGGACTCGAAGTCAAGTCAAACGATTAGCTGCTCTCCATGCAACAGCCCTTTTCAACATCACAGTCGTACCTCCTCTCTTCCCCGTGTGGTACGGTCTCATGAGGATCTGCAAGGCGGCGGGGTTGGTCATACTGGTCAACAACTGGGCCAGGTTTGGCTCCGGCAGCAGACCTTTCCTATTACTCAAAATCTGGAGAGGAAACAATAGACACATATGCAAACACCAGTAAGAGGAAGAAAATTGGGAAGTTGTGTGTGAGTGAGTTAACGTGTCTGCAGTACAGTATGGGGTTTGATCTTGTCATTAGGAGCCCCTGATGGCTGTGGTAATCATTACACTGGTTTACATCATCAGAATATGTCTGCAGTGTCAGCAGAGGGGAGCCGATCTGGGAGACAGAAGGAAAAAAGGAAGCAAGAAAGAAAAAGGGACAGAGCAGTTTGAGAAAGTGAGCAGGAAAGAGGAAGAAAATTCGAAAAAAAAAAAAAAAACAAGGCAGAAGATGATTCTGGAGGAAAAGGTTTAATTAGAGACTTGAGAAAAAGTACGGCCCACGTCTCAGGCGTGCGCTTTAATTCACATGTACCGTATTTCTGCCAATTTTACATGTCGGTGTTTGCTGTGTATGGGAAAAAAACAAACAAACAAACAAACAAAAACAAAAACCTTGAGCCATTTTTATGCAGAAGGTGTATCAACCTGCCACAGTCTTCCTGGCAATCAGGCTGGGGTGTGAATAAAAAGAAAAACCTGCTGCTTGCAACACACAAGGAACTTAAGTCTATCTTACTTATGACATTTTGGCACACAGTGGGTAAGCCAGTCACGGAAGAAAACTCGAGTCATTAGTGCACTCTGTGGAAAATACCGAGATATATATGGTGTATCACCATTCAGCCACAAACGGCAGAGATTTGACTTTTTTTTGTTTTTGGTCCATATCGCCCAGCCCCACTTAGACGTATCTCTTCAAAGTCAGATCCCACTTCAAAATGATCTCGGATCAAGCACTTTAAGCTTCAATCCAGTCACTTGTGATTGGCTTACACAGGTCTGCTCTTAGTTCACATAAAACCCCTTCAGAGAGGATACTCCATGCGTTTCCCCGTTTTAGCAGCAAAGGTTACGTTTCATTTGACACGAGCAGAATTTCCTGGAGCCTAACACATCCCTGCCGACTTGTGTTTAATCAAAAGACATACTGTAGGGCGCATTACCAAATACGAATTCAATCAATCACTCATTAAGCTTCGGGAAAATTTAATTCAACAGACAAATGAAATCCTATCGAATTAGTCTGCGTCAAATCGGACCGAGCAGCCGTTGGTGGATCCTCCCCAGCACTGACAGTGTGGCGGCAGCACTCGCTATTTAAAAACAACATTAGCAGGATGGTGATATTTCGTCCTCGTCTGCCCCTGAGCTACGGCATGTCTTCAGCTCAAGTAAACCTTATTTCCTCCCTGTCACATCCGGAGGAGAAAAGCATTACTGATGGGGATGGAGTGGGTTGGACTCCTGCCTGTCAGCAACGGAGGAAGAGGAGAGAACATTGCACACATACAGTGTGTACAATTGTGTGTTATAGCAACAAAAACAGGCGACTGTATGTGTGTGTGAGTGTGTGTGTGTGTGTGTTCGTGTGCTCGTGTGCATGTGTCAGTGTTGAACAGGGCCGGTTGTGGCTGACAGCGTCTTTCAAGGGAAGAGAGAAAGAGAGGAGGAGGAGAAGGAGGAGGAGAAGGAGGAGGAGAAGGCGAAGGAGAGCTCTCTCATTTCAATGTCTTTCGGCTGGTGAAAATGTCAGTGTGTATCAGTCTGTTTGGCTACTGGCACAAATTCCAGCCACACGCCCACACACTAACGCACACACACCAACACAACACACACACCAACACACACACACACACACACACACACACACACACACACACACACACACACACACACACACACACACACACACACCAGGGAGCTAAGAAAGCCGCGAAGAAGGGAAGGCGAGAAGTATCGCGTAAGGAGCGGGACGGAGGGAGAAGAAAGGAGGAGGGAGGAGGAGGAGACCATCTGGTCCTAAACACTTCACATTCACCAACTTAGCAAATGAGAGAACTGCCTCGGAGGAGAACTGTGGCCAATAGCCTTTGGGTGATAGTGTAACCTTGCAGTCCTCTCGTCTTCCTTCCTCCTCAGGTCTCCCGAATCCTCCTCGGCTAATTTATTCAGAGACACATTTTCTCTCGATGTCTTTTCATCCTCTTCGTTGCGATTCAGACTGTGACTGTTACTGCTCTGCCTTACAACCCTCTCATCCCATCCACATCAAGGCCATGGTCTCTTTACCTGCATCTGACTCGACCTGACTCTGCAATTCTGGCTGTGGGACAGCTGCGAATAAAATCAGAGAAAACTGGATTTTTGGGTTGTTTTTTGCAGCAGTTTTGAATTCAAGAATAAGTAAACTACGTTCTTAGTGGGTTAATGTAATGTGATGTGCTGGTCAGTGTCCACAGGAAATGTTGTGTAAATTGGATCTTCAATGTTGGAGTCCGGGTTTTTCAAAGTTACAAGCTCTGACTTTTAATTGTAGCCCTCTCTAAGCTCAATTAGTGTAATCTGAAATATTTATCACCAGATGTGAGTTAAACATTAAGCTGTAATGGTTTTCCTTGGCCTATGGGTATCTCATAATGAACCATAAAGCTGCAATTCTAGTCAAAGTATAACTGAAGGTTTTTCTATGTGACAGGAGCAACATTGTTGTAATTTCTGCTTATGGGTGGTTCAAGGGAAAATATGCAAAACCCTTCCCAAATTATCACTGACATTATGAGGAAGTTCCATTATTAACTTTGGGTTATTAGAGTTAATTGGATCCGATGGAAGGTCATATTACTAAACTGTACTATATGGGCTTGAATACAGCAGCTACTAGTAAGATGAAACCGATTATATGAAGCCGCTCTTGAAAATGGAGGCGGCTTGGAATAAAGAAGTAGCAATCAATGTAACATCTAACACCTTAAAAAGGGAAGGAAAAGAGAAATCAAAAAAATATAAAGTGAAATACAATAAACAAAAACTATACATCTGTAAAATTTCCAGTTAAACAAACATGTTATATATTGAGCCACTAGAGCAGTAATCTAAACACTGAAAATTCACCAGGTTTTCACTACATTGTTTGTCTCTCTCATCCTCTTATGTAAGCACACAAACTTGTTGCTACTAATGTGATGGATTTTGTCTGCAAAAGCATTGAGACTCAGGCCGTAATGTTTTCTTACTAAATTTTGTACCCCAGAGAAGATAGGTACTGTATAAGGATTATTTTCAATACTTGTATGAAAATCCTTTGCAGTCTATGACTGCCTAAGGTCTGGAACCTGAGATTCAGTGCTTCTTCACAGCACAGATGGACAATGACCCAAAACATTCTTTGAAAGTAAACTAAGAGATTCTCAAGGGAAATAAATGTAATATTCTTCAATGGCCAAGTTGGAAACATGACCTCAACCCAACTGAGCATAATTTTCACTTCCTGAATACAAAACTGAGGGCACAAAGACTCAATCATTAACAGAAATCGAAGGCGGCTGCAGTAAAAGCCTGGCAAAGCATCTCAAGGGAGGAAACTCAGCATTTTGACGATGTCCATCGGTTCTATACTTCAGGCAGTCATTGACTGCAAAGGATTTTCATCCTAGTATTAAAAATAATCCTTATATTTATAATTATGTTGGTTTGTCCAGTTACCTTTGAGCATCTGAAGATGAGGGACTATGTATAAAAATGGCTGCAAATCCCAAATAGTTATGAGGTATTTTTGCTAAACCCCTTATATTAACACTAAAAGTCTGAACTTCAATAACATCTTGAAGGATTTGTTTCAAATCAATTGTGGTGGTGTATGAGAACAAAATTACAAAAACTGTGTCATTGTCCAAAAACTTACGTACCTCAATGTATGATTCATATCTGATTTCTCAGCTCTAAACTTGTCACTCCCCCAATGATACAGCAGAGATTGTGGAGTAGCAATAACTATTTCCTCCCAAGGGATCCTATATTTTGACCCAACAGATGGATGCGTTATGAATAGTAGTAGCAGCAGAAGCAGCAACTGATTGCAGGAATCATAGCAGAGCTGAACAATGTGGCATCTGGCAGGGCAACGTAATGACAAAGGAGCAAAGCAATGTGGCTTAAAATACACCGCTCTACAGCAAAGATTGTGTTGGATATACAGTTAAATTAATTGAATATTTCATGTGTGAGTATAGTAGCACACTCAAGTTGTCTGCCTAAACTAGCGGGTGTTTACTGATTCATAAAGACTTGGCACAGTACATGCAAAGCAGCGGTATCTCATTGGTGACAACGGTCACATTTGGAAGAAGCATCTGGAACGAGAAGATCCAGCTCCGCTTCAGGTCAGTTTGAGCCACGGAAACATTAATGGGTAGTTTAAAAAAAATAAATATTAATTCCGGTACATTCCCTTTAAATCTGGAAGTCCATCTACTGTAGCAACAAAACATCAGACTCCCAAGGCTTACAAATGGACAAACAAGCTGGCATGCTCACAGCTACATCCAATTGTGAAGCCAGTACCAACTGGTTACTGCACATCCAGTGTTGAGATAGACAGAGTTTTGACATGGTGCACATGCATGAACACCCTCTGGCTGAGATAATGTTTATAGCTCTGGTATCCCTCCTACACAGTGCTGTAGTGGCAGAGAGGCAGTGACGTGATAATTATGGTTCTATAGACTGACTGGGCTCCTCCGCTGTCTCCTGCCGCCTGAAATAAACCAAACTCACATCCTGCGATGCAGAATGTCACTCATACGTACAGCCATACAGACATCCATATAGATACACACCAGCAGACTTACACATACAAGATGTAAGTACGAGTGAGAGCTCCAGTCAGCTGTAGAAAAGGAACACTGCTTTTTAATCCTCGTGGGTAAAAGAATTTCTATATACAATTTTATATAAATATCCTACATTCACATCATATTTTACATGAGTTGGCTGACTGAACTATGTAATATAAACTGGGTAGCTAATTAGGCAGTAAAAACTTCATGATAAACAGTATTTCCTTATGCTTAGCAAATGTTTACAGGTGCTGCAATGGTGCCCTTGACTTGCTTTGCTGTACAGATGGAGGGTGTAACCCCACTCTGAACTTTAACCAGGGCATAGTGTGTTGATGGCCCCGGCTCTGACTTTTTTTCATTATTTTGCTTTTCCACTTTATTTTAAGTTGTGTGTCTACTTTTATAGAAAATTATAGTAACTGTTCTATACTCACAAACTCTTAACATTTAGATCAGTTGGCTGATGTACTAGTGTCCATTGCATTTGCGATGGCGTGACCTGATGTCCTCTGTGGTCACCATTAATGGGCTTCGTATATACCAACCTTTTGACAGGAGAACTGAAACTCTGCATAAAACTAAGACTGGACTGTGACTTTGAAACATGGGTAACTGCAGCATGAGTGGGCATGTGCCTGCAATGTGATGGGCAGTGTTGCACCTGCGTGGGCATCATACTCACCATACCCTGGGCGGCGATTAGTGCAGCCAAGGTGCTTCTCCCCGAGGTGCCAGGGGTACAGAGCGACAGACGGACCTCCTGTCCCCCCACCAGGGTTCGGTCCATCTCTATCAGCACAGCCTCCGCTTGCTCCGCACTCTCATACTCCACCACGCCGAAGCCCCGGACTGGGCTGCCCTCATCCTGAGCGAGCTGAATATATGCAAAAAAAAAAGATCCGTATATAGTATGAAAACTAACTTTTCAATCAAAGGTGCTTCCTATATGGAAGTTCTCTCCGCTGCCAAAAGCAGTTTCTTGCCAGGAATGGTGATAATGGTTGCTCGCCAAGGGCGTCAGCAACTGGTGCTATTTACAAAACAGGATGTTTTGTACAGCGCTGCTACCTCATCCTCTCACGCTGAACTGAAGGCAGGCTGGAGGCCGCGGTGACTCACTTTTGAAAAAGTAGTACCACAAGATGGGACAGGGCTTGCCGGTTAGCATGCGAACTCCAGTAGAAGACAAAGAAGCGATAAAAATAGAAGCAAAAGGGGGGTTAAAAATGGCATTGCTTACCACCGCTGGGGACGGCTCGAGGCGAGTAAGGGAATGAAGCTTGATGTTGAACTCACAACGTTTCCTCTAGACTGCTAAGTAAACAGATGTTAACGCTAATGTTGACCTTGTATAAAAAAAAACGTACATATTGCACTTTTAATGACACATCTTTTGAATTAAAAAAAAAAAAACAACCAAACAAAAAACATTTCTCTTCAACTCAGAGTTCTAATTTGTAACAATAAGAACCTTAGCCAAAAATAAAACCTGTCACTATATCACATTATTTAAGAATTTTTCTAATCACTTGTTTTTGTCATTTGTTTTTTTTGGCACAAGGTGGGAGTAAAGGCTGGAGAGTGAGTTTTCAAAGTAACAAAATCTCAGCACATAGTGAAGTTATTGGTATTGACCAGCTAAACCCTCAACCCCTCGCATATACATGCAGTATTCTCACAATGTATTGTACTCATTTTGCGCTTTAGGATAGAAACTTCACTTATTGCCCTTTTTATTTAACCACTGAGATTATTATTGCTTCTGCAGCAGCTCTGCCTCAAAGAAAATTGTAATGAAGCTTCTGCTGTTTCATAGCTTCCATTTCTTGACCTTGGTGAGATCTGTAGTTTAATGCCAGTTATGTACACAAGCACATATCATTTACCACCTGTTAACCTGTTCAAGGGCCTGAAAAGTACTAGTAGTAGTGCCATCCTTCCATTTGTTTGCTATTCCTTAGTTAGTTCAGTGGAAAATCTCCAGAACTACAAATTCTTACTAAAATATGGTCAGACTTGCCATTTCCACACTCACCTTTGTCTCCTTCTCTCTCTAAGAGGATACTTCTGTTCTCAAGTCAAGATGTGCTTCCTGAAGAAGTGGCTAGATGCTTTGTTGCAATTTAGCCCGGGAAAAGTCAAGATTAAAAAGGAGAATAAAAGTCACTGACATACACAACAAAGCTGAAATATCTATAATCTAATGTCCCTCTGTTATTAGCACTGCCTCATCACAGCAAAAGGGTCCTGGGTTTGAATCTGGAGGCCAGCTCGTGCGTTTCCGTGTGGCGTGTTCAGGTTTTCCCTCACGTCTGCGTGCGTTTCGGTTTTCTCCCATAATCCAAGGACAGGCAGCACAACCTAACCTGTCCATGTTTCGTACGTCATCCCTCACCTGGTGTGTTGGATAAGATACGGCACCTGTATCCATCGCAGATGGCTAAACCAATGCCGGTAGTTTCATCTGGTGTTGCCAATAGTTAAACAAAAAAACAAGACATGAACACTTGGAGCTACTCTATCGTCTTTGCCTCATGTGATGGCCTCTATGAAGGATTTTTTTTATTTTTTGTATGAATGTTGAATCTTGCAAGACCTTATTTCTGATTGACTGACACAAAAACCTCATGTCTCATGTCCATTTTTCTGTATCAGACTTCAGCCTTTTTTCTGCAGGAATCAAAAAGGCATTATTGCCTCTTTTTAATGAGGATGTTTTAAAATGGAGTAAATGTGTTTGAATGGATTCTTTTTACCTTTAACAGGAAATGTACTTGCTGATAATTCTAATTATCTAATATAACGTGAATGCTGCTTAATAGAGGTCCCTAAAAAACAGCCATTTTCTATTTCTGCACCAAGTTAATGCCACCGTCTAGGTATAGTAAAGCATTTGATACAGAAAACTGATTGATGCGGCATTTCAGATGCTTGGATTTAACGGCCAAACTCAATCTCCTCCAGAGTAGGCGATGCATACAGGCAAAGTTACCATGGCAATGTATTCCACTCAAAAGTGAGTCTCCTGAGTAGGACTGCAAAGCCAGAAACCAAATCCAATGTTGCTAACCTAATCCCGTCAATGTTAAAGAGACTCTCGGGCTCACACATATATTCATCAAATGTAAATTCACACAAACACGCCTCTGAGGGTTTAAGAGAGGATCTCAGTTACAAATTTAACTCTCAACAACAACCTTTGCACTTCCCCTTTCATGCCTGTGCCAGTTACTGACAGATGACTGTATGTGGCGTTGGAGGTAAGGGAGCTCATTTCAGCAGCTCTGGACAAAAAGGACAGATAAAAAAAAAAGACATGATCTGAGACATGCTCTCACCACAAGTTTAACTGATCTTTGTGAAAGCAACCAAAACGGGGATGGATCCATCTAATCTCCTGTTTCCAACCTAACGGCCACATCCAATGAAGCGTCTAGCCTTTTCTTTTTTACCCCACTCGCAGAAAGCTGATGGAAGAATATTATAGCATTTTCTTTATGGTCACTGGTCAATAAACTCTCTAAAAGATCTCTCAAAGAGTACTGCTGACCTGTAACATTACTTCTGAAGAAGATTGACTCCTCTGTCACGAAGGTTCAGTCATTTCCAGTGTGTGAGCAGCAGCTAAATAATGCAGGCGGGCTAATACCACACAGCTAATGGATGGTATTGAATAATGACGATGGCTACGAGCTAAATGCTTATGGTTAAACCACCTACTCTTGGCGCAGGATAAATTCAATTACATTGCAAGAAAAAATACACAAGGAGCGCATAAATTTTCTGACCTTTCAAAGGGTGTGTCCATTGTCTGTTTGACATCCCCCACCAGGCAAAAATGTCCATTATTTCACTTGGATGCTTTTGAAGGTGCAAAGTTTCTCTGTGCTTTAGTTTGTGCTGTACTTTAAGGCTGAGTTCAAGCCGTTATTTTGTTCCATCACAACTAGTTTCAAAGGCAATCATGCTTCACTTAGCTACTTACATAAGTGTGATGTGGAAACTTGAAACCCCCCAGAGCACATACACTGACTTTGAACTTCTCAGTGAAGCAGAGGACATCTTGTGTCCAGTTATAAATCATACATTCTGTTTTGTTTTTTTTAAATGAGGGAGAAGAAAATATAATTTTAAGAAATCAAAATAATGTAACTGAAGTGTTTTTATGCTCGAACCATATCAGACACAAATTTTCATCAAAGAAAATGTATTTTTACATCTTAAAACATGTCTGAAGGGGCTCTCTAAGGACATGGTAATTCAGATCAAGTGTACAAAAGTTCAAAATTATAATAAAATCACTGTCCAGTACATTGACTGCTGAAACAAACAGCTCTGCCTAATGTTAAGTTTTCTGCAGCTCAAACTGACAATTACACTAATACCCATGTTTGAAGTTAAGTGGCTAATTCTAGATCCAGTCACATGTTTTTCACTAGTCAAAATACATATACATATATATATATATATTTTAACATGTCTCTATTGTGGTCATATTACACTCAAGGTCTGAAAAAATTCCAGGCCCTTGTTCTCAAAATGTCTACAGTTAAAAAAGCACAGGTGAAATTTGTCTTGAAGTGCACTGCACGGAGCTGGAGCTTCCAACAGCAGGCAGTGCAACAGACAAACATTAATTTGATGCTTAGTCCCAGCCATAATGTGCTACCAGAGTGTAATGGTGTTAACAGGTGGAGAATTAACATAGTTTCACTCAGTCCAAGAACCTACAAGCCCCTCACATATTTGCAGTGACAGTTATAACACTCTCAGAAACACTTAGATTTGACCATTTCTGGCAATAAGTGGTTCCCCTGTTGCTCTTGAAACAGGCTCTGCTTAGAGGACACTCGGTGAATGAAACCAATCAGCAAGCCAGAGATTCTTCAGAGAGAGCAATAAGACCCCCACAGGGTTATAGAGCATGTAACAATATGGCAGAGACATGAATACACATAATATACTGGGCACGAGATCTCGTGGCATTCGTGGTTAATAGGAAACCGGAACAGGTGAGGCCGGGGATGCCGGAGGGAGAAATCAACCAGCAACAGCAACCGGGAGCAGGTGGTTTGGTGATAGTGTATCAAGAGCTGATGATGTGCATTGCTTAAGTGCTCTTCCTGAAATAAGGTGACGCTTAGCCATTAGACGATAAACAGAAAAATTGGAAAAACTGAATGCTCATTTAAAACATTTATGAAGCAAAAATGTCAAATATTTGCCGGTGACTACTTCTCAAATATGAGGATTTACTTTTTTTTAATGTTCTTTGTCAGACAAAAACAGTAATTTAAACATGTAATTCTGAATCATGGACTCTGTCATTTCTGCATTTCTGACATTTATTGAAGCCATTAGTCAGCTAAATGAAAAAAAAAAAAAAAATTTAATTAAAAAAAAAAATCACATAATGACAGAACATGACTGGTGTTCTCTCTCATGTGCACACATGGAGAGAAAAGAAGAAGAGAAATATAACAGTGCATACATGCTAGGATTGCCCTTTAATGTGGTCAAATTAGAAGCTTAGAAAAGACCTTTGGATTTGAAAAGCGAGTTTCTGGACCCCACTGTATCTGATGCGGATGCTTCATAAGTATAGGAGGGCTGCAAGTAATGATTTTCTTTTCACTGCAGATTAATGTGCTGGGTATTTTTTTGATTTATTGTTTAATTTAGAAAATATCAGAAAACAGCAACGTAAAAAATACCCACCAGTTTCCCAAAGGCAGAGGGTATTTCTTCAAATTGCATGTTTTGTCAAACCAACAGTCCCAAGGTATTCAGTTTCTACTCAAAGAAGACTGATATAAGCACCAAATACTCCCATATGAGAAGCTAGTACCATCAAGTATTTGTTATTTTTTGCTTTGAAAAATATGACTTAACCAATTTGATAATTTCTCGAAAACTGCTGCTGATAAATTTTCTGAATTTTTCCTGCTCATTTATCATCACTTTCAGATCTAAACAACATGGGAAAAACATGTGAATTAATATTGAAAGCATTTACAACAAGGCCCATTAATCAAGAAGTTTCAGAGGATTTGCAATTGCAATTAAACTTTAACAATTACTAGATAAATGGATGTATATGCGATACAATCAAATCAGAAACTTACTGTAAAAGTGGACAGATTACAAATCAGTGGGAGACAAATGTATTTGCGCTTTCTCAGCCTGAGCGCTGATGCCATCACCGCTCAATCAAGTGGTCCTCCACTTCCCCCTCCCCGCCCTCCCCTACTCTCATTTGTCTGCTGTTCCCTCCGGTCTGAGCAGTGGATGGATAGAGGAAGCAAATGAGGGAGGAAAAATGGATGTATGTATGGAGGAGTAGGTCGATAGGCTATTATCATCAGCATACATTAAGCAAACTATATGGAAATGACCTGAACCACTCTAACACTTGAGAAATGGATGGATGGAACGACGGATGGATGGATGGATGGATGGCAGAGGCAAGGGAGTGGGAGTGAGGAGGGGATGGCGAGAAAAAGAGGAGGAAAGAGAAGTTCAGCAGAAAAACATCGATGATTGATTACGTGACTGACGAGTGGAGAGGTGGAGGGAGGGAGGCTAATCGAGGATATGAGCCTGAGAAGAAGGGAGGGAAAAAAAATAAAACATGCTAATCATTATTTTTGTATGGATACAATAAATAAGGCTGGCATGGAATTGAGTAAACTGTGTAACATTCATTATGTATCAAATTGGACTGTGTGCAAATGGCTTTCTAGCTATCATCAACCTTGAGTGTGTGTGTGTGTGTGTGTTTGTTTTTGCATGCGCGAGTAATGATGCAAAGACTGACCGAGCCTTTCTGTTCTCCAATATTTACTCCAACTGCACTCATGATATATAAAATATTCAATCATTATTTAGATCTGCACAAACAATTATGCAAATATAAAGTAGGCATGTGTGTACTGTAGCCTTGTGTAATGCCGGCTGTTGTTTGGTTCGCTCTCTTTGCGTTCTTGTGTGTGTATCCTTGGTGAAAGACCAAATAAATCCATTTTCCATTTTTGCTGTCTGTCTTATGCAAGCAGGGACAAGTAACTGTTGCTCAGACTGAACAAGTTCACTTCCATGACATTATAAAGCAGCACTGCCATCAAGGGTGAGAGTTGTGGATGGCATGGTCTGATAGGGCATGGGAACTGAAAAAGGTGCACACATCCATTTTCTCCACAAGTGCTGGACAGAGAACACATAATAATAAAAAGTTAGAAGGGCTCCCGATAAAATTTATTAATTTATTTATTAATTTTTAAAAATTGGATTTTTCTTGATCTATTATGTTTGAAATGTTCAATTCTGATAGGACTGATATCAAAATATATTAAAGCATCGTTAATATGTCTTCACGATGAAAACTTTTTATTTGGAGCCCTTGACTCTCACATCCTTCATTTTTTTTACTGCAACGTAGGACTCTGCTTTGTTTCCAAGGTAATATTTAAAAAAAAATAAAACAGTAATTGTGCATCTGGCACTTGAGCCTTCATCCTGTGGAATATCCCTGTTGCAAAATCAAGGAGATTGGCCCAGAAGAAATTCCTCTCCTGCAAAATGTAATTACCCTGCATTTCTCTAATTAAAAGAATAGGTTTTTCATGTTTTGGCTAACCAGTAGTCATGCTGGGATACCAGACTTAACTAATCCCCTGCATCATATCGTCCATGCTACAGTATGATGTTTGAATTGTAGCATGTTGGATGGGACTAATATCTGAAGTGAACACTGAGTGTCCTCATGTAGGTCACACTGTGGTGTCCAGCTTAGCAACTACATTAACGTTGCATATCACATCAGTGCCTATGATCGCTGTATATTTTACTGATTATATGATAGACATCATGATCACTAGACTCAGTCTTGGCAAATTTGGACAGGACTGATTCGTGTAATTGGCTTGTGTGTGCTGAAGCTGATTAAAGAGGCGATGAGGCAGTTGTGTACAGCTCAATTCTCTTAGATGCCAACAATGTGCTTTTTAGCAGCTGCGACAGCAGGCTTTTATTGTTTTCAACTTGTGTGTGTGTGTGTGTCTCTATCTCTCTCTCTGTCTGTGTGTGTGCAAGTGCATGTCCTTCTATGCTTGTGCAGGCACATTTTGGTTTGAAAGCAATGTTGTGAGGATATTCTCTCCGGTCTTCACAAGTTTACAATGGCTGTTTGAGGATCAAGACTTGGTTTTAGGGTTCTGGTTAGAATAAGGTTTAGGTTAGGGTTAGGGTAAGGGTTGGGTTTAGGCATTTAGTTCTGATGGTTAATGTCGGATAGTAAAACATTTTGTGAGAGTGCGCGTGTGTCTCTATCTCTCTGTCTGGCTTCCTGTTTGCCTGTCGACAGGTAGTGTCACTGTGATTACATCATAACCCTGCGACATACATCACGAAATTTTGGAGGTGTGTATTTGAGAACAAAATTGAGCCCAAGTTTGAAGACAGGTATGGTTCATGTAAGGGCACCCACTTTGGCCCCTAGGGACTTGGGCCACCTGGCCCTGTTATATAATGCTGGAGTATATAACTTCTAGGGCAATATTTCTGAAATTTTCCTGAAGATAACAAATACTATAACACAGTTATAGACCAAAACCTAAAATCTAGAAAAACCTCTAATATCAAGAGAATTTAAACAAAATCAGGTACTAAGATTACATGAGGTCTTATATTTATTTATAGCCTAGTGCTCATGTTACACTGACCTGGTGTAGAGTTTATGTTACCTATGCCCGTAACTAGATTTGTCATGTTCAACTCTGCATCAAAAAACACATTTATTAGAGCCTAAATGATCGGTTGATTGATAAAATTAATTCACCTCGTTCCTCTTGAGTTAAGGATTTTCCATTTCTCTGTTTTATATTGTTGCAAATGAATATTTCAGCTTTTCCCTATTGATGGGACAAAACAAAGGACATCTGAGGATTTCACCCTGGTGCCCAGGCAACTGTGATGAAAAACAACGGAAACATAATAAATTGGCCAGTCTTTTACTAAATATTTTATTCATGTCTATGTGTGTGTGCGTAGAGTCCAGAAACCACAGATGCTAAGCTAGTTATCGGTGTGTCTGACAGCTCATGACCTCTAGTCGCGGTGTCCAACCAAGAGATGCTGACTGAGCCACTGGCAGGGCTGAGACTCAGAGGAGCACCCCTGCCAGTATGTGTTTGCTCTGTGTGTGTGTGTGTGTGTGTGTGTGTGTGTGTGTGTGTGTGTGTGTGTGTGTGTGTGTCTTAGTGGAAATGGCCATGTCAGTTGTCTGAACTGAGTGATGAGGTCACGACAGCCCTGTCATGGCTGTCTGTGAAGAAAGGTACATGACCTATCACAGTGAAGAAAGCTGTATGAGTGGAGGAAAGTGTGTGTGTGTGTGTGTGTACATGAAAAGTTGGGAGGGTGTGACTATTATTTATTTACCTATTTTTAAATTATGGGAGAATCTACAGAAAAAACTCAAGAAATCATTAGTTTTAAGATTAGGTGATCCAAGATGAAACATGTCTCCTAAATCGAAGTTGAAATTGACCAAACAATAAAGGTTTGGAGGTTTTTCCTCAGCTTTGCGTGCAGAAAAAAGACGTAATTAAAGATGACAACTGTCTAGGAGTTATTCTTTCTTTTTAATAAAACTTTGGAGCACTGTGAGTTTCACCAGAGGGGGTAGTAATTGTGTCAGGCATCTAAAGGTTGTACTTGGGAAGGCTTTAATTAGCTGTGCAACAATGAGCGCTGATGATTGTGAGGAACATGTTCTTCAGAGTAAAATATGTAACATATTCAAAATTTGCTGTTTTCAGCTGCTTCTGAATAAAAGAATGCAACTGTCTTTGTTTTATGACAGCAAAACAAGGCTCATTATATGTTGTTTTTCCTCTTACAGCCTCTTTGGTTCTTTCTCGAAAAGCGATGATTTTTTGGGTCTTTTCGTCAATCTTTGTAACCATCTGTCCATCTATCCCTATTTCCTCATCCGTTTTTTTAAACCGTGCTGTCCTCTTAGAGTTTTTAGTCCTCCTATATTTAAATTTATCCAGAATTATCTCCGATTCATTCATCCCATAGTCTTGTACATCTCATTTTGTCTCCCTTGGTAGCGAGAGACACATTGAGGCCCTTGCTTTTTTGAATAGGTTGATGTCCTTGTTTCTCAGTTGTCGCTGCTATGTTGCTCTTTGACCTCACCAGCGACGGCTCAGGTGTTACCAACAGTTTCCAGGGCATTTGCCAGATGCATCATAGATCTTTGATTCGCCGCATTCCTTTGATATACCTTGCAATCGCCATTTTGGGGTAATTTTCACAAATTTGAAAGTTATTCGATTTACTTTTTCAGCATTTTGCTGGTGTAGTTGTAACTTATAACCCAGTCTCATTATCACCTATTACTTTCCCAGTGTCAGTACTGGTGATGTTCAAAATTATCACTAAGATTAAATGTCCTTGTCCGAGAATAACTGATTATATATAATGCTGATGTATAGTGAATCATATTGGATTACTATTTCTTACTTAATGGGCTATTTGGGATATTTTTGGTAACACATATATATAATAATAAAAATAACAACAATAATAATATAAAAGCAGCATGCAAATACTAATCAGGACATGATTACCATGGCAACATTCAAAGCTTCAAAACACTGGGGTCAGCCATAATGGAAGGCATTTTTTTCATTAACCTCTCTCCATCTGTTCTCCATTTTTTTAACATCCATCCATCCTTATGTTCCTCCCAAACTCTCAACACCTATCAATCTACATCTTTTTACAGGTGTTGGTATATTACAAACAAAATTTGTTATGTTTTTTCTCTCTTACTCTGAGTGTGAATGTGAGTTTTTAGCCTGTTCTCAGTTGTCATTATTACAATTACAGCTGCAAATCTGCCAACAATCTTTTTTGCTGTGATTAAAACTCTGCGCATCTTTGCCTTTTCACCCCAGCTCTCTATTAGACCTGACTCCGTCAACCCTCTTCTTCCTCCCTCCATCCTCCCTCTAATAGGTCTGGCATTCACTGCTCCATCCTTCCTCCCCACTTCTTCCCGACCCCCTTCATACTGTCTCCATCCTGCTGTCCTTCCCTCTAATATGGTTGACATTCTTCACCCTATCCTCCCTCCATCTCTCCTGTCTGACTCATGCTAAAGTGCTCCCCGGAGGGCCCTTTCATTGGTAGCAGAATTATAGCGCTTGGGGACAAGGTCATAGGTTAAGTGCACTCGGAAAAGAGGAAAAGTGACAAGTGGGGCTGAGTTTTGCTCATGTGCACGAAGGAGGAAGCAGGTTTATGTCAGACAGACTGTGGCTGACAACTGCAAGACATAAGTAATGATCTAGGACAAGTTATTATCCAGCACACAAAGAACAACAACTACTTTCTAGGTATTATAACTATTTAAGTGTCCACAAACAATACATGACTAATGAATGATGTTCTATACAGTAGCTGACACCAACCTCTGACCTTCCCTCTGAGTTTGAAAGGTGATAGGAAATGAAGGGAGAGAGATGGAGAAATTAGATACAAAAGGTTTGCGTGTCACTGAACCAAAGATGCTGTGATTACATGGTCAGCATGGTCAACATCTTGGCCACCAAACACCCAAACAAAGTGTATTAATCATAATTGTGAAAAACAAAAAACCAGACAGACTGCAAGCATATCCCCTGTAGTGTAATCCTTGAATATGCGCCAATTTATCTGTGAAGTCCTAATTAATTAAAAGCAATTTATATATAAATAATAGGCTATTTGGTCGACCTTTGTTCTAGCACGAGAGGGATGGAGGGAAATAAATTTTGATACAGACAATTATGTCCCCATCACAATGAACTGTAATCACTTTGATGATGTCCTGCTTTTTAATCTGGCCCTGTCAACAGGTTAGAATTTTAATTTGTCCGATACTTTTGTGTATGATCAAATGTTAGCATGGTGACTCGCTATGATGACACAATGAACGCAATAAACATTATACCTGCATTACAGTTACAAACATCATCATGTTAGCATTGTCTTGGTGAGCATGTTAGTAGGCTGAGGTTAGCATTTAGCTAAAGTACAGCCTCTCAGAGCCACAACCATGGCTGCAGACTCATAGTCTTGCTTAAATCCTTATGTTTCCTGCAAACACTCTACCAATCCAAACAGCCACTTCCCTGCTATAATGTGGTAAAGCTAGTCACACACTCAACCCTGAGACAGCAGCCATGGTTAAAATTGCTCTGCCCCACACAGGCAAGTTAGTGAAATAATACTGTGACTACATAACTACTCATCTGAATGCTACCTTTTGTGTTTTCATATCCCTGCCTTAGCCATTTCTGCATCCTTTTAACCGGTGTAGAGGGTTTCATAAGCTACACACACTTTCATAAGCACACACTGAAGTGTACAAAAATAAAAAAACCAACAAACAAACAAACAAAAAAAAAAACCCTGAACCATAGGTCAAAGCCTGTTGGCTGTGCAACAGTGAAGCAACATGAGATAAACACCCACAAAGCATCATGGGACTAGGATGATGTGGGTGTATTGATTTCTATGTGGGAATGGGGCAGTGGGGTGGGGCTAAAACTGGAAATGCAATAGATGACAGATACCCATTGAGTGATGTCTAAATGGGCATGTGGGGGTGGAGTGGACTCAATGGAGCAGGGTGGTATACAGCACAGCTGAACGGAGCATGTAAAAAGAAAAAACCAAACAGAGCAGAATGGGAGCGAGGGAGCTGAAGGGTGGGAACGGTGTCACAGCAGCCACACCTCACCATGGAAACGGTTGCTCAGTGATACTGCAAAGTCGGCCAATGGGGAGGCTGACCCCTGAATGTTACTGTATATCAGCTGCTGGTGTTCGATTGGCAGGGGATCATTTCATAAGATGAGGCGCGGATCCTTCGGTGGAGATTGTGTAACATTATCAATGAATAATATTTTCTTTTCAGCTTCTGTTACACTACAGGGCCCTGAGAAAATGAAAAGCTGAATTTGGGAACATTTATCTTAAACCCGGGGTTCACAGCACAGACATGTTTGATGAGCCATAACCTCCTAGACACATGCAGATCTGATCCTGCTAGTAAGAGGTGTGAAAACTAAAGGCCTTGTCAGATCTCTCTTAGGCTGTTACTTGCTAAATTGACATGTCATGTGTCATGTGTGGAGGTTCCCACTTTTCAACAATATACCACTTTCTTACCAAAAGGTAAGAATTAATAACGTTCTCTACGAAATACCGGCACAGGTAAAGAGCTAACAAATCGGTTGGCCTCGACACTCTTGGAAATAGAAACTCACCTGGCAGAAGACAGGTTTGTAGGTTTCAGAGAAGAGCTGGGTCAGTTCTTCGGAGTCACAGAGGTCCAGCGGAAGTCGGTCCACACAAAGACATTTGGAGTGCAGGTTCTCCTCCTGGCTCAGCTGGTTCACGTCCATCCACTGTACCATCAGTGAGCGATCGCCCTGCAGAGAGTTGTGTGATTTATAATCAGATTTTTATGATTCTCAACCAGCTTCACTCTCCTATAATATATCCTAAGTATATAAGTCTAGATTCTGTATTCATTTCAAATGCAAGATACATCCTGTAAATATGGCATTACTTGCTATTATATATTCATCTTCCAGGCTTGTACGTGTAGATTTGAAAGTCTGTCCACCCTTGAGCTGTATTTACTTCTATAGTTTTTGATTCACCAGTTGAGCCCATCATAAATTCAAGGTCAGAACTGTTGTAATATCTAAAGTAAGCTGATTTCGAGGCACTAAAATGAAGTCAGGAGATGTTTTTTCAGCATTTCTTGTCAGATTATTTTGTGTTTGCAATGTAAGTTTATACTTACACTCATTTTTTACTTGTATACCTCAGACCAAACTATACCTGCAGAACCCATATTCACACTTCTTATCTGTTCTCCCCTGTATTGCCAGTTTCATCTGCCACAATGACTATGATAGGTTTTACCCAAGATTTGTGTAAGTAAATAATGCAACATGAGGATGTGACTGAAGACTCAAACTTTCATTCATCTGTTCACACACTTATGTTTGAATCATGAGAGGGTGGCTGGTCTCAATTTTTTTAGGAGGTAAATTAATAATAAGAATAAGAAGTCTCATAATTAGTTAAATGGTGATCACCTCTGTGAGTTCAAGGAGTTTCAGTTTTATTTTTCTGTCTCGGCACAACAGCATGTAATAAAAGAGTCACGACAAGATCTTTTTAACACCTGCTCTGACATACCAGTGGTCGGCCCAGGAGCTCAGAGCGGGCCCGTGAAGCAGAGTCCTTCTTCATGTATTCAACAAACCCATATCCTTTGGAGTGCCCCGTCAGCTCGCTGTACACCAGGAAGGAGCGCTCGATGTTTCCGTAGGAGCGCACCAGCTCTTCAAACTGCTGGGCGGTGAAGGTGTGGGGCAGGTTGGTGAGGCAGAGAAGGGAGTCAGTGGGCTGCAGGGTGACGTTGATCAAGCGTCCCCGGACAGTGCTGTGATGGAGGGAGCGGATGGCATCCTGAGCCTGGTCCCCGTTCAGCAAAGTCACAAAGGCTGGAGGAGGGGACATTATGGAGACAGCGACGGGGGGAAAAGACAGACGAGGACGAGAGCAGACACAAAGAAAGAGATGCACAGACATAAATGGACTCACACAAACATACATTCAAAGCCGACATTCAAAAACAGGAAGAAAGCAGTTGATGGAAGATGCGGGATGGAGACACACAGTCAAAGAACATGCAAAAAACAATTCACATGAAAGGCAAAAAAAATAAATGACATGCCGAATGTGGTAAAGTGTCAAATAAAATAAAGAGATAAAAGAGGAAGTTTGGGCACGTACAACCAAAATCACAGACAGACAGTCATAAAGACAGACAGACAGATACACAGAGAGAAAGACAACACATTAGCTAGAAAGCCAAAAGGGAGCCACTATGTAGGGGGAATCCACTGTGACACACGCACACACACACCTTTTCTTATCTAAAAACAACAACCTGACTGGAATACAGTATGACCTGTAAGACTACTGCGACGGTTTTAATATTTAATGTTAAGTTACAATCCCATATATCAGGCACTTAAGCCTTAGTAAATATTTCCATAAGCAACCTTTCCTATTAACAAAAATTTTAAAAAAGGTGTGAAGGCCAATAATAAAACCCACACACACACCTAAACACACACACACGCAGATAGACAGAAGACAGATAGAACATTAGAAACCTCTGGGAAAGCTATAACGTCTTAAACAGCATTGGCCACACATCAAAAGAGCCATGGGCAGATTCACGGGCTGTGAAATGAGCTGGTAACAAATTGATACGAAATGTGTAGCTAAAAAGCCCAACATGTGTGTGAGTGTGTGTGTGTGTCTGTGACTAAAAAAGACACAAGGAAGAAAAAGGTCAAGGTGCATTAAGAGAAGTTGGAGTTTTTAGTTGCACAGATGGATTATTTAAGAAAAACTCAATATGTGTATGAGCTATATACAAAAACAAGAGGCTCAAATGATTTAAACTAATTTACACACTAAAAAAGAAAACAAAAAAAAAGGAGCAGGGAAAACTGAGCTCTTTGTCCATTCGCTGGAAAACACTGATCGATAAAAAATGAAGCAATTCATCAGTGACTGATTACAACACACACTGTTGAGGAGGGTAGTTCACTGAACTTAACTATCCAATAAATCAAATGCAACTTCTAATGAGGAGATACTCTATCATGGTCAATTTACATCGCAGCAGGAAAATACTGAGAGGAAGGTAAGTGACTTTCCATCACCTTTATAAACAACTTCTGGTGGTGCTACTGAGCAAAGGCCAGTCTTTCAGGTGACCCACTGGATCTGCTCAGAGGTCCATAGTGATGTGAGTTAAAATGCTTTGTGATTTTGATAAAGATTTTAACTGAATTGCATCTCTTCTTAGTACTCATATGAGATAAAGTGCATTATTGATTCGTAGTACAGTGAAATAGCACAAGATTCACCCAGTTTGATTATTTTTCATAGTGGGGAAAAAAGCAACTCGATATAATGCAGTGCCAATTTAGCCAATGCTCAGGGTTTGTGAAACAGGAAAAACTAATTTGTGTGATTTCGGAGGGGTCTGTGAAAGTGTATCTTCGGCAACTAAAGAAAATTGCAATTTGCACTAGGGTGAGAAAAATGACCTTGCCTCAGGACAATGCTGCTTTGTTCATGCAAAGCAAACTACCCCTGTATGAGATTACAGCCTACTGTCCAAACTAACCTACACTGATCCCGACCCGAAAATAATTCACATATTGTACTTGAAATCAGAGCCTGACTGATAAATTGGCCAGGCCATTTTGTTGGCCGATATTAGCCCACTGTTGGTATATTAGTATCGGTATAAAAGTCTGCTGATAAATGTCAAGAAACTGAAGTTAATATGTGTTCAGAAACTAGATTAGACTAGTGACGAGTTTAGTTTTGACCTGTAAAAAGTCTGGGGCAGTATATTTCTAGTTCTTGATTGTATTATTGCTCTTCTTTAATCCTGAGATATAAGTGTTGTTATTGGACTCAAAAAACCTGTATTGGTCAGGCTATACCTGAATGTCACCATTATTTGTGCCCACTCCTGCAATGTATTAACTGGCAGCTATGGCAGAAAACTGCTGAGCCTATGGTGCAAAGAGTTTGTTTTTGCTGTAATCACTTCACTGTAGCCACTCAATGCTCTTTTGGCAGGAGGGCCGCTGATACTGTTTTTGTTTAAATACCTTAATATTAATATACTCCACCTAATGTACATTGATATGATATCATCAGTTGATGGCAAGATAGCAATGGCAGTCTGAGTATTTTTTGCAAACTTTACACTATGGTATCCTGATTATGAGTGTGTTTTTGAGGTATCCCATTCATGTGTCCCCATAATGTTGAAGCAAAAATGAAACACTAACAACTTGTAGCTGTGGAGGACAAGTTGAGCATCACTTGTAGCTCTTGTTTTCCATTACTGGTAAAAGGTTTGGGAGCCAAATCCAACACTTACTTGTAAAATGCAGCAGTGTGCAGGTTACGAAAACCAAACAAGTTTAATCTTCAAATACTGAGAGAATTCTCTCTAAAGAATCCAGCCTGTATTTAAATGATACAGACTGATATAGATATCAGAGAGTCAGAGACAGTCGCTAGGAACCTGGATAACATGATATTAGGTATCCAGAGAGAAAAAGGTTACTCTATCCTATGATTCACACCCAAATGTAAAAAAATATTGATAAACAATCAACAGTGATGAAAATTTTCCATAATGGGAAATTAAACCATTTTGCCAGCCTTAAAATGGCATAATGTGGGTAAAAAGGTCATTCTGAACACAAAGATATTACTAGCACATGGAAAGCTAAGGCAGATTTGTCTTCACCGGTGAGTTCTGTTTTGGGATTGACCTCTTAGAGGGACTACAGACCCCCCAGGTAACTGCTACCCTTATACGCCTCAATCAGTGTCAAAAAAATCAAACAGGTATATGCAAATTTGTTTGCTTCTATACCCAGAGTGGGTGAAATTGAGTACTTTTTGAGCTATTCCAGTCTGCGCTCGAAGCAATCAGTCATTTACAGCCTACACGCCTCAGTTTGCATAAATATATGTGCTTGTGTCTGAGCATACTCTGTGTCCATGTGTACATGTTCTGTGGTGACATGCAGAGAACTACCCCCAGAAACAGCAAGACAGAAAATAGTAAAAAAAAAAAAAAATAATGTATAAAGAGGGAATGAGATGATTCATAGACTCTGAATACTCCTCCAGGCCTTAAATCACAATAAAAAACTACAGCGTAATCCAGCACCAGAAGGATCACATCACATAATGCCAAGTTCCATGGTTGATACTGAGAGCACAACGAATAGTCTGGCCCCACAGGAAATGGAAAGCGGAAAGCTACAGTTCAAGTACCAGGCCCAAGAACAACTGGCTAACTGTTGAATTCTTCAACAACATCAAAACGATTCGGTGCAAAAAAAACGGTGCATCAGTAAAACCGAACCGATGCAATCCATGGCTTCCGCAGTCAAAGCTGGCTAAATATTTGGCTTCCGTTTCAGGGCGGAAAGGGTTCGTCCATTTAAAGAAGTTCTCAAGAGGAAACCTCTCTTTGATTAATCAAATACTCAGTATCTGAAGATTTAAAAGTTGCTTCTGAATTATTTAGAACATGCTATTTTTTGACATGAGGGCACGGCAAGTCTATTTCAAAACCTAAAATAAAAAAACTCCTGAGCCATAATCCGCTTTACCATCATTATTGTGTACGTCCAGTATGATCCAATGACCATCCCTTAACCGTGGCTAAATTTGCCATTTCAAAAACAGAGCCTCAGAGCTGCGAAGAAGCAATAGTTCAAAACACAAGTATTATACTGCATACAACCCGAACAAGAAGTGCAAATCCTCACATTTGAGAATAACTTTTTTCTTTGATAACCGACTTCAATGATTATCCAAGGCTGCTGTCAGATAATATTTCAACTGTTTCAGCATTTAAAGCAGTTATGGACAATCTGGACATTGTCTCAGTGTTGGCACCATATGTGCATTTCCTTTCTACTCGGATACAGGCAGTCAAATCAAAATGTTTATCAACAGTAAAAGATACAAAGCAGGGAGCAGATCTGGATGTGGCTTAGAAACATCTGTAATGCAGGATGCCCCCGACATAATGCTCACCAAGGCCATATCATTTATCCTTTGTCTAAGCTACAGAGGGAATTTACACGTAAACCATGCTAGTCCCTCAAATAAAAGGCAGACAGAGACAATGGCCACATTCTTTGGTTAAAAAAAATTCAATGCAAAGATTTTCAAAGCCACAAACTTCTCCTCTTTGTTTGCGGGCATCTACAGAAGAGTGCATGTGCAGATCAGGTAGGCGCTGGAGTGCTGGATGGAAAATATTGGCAAACACATCTGCTCCACAGTAACTCTTTAGTTTGCATGGAGGCAGATCTAATGTATCTTCATCTATCAGATTGCCTACTTTTGCCTTTCTCCCCCCAGCGCTTCTTTATTGATCTCTCTGCATTGTCTTTTTGTGCCTCTTCTTCCCACCTAATTCCACCTCTGTCTACTGTATTTCTTCACCTCTGCTGGCTGTATGCCTGTCCATCTTTTGGGCTCTCACTACTTCTCTGCCAGTCTCTCCATCTCCACTCCCATGTGCCTATGTCTGTCTTCAGATACCACCTCCGCCCAAATCAATTACCCCAAACCCCATCTAATACTCTTACACATACGCACACTCACACACTCTGTAATGGATCTCTTACACTAAGCTGTTAGCCTAATCTGGTTTTAACCCCCTAAGTATGCTACCTAACATTAGACATTACGAGGAGATGGAGAGAATATGGTTTAGGTTTTATGCTAACGCTCTCTCTCTCTCTTTCTATTGCCTCTAATGACAAAGTGCAACCCGACTAGCTGGGGCTGACATCCAATCCTACTCAGTACTTTCTCCAACAGTGAAAGGGAGAGCTCTACGACTCTTAAATATCCTACAAAATAATCTGGGGTGAACTTTGTCATGACAAAGAAAGAGAGAAACGTGAAAAAAAAAAAAACACAAAAATGCCAGTATCTTAATTATGGGTCTCCGCTTCTGAACATGTTGATTATTCCCAATGTTCCTATGACGAGTGCGCAGGGGTACAGGAAAAGAAAAGAAACCTTCCGTTGAAATCACCTCAAAGGCTGCAATTCTGCCGCCATATTCCCTGTTAAAGGAGCTAATTAAAAACAGGGGAGTTACAAACGACACAGAGGACCCCTGAAACTCGAGGGGCCGGTCCTCATGCTGTGTGCAAGGTGGCCCTGCTGTTTCATCTCGACCCCGGGGCCAAGATGAGAGTGTCAGGTGGCGAGAGGAGTCTCACAGAAATAAACAACTCCGTGGGCCAACAGGGGGAAAATGCTGCATAATCCAAGCTCAATCCACATTTCTTGTCACCTTATGAAAGTTTATGTGAACACTATAAAGAGAGCCTGGTAACTCTTTCAATTTCAGGCTGATAATTAGAAAATGTTTACATAATTTTCATGAATAAATAAAATATAATGAAATAGAATAATAATCTTAATGACTTTTAAACTAGCACCATCGGGTCAAAATGTTTGTTCAATAATTTGGCTGATGACCAAATACCTGCAAAACCTTCAGACCAATCAGTCTCGGCTGTACTTTGTTTTTAGCAGTAATTAGTAAATTGTAGCATGCTAATAGGCAAATGCCACGTTCAATTCTTATTGGCATTATTGTCATTATTAGAATCTCCTTTGTAAATAGAAATTCATTAATTTATTAGAATTAAGAATTGCCCGAAAGAATAAAGAAAACATGGATGCTTCGTGTCATCCAAAGTCCACAAATATATATATTTAAACCCAAATTTGATGTTTGTAATGTTTTTTTCTCAATTGCCCAATGATTTAAACCCTGGCGAGATGGTTTGGATATCATACCATCTTGCGTTGTGGGATGATATAAAAACCATTAACAGAGGACTCTCTCCCATCCTCATTCATCCCATGTGATCTGAACGCAGCTAAGTTGGCTAAGCTAAGATGGTGAACATTTTAAACATTATTCCTGCTAAATATTATCAAGTTAGCATTGCCATTCATTTAAACATTAGAATTTTTGCTCAAAGTACTGCTAACTACATCTTCACATTACAATTAGTAAACCTGCTTGTGACCTTTGCCCATGGATCAAAATGAATTACCCTGGCCTCTTAAACATCAACTCCTAACAGTGCATAAATTATTAATCATCTATGAATAAATGATCGTATATTAATCATAAATATACTACCTTGACCTACAGACATTTATTTGTATTTCATTTGAAAGCTTTCTTCTGAAAAAGATGCTTTATTTTTTTCAGTAAAAGTGAAACTTACGATCCAAAGGCAAAATTTCAGAACAATTTAAATGAGAAATTTCACCAAGAGCCAGCCTGGAAGTCATCTATTTTTTTCTGTGATACCTTTCTCTTTTACAGCCCCATCATGGGATAAATTATAATTTCACCCATTTCACTGAACCTCGGCTCTGCTAAAGGTGAAAAGTTGCTTGAGTAATGATGTCGAAGATTTCAATTTGCTTCAATTTGAGATCAAAGGGGGATAAGGGGAAACCATGGAGCTGAGGAAGGTGCTTAGGAATTACATCATCATTGCGATTTCAACCTGAACTAAGGTTATAATATCTGTGTGTGAGCCAGCACCAGCGGGCCAGGAAGAATGAGCTCTCCCTGGATCCGTTGCTCCACTAATCAATCTATCACACACACACACACACACACACACACACACACACACACACCAGTGAGAGCAAGGAGTCTCCTATGAATTTTCCTAACAATGAAGCCCCCAAGGATGTTCATGACGGCAAGCTGCACACTGTATAAATCCTCAGATCACAGAAAACATCAGATTTGAGATTTGGGTGGCTCCTTTGACAAACTACTTACCTTAAACTAGCTTTGAAAAAACACCATCAGCAACTATGTCTCTTAATATAAAAAATGCAGAAACAGCTATGACAAGGACAAGATAGTGTATCTTAGTTCCATAGCACCAATAAACCCCTCATCCTCCTTTCCATCCCTGGCTTTACTCCTCCCTGCCACTCTCTGCTACAGTATCTACATGAGTAAACACTCCAGACGAGCTGTATCCTCCCTCCCTCCCTTATCCTCTCCTCTCACTCCAGCGCTCCTCTCATCCGCCGAGCCCTTTGTCTTCTAACACGTCGGCCCTCCCACACTCTCCTCTCCATCACCACCACCACCTCCTCTTGATTCTGTTTCTTGTCTCTCACCGTTTCCATCCATCAGCCCCCCCCCCCCCCCACCACCCAACCCCGCAGCCACTTCCATAGCAGTTCAGAAAAGGTTCAGGGCTTCTGTATTGGTTCAATAGATTTTTAAAAAAATTTTTATCATTGTGAAATATTTATTGTCTCAAAAAATACTAATCGCGCAATCATGTTTCAAAAGCAGTGCATGTGGCACTTTGAATGACATCAGCAAATTATTGCCTGGTTTATTTTTTGACAAATAGTCCAATACAAGGACGTAGTACTGGAATCCAGTCTTGGTCTCTGTTTTCCTTTATCCCAACTTGTCTCTTGTGTTTTGAGCCAGACTCGTCTTGGTCTCGGTTACCCAACGTTGGTGGCTGCCACTTTTCAAATGTTTCCAAAAAAATGCAAAAATGATTTTATCTCACATTCACTGTTCTGCCATTTCTAAGAGAAGCCCCGGTATGAAGAAAAAGAAAAAAACTCTACTTGCCTCTACAGCTTGTTTTACACTTTATGCCACTTTGTTTGAGTTGTCACAAGAGGAGGGCCCTGTTCTACCAGCATAAATGACACTTAAGTTTTCAAAACAGACTAACAACTTTCTCTAACTCCTCACCAACTGGCTTTTGGCTTCAAAGAACAGGAACTCCAGACGACTTAAAACTTCTCCTTTTGATTTTTTTTTTGTCTGCATGGAAAACCATCTCACATGGAGTGTTAGTGTTTATTGGTTATCTTTATTTATTTTAGTTCCAAACCCAAATAAAAGCTGCAATATGCTAGATCCTGGCCCGAGGTTGTAAAGACAATGGGAAAGTTTCATAAGTCCACAGTTCAACCGAGCATGTCAGATCTATATTTTGTGAAGGAGCCTCTTGTCTCATCTAGTTTTGCAATGGCAAAAAAAAAAATCACACCACACACCAGCAGGGTAGGTGATTCACCAAATGTGGACATGCTGTGATCACTCAGGCAAGAACAGGTCCTGTCTTGAAATCTGAAGGCAACATTAGTAAATAGCTGCCAAATATAAGATCACTTTCAAAACAAGCAGCGTTAGAGAGGAAAATGTGAATATTTAGGAGCAGTGGGTCAAAACACGGACAATAACCAGACAAAAAGCAAAATAGTGTTTTTTGCAGGGTCCCTTACTATTGTGCTTGTTTGTTCTTGTTTTTATCAATTGTAGTAGAAGTATTAAAATTTTTTTATAGTGAGATATTTGAGGTTCACGGGTGGGTGTTTGATGTATAGATGGACAGAGACGGAGAAACGGATAGATGGATGAGATGCATAAGAGGCAGTGCTGAGTGGATCCAGCACTCGGCATCTCTTCACCGATGCCGCCCACTCAACCCGCCCACAGTTACATTGTTCAAAGCAGCTACTCTGTCACTCTTTGAAACATTTCACACTAAAAATGGATGCATTTTTTGACATATCCACAACTGTAATTCTGTGCGTTTAGATTCTGTTTTTGTAGTATACATATGGAAATTTGCATTCCCAGCGAAGAGAAAGCCTTGAAAAGGTAAACAGTTTAAGAAAATGTTTGTCTCCAGTTGAAAATATATTGGGACAGTAAATAAGGGTGACAACCGTGATCTCTCCCCTGCCTGCCATTGTATCGTCAATTCATCATCTATTGATCCCTCCATTTTTCTTTCTGTCACATTCAACCCCTCGGTCTGTCTCCCTTTTTAACATTAGTCAAGCATTCTGTCATTTTTAAGGCAATTCCACAATCCCAGCCTTCAGACCTCTCTGCCACCTCCCACTCCTCAAAATGTTTCCCGTCTCCTCCTCTCGTTCCTTCTCTGTTTCTGTGCTTAACTTACTCTGCGCTTTGTTCTCCCTGTTCCTCCTCAGCTTCAGGTTAAAAAAAACAAACAAACAAAAAAAAAAATCAATCACAAAAAAACAAAACACAAAAAAAGCAAATAAACTGTGATCAAAACAATGGCTATGATTTAAGATTATTTTCATTAATGATTAAACTGCAGATTATTCTCGCCATTAATCAGTTAATTGTTTAGGCCACATAAAGTACCGAGGTTCTGTTTTCAGATTGCTTGTTTTGTCCAACCAATGGTCCAGACCCCAAAGATATTTAAGATTTTTTTTACTCTATATGACAAAAAAAGAATAATCTTCCACTTCAGAAGTTAAAAACAGCAATTTTTGCTTTAAAAAAAATGACTAAAATCATTCATTCAACAAAATAGTTACCAGTTAATTTTGTGTCCATCACCTAATCAACTACTTGTTGCTAGTTTAATCTTAAATCACAAAACTTGAAAACAAAATTCAAAAACTTGTCACCATGTGCAGGTGGACATAACATGAACACCTGTAGAATTCAATGTAAATTGATCATTTTCAATAACCTCTGAAGCAACGAGCCAAACATCCTCCGATTTCAGCTGCATGAATGTCATGATTTGCTGCTTTTCTTTGAGAGGGATTACCAAAAAAGGAGGATTAGTACATGATTGCAAAGAATATCTTTGAGATGGTCAGATAAAAGAAGGGATTTTAAGATGCCACTTCTGACTCTGGTAGATTATAAAACCAGAAATCTTAAAAAGAAACAATTAATGCACATGGGACAATGTCTCACTCTTGACTGATTAAACACTCACACGAACACCTGTACAACAGTGCACTAAAATCATTCATCAGTGAAACCAGAAGCTTCTGTTTTCTCAGAAACTGCCTGCACTTCAAAAGGGAATCGATACGAGAATGAAAAGGCCTCTCTAATGACAAACTGGTGCCGTTTTGAAAAACTAATACGATTAAAGCATTTATACAAATGAAACAGAAAAAAATGCTTCATTAAACTATAGTCCATTTGGTCTCTCGCTTTTCTTATTTCTCTCTCTCTCTTTCCCGCACACACACACACGCACACACGAACACCATCCCACGCACATACACAGACAAAAGACACTGAAACAAAATGAAAATATGAATATTCAAAACTATATCCTGACAATACCAAAGGGAGTCACTAGGTATACTTCTTCTTTTCATGCACTCTAACTTTAGACCAGCTGCATATCTGTGTGTGTATATACTTGGTCTCATGCCCTACTGGGGACTTTAACCCGAATGCACACTAACCCATGGGGACTTGTGGTGACCCCCGGTTTTTGTCCCCACAGGTAGAAACTGATTTTTCAGGGTAAAGAGCTGGTTTTAGGGTAAAGGTTTGGATTAGCCATTAAGCTGTGATGCCCATAGTTAGGGTAAGGGTTAGGGAATGAATTATGTCAACGACTGTCCCCACAAGGATAGTGGAAGAGACTGGTGTGTGTGTGTGTGTGTGTGTGTGTGTGTGTGTGTGTGTTTTGTGTGTGTTTGTGTGTCTCTCTGTGTTTGCCTGGTTATCATAACCTTACCTTTTGAGTGCATCTGTGCTTTCCTTTAACAAAGACACACAGGGTTGAGAGCCCTGATAGTACTATGGCCTCAAGCATCACACCATAACAATATGTTTTGTGTGTGTGTGTCCTCACTTGCACACATTTTGAATGTATCTGTGCGTATTTGTACAGAAGCAATGAAAAAAAGAGTGAGATCCTTTGTGCCCATGTGTGTCTGTTTGTCTGTGTATCTGTGAGCGTGTGTGTTTATGAATTGTGTGTTCTTCATTTGCACTTGTTTGTACCATGGATTAGATAAACACAACAACTCTAGTAACTAGTTAGAGAAACTTGAGGTTAATACACAATAAGGGATTATGTGTCGAGTCTAAATCTATTTCCCTATATTTCAGAAATGCCTGCATTGTTTTAAAAACATCATTTCTAATGCTGATTGTCACAAGGACATAAAACAAATGGTTTATTTCCCACAACTGGTTTGAGGTTATTTACATGATTTCTAGAGCAGTTACTCCAATTTTTGCACACACCATAACTTTACCTTTCTAGGTCCTGGTCAGCACTGCTGTTGGATGTACTAAGATATAAAGATGGAACAACGACTCTTGAGAATTATATCATTTTCATTATCGATCAATCTGCACATTTTCTCAAATAATTAACTATTTGTTCTTCAAAGCTTCAGAAAACAGTGAAAAATGTAAAATAAATACATAAATAAATGCCCTCTCTCAAAATGTTAAGGGAATGATGAGAAATGAAAACTTGCACATCATCCTGCACAGTAAACCACAAACCTTTTTGGACTATGAGGCGATTATTTTTCAAACCATAACCTGTGTGTGGCCCCCTGCAGATATGCAGAGTATTACAGTATGAAGGCAGTCAAATGGTGCAGTTGCAAGGATCCAAGAATAACACTGAAATTCGTTACTTATGTATGCCAGCGAGCCTCTTCCACCAATTACAAGCTGTAGTGTAGAGTAACAGCAGAAGTAAAAAAAACATAACAAAACCCTACTTTAAGATACTGTAACCTGAGTTCTCACTCAATATTTTTCTTTTTTACTCATATTAACTAGCTAGTTTTAACAGAAACAGAAACATAGCAAATGTAGATCAAGTAACTAAGCGGATGAGAGGAAAGAGTACACTCAAAAGTAAAGCAGACACACAAACATGAATCATTATGTGACATATTAACATATTCAGTCAGCCTGACAGCGAAAGGTAAGAGGTACAGTAACAGGTTAAATGTGTGTGTCTCCCTGTGTGTGATCAAAGATAACAGCCGCATTCGCATTTGTTTGGCCTGTGCTCATTTGCATTAGTGATTCACAGGGAGACAGATGGACAGATGATGACAGAGAGGGAGGGAAAGAGAAAGAGGAGGAGAGGAAGAGAAGGAGGGAGAGAGGGAGGGAGTGAGATGCAGAGAGAAAGAGCAAGAGGGAAAGAAGAGAGCACGGTGACAAGCTGCTGTCCAGGGAAGACATTAGATGGACTCGGCTTCTGTCACTTCAGACAGGAAGATGGAGACCAAAATGTGAAAAATAGTAAAAGAGCAGTGTTGAGCTTCATAATGACTCTGTAAGCTAGTGTGTAGTCCTGTGAGAACACCCCCTACACACACGGCACACACACACAAACAAAAACACACAAAGGCAGTTGTCCTTCTCTACTAAAGAGCCAAATCCTCAACTCCAATTACTAATGCCCTAATTTGAATAATTGCTCTTAATGTGCAGTAAAGCAGAAGCACAGTCATTTACCGTCTCTTCAGAACACCGATCACGTTAGCTCTTCTTCAGCTTCGTCATTACAAAGCAAAATTATGGATGCTGACACAAGACTTACATCACTATGCAGGAACATGCGGTGAGTTTGAAGTGAGGATATAGTTTTAAAATATGCTTATGCTGTTTAAGGAATTTATTTTTTTTTTTTTTAAATCAGTGGGGCAGACTTGGCTGGTGAATACACAGATCCAGTTTCAAACGTCCTTTAAGACAAATTGAAAATCTGCCGCTGTTGGCGCTTGGTCCAATTTTATTTACCACCACAACAATAGAAAAATATTATTCCTATTTATTCATCTGTCCTAATTATTGAAAGTGTTTTCTGTTGCTCCTAATAAAAATAAAGAAATGTAACAATGTTGTCAAAATGATGTCAGTATCGTTGTGTTATGTTTAGGCTTGGGCATCGCTTTCTTTTTATTGATTCCTATTAAGATTTTGCCTATTGATTCAAGTTCTTATCAAATCTTGAGTCCAACTCTTGTCATAGTATTATGAAAAAAACTTAAGTGTCCTATTTTCAGCAGATTTATGGAGTCAGAAACAGCAGCTTGGCATAAATGATGGATATCGTGTCCCCTTTTTTTTAACCAGAAAAGAGCCGCAAAAATAAGAAAAGCTGCTTTAATTTTCTTTTCTCTGTTCAAGTCGAATGTTTACTGTTTTACTGGGAAAACAAAAATGGCACAACCCTATGCTGCAGCAAAAGCTTCAATGTGTTACTCATGTTTGCAAATAATTTTTTGTGCACCAGCCTTTTATTGTATCATTCCTGTCCTTTTTGTAGCTCTACCACATATTGTGGAGAGGGATGCATATCCACCAATGTTAAAGGAAACACACAAGGGCTAAATTTCCCAGAAGAAAAAAAGTGATTCTCAATACTTAAATATTAAAACAAATTTGGTACTGGTTCCAATGCAGAACCATGGTGCTGCATGTGCTCAGTGTTTTTCAGACATTTGAAGGATCCGCAGGCGGCGAACCACAGCCATTTTCTCTGACCGTCATCTTCCACTTTCTACTTCTAAACTAAATGCACCCTTCCAGACATCACAAACAACAATCAGCCAAGTTAATCACCTTTTCCATTCTGCGGCATCATTACCAGAGCAGAATGGAAAAACACAGACTAACAGCGACTCAAAGACAAAGATGTTAATCTTTATAAGAAGTGGTGAAAATAATTAAGGCAAGAGAATAGCTTATTGATGAAACCACCAACAGGAAAAAGAAGATGAGAGTAAAAAAGAACAAAGAACAGCTTAACAAGTGTTTTCTACTAAGAAGTACAAATGATGGATGGTGTTACTTCTGTGAGTGCAGGACAAGTCAGTGTCCATATTTGCCCCTCAGCTTGTGTATTTTTGTATTCTGTCCAGACCATCACACACACAAGGCGACTGGCCAATGAGCTTTTTGCCAGCATATGTTGCCTTCATTACTGGACAGTGCAGCGACAAACACAAAGGCCTCCATTGAAAAGCAGGGATTCCCAGGATAACCCTCACTATTGTATTTCCAGATCCCTGGTTCCGCAGCGCTGCTGAATTAGTACACATACCTCTGGACTGGTAGAGTCATGTGGCAGCGGCTAGCTTGCTGTGGCTGGTTGGTTGGCTGACTGAATGGTTGGATGGGTGGGTGGATTGATGCCTGCAGATTCCTAAAGGGCTGGCAGACAGCTTCATATGCCTATGTCTGTGGGTCCATATAGTCCTGGTTGACATTATTGGCTCCCCTGAATTTGAAGTACAGAATTTAGAATCTCTTCAGAAATAAATGCAAATTAACCAACTCGTGTAATCAAAATATTTGAATAAAAATAACCATGGTTAGTGAACAGTAGAAAATAAAAAAAAATAAATAAAAATTTGCATTGTATTGAATTTATACCATTACAAAATAAACCCCAGACACAATTAGTGGCACCTTACAATGTTTCTTGTAGCTTCTTGCACTTTTCTGCACGTAGTTTCTACCACTCTCCCATTGGTATTTGCTCAACCTCTCTGAAGTATGTCCATACAACTTTATCCCAGTTGTTTATCTGCTTTTAAGCTTTTATAAACATTGGACGTGCCTTTTTGCTTTTATTTCACTAGTGGTGTCCTCCTTGGCCTTCGCCCATGGAGCCCTACTTGGTTTTGTGTGCAGCATAGGGTACCAGCTGAGACGACCACTCCGGATTTCTCTAGGTCGGCTTGAGGCTCTTCAGATGCCTTGTGTGGGTTTTTTTTTTTCCAAAATCCACATCAACTTCACAGACTTGTCTCATCGAGTTTCTTCTTAGCACCACGTCCTGGAAGAATCTTAACTTTTTTATGATTGTGTAACTTATTGAACACATCAAACAGGGATTTCAAGATATTTGGTGATTGCCTTTTAGCCTTTGGACTGTTTTTTGTTAATTGACTGTTGCTCTCAGCTAGCTCTCTTGTTTCTGCCTCTGTTAAAAAAGAAAGTGGAAACAATCGGCCCTTTTTAAGCAGTAAAACCACCATTTATTGGTTAATTCAGGTAATCTGACCACTGAAAAACAAGGTCTGGTTCATTTGTCTTATTTTCTTTTTATTGTGTCAGGCGTACATTGTATGAATTGATTAAGTTCCATTCATTTTTGACGACATTTAGGGTTGCCAATCATTTCAAGCAGGACTGTAGGTGAATGTCCCCCATCTGTGTGCCTGTTGAGCAGCCTGTCTGCCATTCCGACTATTTGGCTATGGTTTCAATTCAGAGCTGGGATCAGTCTTAGCAATAGAGACCAGATAGCAAACCAAAACAAGCCTTGAACGCTTTATATATTCAGTATTTAAAAATTCAAGTTTGCCCAAAAGTCAAATGTCTTTTTGACCAGCATTTTAAATACTTTTCATATCAATAAGATTTGCTCTTGAGCAGTATTATCGTGAAGCTACACTTCTTTTCTGCTGGCCTGTGATCTCAAATGAGTGGTGGATATAAATAATAATCAGATGATTAACACTGATGACACGGATCGCTTCCTAAGGCCACTGAAGTGATTGGCAATGGAAATGGATCATGTAAGATAGCATCTCAAAATGAGAAATTAATAATTAAAACTCATTAGGCTATAAATCTGCATACAAATTTTGTTTGGCCCATTCTGATAAAACCAAGAGAGAAATCAAATGTATTAAAATGAAGCACACACAGTGAACAAGCCAATTTAAGGACAAACATACACACATAGTCATTTATCAGAGGCTTCTGGCAACAGGTGAATTGAAACATTTTGGATGTGAAGCCCTCAGTTATATTAAACATCAACAGAGCTGCAATCTTAATCTGAAATAATTTGTAGCCAACTCATAATCTGCTCCAATAATGAGATTTCATCCAGCGCTAGCAATCCCACCAGATAGTACTTTCACACTAGTACTCTAACTTTTTGAATGTGGACCAGCTAACAAGCTTCTGGTAAAGTGACTGCAATTTGCTAATGGTGAGGAAAGGACATGAGGAAGGAGAGAAGTAAAGGAAGGAAGGGCTGAGAAATTGGAGGCAGAGAGATGTAGGAAGGAGGCACTGATCTAAGACAATGAGGGGATTACATACCTTTTGGGGAAATATTTTGGCAATAAAAAGTGTTTTGGCTAAAATAGAGAAGAAAAAAAAAGGACACCAGGTACAACAAAAGAAGAACCAACAGAGGTAGTGGATACTCTGCTTGTGTGTGTGCATGTGTGCTTTTGTGTGGGTGTTTGTGTAGGTGTGAGTGTGTGGTTAGTGGTGGTTTGAGAGGGTGGGGAGCTTAAAGGAAAAACCATTAGTCCAGGAGCTGAAGCAACAGCCCGAAGCAAAGTCGCACACGGAGACATGGGGTTACGTATACACACGGCGGGACAAGCTTGGACACACACACTAACACAGATATGTGCACTGCAGGACAGACAGACAGACAGACACAGACATCAGTATGACCTAATAAGTCTAACGGAGGAGGCTGGCTCAGTGAACTGGTATGGTCAGGAGGTGCAGATGTATGCCAAAGCTTTTCCGAGCAGCACATTTCAATTAGAGCAGAGGTCGAGAACGAGCCAGGAGGAGGTTGCACTAGGTAGTTACCATGCTAACGGTGAGGAAAACACAGCAGAGAAACATCAGACAGACAGACAGACGACAACAGTTTATCATGGTAATCTCCTCTGCTACACCCAGTAAATTCAATTAGAGTAATCGCAGTGAAAAAAAAATTGTGTACTATGAGTAAATTACCATGGGGTCAAAAATTAATGCATCCAGAAAGAATTATCTTTAGCGTAATTAACACCTATAGCCTGGGAAAGGCCAGTTACTTACACCTCAAGGCAAATGACACTGGAAGTAATTTAATTGCAATTACACACACGTGAGTCTTAATGAGATGACTGCTAATTAGCAGCATTTCTCAGCTATGGAGGAAGTCTGGTGCATGAGAACTTTTAAAGAGAGAACAAGATGGAGTAAATGACAGTTATTTAGCCCTGCCAATGTAACAGCCACTATTAGCCCATTGAAGGCACTGGTGTCACCTCAGCTTTCTGTGAAGCACAGAAAAGCTTTGTTTTAAGAACTTTAGAAACAGAGATGAAGCGATTTTATCAGACGGTGCGATATCGGACGTAGCAGCACAGCAGTCCCTAACAATATTTTCTTATTCATCCCGGTGAGATCCATGCAATGAGGTAGCTGTAATAGATTTTATATTTTGGGAAAAAGGGGGGAATGGTATTGGAGTCACTCTCCGTGTCTATAGAAGATATTCTGAGTTTAGGCATCAAAAATGTCATCAGATCACTAAATCTCTAATCAGAATATGTATCATGTTTTTTGGCCTACAAGTAAAAAAATGAGTCACAAGTCCTCTCAGTCTTATAATGGAGTTGTCGCTATTAGAACAAACACAAAACAACAAAACATAAAGACTCTCACACTACCAATTGACAAACCTAGCAATGAAAAAAATCTGTGCACGTTTGACTGAGTCTGCACACGTGATGTGTCTGCATTTCGGGAAAATGATTAAAAAAAAAAAATCTCCCTGCTCACACAAAACCATGTAGCCATTCTCTGTTCCCTGAGGGAAGGATGCCTTTTTTGATTCATACTTCTTTGACAGTAGAGCCCCCCTCATATTGATTTCTTAACCAGCAGAACTGATATTTGTAGATAACAACGAAAAATTACTGTGGACTGTGGACGGCCTGGTGGGTACAAACGTCTATACAACAGTCTTTTATGTTAGAAGTCTGAACCGTAGCTCACAACCTCTGTAAGGAGACATCTTCCTTTTAACTGGCAGAGAACTATATTATTTTAGATAACAGTTTTTGCTCATTGCTTAGTACATATTCACTGACCAAAATGTGGTTTTGTTGATTAATCACACATTGAATATTGCTGTGTAAAGTAGAACATCATTGGAAAAATCAATTATTTGAATTTGGGCCACCTTTTTGAGAAAATCCTCAAAACAAAGTTCCCAAAAGGAACTTTCATTTCTTTTTCGTGATTAATATTTCATTGTGCTTTTATTACAGAGCATAGGGGGTTATAGCAACAGAAAGATACATAACACCAATACAAAAACAATTTCATATTTTAGGCTAATTTGCTTGATAACAGCTGTGTGCTGCATCATAATGAAAGGATGTGCAACAGTGCTCAATATTTTCTCAATTAATAAAAGAATCTGTTAAACTAATTTTATGACGAATTTATGGGTGTGAATCCTTCAAGTGTGCCCGGTTTGAATTTGATGGAAAATTATCAACCATGCAGCATGATTTGTAGGCAAATAATTCCACTTCATAAAAAATTTAAAACATTTACCAATTCAACCTGGGGAAATGTGCGTGAACTCACTGACTTGTTCTTCACCTCCCTTGTTAAAGCTGAACAAACTACATCAAAGCCGGCTACATCCTCAAAGATAGATGAACAGATTACCTAGCAGGGCTAAAGCTGATTCCAGGCTAATTCTCTGCAGAGAGCTCAGCAACAAAATTAACCGAGATTGATTATGCTCATTCCATGCACCGTCTCTCATTTCACCACCTGCTGATACAGTGAGCCAGAGTCTCACCTCACTCCTGTGTTTGCTCCTGTGCAATGTTTGAGTCCTGCATCTGGTTAATCTTTGTTAATATGAAGAGGTATTAAGTAGAATATATATTGGTTCTCAATGTTATCCTCTTTGGCTAAGGATAGTGGCACCCAGGTTAGCTTGAATAGGGGATAGGATTTCAGAGTGTTTCATTCCCATGATGGCTCAGTGATCTCTCTATTAACAGAAATATTTGTGTGTGTGACAGCTAAAGAACAACTGTTAACATTTTCAAGTGTCGTTTAGATACTCTTCATCGACACGTGACACAGCCCAAAAGAAATTCAGTCTATATCTTTGATCATGAAAGCTCACTTTCCTAAGCTTCCTGTGTCAGGTACTGTCAGGTACTGTGATAGTGATAGCATTAACTTTGTTAATATATATTATATAATTTCTTTTTTCAATAAAAAGGACTGTGTGTTTAGCATTTACAACAACAGCAACCATGGCCTAAAAGAGTAGGTTGAAACCTAGAAAATGGCAAATATATGTTTATAAAGGAGTGCCAGCAACAGTAAACTCCAAACTCCAAGGAAAATGATACCACAGTATCGCGCACGCTATGATTCATAAGTGATTTATAAGTGCAGCTTTGAAATACCACAGCAGTAAACACCTTGGAAAAAGGTTTTGCTGAAAAAATACCGTTATAATCCCACTTTTGTAAAAAAGAGAGGACTAATAGGCCTCTGACAAATGAACATGACACAAAAAAATGAATTGAAGGAATGCTATCACATTCAAATTCATTAACTGTTCTGTTAATTTAACACCTGTTAAATAGACAGGACATCATGATCTTACAAGTTCATTTTACTTTCAGACCCAATTACACTTTTTGTTTTCAAAAGAATTAAAATACTGCTGGAAACTGTCCTCACACAGGTGGAAAGTGTCAGAGTCTGTAGGAGTCTGTATATGAACATTGTGAAACACCGACACCCACACCCACACCCACACCCACACCCACACACACACACACACACACACAGAGTAGATCTCTATATACAATGTTGGTAACTACTCCTTTTGGTAAACAATGGAAAATACACAGTACCAGTGTGTTCCCAACAATGCAGTTGAAAGTCGAGGCTTTAAGCCAGACTTAATTTTAAACTTTTTACCAAATTTTAGGTCATTCACTTCGGTTGAATCGGTTGAATCGGTTTTACATAGTGCTTCGCTTCAAAATTTTCAGTGGTTGCATGGTGGCATTAACAGAGAGGAATGGAAAATCTTGTAATTCTCTCAGCTGTGAGACTGGAGAGACTGCATAGGTGAAAGAGAGAACAAGACAGAGGGAGAGAGGAAGGCAAGTGTGAGTCAGACTATAAACACTTGGTTGGAGTGAAGTTATCCAGCTGCCATGAAAACTGATCCAATGGCTGGCAAGTTCAAGCTGACTGTCATGTAACACAAAGTTTTGCAAACCAACGCTACTCTCCCTATAAAACACAGCCGTACAATTGTTATGACACACACTTTAAACTGCACATGAGCACTCATGCATCAGCAAAAACACACTAAATATAAAATCACAGGAGCTGGAAATGTATGCTGGGTAAGTGAGGAGGCGACAAGCCAGGGGGTTACCGGATGAAGGCAAAATATTCAATCATTCAGCATGCATGCACGCACACAAACACACACTCGCGCACACACGCATACGTGAAAAGTTACAGAGGCTTGAACACAATCTTCCACACCTCTAACTGAGGCAGTTGGGAAACTTCCACCTCACACATGCAGGCACAGCTTAAACCAGCTCAGGAACAGTGTCCACACTGGCTTCTGAGGCTGCTTCCCACGTTCAACCACCACATTTTTACTTATTTCAAATGGGAGAAAGAGTTAAGGAGATGTGTCACTGAGTTAAATGTCCACAACGACTTAACAGGAAACACTAAAAGAGCCAACAGCCTGGAATCAGCAGGGCACACTGACTAAAAGTAAACAAATCCTAAATAAGGTGTAGTGGCCTTAAGAGTAACCCAGGCTAGTGTCAAAGGTAGAGAAATGTTCTCTACAACATACAAAAAACTTGTTTGTCGTTTCCATTTGAAAATTCTCTCCAAAGTAGATTTAAGCAACCTGACCCGAATCAGGCAGGTCCCAACAAGGTGTTGTGTGACAGGTCGCGTTCTTGTGTAAAGCTCGGGGCGTCATATAGACTCCGGTTTAATCAGAAGAGGACGGCGCTGGAACCATGGTGGATGGTGGATGGTGGATTCTCCTCCACAATATCTCCTTCACTTAAAGAGGCACCAGTTCTGTTCTGGAATTCAATTGTTTGAACAGTTGTCTTCTGGTATTACAAGCCACATTCATCTGGCTGATATTTGGAAAAAGGCCAAATACATCTATTACCCGGTAAGGCAAATAATTACTTGGAAATGCTACAGTGATACATGCTGGTAGCTGAGTGCAATGTCTGTATAGCAAGTAAATCTATATATCATTGTGTTTGGTGCTGTTGGGACACTTTGCCACACTCTGCATTTGCCTATTAATGTTGTCAGGTAAGTTTTTTCTTTTTTAATATAAGACCTTTCCAATTAAAAATGCCATGGAGAGTTAACAGTGTGCAGGTTTTCAGCAGGTGAGTTCTTCCCCTTTGCTTCAAGAAACGCCAATCAGAGGATGGAGTCTTTGATCAGAATGACTGTTTTGTTCTTCAGAGTCACCAAGTATGGAAAACAGACAGGGCTGGGTTCTAACATGCAGCTGCAAAATTAAACATATACTAGTTCTTGGGAAATACGGTTATTCACTTTTTGCCAAGTGTTAGATGAGAAGATCAATACCACTCTCATGTCTGTTAAAAACAAATGGAGCCAACAAATGGTAGGTTTGAACACTTAGGTCTTCAAGCAGATTATACAAATGAGACAAAGCATGTTAATTAGTGAGAGCTTTAGAGGTGCTATTAGCTACCTGACTGCTGGCTCCAGCTACTCTTGGGAAGAAAGCCAAAAATGTCAAACTATTCCTTTAAAAAACAAAACAACCCCCCCCCCCCATTTTCTCTGGTCACTCATTTCATAATGCAATACAGGATATATGTTTATGATGTCAGATGATCTGATGACCATATAAACGGTGATTTTATCACATTTATTATTATAGCCACCGAAGAATTTATTGGTAGCATCAGTTAAAAGGGAACAGTAAGGATGTGATGGAATTACTGTTTTATTTGCAGGATAAGGGTGTTTGCAGGTGTTTTACTAATGCAAAAAGTGATCAAGGAATAAGAGGTTTGAACCAAACCATTTCTACAAAAGGCTGACATACTTCAGTCATATTCCACAAAGCTGTTTTTCCTGAGGTTTAGTCTGCTTAAACCAAATGTCCATGTTTTTCAAAACACCCTGTCTATTCAACCCCACTCCTACCCGATAACCCCTTGTCATTATGCATTTCAAAAGAAGAAAACATTATTTTGTAATAAATTTCCATTTTTCTGACAGTTCAAGTCGGACAAGTATATGATCTGGAAATGCTCTCTGTATCTCTGCCTCTCTCTGTGTCATCTATCAACACCTTCCTGAACACTGACCAGCTTCAGGCTCAAATGTAAAAAGCTAAAGAAGCTGTGAAAGCTCCTTCTCTTTCCCCAGAGGAGACAAAGCCTCCCACAGCCACACCTCTGCTTCAATGTCCGATCTGAACAGAGTCCTTCGTAAAATTCATGACAGTATTACCCCTGACAGAGCTCTTCGAAGACATTGGCAAATTCCTCACAAAACCTTATTCATCTGAATTCAGAGGGCTAACAATGAGACACCCAGATGCTACCACATTATGTTGTCAAACTGCTCTAGCGAGTCCTGAAAATGAAATGACTGGCACTTGACTAAGGAGGAAAAGATGGAGAAACAAAAGAAGAGGGAGATTGAAGTGTTAAACGAAAGGGAGAGACCGGCAGACGCTATGACAGTTACGGTGACAGTGTCAGAGAAGGAATGACATTGCAAGAGAGAGAGAGAGAGAGAGATAATGGATAATATAGTGAGACAGAGAGGGAAAAGAGGCAAGAAACAGACATGAAAGCGCTGCCATTGCTAGCGTTACTACGATTTTGTTAAGGAAAATTTAATCTTAGTCTTAAACAGCCTCTGGTTTTCGTGATGATTCTCATCCCACTCCGCCCGACCTCGGTACATCAGCGCTCAGCACCCAGTGTCACCACAGCGGCCTAATTACCGCACCGTGGCGGCTGGTCCGGTGAGGGCCCGTGTTTCATCAGGCTCTCATTTGCTCTCAAGCAGCATTAACCTTTTGGACAGGCTGGTGCTTTGATTTCTCAGATGTTTACAGCTCCCCTCTACTTTCTAAAAGCATTATGTTTCAGGTGCTTGGCTGACTGCACAGACTAAATATAGGAACTATGTAAGATTCCCTGGAAAGGGACACACTCTAGGGGCAGGGGGTCTGCTCTGTGTGGTGTGTTTGTGTGTGTGTGTGTGTGTGTGTGTGTGTGTGTGTGTGTGTGTGTGTGTGTGTGTGTGCGTGTGTGTGTGTGCTTCTTGTAATTCCAGACTTATAAGGACAAGGTGGGCTCAGAAGCTGAGTGGGATAGAGGAAACTCTAAAATGAGTATAGTTGAGTTATAATCGCTTTTTACGCAGAACCCGATTTAAAGACAGAATTTTGTTGTGGGATTAAAACTATAATTAAGATGCGTGCAAAATATGGTAAAGAGTTAATTAAGGTATGTACTGGTCAAGATTAAAATTAGTGTGTGTCTAAATGAGTATGTGCAGAAACATATTTGTGTATCTTGATGGCACAATAAACTCTATGTACCCATAATTTGTGACAAGATTGTCATAACACATTTTACTATTTGAAATGTAACTCAAGCATTGAGCTGACACTTAAATGCCTAAAAAAACAAACAAAAAAAAACAAACAAACAAAAAACCCCAAAAAACAACTTGTTCTTTATTTTAGAACCACTTAAACTGGACCCAATACTGAGTCTTCATGCTAGTCTTCTTTCACTCAAATCAACGGTCTGTTTTGTGATCACTTGTACTATCCAGCTTTCCCTTTTTATGTAGGTATAAGTGCAGAAACCATCAAGCCTGACAGGGAGATAAATCCTCTCAACTTCAACTTCAAGTTATGGCGTTAAAAACAGTTCAATTCCCTTCAGGGAAGGGCGAGATACAATATGGCACAAAAAAACATTCAAATCCATGACTGACTAATAGATAAGTTCATAAATCTGTAGAGAAATTAAGTCAATTATGTCAATTTTGTTTATATGGCTCAGTAACACAAATTTGCCTCGAGGGGCTTTACATTCTATACAGTATATGACATCCTCTTATCCTTTAAAAACCCTTGGAAGTGGAAAAAACTAGACCACACTGTACATTGCAAGACTCAGATTTATTTTGTCAGTATTATATTATATTAGCTAATGGTAAAATTGAATTCTTTTTCTTCTTATTATTATTATTATTATTATCATCATCATTATTGAGAAATTCTTTTTTTAATATAGCTCACTAAAAGTCCCAAGTCCTTGTGCAGTCCTACACCTACATATGGTCCTAAACACTGATACCTGATGGATTTGAAACTAAGCCTTTGACATGCGAATGAAGTTTAGACTTTCAGCTTAAATTCAAGGGGTTTAACAACAATATCAAATTTACTGTTTTGGAATTACAGCCATTTGTCTACATCCCTCCTAATTCTCAAAGGCTTAAAAGTAATTGGGCAATGAAAAATTTATCAGTTTCATTGCCATGTGTGACCTGTTCCCTTGTTATTTAATGACCTATTGAGCAGATAAATGGTCTGGAGTTGATGCCAAGTGTTAAATTTACATTGGTAAGGGGAAATCTCCATAAAAGAAAAATGAAGGAGGCCGTTGTTATTTGGCTGAAAAAACAAAACAGACCTGTCAAACAGATGGCAAAAAACTTAACAAGTGGCCAGATCAACACTTTGGCATGAATTCTATATTTTAAAGGGCTTTACTATCTGCTCAGATTCAGCCAAATGCTGCAAAAATGATTGGATACTGCTTCACAGTACAGGTGAATAATGACTCAAAACATACTTTGAAAGCAACCCAAGAGTTTCTCAAGGCAAAGAAATGGAATATTCTTCAATGGCCAACACAAACACCTGACCTCAACCCAACTGAGCATGTTTTTCACTTACTGAAGACATAACTGAGGTTAGAAAGACCCATAAACAAGCAGCAACTGTAGGGGGCTGCAGTCAAGGCCTGGCAAAGCATCTCGAGAGAGGAAACTCAGCTTTTGGTTCCATGGGTTCCTGACTTCAGGGAGCCATTGAATGAAAAGGATTTTAAACGAGGTAGTAAAAGGAATGTCTAGAGTTATAATTATGTCTGTTTGTCCAATTACTTTTAAGCCTCTGAAAATGAGAGACCATGTATAAAAATAGCTGTAATTACTAAATGGGTTAATGTGATACTTTTGTTTAACCCCCTTGAATCAAAGCTGAAAGTCTAAACCTCCGTCACAAAAAAAATATAAAAAAATGGTTTCTCTGTCCAAATGCTTATGTACCTAACTATGTGACAACGATGGCCACAGGACATTCTGTCAGATCCTGACATCTTCAGAGTGCTGTTTAAGAGTTAAGAAGAGTTTAGGGTTTGGGTTAAAATTAGGTTCAGGTTAGAGTTAGGGGTAATCACTGCAGCTAGGCAGGTTAGGGGCTAGGGAATGCATTAAGTCAACGAGGGTCCTCACAAACGTGCAAGTATGTCTGCATGTCTCGTCAAGTGTGAGTTTTACCTGTGCCTTTGTTGCGGTCCACAAAGCAATACTTCAGTTCATAGTCTTTCAGAATTTCATGGACCTCCTATAGAGAAAGAATGAGAGAGACACAGTACTTCAGTCAAAAGAGAATAAGCAAGCATTCAAACGCCTGTTCCTGTGTAACTTGTACTAAGCTAAAATATCAACACAAGGGCTGCGACCAACAATAATTTCCATTTATCAACCAACCTAACATTTGCTAAATCGAATCAACTAATCATTGCCTCAGAACTGTGAGGAAAATTGAGGAAAAAAAACTCTCACAGTTTAAAAAAGGGAGGAAAGAATTATTGATTACTGTAACCAAAACTCGAAGTTTAACAATTAGAGAATTTCACGATCTCTTCCCGGCCCATTTCTAATTTTTCTTAATTTTTTTTCACTGTTCTTCTAAATAATAATCAAAGTTGTCAGTTATTTTGAAGGGGACCTAGTACTCCATTACTCAGTTTACAATTTTAGCACTAGACATAATGCATCAGTTTTACCACAAATGATGAGATTGGATTTTTGCTTATCACATTGATGAACCTTTATCTTTGGCACTTAAAGCAGACTCTTTTCCTTTACAATAAACTATTTGATAGGATAAGTCCACAATTGCAGTCATTTTTGTTCAATTATGTTTTGGTTTTTTTCTTAAGTGTATTTTTAAAGATGATAAGCTGTCTGTCTCCTATTAGGCTTATCATGCAGCCCAGCAGCCTTCCACACAGAGCTCCGTCCCACACGAACACACACACGAACACACGCTGCTGCGTATTAAAGTAATAAATTCAAATTTTTTTTTCGTTTTTAAGATTTGAGTCCACCCTCTTCGAGAGACGTTTTTTATCTTTTCCCTGACGGTGCATCATGAAGTGAGAAAGGAAAGGGAGCAAGGGGAGAGATGCAAAAGCACAGCAAAAGATCCTCGCACCCTCTCTGAGTGTTCTTTGAACTCCGCTGTTCACTACTAACTCTCCGTTAGCCCTGGTGCCTTCATGACGGGTTTTTACTGTTACGTAGCCACGCAGAGTCTGTACTGCACACGAGTCAATATGCTCCTGTGGTATGAGGAACCTCGTGGGATCCAGTCACCGTCAAAACCGGTCCGAGGACCCAACAGTTCCAGGTCAAACAGGCACAGGGTGTAAGCGGAGGGACTGAAGACTGAGCTACAAAACAAAAGAAATCCATTGCCACAGCACTGAAACAACCTGCCAGCCTCAGTCTAAACTCTAAGACAATGGCCAGATCACTTGAGCATAAAGCAATTATTGTTAAGTGCCACCCAGAGACACAGCGTAATGGCCAGTCTGCAGTACACGATGCACGTAAGACTGAACTTTTGCACTGTTGTGTCCTCAGATGCAAAACACGGTGAATTTAGCACAATCAAAGTATATTGTCGTGAGACTCCCCACATGTCACGCTGGGCCTCATGCAAGAACCACACGTATGAACACGGACTGGCTCTGTGTACGAGACGTTTAAGAGCATTTATGGCATTCACCACTTTCCTTGCATTAAGAATTTTCTCTTAGATGCAAACTGAATTGACAAGGGGTCCAGAAGTGGTTTACGAGTCATATCATTCTTCACAAGGGGAAATAAAAACTGATATCATAATGGAGTTTAAATATGACATTAAAACTAACTAAAATAAAAAACGGCTTCAGAATTTACTGAGGTTTTTTTTTAGATTATTTTTATTGCCACATTTTGGCACAGAGACTTCTACATTAAAGTGGTTGTAAACTACTGCTGTTTTACAGAAAATTCTCTCACTCTGACAGCTGCCGCAGGGTCATTATGCAGTTTGCTGTGCAGTATCCTGCTCTAATGCACCTGACAGCGTAACATCGCCTACTGTAGGCTGTAATATTATCTTGTCCAATAACTCAGAGTAACTCAGAGACTGTCACACCCCCTGACCACCTTTTCCTATTAGTCATGGACCACTTTACTTTAGAGAAATTTATTTAGTGTCTCACCTTGTTTTAAATCGCTCCCTTGTTAACTCTGTCACAGTACGGTACTTCTCTGATGCCATATTTTTGTCTGCTGCCATTTCTAATCGTTCAAGTTTCTCGAATATCAGTACTGAAATCTGCTCATTTTTGACAGCGGGACCTGAAGCTCTGCAATGCAAAATTATTCTTCTTACCTTCTGGTAACATTTTTGCAAATTTTCCACACATGGAGTGGAACTGGTAGCCTTATATGGAGATCGTAGTTTACACTCATGATCAAATCTCACAAACATGCACCTCCTCATAACCAGGTGGCCTTCATCAGGCTTTATGGATTTATGACGTGTGTGTTTTAGTTAAGAGAGTTTGGTGAATGTAACACTTGTACAAGCAAACCACACAGGACAAAAGAAAGAGAATTGGGATAAGAATATGAAAATGTTCTTGTGGCCGGTAGTCTTGTCAACTTTCTCCCACCCTTTCTATTGTTCTTCGGTTTTTATTCAAACTTTCAAAGTGCATTAAATAAAAAGCTGGGTTGAGCAAATAAACAGGCTTGAATGTGGAAAATTAATAATAAAGAATCTTTAAAGAAATGATTCGCGCCCGGAGGGATGTGTCTGCTGTGTGTTGTTGGCTAATGTTGGCCAGATTCGGTGCTTTTATCCATTGCTGGCTGATGTTGGCCATGTTTAGTGCTTCCATTCAAAGATGAAAACAAAATACTGAACTTTGCATTACTGTAATGTGGCAACTCGCAGTCATACTATGGTGACCTCTTACACGAGTAAAAGCAAGCTCGACATTTTCAGGAGGTCATGCAGAAAGATACTACACAGAAAACATTTCCATTCCCATTGAGCACATCATTTCTATAAAAGGCAAAAAAAAAGAAAAGAAAAGAAGAAGAAACAAACCAAACGAACAAAATCTGCCTCAACCTTTGAGGTATTCTAATATGTACAGTTTTCTCTCCTTCCGTCCCTCTAACCACCATCCAGCCCACTCATGTACACAGTGAGCAGCCATGGTCCATATGAGCGAAGACCATGCGAGGCAGCCCACACAGAGGGTCAACTCACTTGCCCTTAAATTCGGTGTAGAGCGAGCTGTAATGGCAGAGAGGGGAACAGAAAGAGGAGCGAAAAAAGGAAAATGTGTGTTAGTTTTGGATCTGTGCTCCATATTTTTCTACAGTATTTCATGATCTGTCTTTCCTGGTACAGTCAGAGGAGGATTCAGGGAAAATAGCAGGATTAGTAAAAATGTCATCACCATTGTCTGTGTCTGACACCTGACCCTATTCGCTTTGACAGAAGTGAACAATTTACCAATGCAGCAAATACAGCCTGACTAAAACTGGATTTTTCAGGCAAATTCTGATATTAATATTTAAGAGATTTAAAAAAAACCTGATAGGTTTTTTGGCTGATAATGATTGTCAAACCTGCAACTACTGACTATTTTTATGATCGATTAACGATTAAATGGAACCAGCGACTTCATCAACAATGGAAATAGTTGCAGTTGAATTTTCTGTTAATCGCCTTTTGAGAGAGAGATTTAACAGTGTAATAATAAACTTGTCAGTGTTATTTTGGGGACAAACTATGTAATGACTTCAGACTTGTACGACAATGCCTATAATGAAGCAATAACCTAATATAAGCCAAAATATCAGCATGGCTAGTAAGATTTCAACCAATTTTCAAACAGAAATTTAATTTCCTAGATGTAATATGTGAGGTTTCTGCACTAGAATCAAGAAAAATAAAACTTCACTTCAGGAAATACTTGCAACAAGTTGATGGAAATTTTCTTACCCCACTGACGTCTCAATTATAGTAAAAGATTACTTAAGTAAACAAAGTTTTAAGGGTTTTTCTCAGACGTGATAATGCCAACACCCAGTCCTACCATTGTAATACGGGGTTATAGGGAATTAAAAAACAGGGTAAATACAATAAGAATAAAATAGGATTAAACAATTTGGATCAAAGCGTGCCTGTGATTGCAGCGGTTATTGCGAACCAAAGCTCTGCTCCTTTTTTATATCTGCTTATACCTCTGTTTCAGCATTTGTTTCTTTTCTCTTAATACATTTTTTCTACTGTATCAAATTGATTTATTTATTTATTTCAAGAGGAGAAAGCTGAGCTATTGCATTAACTAGAATTCTGATATAAAAGTAACAGACTAAAAGGAAACCCGTTTCCCTAAATGAAGGAAATTGGAGGGGAAGATGACAGATAACAAAATATTTTCATTAGTAATCAAGTGAGTTGGTAGGCAGAAAAAAAAAACAAGTGCAGAGAAAAGAAACCATTAAAACAGCCTCTGCTTCACTGTTTGTCTTTCTTTTTAACTCCATTACATTTATTGTATTTACTACTGAACAGTACTGCAGTGACATTGAACTTGATGACAAGGTTAAATCATGCTTGTCTGTGTCATTCTCTCCAGTAATGTTTTATTGTTTGATCCTATGCTGCTCTTAAGTTTGTCTCTAACAGCACTGGCACAATACAAGACATTTAAAGACTGTTTTACGGGTCCAAACAGCCTCAGCCGCACCATTTACCAGCCAAGCACACCTTGCTCCTCTTTTATTTTTTTATGATATTCCAGTTTGTTTCAGCCAATTTCCTTTTTACCTTCCATGTTTTAATGATGTTCTAATTCCACTATTTCCCATCATGCTATCATACAATGTTTCACTTTGTTTAATTGAGATTCCCACCACACTATTTCAGCGGCTTTCTAATTAACGCTGCTGTAATAGCTACGTGATGCCACTGGGCTCTGTATAGAAACAGTGAGGCAGACCAGCCTACAGCTCTAAAATCAAAGACACATACTTGCCTAAAACTGAACCCACTAATTGCAAATCACAAGACTTTGATTTTACATTTTGTGTCAAAATATAGCTACAGTTTGTTGCCTCTAACCACTACATGTAAGTGGATCTAGTTAACAAACTTTGACAGATTTTGAGCATCATTCCACATTTAATTTTAAGTCTTCAAGACCAACAGTGATTAGATAGAGAACCCGGACTGAAATGGTCAGAGGCAGCACGTCCATCTTTAAGAAGCCGATATTTCCAGCAAGTCAAGCCTTACAGAGCCAATTTTCAGTGCGTGCATATGTGTGTGCACACATACTGTACATATGCACACTTCGGTTTGGGCACTCAAGCAAAGCGCCTTGAGAGGATAAGGAAGGTGATGGCAGATTTGTCTGACAGCTGGCAAGACTACATGGAGCTCACAGCAATAATGTCGGTTCACGAGGGAACATTCACCGGCACCACCCAAGTCAAGCGATCATTGGCTTCACACCTGTTCACATAGCGAAACAGTGAGCGCTCAGCTTCATACTTGCTAAACACTGCTGCTAAATTCTGCTTCTGAATATTGCCATCTTTTATTCACTGACCAATGACAGCAGTGTAAGTAATCCAAAAAGCCCCGCTTGGGAATACTTTGGATTTTTGGGTTGGTAGACAGCAAAGCTGTAGAACCTCGAAATAGCTGTATAAAAGCTACGGAAGCTACAGTTAGCCGACCATTCCAGCTCCAGCAACCTGAGGGCATATCTGCAAAATATGCACCCAAATAGTTGTGTCAATCTTGGTATTTGTTTGCCCTCTTAAGAACATGATGCAGAAAACAGATATTCAAATTGTTCGAACCCATGTGGGCTTTTTTTTTGTTTTTGAAGGAATAATTGAATGTAATATTTGCCCAATTTTGACAGCTCTAAACTAAAATGATTTTTGTCCCCGCTCAACAAAGAAAACTAAGAAAAGAGAAAATTTGTTTACTCTTACACCTGTTCATTCGTTACACAAAGCACTAACACACAGACACACACACACACACAGACTCACACTCCTTTTGTTCTTTAGTCATAAGTGAGGTGGCTTACGAACACAAACTGAGCCACTGGGGGAAAGTGAAAGAGTGGTCTATCGTTTCAACTTTGTCTGAATGTGTGTGTGTGTGTTTGTCACAGAGAGAGATGGATGGATAGGGTAGAACTGGAGGACAAACACCCTGCATGGCCTCCTTACCGGCAGTAACTGTGTCCTTGACCTACTGATGGAGTGATATATGCTACAGAGGGAGAGGAGAGGATGAAGGCCAGGTCTGCCAGCAACAAGATAAATACTAGAACTACATTCTTAGCAGTGATTTTAGTGGTTTTGCGAGCAGTGTAACCTGCCCATCAGCAATATACACCAAATGTTTTATTTCTATATACAGGACAAAAACCTAGATTTTCATACTTGGATGATGTTGCTGGATTGATGATTCCATTTCCAAGCCTCTACTCGGTACTCAAAAGACATTTTTGATGGAAAACAGCTAATGCCATTCACTATTGCTTTCGAATAAATATGAAATATCCATAACAGCTGCAATTAGTTGCATAGAGAGAGATAGAAAGGAGAGTGTGTATATGGGTTGGGTAGGTGGTTTTGTGTGTGTGTGTGTGTGTGTGTGTGTGTGTGTGTGTGTGTGAGAGAGAGAGAGAGACAGAGACAGACAGACAGGTGGCTCCAACCATGCACAGCACGGATCACTGGCCCATCAAATGCCTGCCAGGAGAGCTTCCTAGAAAACATGCACACTCACATATTGTGAGCAGACAAGCATAAACACACACAAGTGCAGACATCTCTTTCTTTCATCCCTCATTTCTCTCTCTCGCTCAAACACGTTCTCTGAGTTTTCTCACCTTGTGTCCGAGTTTGACACCCTTGCTCCGAACCGGCGCCTGTAGATTTCCTCAGTTGAACAAGTTTGTTTTGATTCTTTTGGTCTTTTGGTCTCCTTATCTCTTTTTCTCTATATCCAGCCCTCCCATCTTTCTCTCTGCCTTACTGCCTCCTCCACTTAAACTCCTTTCTCCTCCTCCCCATTTGTATCCTCTTGCTTTCACCTGTGAACATGGAATCAGAGATATGAAGCTCTCCCTCTCTGAGGACTTACCTACCCACATTTCTGTTAATGGTAAAATGACTCTCCATCACTGTGTTTTAAGTAATCCTTTCCTCTCTTTCTTCTGTCTTGCACTGCTTGCCTTTTTCAGATGTTTTGTCCATTTACAGTCGAGTAGAGACAGATGATGCAGTAAAGCAGCACAGCAGGAGCATGGATTCGGGCCCATAATCAATCTCTAAGTCACCGATACATGGTTCAAAAGGTACATGATGCTCGACTGCCAAACTCCTAAAGTCGGTAAGGATAGTACATGTGCCTTACCTAAACAGGCACTCATTTAAGTACAGTAATAGAAAGGCTCTGGTCAGTAGCTGTACTAAACACCTTTCAGGTAGCATAGATTGGGGTAGAAGTACGGGCACAGGAATGCAGGATCCTGCAGTTAGTTTGGGCCTGAACCATTGTCCTTATTCTAACTACACAATACACCAAAATATCCAATATTTATCATGCTATGAAATAAATAACATTACTCTGTGACTGCTAAATACTTTCTTCCAATGGAGTCTGGCATTAGCAAATATGCCATTATTCAGGAGTTTCTGAATAAATGTTTTGAAGTGTGGGGCTCGACATACCATTTATAATCATCTTTATCGGTTTGAGTCAGAAAATTCAAAATTCAAAAAAAAAGGAAGAAGCACAAGCAATAAGCAGTCATCATCATTAGGTGTGATCGACTCAATCTGACATCTCAAAAGAGATCTCTTTAGAACTTAATAAATCCTCAATAGAACCGTATTATTCAAAATTGCAGCCAAGACACCAATTAGAGAAGTGAAATTACCTCTTAGGGCTTGATTTTTTTGTGAGAAAAAACTTACAGGATGACCGCTGCTTGGTCAAACCCTGTCTGTTGCTTCTGCATATCCATTTCTTATTTTCTGTCTGTTTATATGTCTTAAATAGAGGAGCTGGTTGATTTGATCTCAGCAAGGAAGGGATCAGTGGGCTGAGGGAAGCAGGTGGCTTGCCCTGAGACAGGACCGATTCCACCGTCAGCCAGTATGACCTCACCCCCCTCCCCCTTCCACTCCCTCCCCATCTCTGCTTGGCTCTCTCCCTGAAGCGACTGGGCTCACATTGGAGGTTATTTCGCCCACTGAGCCAACAGTCACTCCTCCTCACATATCAACAGCGTCCTGCAGACATCAGGTCAAAACATCACTTAAGAATATTTATTTTTGTATGTACCCAATGTGGGGGTTTGCACGGTAAGATAATATAAATTAAAGTATGGGTAAGTGTTTACACGATAATGAAGTGAAGTAGCAGTCTACACTTGTGTGCAGAGATGTTGTAAATCCTAACCTTCAGGTGAGCACAATACAAAGAACATAAAACCTAAAATTATTACATTATCTGGCTTTTGAACAATGAAATCTTTCCTTGATGTCAATTTTCATTGTTCAACACTTTTTCCAAAGTTAGGCTTTGCATTTATGTTAGAAAAATACACTTTGTCAACAATACAATAATATTAGCTTTGCAAATTCTTGATTTAGAATATCTGTAAGCTGTAATAAAAATTATGTTTTAGAACTGATGCGCAATGTACTTAAATAGGCGATTTTCATCTGTAACTGTAATATATGCAGCGACACAATATGTTCAAAAGATAATTGATGGTCTTGCGTTACAGTCGTAACATGACATTAATATTCTGGCTTGTACTGAAACTAAGTTAATGAATAAGTTTAATTATGAGGTTTTCTTTGTCAAAGTTATTATTAAATGTTTTGACTCAATCAACTTATTTAATACATTTTGACATAAAAACACTAACCACTTGCTAGTTACTAATTTAAAAAAAAGATTAACCTGCTCTTTGTTTGATATCAGAATTAAATGCTTCTTTTGGTAAGGGGACTGGCAGCTGATCAGACCGAGTAGAAAATCTTACTCTTATTGGCCTCTGGTAATGTGTGATGGGCTTGTGTCATTTTACGTAGGTTAAAGTGATTCATTGATTAATGACAACTGAGAGCATAAATAATATCAGCGCAGCATCAAGTACATAAATGTTCCTGTTTATCTGACTCAGAATATCAAGCTTCAGTCATCTGAGTTTTACAAATTATATAATTACTTACAGTTAATGACTCTGATAGATGCTCAGAGAGGTAGTTTGACAGGTGGGCTTGACTTGAAAAGAAAAAGTTTACTTACATATAATAGTTTTTTTTGTCTTTTTATGTCCTTTTTATGTTTTATCCTGAGAGAATGACAGGTTCTCTTGTTCCCTGTGGGTAGAATGAAACTCGTGAAAGGGATTTATGAAAATAACCCACTGACAAGGGAGGATGGATGGGCTCATGCTGTTAATTCCTACTCTGACATCAGCATCTTGCAAAAGAAATCAAAATCCGTAAGCCTGAGCATTGTGTAGATTTTACACACTCTTTAGTCATCACTTGCTGGAATTACTGAGGCTTTTTGTTTGTGGGTGGCAAAAATGTAACTTGACATGGTTTACTATTGCCATTTTCATTTGACCTCTCTATATACTGAGTAGTTTGCCCCTACAGAGCTGCCACTGACTTTATTTTGTTGTTGACTCCAATGTATGGGGTCCGGTGTTTCAGACAGAACCTGATTTCACTATTTATCTTCTGAGTGTAATCACAGGGTTTTGGTCAGTGTGGAGTATTGTAGCTCCTCTCCCCTCCCCTCCCCTCCCTTCCAAAGAAGGTTAAACTTGCAGATCAGACTCGCATCAAAATGCTCTCCCCAGTTCATTATACCACCCTCCTTTCCAAAAATCACACTTCCAATATTTGATCAGTCTTGATTTGTGTATCAAAAGCATCACAACCAATTTCAAGTCTGTTGTGCTGCTGTGTGGACACTGAGGGTGCAGAACTATAGTAAACAGGGACCAGCAGGATCCTGATCTACGAACCGTGTCAAACAGCCCTCCACCTGCTCTCTCAAACAGGAACAGACACATACAACAATGGCAGCAGTGGTGAACAGCAGGCACTCATAGCTTGCAAAGTCAAAACACAATTTAACCAGCACAGTGAGAGAACGTGAAAGAAAGCAATGGAATCAAGACGAGAAATGAGAACATAGAGATGGTGTAACAAGATTTTCTTACAGGGAAATTAAAATGGCTCTTTCACATGAAGCTGTATGGTGCAGTTCAAGCAAGGCGGCTACTTCGAGTCAGCTCTCCTCACACACACACACACACACACACACACACACACACACACACTCTCATTATTTCTCCTTAGCCTTTTATCCAATTGGTCTATGCAGTCTTGCTGTACTTGTCCAGTTGACGCATTGCTCTTTTTTAGGTTACTCCTGAAAAAGTCAGCTCAATATCTACATTCTGTTTACTCCCAAATAACTTCATTGGTTAGTAATTTCTGTGTGTGTGTGTGTGTGTGTGTCTGTATATATAAAATTTAAAATTGGTTTGCCCAACTCCTTTAAGCCATGTGCATTCTGTCCCTCTGCTCCCTTTGTTCTGCGTTCCATCAAGTTACCAAGTCCTATTTCAAATTAGATAGCTTAAGCAGCTACACCTGTCTGAATGACATTCTGCGAGGTGTAGCGTGTGCAACAGCAGCCATTTTGTTATGTGGCAGCCAATCCTACAATTGGAAAATAGCACCCTTTGTCCCTTTGTGATTCCACACATCCCTCTTCCCGAGGCTGACGTCCTCGGCAGGGCGAATAAGGACCAGAAGGCATCACGGTGGGACAGGGCATCTGTGTTTCCATGGTGTTGTCGAGAGAAGAGAGAAGTTAAAAGGCTGGAGGCTTATGAACCACCTAGTTACCATGCTGCTTGTCTCTTTGTTTGTAGCCATCCACTGTAACAGAGAATGATGTATCACTAAAATTAACCCCTCCGCGCAGATAGTATTTGATCAGTTTCCAGGGCTAATTTTATGGCTTGGCACACTCTCTACTATGGAATAGTTCTCTTTCGACAGCAACTTCCAACTGAAGTTAAGAAAGACCTTCATTGATCTGAGACATCATTGTGCCCAGACGCACTTCAGAGGCATCTGAATGGACAACAAACTCCTTACTGAAGTAAAGAGTAGTAGGGACTGGTTTAAAACACAAGGCCCTCTTCGGCTGCCAAATGCCTCTTCTGCAGCTGAGGTATATTTTTAATTTTTATTCAGTGTTCCTTTGCTGTCCATTCTGTGTTAGGGGCAGCTACCATGCAAAACCAGGGATGAATCATCTGTAATAATTTGCAAGGCCCAAAAAAAGATCTCACCTGCTTTTCTGTCAATGGTTTCGGCTAGTTGTGGGTGGCACAGAGATTCCCTCCTGGGGTTTGATGAGGTCTGGCCCAATTGTGTACCCCAAGTAGTTTGCCTCACTGAAGGCCAGCTTACATTTCTCAGGATTCGCTGTCAAGCCTGCTTGTCAGAGGGACTCCAGGACCTTCTACACACAGAGGAAGTGGCTTTGCTAGTTTGGACACTGAATCATAAAATCATCTAAAAAAGCAGACACATATACTGATGGGGTTTAAGTTACTGATACACCAAGCACTGGAAGTTGGCAGGTGCTCCAAACAGACTAAAGGGCTTTCACCCACTACTACCAACAGTCCCCTGGAGTGGCAAATATGTACTGTGTTGTCAGACTTGTCATCAGGACGAAGGACTTGACCAGGCTTGACCAGGCACTCAGTGACTTTTCAATTACATTCAACTTCCAACATCTTCCTTACCTCATCCTGAATCGTTTTTTTGTGGGCCTTTGGTAACCAATATGGGTCGGTTTTTCCTGACTTGGTGCGTATTTCATGTTCTACGAGATGAGTGCAGCTTGGGGGGGGATTAGGAGATTCTGATTAACATCCACTAGCTCCTTTGCTTGTTGCAGTTGGTGAGGTTAGAAGTCTTGGCCAAACTGCACTTGCACTTCATCCTGAGCAGGTTCTTTTTTGGCTCTCTTTGGGGAAGAAAATGAACAATGAGGGTCTTGTTTAACCTTTCCACTAACCCATTCGCCTGGGGGTTGTACACCAGGGTTTTTCACCCATTACATTTGGAAATGAGCACACTACTCCCTGATGTACCTGAACAGAAAGGGCTTCTCTTTGTGGTAAGTGTCTGTTTTGGAATCCCTACCAAAACAATGAATAGGAATATTTATTTTGCTATTTGTTTGCATTTGCCTTTTTTTAAGTGATGGCTTTCAGATACCTGGTAGCGTAGTCTACTATGACCAAGTTGTACTGGTGTCTGCAAACACTCTCGGGGTGTAGACCCACAATACCCATCACCACTCTTTCAAATGGGATTTCTATCATAGGCTAAGGGACAAAGTAAGTCTCTTCTGGTGCTGTGACTTTGCAATCCAGATAGCTGCAGCACCTTGTGAATTCCTGACCAAAAGAACCTCTTCAATTGTCTTTCCTTTTTTTCTTTACCCCCATATGTGCCTCCAGCAAGTGAGTGTGTGCTACCTTGAATACTGTTTAGCAGTGAAGTTGGTGAACAAGGAGTTGCTCCATGATTACTTTTTATTACCATTTACCATTACCATTTTAATTGCAAAGGGTAGGAAGTGGTTAATCTGGTTTCCACCAGAGTTCTCTCAAGGACTCAGACATTTCTTAATACATTACCAAGGGTAGGGTCAAGTAACTGAGCTATTCTGCAATGACCTTTAAGTGGTGACATTTCTCTAGGGCCAACAGCGTGATCTTCACTTGGCCCAGGTTGCTGTTCTGAGTTGCCCGATTCTGGAGTCCACATCAAAGGCTTGAGCATGGCTTGGAAAGATAAACCCGAGATTTATTCATTTTACAATTTCAGGGCTTATGTTTTTGGGGTTCCCAACAGAGCCTCATTTGGGCTTCACTCCAGTTCATTGGGAAGGCCAGGCAACCCGACAACCATGACTGGAACTGGAAGGGTCTCGATTCCTCCAACCTCAACATTAAAAGAGCCCTTAAATGTTGTTAGCTTCATCATGGTTGTTTGGTATTCGAGGATGAAGCCTCAAACGCAGACTCATGGACCAGGGTCCAGGCACGGCTAAAGTCTAGCACGTCTTCTACATCATGCTGATTCATGGTTACTGGTCACGTTTGCCTGTGGATCTTGACTTTTGCCCAGGAGAGCCATAAAGTGGACATGTGAGTTACTGGTGGACTCTGCTGGCTTAAGCATCTATACTGTGTGAGTGGTGAAGCATTTTGTGAGATGTAGTGGGTGCAATGGCAGCCATTTTGTGATATGTCAGGCAGTCCTTTATGTGACTGTAAAACCCCTCTACTATTTGTACTCTCGTGATGCCACAATATTCTCTATGTGTGTACAAACAAACAAACACACACACACACACACACACACACACACACACACACACACACACACACACACACACACACACACACACACACACACACACACACACACACACACACACACACACACACACACACACACACTTCAGCCACAACATTAGTACCTTGTTTTAATGGCTGATCGTTTTATTACTGTAAAACAGTACATTCCACTGGAAATTAGTCTTGTTATTTTATATTTGATTTTGCATGTACTTGCAAGACTATGATATATGCAGCAAACATACTTCTAGTAGTATCCTAAGATTAATTTAGCACAATTACTTAGCCCTAATATACACCACAAAACTCCTCTCCATCGTCGTCAAGGACCTCAACTGGTTCAGCATTAGAGTTCATAGTCTATCTTCAGCCAAGTTCATTATTTTACCTGCACAAAGTCACTTACATTTATGAGCCATGGCCATATTATACTATATAATCAATAAATAAATAGTTAATTTGTCCTGGTTGTACTAAAATTAGTCGGTCTAACAGGTGCATCTTGAATGCCTGCAGAATAACTGCAACGAAAAACATCTGCAAAGCTTTAAGGTGACTAACGACACAGTCAACAGCACAAAGGTGTGCTAATATAGGCACATGAATGATGAAGGTGATGAGAGCTGCCCACTGTCAGGAGGAGCAGATTTCATGAACATCTGCTACTGACACATGCAAACACACACACACACACATCACAGCATGTAAAGTGAGGGGAGGAAGTGGGTGGAAGGAGATCAGGTCAGGCACACACTGCTTTGTTACATTTACATAAATTTGTTTACCTGTACACAAACACAACTGCACACACAGCTTGGCTTTCAAAGAGAAACATAAACACATGCACAAACAGTCCACAGATTGCGTAAGAAGTTAGAAGAAGTCTTTGGAGGCTAATATCCTCCCTTTGCGCACAAACACTATCGACATTAATTTTACTCCAGTTGTTTTCGCGTGGGAAACCGATGAGGGATCAGGTCTAGGGATAAGGTAAAAAACATCAAATCTCTTGTCAAAGCATCTCTCTCATTACTTCTTTTTCTCCCCAGTTTAGCTTTCATGCATATGGTATCAATAATTTAATCTTATCAATTTAGTACTCCTGAATAGGCACATCCAGTATTTGGAGAGAGTAGCTAAGAAAGCACAAGGTGTAAAATACATGTCACACCTGTTATTCTAATCTGTCAGACGAATATCTATAAAGATTTTGTATCTTCTCCGGCTCATGTCATTTTTTCCGGTTTGTAGCTACAGGTTTTGAACATAAATCAGCCCCAAGTGCACTGTTTCTGCAAACAAAAAGCGATTATAGATCTAACCTGAATCAACCTGAATTTTAGTCATTTATAATATTAGTTACTTGCAAATGTTGAAACCTAATTATATTTAACAACCAAAAAGGATTTGAATTGAGCAAGTGGATTCGACGGTGGATTTTGACTCAGCAACATGTTACAGATAGCCTCTTCATGAATCCGACTGATTTGACGGTATGGAATATGAAATGCTAATGACTCCTATCTATGCTGGATAGCATCAACATCAAAAGGAATAAAAAATACAAGGCTTACATCCCCATCGTTCTTTCGAAATGGCTCTCCCTGCTTGCCCCGCGCCCACCTCCTCCCACCCTCTTTCAATTCTTTCCTTTACATTCTTCTTTTATCCCTCCTTCATTTCCTCTCCTCTCACCCAGCTCTTCTGTCTACTCTTTCTCACTGCTCCCTCCCCTCCCCATACCTCTCCCTGAGATGAGGACTGTCAGCAGAGCCATATATCTAACATAGCGCACCACAGACTCCAAACACACGGACACACACACACACACACACACACACACACACACACACACACACACACACTTACACATCTAGTCCGCAGTATAGTGTTCACTAATGGGGTAGCAGGTATGAGGAGATAGGGAGATGGAGTGGGCTGGACGTTGTTGAGTCCATTAGACAGTTATATAAGACATCAAAGAGGACTTCCCCTCACCATAAATGTACAATAAAGACTGTACTCAGACCCTTTCACTTTTTTCACATTTTGCTTTGTTGCTTTACCATTTAAATTGTTTAAATGTTTTCTTCCCTTATTAATCTACACTCAATATCCCAAAAACAAAACAAATATTTTACCACATTTCAAAAAACAAAATTTTTGAAATTTTTGAAAATTAACTGTATAGATGTAGCTGACTATATAAAGTCTCACAGCTGACAATGCACGTCAGAGCAAAAACCAGCCCTTAAGGTTGAAGGGAATGCAGGAAAAGTTCGGAACAAACAGGACTCTTCCTAGATCTGGAAAACTTCCATCACTGCAGCACCTTGGACCTGGACTTTACGGCAGAGTGGACAGACAGATGCCTCTCATCAGTTTAAGACACAAAAAAGCCGCTTTGCCGCTTTGAGTTTGGACAAATGTACATATAAGACTCTCAGACTGTTAGGAACAAGATGCTCTGGTCTGATGAAACCAAAATTGAACAGTTTGGTCTCGGTTCTAAGCGTCATGTCATCTAAGCATCATCACCTACCTATTACGATCTAAATGGTGAAGCATGCTGCTGGCAGTACCATTCTCTGAGGGTGTTTTTCAGGGGCAGAATATAGATTAGTGAGGCAAAAAAGGAATTTAAAGGATTATAGTATAAGGATGCAACATATAAAAATGTGGAGAAGTAAACTGGCTTGACTACTTTCTGAATGCACTATACAACTTCACTAAAGATACTGTAATCGACGCTCGCACTACGAATATCACTTGATTCCTTAGCGTTAGGATTACGGATCCATCTTGATTATTATTCTTACTTATTTAAATAATCTCTTAATCTGTAAAATTTCAGAAAAGTATGAACAATTTAGATCACAACATCCCAAGCCTGAGGTGACATTTTCAAAATGCTTTTTACAACCGACCAACTACTGGGAAAAACAAAAATATTCAATTTACAATGATATAAAACAGAGAGGCAGAAAATCTCTGTGGTCAAGAGTCCGGAACAAGAAATGTTTTTTATTCTATTATAAAAGACTTTGATGACTGATTATTAAAATTTTGTACATTTCAACTCCATAATCAATATACCTCAAAATACCTCAAAGACTGTGCAGCTTTTCAGGCAGAAATGAACAGCAGCAAGTGGACCACATTTAACCACAATACAGCACGCAAAAGAAAAGTGTAAACCATTCAACGATGCTTTATTCTTTTATTAATGGTCCAAGCAATTTCGAATATGCTGGGATGTGGTTTTAAATTTTTGTTAATTGCTAAATTCTTTCTGACAAGCTGTCCACTCGCCACGATATCAAAAAGCATTAGATCCATATCCAGATATAATGTCTGTTCAAGCCTATCACTACCAGTCAGTAACTCAAACTGCGTAATGTCAAAGAGTGTCAACCTCCCCTTTGAACAGATAGAATTATGTGGCACGTTACAGAGGGCAGACTTTATGCAGCCCTGCTCTCCGACTGCTCTGCTCAGGCTCACCAAACATATCATGCTAGATCTGACAAATGAATAATGTGGAAAATACAGAGAGAGAAATTTCCACTTCTGTTGCTTCACCTGATCCAAATGACTTTTCCTCTCGCCCGTTTCTCATTTCTCACAAACACTGTGCAGTCGCACTCATCCCCACTCCCTCTCTCCTTCTCCTCACACGCATAAACTAAACACACAAACACCAGGCAGAGTGCTGGCTCTCCTTGGCAGCGTGCCTCTCTCTAAGAGTGTTTAGTGCTACAACCCTGAAGGAATCAGCACCTTCATGCTGCCTCATGAAGGCTTGCATGCTGACACTAGTGATGAATGACACTTAGGAGAAATTAAAAAGGTCATGGGTTTATAAACAGTGACGTCACGCGGTGGTCTTTGACGAGAAACATGCATGTGAAGCTCTTGCCTCTACAATAAACATGAAAGATAAACTTACTGAACTGCTCTTGCCTCCGGTAAAGAAATTTGATCACAGCAAATAGTTTACACCATATAAAGTCAGAAATCATGGATTCCACCTGTCATTTCTCGAAAATATAACAATCTGCAGAGCTTGTCGGGCTTGTTTTCACTGTTCAAAACAACACTGGTGGCATGCGTGAGAACTTTAACTATACAATACTGTACTGTATGTATCGCATTGAGTTTGGCAATTGAGCTGAGTATGTCAGTTGCTATTGTACATGCTGTGTACCGCAGTCTATGCTGCAAATGTCAGCAGAAGGATTAAGGGAGAAGACAACAGATGCTACTTGACAATGGTAAAAGAAAGGGGGGGGCATGTCAACACATTGCTCCATGCAGGGACTGAAATGAAAATGTGTGATCATTTAGCAGCAAAAGGCGAATAAATCGTTCAGTCACACTGATGTTAATTAAAAAAAAAACAAAACAAAAACACCCACATCAACAAAAAAAACAATTCTGCTTTCTGACTCGACCAATCGAGTATAACTCCCATTTATTTTTGAGGTAAGTAGGTGTTCATGAAGGTGCACGAGGTCCATTCACCTCATCTTAAAATGGTGGGTGAACCGGTCTAATGAGAAATATTACAGCATGACTGACAAGGTGAGAGACATCTACAGTATCTGCTCCTGTGGCAAATGACTCGATTGGAAACGCAACAAGCATTTCCATTATTTTTGTGTGCGTTTCTGTGTAACTTTACTCAGTGTCCGGCTCGATGTCTGTGAACGCTGGACCGATGGTGTGCGAACTTACATGGTGTCTAACAAATAACCAGAGGACAAAATTTGTTTTAAGTAAATGAGACAAATTACGGCAGCTTCAACCAGAGATGTGGTTTGCGAAAGAGGTTAAAATGCCAGGCAAAGGTAACTTTGGGTCGCTACACCCCCGCTGTCATTAGTGGCATCGGACAAATCACTGCTATCACCAGACGATACAGATTAAAAGGTCCCGAAAAAAGTACGACGGTCAGTGCAAACTGATCCGACGGGCACCGGGGGACGCGCACCGGGCGTCGGTGTGCGCCAAAGCTGGAAATGTGACCGAAAGTGGACCAACTCCACCCCCCGGGGTTTTCTGGCGTAAACTAACGCGTACCTGGTTGGTGGTGTCAGGCGGCAGGTTCTTGACGAGGATTTTTCTCCTGTTGCTCAGCTCCTGGCGAGTTTTGGCCAGCCTCCTCTCGATCTCCTCCGGCTCCAGGTCCGGCAGGTCGCGGAGGCTGATCCCCGGCTGGGAGGGCTGCGTCGCCGCCGCCGTCGCCGCCGCCGCCGCCGCCTCTTCATCCTCCGGCTGCCGGGTCTCGGGGCTGTCCATCTCCGGGGAAAGTGCGCTCTTCCTGGCTAGAGAGGAGTGAACGCTCGGCGGCTGGATGGATGAGGCTGCCGCCATCTTGGGTAGCTGGGGGAAAAGTGTGAGCTGAGAGAGAGAGAGAGGGAGAGAGAGAGAGAGGGAGAGAGATAGAGAGAAAAAGAGAGAGAGGGCGAGCAGGTGGGAGGTGTGTTTCAGTGAAAAAGAAAAAGAATCGGGGGGTGGGGGTGGTAAAACACCCCCGGATAAAAAGCATAAAGGAGGCAAATTTAATTAGTAAAGTAAACGAACGAATCCCCCCCAAAAAACGCGTTAATTAATGTTGGAACGAAATATTCTTATTTATTTACTGGAGACTTTCACTTTTCTGTTTGTCTTTCTAATGAGACGAGCGGCCCCGGATCGTCTTTAAACTTATGTAATCGTCTTCTGACCGGTCGCTCCGCTCTTATTTAAAGATGCGCGGCCGCTTCGAGGCGGTGTAAGTGTCCGGGTGGGTGACAGACGTTCATTTCAAATTAAAAAAGAAAGAGAGAGAGAGGAGAGAGAGGTTTTTTCCCCCCCAGGATGCGATAGATGGGACGGATGAATCCGCCCGTCCATGCGCCCAGCCGGCCGCCCCTGGTGCGCCCTGGCCGCGCTGCCCCCCGGGCTCCTGGCGACCCCAACCGTCTGCCGACCGTATAGGAGCCGACCGAGATCCGTCAGCGCGGCCGTCACATCGCCCAAACAGATGTTTTATGCGTTTCGCAGGCTTCTCTGTTATTGGTCGGGTATCGGCCACTTTGGAGGTCGCTCGTGTTTTGTGTTTTGTGTTTTGTTTTGACATCCGTCTTCCGGAGCTATTTCGGTTCCATTAACAACATCTTGCCTCCACGTTTTTGTTTTCTTTATCTTTTAAGGCAAAGACGAGAAGGGGCGAACACATCATCGTCCACATGTTGAGTCTGAGTGTGTTGTGCTCCGTGAGCCACGTACGGTTCATCTCAGACAGCGCTGCTCTGGGAGACGCATGTACACTTATTGTTCATTCTGGTTGAAAAGAGAAAGTAAGTTCTTGTTTTTGTTCTGTAGCCTAATTGACATGTTTCTTCTTTTGGTCAAAGGAAGCGAAAGACAGAGAGACAGAGAGAGAGAGAGAGAGAGAGAGAGGGGAAGAGAGAGAGGAAGGCATTCATTGGAGAATCTCTCCAAAACAACCAAACCTCTCCCCTTCTCCATGTGCATAATGTGACCATGAATGGCTGTGTGCCTTCCCTCCTCTCAACCCAAGTCATCCAGTGAATGCCAACCCAGCAGCCAGCTGAGCCTGCCTGCCTGCCTGCCTGCCGCCCGTCTGCCTGCCTGCTGCCTGCTGCCTGCCCGCCTGCCTTCCTGCCTGCCTGTCTGCCTGCCTGCCTTCCTGCCTGCCTGCCCACCGTGGGTGGAAAGCTTCTCCTGGCAAACAGGAGGGGAGCAGAGCTCCCTGCCGAGTCCTCACAATGCCTATGATGCTTCCGCAGGCTGCATGAGTCGCTTACAGACACACACACACACACACACACACACACACACACACACACACACACACACACACACACACGCATACTTTATGCTCACACACTCATGCACTCATAGGAAGCATTCGCACCCGTGTAAGCGCGCAAACGTGTCAGCAAGCACACATCAACCCACTTAAGAAATATTTAGTGCACGAATATGGCGAGGCCTGCGAAGGAGATGGTGAAATCTAACCACCATCATCCAACCTCCACGTTCTCTCTCTCTCTCTCTCTCTCTCTCGCCATCTGTGGGAAGCGCTTCTTGGCAGATCGGAGTCCAGACAATCACAGTTGTCGGTGGGTGAAAATGATCTCACTCTGCCAAGTGGCTGAAGCAGTGTAACTGAAGCGCACCAACTGTATGTGGACCGCTTGTATGAATATTTCAATCCAATCCAAAGCGGAAAGGCCAAAGAAGAGGGCAATTTCTGTAATTTCAAACTGAAGCGGTAGATGATGGAAAGTATTTTCTTTTCCCTGAAAGACTCTACACGCGTTCATGCATCAGTTTGATGCTAAAAAAAATCCAACTCAAACATTTGTCCTGCAAACGAAAAGGTTAGAAAGCTCCCCCAACAGAATGTAACGACTTTTTATTTTTATTGAATTAAGGAAAATGTGATTTCAGTAGGCAGCATTAAAAGTAATAGATTAAACTACTTGTTATCATGGGGGACAGTAGTGCTGAGTAATCTATCAGGCGATCGACGGAATATAATTCACCCTTTCAGTAATTATTGCAGTCATTTCTCCAGCACAAATCCCAAACACTCAGCGCTTCAAGCCCCCAGATATGAGGGCTAGCTGCTTTACTGTGTCAGATAGTAGATGGTTATGGTTTTTATTTTTAGAAAGAAATATTCTCAGTTAATCCAGAAAAAAAGGATGTTGGTTGCAGCCCTTATAGACATTTAGAATTAATATCTGATATTGTACTGAATCATGTCATATCATGCTGCAATCCTGAAGAATACTATTTTTTTACACTTGAGAGAAATCTTCTTATCTATCTTCAGCACATACAATAGTCGGTGCCTGCTGACAGATTGGGGGACATGAATCATTGAGCAGTGGTTCTCCTTTCTCTGCAAAGCCGAACGACTGCTCTGCTTTGCACAGGCTGATTTCGGAGACGCCTGAATCACTCCACTAAGTGCTAAACAACGTTTCCATGAGAGAACAATTAATTTGTTCTCTCATTCCCCCGGCACACACGCATGCCAGCACTGTACTACACTCCCGCACACACACTAAAAATGAGCATGCGTTAACTCATGTGAGTCTACAGCCGCCCTGCATGGTTTCACAAACTCTGTCTTTCAAAGCATTTTACCTTATGCGAGTCAGCCCCCATTATAATGGGCTATGCTTCACAAACCAAGGTGGTGGTTTGGGGGGTGGGGGGGGTTAGTCCCTCTCCATCTAAAACACAAGAGCCATGCCAGCGCTTCGGTGTGTCAACCAGTGATTCACAGCCTTTTGGAGTGGGTGGGAGTCGAGAGAGGAGAGGAAGAAAGCGGGAAAACGTTCGCCGCTGCTCTCTGGGACTGAGTGTGTGAGGGCGTGGGTGGGCAGAGTGGCTGAACAGGCGAAGCAGGCACCTGGGATGAGCTCAGTAGGCGTGAGGATGGGAAGGGAGGGGTGGAGGGGGATGGGGATGGGGGGGTGCTAAACGGCATAGTGGTTTGTTGTGCATGGGAATTGATGTTGAGAACGTGTGTGTGTGTGAGTGTGCATTGTGATTATGGACATCTCACTCTGCCATCCTGTCGTGAGGACGTGTTAAAATGGGACCTTAGGCTCTTCCTCCATTTGTGAGCCAGTGCTATGCTCTCGTGTGAGTTCCACGGCTGCAGCATGGTGGCGTTTGCTTCCTAGGCCTTCTACAGCATAGAAGACATTAAGGGACATGTGACCTACTAAAAACGGCTGACCTGAACCCATGAGTGCACTATGCACAAGAGTTCCCTGCCTTATTCATGTCCTAATTACAGTGGTCATAAGGAAACCTCTCCACCAGTGCGTCGGGGAAGCTGCGTTTATGTGGCAGCCAAGCCGAGTCAGTAATAAGAAAGTTGAGCTACATGTGCTCTCTGATTTCAGTCCAAGCAAAATACAAGCTGGTACTTTTTTAAATGTCTCGATCCCTTTAAAGGCCCGAATTAGGTTGTTTTTTTTTTTGTTCATTTTGTAAAAACAGGGTAGTAAATACTATAAAGTTGGGCCTTTAAGCTGAACATTATGATCAAATCCATCCATGGCATAGTTTGCGGTAAGTTTCGATTTATGTTGTTCAGTTGCCGCACACATTTTCAGCAGATGCCACATGATGGGATAGAAAGTGCTATCTGTCACAGATCTGGAAAGTGCTTGCATGCAAGACTTTAAGATGATCTCACTGTTAAGATGTGTTTGGGAAATTGGGACTCCGGACTGCAAAAAAAAAAAAAAAAAAAAAATGCTGTTAGTGCATGTCTGCCGTACTAGTTGGCAGAGCAGAGACTGACTGAAATGACCCAAGGGTGCTTGGACACCGAGCTCAGCGCTCCAGTTCACAGCTTTTTCTCTGGCAGGGAGCAGACAGTGGACAGCTTGAGAGAAAGGAGGAGAGTGGACGAGACAAACTGACAGCGGAAGAGAAACGAAGACAGGGCCTGGCGAGGGCGGTATGAATGAATGCCAATAAAACTGATAAGGTTTGCGGGACATGGCCGCAGACAGACCAGTGGAGGTACGGAGAGGGAGCTCCGCTCTCAGCGGTGCTGAACTACTTTCCAGATGATGGAAGTAAACTGAGAGCCCGGTGTGCCCCTCTCTATTTTCACTATCCACCTTGAGAAGAAACAATTTACCAAGCAGCACTTTATGACCTTCTCTTAATATAGTCGGAGGCATAGTAACTTTTCAGAAACCATCTATGCTCACCAATTCTGTTCATTTAAAACAAACGTGAGATCTCAAAAAATGTGATTAAAATGAGTGTATCAAAAATGCCTGACCTTGCAAATTCACAGATGCTCCATTTTAAATACTCTTAATTAATTAAATTAAATCCTCTCTGCTAAAAATACAGCCCGGGCGCAAAGAAATATATACAATATCTTCTTTTTACAGAAATTTATCTAAAATAAGGAGTATCAAACAAATCCATAACCATGAAGCTGTTTCATTTCAGTAATGGTTTGCTTCTTGTTAACAGGACTCAAATTTTAGCGTACAAAACTGCAGCAAAACTATTATTGTTTCCCCCTGAAGTACTGGACAGTAGATTTATGATCAAACCTGTTAGTGTTTGGTGAAAATGTGACAAAAAAAGCAAATGATTTTTAAAGGATGAGGCTGGCATCATTCTATGTTTCTCTTAATATCAACAAATCCCATGGAAAGATAAAAATCAACAAAGCATCAGCTGATTTTTAAATACTCTTACACTCCCCATTATGTCTGTGGCTCTCAGTCCCAAACCTATGTATTCCTGTTATTAGACATCAATAAAAGTGGCTCATGAGTATATATTGTTATTTTTAATGCTTAAAGCACACTTCTGCCGTCACGATCCTTGTTAATGCTGAGCTAAACACACTTCCAAGTTTTTTCAGGAAACCTTTATGAAACTGTGAACACGATATTGGCTGACAAATTCAGTGATAGAAGTTACAAATCAAAAAAAGATTACACAGACAAAAAAAAAAAAAACAACAAAACAATTTTAGAGCTGCAATGATTAGTCAATGAATTGATGAGTCCATTGACAAAAAAAGGAACTATTTTTGATAATTTACCATTATTTTTCAAGCAAAAGTATCAAACATTCACTGGTTCCAGCTTATTTATAATCAGGATTTGATGCTTTCTTCCTAATATCATAATTTCCTTCATGATAGTTAACTGAATATCTTTGGATCATGGACTGTTGAATAAAAACAGGGAAACTGAGGACGCGAACTTGGGCATTTTTTTTTTTTTTTACTATTTCCTGGCATTTTATAGGCAAAAAAAAGTAATTAGTTAATCGAGAAAATAATCACCAGAATAATCAATGATGAAAATAATCATTAGTTGTGGCACTAAACAATACTTGGACCAAAGGTGTTGCACAAATTAAGTAATGCCAGTAAAGTAGCAAGAGACTCAGGTTCACAAAAGTTTAGACTAGCAGTAACATTAGTTAAAGTTAGTGTGGCTCCTTGATTAGTTAAATTTTTTTGGGGGGGGTGAAAATGTAGGCTTGTGGCATACACAAATAACCTATATTGGGCTTTGGCTGCACAGACAATGCTTGTTGGTGGGATCAATTCATTGTTGATTTGTTGACAATAACAAATATATAGCATTTCACAAGACATATCCTTTAGCATGTCCTGAGCTAGCTAGGTGAGAGCTTTGTGACATTTAACATTAAAGTTTAATCGTTTTGGTAACATCTGATTTCTTCTTTCTAAACAAACGCTCAAAGCAGCATACTGCTCCTTACCCCCAAACCGAAGCAGATTCTTGTCATGTTTTATCCGAACCATGTTGCCTCTCCATCTGTGGCTGTTTCCCCAGATCCCCTGGTGGAAGAAAAAACCCTGTATCTACAGAAAAGCCTTATAAATAACTGATAGTGCTTCCTGGCAGTATGTAGCACTATTATTCCTCCACCCACAAATTGCATGACCTATGACCAAGAGCTTGAAACATAAAAAAAAGGAAGAAAGAAAGAAATAAAAAAACACACACTATCCTTGTGGAGCTAAGTGCAGACTTCGGCTGGAACACTTTATTACTCTGAAATGCCCCATTTCTTAAAGTAGGGGTCAAGAGTTAAAATGAACTTAGGGGTTTGGGATTTTTATTCTTTTTATAGGTTTTACCAAGACTGTTTCTTTACTACAAAAGCCATAAACCTCTGGTCCTTTAAAACACAACACCATACATAAATTTTGTGTTCTAACTTTGGCAAGAAAAAAAGCACAAGGCTTTTGCTGACCCAATACTGAGACTTAACCACTGCCTGATAAATTGTAAATCATTGTAGAATATGACATTTTGATAAACTGTAGGTGGATTTTATCAAATAACTCATATTGTGACTGTATTGATTCCTGTAAGAAATTCTCGCCATCTGCAGAGTTATTTGCAGAACATATTAAATCATTTATACCGATCAATTACACCTCCAACAGGGTGGATACTAACATAGATAGATCTTCATTTTAAAGAATTGTCTCGCCATCTACTAGGTCAGACAGCTATCCCAATTGAACAGTAGTAGCAGACAGCTCTACATGTACCATTAAAAGTAACTGCTACAAAACAAGGTATAAAACAGGATCTTTTTGTGTAGGCGTACTGAATGTCCATGCATGAACCAGAGGGGAATAATACAAGCTGGAGAGGCATCAGACAGTATTACTCAGCTGAGAGTGTGAATACAGGGCCAGGTATTGAGATAACAGACACACACGAAATCCCCAGCAGGTCATCTTCCTGGCTTACTCAATACCAGGCGGTTCGTGGGTGACCTTTCCCTGACCTTCTACAGTAAGAACAAAATTACCCATTTTGATGAAATGGGTAATGAAAAAACGATTAGTAACATAAGGGACAAAATGTAGAGGGTTTTTGTTCTTTTGTTTTTTTTTAACCATAAAGTTTGTGTTTTCGCACGACACGAGTCAAAAAAGTAATCGATTATCCAAATAGTTGATGACATGATTTTTTTTTTAAGTAATGTACTGATGTTTGTTTTACTAACCTGACATTAGGTGAATTCTGACTTAATTTTTGGGATCTTTGAGGCAGAGTCTGGGCTAAGTTCTTCAAGGCTTACGGGAGAAAAAAAAGGAAAAAAAAGCCCTGCTGGACAAGTCAATGTCCATATTCTTAATTTAAAAATATTCCTTATACATATAGGCAAAGAGCTTTTAAAATCTCCTCTCATCAAATCCATTTTCACCAACATCAGGCAGCTCTCTTCATCAATCGAGCCATGATAAACACACTCACACACACCAACACACACTAGATGAAAACAGCTCAGCACCAAAGAGCAAACACAAGTTAGCACAACTAACGTTGACGTTAGCTAGCTGATGAAAGAACCCCACCATCTAACTTAACCAAGAAAAAGGGATGAAGAGTTCGTGTTTTTCCTCATGAGCTGATCAAAAATTAAAAAATAAAAATGCTGGATATTGGACTTACATTCACCAGGTGTCCATATAGTATAATCTCCCCAATGGTTTAATCTTGCCCCTGTCTCTTGGAAGCGCCAGTGGGCAGTTGTTTGCTAACATATTAACCATAACAACTTCATAAACGATAATGCAGGTGTTTTCCAGGCTGTCATGGAGTTCTTGTGCCGAAGTTTTAAAAAGTACCTTGAGAGGGGAAAAAAGAAAAGTGACAGCGGCTGTATGGGACAGATCTTTTTGCAAAATATGAGACTTTCTGCTAAATCCCAAACAGCCGGCTCCTCACCCCTGATTGAGGCTAGCGGCTCAACACCAGGCTAGTCACTACTAACATAATGCAGCATTCAAGCAGTGTCGGCAGTATAGGATCAACGGGAAAAACACTTGTTGTTCCAACTCGGTGGGTGTTCGCACATCATTCCAACCTTGGAGTCACACTTGATAAACAGCCCGAATTTGCTTTGTTGCTATATGTATTTGTAGCAGTTCATTACAAAGTTTTACCATATACAAATAAAGTGTATAGCTCCAATAAAAAACAAATGATCTAAGTTGATTAGTTTCAATATTTGATTGCATTTGCTTGTGATAATGGTTCCAACTGTCCTATCGGTCGTTGAGTTGCATTGTGGGTAATGCAGCAGGTTTTGAGAGGGGAAAAAGCAAGTATGGGGAAAAAAAAAGACGATATCTGCTGTAAAAATTTTGCTCAATTAAAAAAAGCAAAAACAAAACCCCTCTATTTTAAATCTATTCCACCCCCCGGTGAGCTGGGCGGCAGCAAGATGCTTCATTGTAGATTTACCCTTTAAAAAGATGCTATATGAGGGTTTTTGCTAAAGCTACATAGCCAATGTTACCATGAATATGCACTTATTTACAGTCTAGAAGCATCGTTGCGAGTTCAGTATCAAACTTCATTCCTTTACCCGTCAAGAGCTGTCTCCAGAGGTGTAAAACGCCAAATTTAACTGTCGTTTTGCTTCTATTTCGATCACTTTTCTTTTCTTCTACTGAACTTAGCATGCTAACCAGCGAGCCCTGGCCCGTTCCCGCCTCGTGACGCTACTTAATGATAGTGAGTACCTGTAGGGTTCCAGTCTGCCCTCAGTTCAGCATGAGATGAAGTAGTAGAGAGAAAACTTACGGGCAGATCCTTTAAAAAAAAATAAACAAACAAATACAATTTAAAAATTGGCAAAAACAATGAGCAAAAATAACAAAATACAGACAATTTAAGTGTAAAATGGACTTTATCACATTCACATTGCAATAAATCTCAATTTGATAACTTTATATGATACATGAGGGGGGTGATGTACACATGTTCCTTCAGTACATTAATTAATGCAATTCAGTGTTCTGTATAGACACACACATATATTTGTTTACAACGGCAGGTAAATACTGTTTAAAAGCTCTCCAGAAAAAATGCCTTCAACTTCAAACCATTTTGGAGGGAAAAAAATTTCTTTTTGCCCCAACACACACACACACACATCAGTAGATACTCGCCCGACTGCATTTGATCTAAAGATTGCCTCAAACTGCTACGAGACTGCGTCAATGCCAAATGAACCGAAACCGTGTACCATAGAAAGCGGTGGAAAAATTGAAAAATTTAGAAGGACCAGCGTGTAGGATTAACCGGCATCTAGAGGTGAGGTTGTAGACTGCGACCGACAGAGTGCCCCTCCCTCGCCAAGCATGTAGGGAAACCTATGGTGGGGGCCTCCCTAGGGCCGGTGTTTGGTTTGTCCCTTCTCGGCTTCCGTAGAGACACGGTGGCGCGACATGGTTGGGCTCAGTGGAAGAGGACCCGCTCCCCATGTGGATATGAAGAGGCCCATTCGAAGATAACGAAAACGCAACGATGCTCAGTTTCAGATGATACTAATTGAAAAATAATTCTGAATTTTATACTAATTTCTTCCAGTAGATCCCCCACTAGAGCCTAGACACTGGTCCTTTAAATTTCAACTCTGGAGAAGAACCTTTCTGTAATTCAAGTGGAATATTTAACTCACTACACACAGTACTAGTAGTTTGAAGATTCTGAAGATGATACCAGTATCTAAGGTGTTTTAATCTCACTGCACTATCAGAGGTGTCAAATTATTTTTGCACTTTTTGAGCTGGAAGTTTAATGAGCTCACACTGAGTGTGCAAACGTAAGATATTCTACTAAAGTGATAAACACACTAAAATAGCTGTAACTGAAAAGGCTGACACTCTGAAGTAGCAACAGAACCATAGCTTGGCTTACAACAGTCTGCTGTAAACCCTGAGTCCGGTACGAGGTTGTTTTCGCCATTTACTCAGTGAAAAGATGTACCTTTATTTTGCAATTCTTAATTAGTTTGTGGAGAGATAAGCTTTCTTTAACATTTTGAAGACACACAATAAAACTTTAAAAACTAGAAGTCTCTCAAACATAAAAGTGTGTATTAATTATTCCAAGTACTGACTTCCATCCAATATGGACCTAAAGAAAAATAAATCTAAAGAAACATCCAAGGCATCAAAAATATAGTGAGACACCATGAACAGACAATACAAAATATCAACCCGAATATCTGAGCATCATTTGAAGCATACATTATGTCATACCAACATAAAAAAAAATGTGAGTGTAAGGGACATTAATAGCTATTTTTGATTCTGTATTTACACTTCATAATGACTCTCTGCAGAACAATAGACATTTTGGCACCCAGAAAAAAATGGATGCCACGATGACATGATTTGACCAGTTGAACAATCGAACCCATGAAGCACAGACTGGGTCAAGTGACTCTTCATCAGAATAAAAAATAAGTGGATTTCTCAATCATAATATCACCTATAATTCTCTAATACTATCTTGAAAAAAATACGACGATGCATGAAAATGTTCCAGCCGGATCATCACACTTTCCTCTCACTCGCTCGTGCACACGCACACACACACGCACTTACACACACACACACACACACACACACAAAAGTTAAACCAGAGATGTGTAGAAAAGACATTTTGAGTGGTTAACCACAGAGGAGCCAACAGATGGGTGTAACCTCTGTACAACAACAGCAGCATCTCTCCCTCTTTCACTCTCTTTGACAAGGAGGAGACTCCATCTTGGGCATCAATGGAAACTGAACTTGTTTTGCACAAAATCCAGCACGCAACACACATATAATATCAGCTTGGCCTCAGAGGCAAAAATTTGTGTTAAAATAAAAATAATCTCCGTGAATGTCTCAGGACCTCCATGAAGGTCCACAATTATCCTCACAACCTGAACCCCCAGCAGCGACTAAAGCCAGGAGTGTTTTGCTGGTGTTAGTTCCTCTCTTCCCTGCTCCATCCTCAGGAGGCTTAAAAAGACCAGCGATCACAGAAGTTATGCCTCCCGATACAGAGGACATGTCCAGAATGAGGACGTTTTCAACTTGCTCGCCACGGCGAATCCTACCCAACAAGAACACAGTAACACCTCGGAGATTCAAAACCGTGACAACGGACAGAAAAAATGTGCTGCAGCTCATTTCCTCCTAAAAGCTCTGACACAGGATGCGGTTAAGGCCCATCGTTTTTGTTTTGAATCAATATTCACAGAAAAATATACATGGATTCTTTTTGAAAGGAGCAGAAATGATTTTGGCCCACGTTTTAGGCTGGCACTCATCCAAAGACGATTCTTGCTTAAGGAGGACGCTTTTCACGACACTCAATAGTAAAACAGGATCCTCTAATGGAGAGGATGCTTCTGGTAATAGAGGGGGTAAAGAAAAATGCAGATAAGCTGGTGATCTTGCACCAAAGTTAGTCAATGTTATGAAAAATAAAAAATAGTAAATGAACAACCATTCACCAGAATTTTAGGGATTAAAAAACTGAAAATAATGAGCCACAAACATGGCGCACCAGTTATACGAAGTGGGCCGGTGCATATTACTTATCCTGACTACTTTCTTGTTTGTGTTAGCGGCAGCTGCTTGCTCATCTGTCCTGAAAATCTACCTCTTTAATAAATAGTAGAAAAATAATATTTTCCTCTTAAGCAGTTTCTTCCTGTATTTATGTGAATCACTGAAGATTTTTTCCTACTTTTAGGTTCACAGACATTCATGACAATGTCCTGATATCTTCCCAAACCATATTTTTTTTAAAACCCGGAGTGTCTATCTGCAGAACCAAGGAGGGTAAAGATATAACAGAATCCATAGTGTAATCCCATATTTGATCCAGGTAAATGTTGGAGAGTTGATATTTTTACTCTTCAGGGACATCCAACAGTTTCATAAATGAAAGGAGTGCTATGTTCCTTGCATCACAAGTGGGCTTAGTGGGGAAACAACCTGTGTTGAGGCTGGGACGTAGCCCTGGGGCAAAAGGGGTCCACATTAGGCTCTAGATCTAATCTGATTATCCACTGATCCAATAAAGTATTTGCTCTGGCCTTCCACGCGGAAAATGAAGAAGTTTGTCCTCTCTCAAGGTTCCAGTTGTGTCCTCCCCTCAGTAAAGGCCAGCGAGTGAGCTCAAACAGTGTTGTGTTTGCTCCCAAAGGTTGTTGTATGCACTTAAAGAGTCCCGCATGCCAAATTTCTTCAGGAAACAAACAAAAATTTCCACTTGCTTATTTCAACTGGCCCAGGTCTGGTCATTTACTGTGTTTGTATAACTGTGTACACTTCCCAGATTTTAGATACGGATCAGTAAAGACAGGGCTGAGATTGAAACATTGGCAGAATGAGACCGTGAGGGCAATACCCACATTAAGCTAAAGATCCATTCACGGCGGAGGTCCGGGCCGCTCAGTGGTTTGAGTTCAGCTGTGGCGTCTCTCTCCCTCCGTCCATCCTGACGGTGCCCACCGTGTAATCGAGCACAAATGTTGTTTTGTTTTTGTTTTGTTTTTTAAATAGTCTTTTATTTAAAAAAAAAAAAAAAAAAAAAAAGTTCCATCCTTAGCAGGAGGCGCAATCCCACGCCGAGGATCAGCACTCCGCGTCCACACTGTGCACGGTGACCGCGGCTTGCAGGTGGTGCGTGTGCAGCGGGTGGTGGTGCGTGTGCCGGTAAGGGTGGAACTTGTGGCTGAGCAGCGCGGCCGTCTGGGGGGGCGTGTCCAGGTCCAGGTCGTCATCGTGGTTACCAACGTCCACGCCGGCCGAGAGCGGGTCGTTGTTTCCGGGCGGATTCTCGCTGTCCTCCTGCGGGCTCATGGTGCTGTAACCTGGACACAAGAATCATGCAGAGGTCGGCATTACTGGACTTGTTATCGGAGAACTTTTCCCTAAATAAAACCCCAAAGTTATTCCCAAGCCTGAATCTTTTCAGTATGCACAGCCCTGTTGCAAACAGCAGTCTCTCAATCTTAGGGCCATGACCCCACGTGGGCTCACTGAATATGTAGAAGGGGCTGTTGGAAATCTTCTAAACTGATATTGTCTGCTTTCACTGACAGATGGATTTGATTTAAGGGCTTTGCATCATGTTTTCTATGTTATCTATTTGTAGCTCCCTGCACATCCATGAATACAGTAAACAAAACTAGGACACACTCATGCATATGACTTAAAACTGAAAAAGAGTAAAAGTCTGGTAATGAGCCAGAAATTGCAAGGAATCCTTGCTATAACCTGTACTCGTTACCCGTTTACATTAATCAGTTTTTACTCTAAAGCCAAACAGGGTTCTGGGTAATGTGATTATTAATTGTTATTAAATATGTATGTTTATTATTTGTTAATCATGTAGCAAAAAAAAAAAAAAGTCAGAAAATTGTTAAAAAAGTTATTCACTTGATCGGACAGATTTTAGTACAACTCCGGTTATGAGAATTTTAAAGCCTAAAAGTTGGATTACAAGCTACCAGTAGTTGAGTGATCCTACCTTAATCCCACCTCCTAGTAAAATCTTTTACACTTTACACACTCTACATGTCTTCACATTTACCCTGAAGCCTAAACTTGCGGAAAATAAAACGTCATTGATTTGTAGCTTTTACCTCAAAACCCACACGATTTTCGAAATAGAAAGAGATACAGAATGCAACGTAAACCGACCACAGTTTGTATTATACAGAAAGCCTCATACAGGCACTGGGTGGAAAGCGAGAGAATGGTAACATGTGTACCATTATGGCATAGCCTTCAGTACAAACGAAATGGGAAGACACCACCAAAGAAACTACTGAGAAAACGATGCCCTCCAGTCATAGACATTCAGCACAGAAACATGCTTGCGAATACAGGCTAAGACTTAATGTTTCCGAAAGCAGTACGAAATCTTTGATGGCGCACCGACAACTAAATATCCCTGTTGGGCTTTTCATTCTCCATATGTTTTCAGTTTTCTCACTACATTTTGAAAAAAATAAATTAAAAAAAAAAGAAGCAGCAGCATACATATTTATGACCACTTTCCTACACATTTTGCACATACGCTTAGCCTGAGGAAAGAGCATCATGAGCCAACATGGCAGTTAGGATACATTGGTAACTGGAGCAGTGGGAGGGCAGTTCTGCTGTCACAGGGAAGAAGGATTATCGGGTCAGAGAATAAGCAAACGACTGAACGCAAGGAGGGCGAAATTTTATGATGCCACATTCTACCGATGAGGGAAAATTTAACATTTATACATACTTACATCCAAGTTTTTGATTACTGAAATTACTAATCATGAACTCTGACCGCTCAAAAGGTTCCAGAAGCCGATTCCACGAACACAGCTCTGTGTTTATGCGGTTTACTCGAGCGCTTGAATTTTTCACTTGAACTCAAATTCGACATTTGTTCCTTCGTCGACTGAGTGGGTTTCATCACCATCGGTTCCATGAAATCCATCTGAAACACACAGTCTGACTATAAAAAGATGTTTGGGTAGTTGATCTGGAAATAAACCCATTTTTCCTTAATTCCTTTACCACCATCTTTTTCAGCTTCTAAAACGACACCAGCAACAAGCTGCGTGATGGGAACATCTGTTATTACTATTCGCGCAAATAACCCTGTAAGCCTGAGTGCCTCTACGATTATATTTATAGAAAAATCGTTGCCATTTTGGAAGATGAAACATTAAACCTCCAGAGATACTGAACCAAGTGATTTGTGAGCGTGTGTGAGTGTGTGTATATGTGCGTAACGGTGTATTTGGCATACAGGCTGAAGGCTGTAGGTAGATGTATGTACATTTGTGTGGCCTTCTGCCAACCTTTTCTACCCCTCAGACAGTTTAACATCTAAAACATAAAGTAGACATATCTAAACCATCCACAATTTTTTTCAGGATTTTTGTGAGTTCACACTATGTAGCAACAAATCTTGACTTTCACTGGCAAATGCATAGCACGTCCAGAACTCAAACTATTCATACACAAGACTAAGAGTCCGAGGCCCCGCTAGCAGTTCTGTGAGGCTGGAGCTATGCACAGTGCTGCTCGGAGACGACGGCATGCTCGTGTGCCAACAATGACGTCGCTTAGCATGATGCCAAACAGGTATTATTCACCAAACGTTTTCACCGTCTTAGTTTTGCGTATTATCGTGCCAACATTTCCCAAACAGAATCCACACAAAGTGCAACCGGGGCTGATGAGAAGTAACGTCGTTTCACAGCAACATGACAGGATCAGAGGTTCACCAAAGTTACTGCAGTTTATCCCGAGGGGGGCATAAACGTCTGCACCAGCTTTCATGGCAAACCCTGTAAAGGTTATGGGGAAGTTCGCTCTCGACCAACACTGGAATACCCATCTTCCTATCATGTCAAGTGCTGTTTGTTATGTAATAGAGGGTAATGCATTTCCCACAATGCGGTGAGTGCAGGATAAGGAAATGTCCTTCGTGTCTCACTGCATTGCCCTAAAACCCTGCACCGGAGTCGAACCGAGAAGTTTTCTCCAAAACAAAAAAATAATTCCTCTCCCTGATTCTCCAAAGATTAGCCTGGCTTTGATACCAACAGAAAGAAAGCTGACAAAAGAAAGGCGCGACAGAGAAAAATGAGCAGGGGGTGACAAGGAGAGAAAAAGAGAGGAGGGGAGTCTGTGGGAGGGACGGAGGAAGAGGAGGATTAAAGGGGAAAGGGGGGGAGACTTCAAAGAAGTCCCAGACTCGGAAGAAGCCGACCTCATCAGAGTTTATCTCGCTTTTCCCCAAAGCAAGAGCCAGTTACATTCAGGTCTAGCTTTGTCCATTTGACGGTTTTCAGCTGGTAAGGAAAGCAAATCCCTCTCAAAGTGGAGAGATGTGGAGACACAGGGGAAGGTACTGCACCTTGGAGACGAGACTCCGTGGCTTTATTATGGTCGGACCTTTGAGATTTCTCAACTCTTGGGAGACTTCTCTCTCAACAGCTGGAAACAAGTGCTAGAGAACCATTTACTGACAGCTTAAAGAAAGACCGATTAGGTGGGTGACAACCTAAAAGGCATGTCGACGGCAACGTTCGTATCTAAACGGACAGTTTGACATTTTCACGGATGCAACTCCCGTTTCCCTGCGTCGACTTCGTTACCAACATTAGCTGGTTGGCTTAGATTGGCATAAATGTCAGAAATAGGTAAACAGACAGCTTGGCTCTTTGCAAAAGGTAAAATAAATAAATAAAAAAAAAAAAAAAAAATATTTATATATATATACCTACATGCAACTGTAAAGCTAAATTAACATGTTAAATTTTTTCTATATATTCTGTATAAAAAACAAACTGTAAAAGCAACAAAGTGTAGTTTTACAGGGTTATGTGTGCTCAGCCGAGACCTATTACTAAGTAACTAGCTAAGCTAAGCTAAGCTAAGCTGCCGCTATAGATTCACATTTAGCACACAGACATAAGAGGGGTATAAATCTTTAGTAGTAGTGAGAGAGCAGGAAAAAGGATATTATCCAAAATGTCAAACTATTTGTTTGTACAATGCACATTACATTGAATTTAGAATTACACAAAAAAACAAAATCATTCTTTACTGAATATCCTCAATATTTTTCCTCCTTTTTTTTTTCTCCATAATTCTGTCTTTTGAGATGAACCCCACAGAACAAGTCTTGAGGTAGGTGAAGACAGAAATTCACAAACCACCGTTCAAATATGAGGATGTGTGCGGGCTCTCCCCTCGACATATGGATGATCTACAGCTTACGTACCTATGAGGAACACTGTTCTCGAGGCTACTGCTGTGTGTGTTAAAGCCTCAACGCGGTACGAGTGTGTGTGGACGGCGGTAGGAGGGCACCTTTGACCGAGGAGAGAAGAGCAGCAACTTTGTTCCGCCAACTCATGAATCCTTTTCGGTCCCTGACGGACCAACACCCCCCTCTTTTCATTATTTCAGCCTCATCTTCGTCTCCGTCCCTTTGCTCTCGCCCCACCGTTGCACTCTGTTTTTCCCTCTCTTTCGTCATTTTTGCGTGTCCTCCACTTTCCATTTTATTTCCTCCCCATCCCAAGTTATTACATAACGTGCTTTTCTCTCCTGTCCATTTGTTCTGACTGCCCTTTTTATTAGCCCTTTTGAATCACTGAGTTATGCGACAAAGAGAATTCAGATGTCCCTAACAAATTATACTTGAGTAAACAAACTTAGATTTTTTTTTTTTTTTTACTATATTTTTTCCCTCAAAAAAATCCTTCAAAAAGTTGTAAAAACATTCTTTGATATTTAGGATTATCTAAAGTCAATCTTCACCCTAAAATATGTTATGCAGGAGAGGTGATTATCTCCTTCTTTACTGAAGTACAGAGAAAATAACACGAGTCACTAATTAAAACTCACTCGTCTGATCCTCTAAAGCTTTATCTCAAATTTCGTTATCCTCTCCGGTTTAAGCTTACTCGTGTCTTGTTTTCACCTTAGCCCACTCTCCTCTCTTCAGATCCATCCTCCCCGTCATCGCCAGTTATGCAACAGCTAAAAGCGACCCTCATTGCCAGGAAGTGATGCCACATGTAGGTGGTAAGAGCCCATGTGGGTGAAACTATCCATCAGCACTCGTCAAGTGTCAGACCTACAAGCTCCGCAAATGGTTACAGCGAAACAGGAGTAACTCTCCCAGAGCTGGAGACGAGTGGGGAAAAAGGTTCTTAGCTGTGTTATAATGAGGAGAACGAGCCAGGAGCTGAACTCTGCCAGTGAACCGAGAGCTACCCGTGGATTTGGGACTGTGCTGTAAGATTCAAAAGGGAACAATATTCATCAAAATAAAAAAATCTGATTTTTGACAGTGTAGCTAAAATTTTCAAAATCTTTTCAAGATTTAATGCTCTATCGTGAGAAAGTCTAAATGCACTTTAGTTGCCCCGTTTTGACTCTTATCCTGGTTTGGGATGTGGTCGTTTGCATGGAACATTATAAACCTGGTTCTAAACATCCCTGTATTCATGATCATTTCCGTGTTCAGGATTCAGTCATCTGTGTGTGTAACCCTAACACCAAAGAATCTTCAGAAACCCGGATTAGGTGTTTACATGCGGTATCCCTCCCAGTTTCTCCAGGTAGAAAATCCAGGTTTCTCAAAAGCTGACCTCAAGGCAACGCAGACATTCTTTTATCTCTAATGTTCCGGCTCTTTCCCGGGGATGCGGAGGCTTCCCCTGGCTATGTGGGGATATTTAATCCCTCGAGCGTGTTTTGGGTTCTCCTCCCTGCACGTCTTGTTCAGAAAGCTTCCCCGATTACACACCCTAATCTTAACTGACCCCCCCCCCACACACACACACACAAAGGAAAAGCGGCTCTACTCCGAGATCCCCCTGAACATCCGAGCCCCTCGCCCCGTCTCTGACAAAGAGCCCGGGCAACCTGCACTACTCTCCTCGGGCAACTCAGGCCGGTCCACCCCCTAATCCTGGCGTTTGGTTCCAGAGCTCGTTGCGGTGTGTAAAGGTGCTTTTGAGCCTCCATGGTTGGGATTATATAAATATTCCAAATTTACAGCCGTAGCTTTGCTCATATTGTCTCTGCCTGAGGGAAAATTTTCTACACAACTTGTGTGGTCAACACTTGCTTTGTGAAGGATGGGCTGGCGAGTGATTGATTACTTTTCCACAGACCAGATTCTTTTGGACTGAAATATCTGTGTTGTGTAACACCATGACACAACACAAACATGACACGAAGGCAAAGATTAGTCACTTGTAGGAATCAGGGCCACAGACCTCAAGAGGTTGGAACTGAAGTAAAAGCTGTGTTAAAACTAATCCTTATTTAGTGTAAATATTTTTTTTTAACAAAACAATACCCAATGACTGTTGTGACTCAAATCTCAGTCATCCCTGAATATCTACTTCTTTCAACAACCATGGTGACTTGTAGCGGGAAAAGCAAGCATTCCTGTAGATTTAATCCACTTCTAAGTATTTCAGTTATTTTAAACTTAGAGGGAACAAAGTTTTTGCTGTGACACAGCGCCTCTGGCGTTCCATAGACAACCTTCTCAATTCCTCTTTCTATAAATGCTAATGTGCTGCAGGTCAGGTAAGCAATGCACGCAACTAGCTGTTTTGAGCGTCATCACACCCGTGCTTATTCATGCATATGCACGGCACCTAAACAAAAGGTCTTACCATGGTCGCTCTCCGTCCCGGATCGTCCCCAGTACCGCCGTCGCCGTTCAGGGGTGTGTGTGTGCCTCTCGATCACAGCGGCTATAAATCGAGTGTTACTGACTGGAAGGGGAGAGAACACGCAGGTCAACACAAAGGCCCCGGTGAGGGTTGCTCAGATACTGTATGTCTGCTGTGAAATAGTGAGACTGGACCAAGTTTAAAAAAAAAACAAACAACAAAAAAAAAAACAAAAACACCTGAATCAAAGATTTCATATCCTTATATGTAAATGTTTCCCCCATCAGATATCAAACACAGCTTACTGATTCCTCTGTCCTCGTGGCTGTCTTCATCCCTCTCGTCTCTTTCGTTATCCAGGTTTGACATCCTCACTGACATTTCTGGGGCAATGTGGAGGTGAAGAGAGAGTGGGAGGAAAGAGGCAGAAGGCCGCTATGAGACAGATGCTACTATTCTAAAAATTCGAGGTATTATAAGCCTGACGAGGAGAGACGATATGTGAACAGGGTTTTCGATATCCACACAAAGGCAAAAAACGAATGGGAGTGGAATTGCGGCGAATGTGAGATAACGTTTAGCTCCTAAGACCCAGATTATGTCCAGAGTACCGAGGTTATTAGCCAGAGGTAAGGCTTGTTTTTTTGTACATTAGTGGAAGTGTAGATAAGCGTTCGGTTTCAACAAAAGTGGAGGCCACTCATGCTGCACCTAAAAACTGCAACCACACTTACTTCTTGCCTGTGTGTGTGTGTGTGTACTGTTGGTGCAACCTGCAGCTGAAAAAAAGACTTATCTTTAACTACATATACACGGACATGTACACGTACACACACGGAAAGCTGAGTATTGTGACCTTGTGAGCCAATTCCTCAGTCGAAGGCCTTGTGATAACATAGCCAGGCTGTCCAGCATCTCTTCTTAGTCGTTTACCAAAGTGTCCAACTCAAAGTGACTTGGAGCGAAGAGTTTAAATGAGGCTGTAATTTTGTTTGATGTTTTTGTCAATATCGCTAAGTAATTACACACAGAAGCAGCTGCTGCTGTGTGATGCTACTGTCAGCTATTTAGCTCCGACAGCACTCGCCACACTGCTTGTTAATCATGCTGCTTTAAAAAATTTCTTTCTTTCTTTGATATTCAAAGAAATGTCAGTTTGTGAAGAAGAAAATGTAAAGGTCAATACAAGCAAATACCACAAATGTTCCGAATTTTGCCCGTGCAGTTGTTTGGAACCTCAGGCCAAGCAGTGGGTGTCTAAGATACAGAAAAATACACTGCAAGTGCAAAAAAATGTGCTCTGGGTTTATTTTGTCCATGGTTCCCGCCATGGTGCCAAAAATGTGAAATTTAAAAATTGCAATGCTGAAACTTCAGTTTTAATCTCACTGGCCTATAAGTTGCGCAGTTTGACTTTAACTTTATAAATGCGTGTACATGTGAGACAAAAACCCTCCATTAGTCATACTTACCCTGTGCTGCCAGTGGTGACATGTGCTGGTGCGAACGCCTGTGGATCTGGTGCCTATATGCATACACAGCCAGCACCAACACCATGATGCATCCCATAATGCCCCCGGCAACTGGACCCACCGGGGCACTCTTGATCATGTTCAGAGATGCCACCTCCTCATCTGCAGAGGAGAGAGAAGATGAAGCAAGAAGCGAGAGGGATAGAAAGAAGGTTATTTAAAAGCGGTACAAAAGGTTTCAGACAAGAAGCCGGTATCAAACAGCTCTGGCTTGGTTCCTAACTCCTGCTGCGATGCTGGTACATTTCTACTTTGTCACTATTCTCTCATCATTGTGAAATTCCAAAGAAAAATTACTCAACAGCACGCAACCGGCCAATTACCCTTTTTGAAAAACCGAGCCAAAGAAAAGTAACCAAGCAACAGAAAAGTTCCAGCCTACATGCACATAAGTAAAATTTCTGATGTCTCAAGGAACATGCAAATAATTTGACTTTTGTTGCAGCTTGTTTGTGTCCATACTCTACTGGCTGATATAGCACACTATGGCACATTTAGGAAAAATGTCACACAAGCGGCAAGGATGCATCTGACCTATTTCTTTGGTGTAAGCAACTTACCTAGGAGCCCCAGGCCATCAGCATAGGGACTCTTGGCACCGACGATGCCCCCGAAACACTCCTTCTGCAGGGCACAGTACGGCTTGTCCAGATGAGTCTTACCATCACTGTCCACCATGCACCACTCACAGTCCAACACGCCAAAACAGTCACTAAAACAGGGCATAGAACACAGAGATCAAAACAAAATTCTTGGAGAGCATACACTTGAAGAGGTCAGACGATTTTTAGAGACTGGCCAAGCAGCCAACGCTCAATTTGTTGATGTCCTCGAGATAAGAATGCTTTACCCAAATCTTTTATCTATTTATTTTTGTTGAACTCAGACAGGAATTAAGCACTGTGTCGCTCACAAACCTGCACACAGTCAGGTGTATTTTTACTGTACACTTCCCATTTATTACCACTGGGTGGCACTATGCTGTACCAGTAATATTGTCATAGTTCAAACCGTAACTCATGGCAGATTTACGTGTTTCTGCTGTGTATGTCTGCTGGTGAGAATGTGTTGACGTACACTTGATATGTACTGTGCACGCGTGTAGTTTAGTGTGTGTACCTGCTGGTGTATCTCTGGCTACAGCGGGTGTTGATGCACTGGGGCAGGGTGTCATGCAGACTCGGATCAATCACATTCAGACTGACTGGCTCCTGATGCACCTCACAGCTGGGGTTCCTGCGCAACGCAGACACACAATAACAAAACACACAGTGTGAAAATGCAGAGAGGTGCAGCTACAGCTCAAATTCTCGGTCAAAATAGTCAGCCGAAGAAAAACCGTCCGTATCTTGGCGTGAAACAAGATTGCGTTCAACAAAAGCAAACGCAGTAAAACTGACATGAAAAGAAAAATCAAAGCACATACGCACAAAGTAATGTCTTCGGCATGTCAGTGTATGCAAATCAGCACTAAAAAGAACAAACATCAATGCTTCCTGACACAAACCACAGAAAACTCTGACAGTGAAAAATGATAATTGCATGTCTTCCTGAAATAAAACAGAAATTGGCATTTGAAAGATTGAAGTGCTGCCAAAGGCTGCTGATGACTGATGAAAGGAGGAGGGTAAAACTAGAGAGAGAGGGAGATGTGAGAGGCAGAGACTGATGGACAGAGTGGCAAAAAAATCAGCGGAGGAACAGACTAAGACAGATAAAACAAGGAAGATAGTGAGGGAGAAATAAAACCGAGGAAACGCCCAGAGTCACGCACAAAGCTCTCAAAGGGTTTGAAGCATACAAGTGTCCACAAGATGGAATAAAAACATTTCAAGACACCGAAGTCAGGTGCCAAGAAACAAGTTTTTACAAACGTTCCAAGTGAAACTCTGTCATTAGTGCTAAATACTACCAACAGCAGGTAAAAAAAATGATTTTGAGCCTGTAAAAAATTTGTTTACATTGATGACATAGGTAAAAAGGGTAATAAAAGTATTTTTGGCACTGTGTGACTTTGCGTGACTTGGTATGCTCCACCATTCACAGAACGTTAGCATGCTAACTCTTTGGGTGCAGGAGTTATAAACAAAACCAAACAAAAAAGTTAAAACATCCTTCAAGTATTGATTAACAATACTAATTTTATCTGATTGTAAAATCCTAGTATTCAGATCATTGCTTTGCTTTCCACTGGCTTCTGTAATTATGTTCACTGCTTTTAAGACAGCCACTTAGACACCAAAAAATATTCAATCACTTAAAAGACAATGGAGATATAACAACACATTAGAGCTACAGTACGGCTCTACAGCACCTCTCAAGAAAAGGGGACCAAGTATTATCTGAAGAGAAACTACTTTTATATAAAGGTACCTGCATTATATTGTTTTTCACTAGATATTTTTCTCTATATTTAACCACTAGGTATAATTCAAAAGAAAGGTAGTATTTGTGGATATAAATGCAGTGTCAATGCGGTTCAGACATACAGTGTCTTGCACTGACCTGTTTTCAGCATTGGTGAGGTTGCCTGTGCACTCGTTGACCTCTAGGGGACACTCACACGGACACTCACACTCATTCTGCTCCATTCTGAAAACACACACAGACACACACAAACACACACATGGACAGAGAGACACACATACATAGACACACACAGACACGCAAAAACTTTGTCATCACAGTTTACTGTTATGGATTACCATGAGCTTGATATGTAACTCGTCATTTGGTCAAATAATAACTACTTCGACATATCCAATCGTGTAATGTTTCATTAGCTGAGTTTCTGTTTGACTGCACGATGTGACTTTACATATAATCCCCACAATCTATAATTACTCTGCTGGTGGAATACGCTATCCGATCGGAATCTTTATTAAACCTCATGTTATTCTTGTGAACTTCTGCAACACGCAAAAAATCATCTAGCAGCGAAGGCAAAGTGCAGACCTGTGGCAGTTGAGGCAGAGCCGGTCGACGGTGCTGCAGGCGCAGAACGCCAGAGAGTCACATGTCTCGTTGACAATACCGGCAAAGGCGTTGGTACCGGGGATTCGGGTCAGACGGTACTTAGAACAGTGGCTCCCGTGGACCAGGTTGGTGAGGTCCCCCTGAAAGGAGAAAGAGCCAGAGAGTGAGATCAATGTACAGAATCATCCCACTGGGTATCCGGAGGTTTAAGGTACTTCTTAATCATATCTAAGACCCACTTTACAAAAACCCAGAAAATTCAGAAAAGGTTAGGCCTCTTCAAATAACCACTACTAAAAAAAACCCAAACAAACAAAAAACAACAATTGATCTATAAACAGAGAAGACAAAAAATTAATATGAGAAAGGAAAATGAGGTATTTAGATGAACCTCAATTCATATTTGTGACATTATATTTAACAACTCCTTTTTAATCTGAAAGTGGGCATGAATGAAATAAGTGTTGAATACAATTATCTTAATATCTTTAAAGCTGCAGGCTTTTCATTGGGATAATTTCACACTCAGACTCTCACTACATTAAAACTCTCTGCAGCTTTAACACATTCGTAGTGCATAGGAATAACTGAGGGCTGCAACACCAATGATCACCACTAGGAAGCAGTGTTATACTATCAAATATTAACATATTGCTTTCAGAGGCCCTTGAGGAGTGTGTGTGCCTGTGTCCGTCTAATGCTGAGTAACATCAGTCGGCACCTGTTGCCATTCACACGCCCAGGTACTGTACGTGTCTCTGGCCTACCACTATGCTGGTGTTGAACTTGTAGAAGCGCTGCACAGTGCGGTCGCTGAAGCTGTTACACAGGTTCTTCTTGACAAAGTTGGGATGGTTGAGGATGTCATTAGCCACCAGCGGCTCCTGCCGTGAGAAAGCCAGAACAAGAAATTGAACAACAGCATGGGGAAAGGCAATAATCAGATTTAATTCCAAGCTAAATCTTGCAAGGAGATGAGAATGAGGGGTGTCTGTGCAATATTTTCTGTGTGTTGTACACTACAATGAAGACTTTCAGCAATTATCCAATGTTAATGGGGCATTTTTCATAAAAGACTAGATTTATATTCACGAGCTTTGACATTACAGTGCAAAACAATGACTGAATGGTTTATTTATTCCTTATATTATTGATATATGAGTTGTGTTACATTTGAGTATTTGTCTTGGGGCACTTTACCTTGTGTGTTATGTGCTGCTGCTCTGCAGGGGCATGACCTTTGGGGTCAATGAGTGTGGGGTGTGCTACCAGGTACCCTCTGTCTTCCATTATGAAGCACCTGCAATTTACACACACAAATGCAAGAGTGAAGAGAGTGAGTCTCAATTCTTTAAAGGCTGATGACAAAAGAGTGGTTTGGATAGATTAAAAAGAATAAATGTCTATTATTTGTTGAGATCCTTCTTTTTTCCCAGAGCTAAATTCAGCTTCACTCATCTGCATAATACAGCTCCATTCTGCTTCCCTCTGTTCGTTACACACTCTGCCAAATACTGCTCCTCTCTGCCCCGCACCCCCTTTGAGCTAATCCTGTTTTATATGGCCCCTGAACACCGACGGAGAGAGCATGAAGGAAGTGGAGGGAGGGAGAAAGAGAGGGAGAAAGGGAGAGAGAAGGAGAGGGCAGGAGAAGAGGGGCTGGGACTGGAAGTGGAGGGGGTCATGAAGAAAAAAAAATCAAAAAGGGAGACATTGAAGCTGGAGAAAGTATGTAGGACTGACGCAGCGGCAACGCCACATCTCCAGCAGGAATGCTGTGATAATCAGCTTATCTCTTTTTCCCCTCTTTCATTTTTGTTAGTCTCCCTGCAAGTCAAATTCTCACTCAGTAAAACATAAATATAGCCAGCACAAAACGGAACGAGACAAGTAAGCCGATCGCCACATCCGTCCTGCACTTACCTGATCTTGTTGCCTTTGTCCTGGTTGCAGATGGGCAGCAGGTCAAGCAAGACTTTATAGAAGTAGCGGAGGGTGAAGTCTATGCCCATCACCGCAACTGCATAACCAGGGGCCATCTGAGAGCTGAAGAGAGACAGAGCAGAGGCGACAGAATAGAAGGCAGAGAGAAACGTAAAAAAACACAGAAAGGAAGCATGGAAGGATTAAAAAAAATTCTGGAAAAGAGTCAGACTTTTCAGGTAAATTGTTTGCCGTGATTTGTGCGGTAAACTAGATGCTGGCAGGAGTTATTGTCAATTACATTGTCGGTCTATATTTTGCTATACTGCAGATCTTTAGGAGAAAATGAAGGTTTACTCACATCAGCCAAAAAAAAGAAAAAGGAAGAAAAAAATCCAACTTAGACACATACACAAAAAACACACCACACACGTACACCTGCCCAGTCTGTAAAATCTGTGTTTACAGACCGTGTGATTATATGCTCACTGATCCAGCACACAACAACGCACTAATCCCGGTTTATCACACGCCGATACTGAATGTTTGTGTGTGTACTGAGCATTTGCATGGACCATGCAAGTTCTTATTGTACAGTGATGTTCGCCACTGAACTAGAAACATAAACGTACAGATCTTGGCCACACTGGCAGGCTGATTTTTGAAGCTTCCAGCTTGCGCAGGCTGCATCGAAAGCGTCTCGCGTTTATAACTTTTATAACAGGCCGAAGGACAGGGTGTAACGCTGAATTTGTCATCGGCCTCCCTGACACCACCACAAGCCTGTGGGAATGCAGTGATTTGCTCAAGGGCACTTTGGAAGAGCGGATACTTGGAGAAAAAAATATGACTAAACCCAGACCATTTGGCTGAAGAACACTGTGTCACTCAGTACGCGGCCCCCAGATGCAAAAATGGTCAACAGTCTGCTTCAGTTTCCCCTAAATTATTTCCTCTCTTCAGAGACGCTGCGGTCTGGCTGAAGTGACTTCCGGGCTGAGAACTTTAACGCCCACAGAGATGTCTGGTTTCATAACAACAGTGAACCCGTTGATGAGCAACATCTAATAAGGAGATCTTTATTGCCCAAGGGCAAAAAAAATATTTTTATTTTACAGATACCACAGGAAAAGACGTAACCATTGTCACTGGATTTTCTCCGGCGTGGTCAAACAGCTGGATGGCGGACGGGTTTACTGTGGGAGAAATGCACGTCGTTTTTCCCTCACCTGGAGGCGTGGATGGTGTGGCTGATCGTGACAACGTATCCCGCCCCGCCCACATCCAGGTATGGCCCCGTGAAGGTGATGAGGCCGGGGTTAGCCACAGCGTGCTGGTACCTGCACAACATATCACAAAGGCGGAGGGTTATCTCAAAAAGTTAAGACTGTCTTGGAATTTTTTTCCCGACTACCAAAGTAAATGATGCCTCATAGGTTTTATTCAACCAATTACTTGCAGAAAGGTAAGACTTTGAACTGTAGTTCTTGTGGAGAGAATTGCCGGTGCATAGATTTTGGTCTTTTCACCATTCACAGAACAACGGTGACAATTATTGATGATCATATCTACCCTGCAATTTAATTTACAACGGAAAAATGTGTTGTAATGAGGGCTGAATTATAAAAGTTGAACTCTGAATGTAATCTTTCAATGGGCCTCACAAAAAAAGCATTGTGCACACAATGATAGCTCTCCGCACAATGTGCTGATAGCCATTTTAACCAGGAGAAACACAAAGCTTGCTAGAATAATGTGACATGAATACAAACTTTTTAAAAACACTGTGTGTTGCAATAAAGAAAAGACTTAATTCAACTTTACCTTCTGAAAAGAAGTCTTATATTCGATTGACTCTTTGTCAGCTCAATTCAATTAATCTGAACTGGACTGAACTCAAGTTAAGGCTGTGGATCACTTTTAAACACAAACATGCACCTGCAGTCTGCAGACACACACACACACACACACACACACACACACACAGACACACACACACACACACATACACACACCTTCACTCGGTTCTCCCCCTCTTCACACCCTCCAGAGTAAGCCTCACCATTGTCTGCGGGTCGGGTCGAAGGCTTTGTCCATCAGTGATCCTGGGTAAATCCGGAGCACCCCACTGGGGGTTGCTATGTAACGGCGCACAATGTAGCAGTTGAGGCTACTCATTTCCATTAGTGTCATCCACTCATCCGTGACGTGACTGGTCGCCATAACCTCGTTCCTGACAGAGGACTGCAGAGGAGCAGGGATGGAGGGATGGAGGAAGAACACAGAGAGAAGAGAGAGACAATGGGGGTAGAAAGAGGGATGAATGGAGACAGAGGAGAAGGAGAAGAAAAAAAAAAGATGAGGCAGGAGTAGAGAAGTAAGGGTTTTCATCTGGGACTGGCATAAAGCGTAAGTTGGCTCAAACTTTTGGCAAGTTTGCTTCCAGTCAAAACACAAACAATATGGGGAAAAAAAAAAAATCTAATCAGGTGCAACCATGCTGCACTTAAACTACTGTAATTATTGAACTGTATCTCTGCCAAACATAATAAGATAACTGTGATCCGAGAAATCACAAATAGCCAAGGCTTACACAACCCTTATTTAGGGAAAAAAATGGATTTGATAAGTCCTAAAGCCCAGAAAAACACCTAAAAAATTTAAATCTCATTACCATTTTTAGAGAAGCCTTTAAGTTTGAAAGAGGTGATGGGGTCACTGGAGGGGGCCTTTAAGACTAGCCTGGGAATCAGAGCCGGGACTGGAGCTTGGAGTTCCAACTCTAACCCCCTACTCCCCCAGGACAGGAATGCACGCGGACTGCCAAAACCACGTGGGGGTTTATCCCCTTCTTAAAGATGCAGAACTTCGTTTAAAATTTTGTTTTAAATGCGAGCAGCCTGAAACGCTCGACATGCTCTTCAAAAGAGGCAAGGATTGGAATTATAGGCGCGTTCAAAGTGTACCGCTAATGAAAGAAAAGAGCCATTAATATGTCCTGGAGCAAGTAAGTTGTGTTTAATAGTAGAACAGAATACTTGTGTTTGTAACCTGACCGCAGGGCTGGCCGCGTGCCATGTGTTTGTCAGGTAAACAGCATTTACCCCTGCGTTTTGAGTGCATGCGCCGCCACGCCGGTTTTTCGCCACAAGCACCGCGTATGTGCCTTGGCTTGTGTGCTTGTGTACCTTGAGGCCTGGGTTGGCTATGAGCCTGGTGTTATCGCTCAGGTAGGCGGTGTAGTGCTCCACCATACGCTTTGTTTCTGGCTGACTGAGGTGCTCATAGGGAGAGGAGAAACTACCAGCTGCCAGCATCACTGTGGGAGATTCTGGGAAAGACACAGAAAGGGAAGAGAGACCTCCGTAGATGTTCAATTTAATCAGTGGTTTTGGAGCTGACTACAGGGAGAAAAAGGTTATTACTTCAAGTTATCATGCACCGGTCCGGGTCACTGGGTTTGGTGCTTTTCTTACCGACGGTGGCGAGCTGTTTGAAGTGCAGGCAGGAACTGGGTTGACCCAGCAGGTCTAAGCGATGGTAGAGCAGCTTGGAGCTGGGAGCCGTGTTCAGGTTCTTCAGCTGCTTCACGGGGATCTCGGGCTGCACGTACACGATGCACAGGATGAACGACGTGTCCTGAACCTGGCGGAGGAGGAGGCGGCTTTTATGCTTCACATTAACATAAATGTATTCCAGACAATGCTGCAGAACGTGGAGATGAGGGACGAGAGAGAGGGAAACTGATACATAAATGTTTATATATGTGTGGAATTTAAAGGTAGGGCTGCCTCCATTTTTTGGCAGGTGATTTCCCCCGACTTTAAGAATGTAAATTTTCACACTGCTTTAACCAGTGGTAACACAACTCCAAGAACATGCTCTGATTTTGAACTACTGAATGAGACGTTTACCCTTAAAGAGCAGGGCAAGCATATGAATAAAATACAGTTTCCTAATATAATTTCTAGACTGTCCAAACTAGACGTCAGGGAGACCATGACATTGCACACACACTCTTTTTTTTCAGTGTTTAGTGGCAGACATCAGAGCCAGTGTTTTATAGGCTGCAGACATCTGCAGGAGAAGATAAATGTGTCTGGTTTAACAACTGCTTTCACCCGACTGATTCTAAATGAGCCATGCAGGGCTTGTCAGGTCCTAGTCTGGACTTTGTTGTTAAATTATGCAAACTGTCACACAAAGAGTAAACAGCTTTCATATCGACGCAGGAGCTTCTTAAAATTGAGGAGGAAAAAGGAAGAAAAAAAAATATCACTTCTAAGAAACATATTTAGTCTTAATTCTGGTCAAAAGCACAAAAACCAACATGGATCCCCTGATATTATCTGGGTGACAAACGAGCAGAATGGTGTGGGAAACGATGGACTCTTTCGGACTGATGCTTTCTGACTCAATTCACAATTTCTCTGGAAAGTTCTTTAAAAAACAAAACACAGACACAGCTGCCACACTCATGGCAAAGTTGACGTGTGTGAACTTGCCTGTGAGAAAAAAAAACAAAATGTCAGAGGCTTGAAAAAAAAAAAAAAAGAAGAAAGAAAAGAAGGCTAAAAGTAAAATGCCTAAATTAAGTGAGATATTTTTACTCCTGCCAAAAGTCTAAATGTCAGAGAGAGTCAATAAGGCGTGATGTTATTGCTGTCCTGATGCCATTTGTTCCTTAAAAATGACACTTTAGGGCCTGGGAGGAAAAGCAGATTCGAGGGATAGACAGTTTCTGGGTGTGGGAGCGCTTGGTTTTTATGACACCAGCTAATTTAAGGTGGCAGAGGTTTGGTGGAGACACAAAGGCTGGGAACATAAATCACATACACTGCTTTCAGACAGCAGTACAGTAATGATAAAGAGCTATAGACAGAAATGGAAGAGTCAGACAGAAAGTACACGAGTGAGTTATTGTCCCGCCGTGATAATGCCTTACTGGCCCTAAGCCAAAGATCATCATTTGTCTCTTGCTCTGGGTGTGCGAGAGCTTGTTCTGCTTCCAAGGTATAATCCGTTTTCGTAATCACATAGGACGACTTTTATTTCACACATTAGAATCAAGCAGGCAATGAAAACAAGCTAATGTTGTGCGTACGACTTTATAGAGGGACTTCTTATCGTAAATCGCTTTTAAACGTGTGCAAATTTTTCTCAGTCGTGTGCGTTCGCAAACATAAAATAGTGAGAAAAGAGCCCCGAAAGTTGGCAATTGAAACTAGATGTCGCTAATCACCTGGTAAATACACGGCATAGGCTCCATGACCTACCAGTTTCCAGGCGTAGCTGACATTGTATGCATCTTTGGTGTTGTCCCTGAGTCGGTTGGTGTGCCAGGACAGAGAGGAGTTGACTGGAACAGCAATGACCTGACTGCCCAGAGGGAGGCTGCAAGAAATACACAGAATCGATCGATTACAAAAAATATATCACCGATATATCAACTGCTTATAAATCACTCTGGTTTTAAATGGTTTTTGAAGCTGAAATCAACTTTTCTTTTAAAAAGAAAAAAAAAAAAAAATTGAGTTAAATTTTCTTCATCGTTCTCACTCACCTGAGGATGTTCTGTCGGACGATAGGGAACCCTGGGATATTCTCGTAGTGGATAATGTCTGTGTGCAAGGGGGGCTCCGTCATCAGGTAGGGCCGTGTCAGCGATGGGTGCATCAGGGTGTAACCTGGGAAATCCAACGAAATACCGTTTTTACATACTGCTGAACTGAATTGAACAGTCAGTGTAGGTAACAAGGGACCAAGTGACCGAAGTCAATTCCAGGGGACGCTCCACTCTAGGGATGCATTGCTCTAAGCAGCTGTATTTGCAGGGAAGAAAGGTGCCACTAATCAAACTGAAAGTAAGATTTCGAACATTTCCGCAGCCGGATTCAATTCAGAAAGAACATGAACTTGGTAAGATCCTGCATGTTGGGTAGTTCAAATCATTGTCCCTATTACTTTGTACATAATATGTAGTTTACATAGTGCGAGAGAACAATTCTTTCCAATTCTATCTTTTTGTGCAAGAAATATGCAGCCTATAAATGCATGTAACTGCTTTTGAAATCGTTCCATTAAAGTTCTGATCCACGTTTTGAAGTTCTTGTTTTTGCCACTGTTGAGTTTACTAGTTTAACGACAGTTAGAAAATATGGTTTCTAGTCTACATTGCCACTTTATGTCCCTTTGACTGATCCTGGAAACTTGCTCCCATCTATTAACAGAATAATGTAAAAACTGATCCAAATGGTGAGACAAAGTTTTGTTTTGGTTTGTTTTTCTAAAGAGCAGAAAATACATCATTAACAGAATCTGGTAGAGCTATTATTTTCTCTAAGTCCAGCCATGGTGCTGCCGCCTCCTTATAAAACCATACTAGCAAAATTCAAACTATCAGTCTCCTGGTTGTTTTTAGTGTTCAGGGGTGAAGAGTCACTAATTCCTAGTTGTTTGTCACACAGGATAAATTAAAGTACGTGCTTGTATCCTCTCCAAAAAAAGAACTGGGTACTATAATAGGCTTTGATCACAGAAAACACTTAGTATATGAATCTAGTAATATAAAGCAGTGTGGTCAGAGGATAAATCAAAGTGGACAAAGCCTAATTTCAATGCATCTATATCCCCTAATTCTAAAATTTAACAGATCAAAACAGCAGAATTTAACCATCAAACTGTTCCAAAGGCTGCTTGGTGGCAAACACTACACTAGTGGTGTGATAAACACAGCTCCGAACAGCAGCAGTTATCATTTCGGGAGACAAAAAGCCCTCGAGAAACCGGATTGAAAGCCCATCGGTTTTTAGAGGAATGAACAAACAAAGGATCATGAGGGGTTTTTCTTTCTTTTTTAAAACACAGTTCTAATACACTGTGTATATTTAGTGAAAACTGTGTGTCAAAGTAGCAGCAGGTGCGGTGTGTCACACTCGTGGGGAAATCCATCTGCTGCATCATACAAGGCGTCGCTGTTTTTATTAAATACTGCAAACAGCAGTCAGCTTCGTAGACAGATCTATACGTAATCCCGTTCAAGTGCAGGCTGGTTTAATGCACACGCAGTCTCATAAAGTCACTAAAAAAAGATCAACAAGATGTCATCCACGCAAAAATACGACTCATATGCTCATCTGGTATTTTTGGCTTCAGGTCCAGAATTCTCTCCTCAGCAGTGTATTTTTCTGATTATATTTACCTAAACTAATTGGCAGCAGGAGATTTGAATGCCAACTAATAACTTTAATTGGAGTCATTTGTCAGTATTGCTGCATTAACAAGCAAGGCGCAGTAATAAGCACATATTTATTACAATAACAAAAAAAAAACAAAAAGGGACTCATTGAGTGGTGCAGGGGAGGAGCAAAACGCACACAGCAGCTAAAATCACTCGCAATAATTAGCTTTAATTGTGAATAAAATCTGCGCATTTTATGATTTTTCCTCAACAGTGCCTCATCTCACATCTCCTCCCTCCCACATTCCTAAATACTTACCCTCTTCTCCAAACGCCTCCAACCTGTCCCTCACTCGCTCCGTCTCCCAAACTGCTCAGAAACTTGTGCTGCCATCCCATTCGATTCAGCTTCTTTTTTTTTTTTTTTTTTTTATTCCTTTCTACTTCTTGCATTTAACAGCCTCCTCCTAGTTATCGCGGTTTTGTTTTGTCAGAGATGAGAAGGCAATACTGCGAGTGAAATTCGGATCATGTAACAGCAGGCTGGATCAAAAATTAGCTGAAAGATGGCTCTGCATAGCTATCCCGTCTTGAATTCAAAACAGCTGGTATTAGAACACATACTTGTAAAGGTTTGTGTTACCTGTAAATGCATGAAAAAAAAATCCAGTTTGTCCAAAAAATCCAATCATAGTTTTCATCTTCGGTTTGCTGCAACTTGCCTGTCAACTTGGCAGGAAGCTAAAGGGCAGTGTCACTTTCTTTTCTTTATTACTTCTGATATTATTCAGTGTAACTATTTGACCATTAATGACACTTGTCTACAGGCCCACAGAGCACAACTTGCCTGTTGTGCAGCACCAGTGGTTAAGTCAACCCCCCCCCCCTCAGCCGCGGCCAAGAAAAACCGGGACCGGACATGAGTGCTACCGCCGTGTGCTGTGGCCGGGCACTGAGGCACGGCTCGCTGGAGAATGAAAAGCCAAAGTAGTGCCAGTGCTACCGAGAGGTTGTCAATTAGGTCTAATAAGGGATAATGGCTGTGGAGGACGTTGAGGCAGACAAAATAAAGTGTAATTCCATTTGCGTGTGAAACAAGAACGCCTAGGTACACCGTTTTACATCTATTTGGAGTGTTTCTCTAAGACCTTGACTAATTAAGACTGATACCACTGGAGGCTGCTGGACCTGTAGGTTCCTGACCGCAGGATTTTTTTTGCCTGAAGTTTTCTTTTGTTACTGGCTCAACAGTCTGAGCAAAAGGCAACGTGTGACTTTGATTTGTTCTGCTGTGTTTTGTATAACCAAGAGAAAACTTAATTTAGGATTTAACAATTTAGAAGCTTTATTTGCTAATACACCTAGACACAACCGCCACTAAAGCTGCTGACCACCAGTTGGAAAAAGGGGCAGCAGCAGATAATCCTGCTAATTCTTCTGTGATCAGGAACATTGATGTGTGGGAGAGACAAATGCCCGGCAAAAATGTCGCCACAGCCAGTTGTCATTCGTTTTCATTCGACTGACCTTTGTTGTCGATAAGGAACGTGTATGAAGCCAGTGAGTCTTGGTAGTAGGTGACATCCTCTAAGATGTAGGCCAGGTTCACATCTACCCCGACCACGCCCAGGAGCAGGTTGCCAAAGTAACACGGACGGCTCACAGTCATAATAAATCCTGGAGAAAGGAGAAGAATCATCGAAGTAATGATTATACAACTCAGATTAGTTAACCAAGCTCCCCTTTTGTTAACAATTTCATTCTCTCACAAACCTCAGATATTTGGCCATAATCTAAAACATCACTCAATTTTAGCCCAGACCAAAGTTCATTTCGGCTGAGTTGGGTCCTGACCACTCACCGTCTCCCATGGGGTCAGCGTAGGGCAGGCTAAAGCGGGCCAGGTCGATCATGCGGTTGGGCAGGTTGATGTAGAAGCGGCCCACCGTTGTCTCCAGGTTGCTAAGCTGGTTGAGTACCATCATGCTGCCCTTCACCACAGGCATCATTGAGGCTCCTGCTGACCCAGGTGACGACACCGCAGAGGAGCGTTCGCGCTCCGCCGCCCTGTCGACGCCGTACTTCACCGAATTCTGCTCCGCGAGGTCCCTCAGGAAGGCCAGCTCCTTCAGGCCTGTTACCCCCTCTGAAGGAGCGAGGGAGGAATGGCATAGAGAATAAGTTTAGGATGGAGAGGGAGAGTCGAAGACAGAGTTTGTTTGATTTAATCAGGCATGGATATTAAGAACAAATCCAAAACTGATGGCACAGCTAAAGGCCTATTGAAATGGATAACTGCAAATGAAAAGACGAGGGAGTGGTTGACAGGGAGATAAAAAGAGTAAACAGGTCTTCACCAAAGAGCAAATGACTCAAAATCCCATTACAGAAAGCAACCCACGGTTCCCTTTCCCCTCTAGCTGCAAAAAAACAATTCCTCCAAGGAATTGAAGAGAAAGAAATCACTCTCCCGCTGCCAAAAAGGGGCTGATTTCATCAGGAATCTCTGAGAGGAGAGGTGTATTTTGAGAACAATTAACCTCATGCAGCTCCCTTTGGTCAAGCAGCAAGAGGCTTGCATTGAACGGGATCATTAATCAAGGCACATACTGCACGCCGCCGCACGGATTTTGCAAAGACTGGACTGGCATCAACAGCGGAGATAGTTCAAAAAAAGCAGGCCCTGACTTGCGATCCTGTGTCATGATCTCTATAGGCTTTATTCGTACATCCCCGTGCATGTGCCAGACCCAACTGCCATCTGTCAAGCTCGGAAATCATATCATACATTAAAAAAAAAAAACAACCTTGTAATGTGGCCAGTGCATTAATGCACACTTCAGACTTCATCTTTCCGAGATTCATTGGGTCATTTAGAGGAGTATGGATGACTATGGCTGGCCCGTGCAGCTGTCACCTGGAACATTTGGCATCCCACAGCTTAGTAGGAAGGATAGAGCATAGAATGTCTGCCAGTATCGAATCATTGACTGGATTACAGCAGAATCCCTCTTTAATGCCAAGGCTCTGCTCTGCTGATCATCACGCTGGGCGACTGACGGTTGCCGATGCCGCCATGGGTGCCAGTGTCGGATGAAAAAAGAAGGAAAATTTGCTGACAGCCCAGGTTTCTGTTCACTTTTAATTTCTGCGGCAGAAGCCTCTCTCATTTCATTCTATACGATGGTCTTTCACATACCCCAAGGACTGTTTGAATGTTCCTCTTAAGTGCCTCTTTCTTGTTTTAAGGAAACACAGTTACATCTACAAAACTCACCAAAACTCGTCTTTAGTGTGGGTCAGGTTTCAACCTCTAAATTGTGATACATTTAATTGCTGCTTTTAGCAGTATTTTTAAAATTTTTTTTAGCTTTTCCACCGATGCCTTCCAGTATTACACCCAGTATATACTTGTAATTTTAGGTTAAGATGACATAACTCCCTTAGCCCCAGTCCCTGTTTGTAATTTTATCAAGAACTCTGCAATCGGACTGGACTCGAAGACTTTATCCCATTCTTTATGTTTTGTTAAAAAGTTCCTTAATTGTAAATATCTGAAAAGGTTCATGTTATGAAGCGTAAATTCCTCTGTTAATGTGTTCAAATTATTTAAAGTTCCAATAATGTGAATTGGTGCAGATATAACAGTCCTCGAAAATCCAATTTTTTGGCTGGACAGGCCACTGTCAAGCGCTACATCCCCAAATGTCCATGATTGAGTGACACGATGAAGTTACACCATTAGCCGGCTGAGTCTTGGAATTAGCCAATTGGCTGTTGCTCCTTAAAAAATGAATTCCCGCAAATATCCCATTTGGGGGGGGGCTAAGCGCTTTGTCGCTAGATTTACAGACTTTTTCAGACCCATTTAGCGACCTTTTGTTCTCCTAAAAAGCACCTCCGCAACACTCCATAGAAGAGCCTCGCCAGTGTAACCCAGGGAGTGTGTGGTTGGGCTCTCTCTCTCTGCAGGCACACCTGTCTAATTGAACTGACCACACGGTAGCTAACACAGATGACACAAGTCCTCTCTGGGTGATCATTTTATACTTAAATTACAGCCGCCTTCTTTTACTTAAGTGTACAGGGATTTTGTCAGATCAGGATTTTAGCAGTGCCGAGCGGTATATTGGAAATGGATCGGAAGTGACTGTTAACATGCAGTCGCTTAATGGGTCGTGTTTCAGTCACTATTTCATACTTGTGCCATTATATGAAACCAGAAACATTAACATGTAAATGAGAACAGCTTTATTAGGAATTCGGCTTTATTAGAATACTGTGTACGTGAGCAAAGGCGGTAGGGAAGAAGCAAACAGATTATTTGACCTGTTCTTGTTCCTGTTTTATACGACCAAACCAAATGTGAACCAAATGTGTTTTTTGGGGGGCTTTTTGGTCAGATTAAACATTGTGAAGACATCATTGTCGGGTGTAGGAAAATGTGGTAGGAATTTTACAATTTTTCTGACATTTCATACCCTATAAATCCGTAGAAGGACACAAGTATATACAGAATGCAACAAGTAAGCAGGTAATCATCAATGTAGAAACTAGTAGAAAAACAGACCCTGTTTTTTAGGGCAGGAGGTGGGCATCTTATCAGTCTACACACAAGCACGCACACACACACAAAGAAACCAAAAACTGTGTATTATACTGCCAAGGAACTGCTGATCTCCTTGAACAATCAGCACTTCACATTTGGCAGTGGATGCAAGGAATAAGACACGCACACACGCCTTTCAGCTGTGTGCAACTGCGTCAGCAACAAAACAAATGTTTTTTTGGATATGCAATGCTAATAAACTCAGAGGGCGATAGATTTCTCCATCCTTTTCATCGTGGAGCTCTTTAAACAGCCAAGGTTCTCTGTCAGTCACACACAGTGAGCAGTGCGGCCTTTGAAGTCTCACTCTCTCCTCTCTTAGATGTACCTCATTTCCATTCTCCAATGCAAAAATCATTTGTATTAATGGTGGACTAATGCATGCACAGCAGAAGTGAGTGTGTGTGTGTGTGTGTGTGTGTGTGTGTGTGTGTGTGTTTGTGTGTGTGTTGCAGAGGGAGGTGGGAATTAAGAGGAGGCAGATGCATGGACAAGGACAATGAAAGAGGAAAAGGAAGCATACACACACCGAGACACACGCACACACTACACACCGAGACACACGCACACACTACACACCGACCCCCCCCCCCCACACACACACACACACACACACACACACACACACAGGATGAAAACAAAAAAGCCTTTGAGGTTTCTGAGCACCTCTCTAACCTTCAGTCTTCTCTTGAGCACATTGTACCCAAGAACATAGAGAAAGGATATAAGGATATCTAACAAAAAGGAAACAGCTAGCAGCAGAACCAAAAAGGAACAGGGCTCTAGATATGTGTAGACCAGGAGATGAAATTAACATTATTAAGGAGAAAATGTAACCCATAAACATTATGGCCAAAAACTGCTCCATGTTTGTGATTTATTTCCCCCCCAAAAATACATATTTTTGTCAGCTGGGCAGTTTTTACTAGTCAGAGTACAATAAACCAATTCATAGAAATGTACCAACTAAGCATTGTGCTCCGGCATTTAATTTAGTTTATCGATCACTGCAGACACCTGTAAAAAAATTATTTCCAACAAAATTAAATCATTACTTGACCGACCACTAAAACACACTAAGCTGTGAGAAAAGTACAGGTTGGTGATAAGTTATCGCTCGGGTTGAACCATTTACTGTTGAGGGATAATTAGCAGCTTTTTTTTCTCGGACATAAGCGTCTTTGTTCTTAAAGAGAAGCGACCTACCGTTCATGAGGGCGTAGGTGAGGATCATGACCGAGTTGTTGAGGTGTCGGTTCTCCTCCCTGACCACGCTGAGCGTCGCCCTCTTCTCCTGCTCCGACGACTCTCGAGATGTGATGCCAGACGACAGGTAGATGATCACCATGTCTGTCGCTGAAAAAAGAACGGGAACGCATGCCACACACATATGTAAACATCCAATACAGTGACGAGAGAGATGATTATGCCGTTGAAGGCAGAATGTGCCGATAAAACTTGTGCACGGGAGCTGGATTGGATCACTGAGGGAGCACGCGCGATATGTGCAATAGGTAGCGTCACCACAATTTGACAACATGGTTTATATTCCACGGTTCTTACTGGTGCCCTGCTTGCTGAGGCTTGTGGTGTTTCGGAGCAGCTGGAAGGCCTTTTGGAAGCCCGCCGCGTGCTGCGTGGCTCCATCCGAGGCCTTGATGTTGGAGATGAAGGTGCTCATCTTCCTCTTGGTCTCGCTGGTAGCTGGAGACAGCAGACTCTTGTAGCACTGGTCCAGAGAACAGGAACGAACCGTCTCTGCCACGGACAGAATGGAGATCTGGAGAGGAGTGATAATGAGATTAAGTGGAGAAAAAAAACGAGGCAGTGGGAGTAGCAGTTATGTTACATAAAGTCAATGACTCTTTTTCAAGTTTCCAATATCACATTCAGCATATTACATTCTGTAAACTTGGAGAGTTGAAATATGAAAATCAATGAAGCAGGGTAATAATGATAAGCTCTACTCCCTTTCACCAACCTTGTCATGTTCATCTATAGCGTTGAGGATGACGAGAGCAGAGTCCCTGGCGATCTGAAGCTGGGTGTCAGTCACAGACGCCCCGTGGTCGACCATCACCACGATGTGTTTGGACTGGGGACGCACCGCAGACACGTACACAGGCCTGCGGGAATTGGCGCATGAATACACATCAACATGCACTGGGTCAGATCAGACACCTGCCTCGAAAGAAATGTCCATAAAAAATATACACACGGTCCACAAACCGGGATGATATTATCACATAACGTAAAAAGCATTTGTGCAGCGCTAATAAAATGTTGAAAATTTACGAGGGGAAAAAAAAACAAAAAACAAAAAACAGACGTAAGTGCATTAACCATGGAAGAGAACACTGCATAAGCTGGAGTAAATGTTTACTGCAAGCGACGACGTGACTCTGCAACTGTCTCACGAACTCGCCAACTAAACAGTATCTCTTCATCTCTCTCCTCTACCTTTCCCTCATCTCTCCTCGATGTCTTTTGTCAGAGATGTCTTTCCTCGTCTAGCCTGCCCTGTGCTGCGGTTTTCACAAGGGATTCCCCTCCCTTAAATGTTATTTTTGGTGGAGATTAAAAAGTTTCTGTGTTTAATGTTGTCATTGGAGTGGTATTTATCCAGCACCATGTATGCACAGCTTCCTGCAATTATATGGGACATCTTCGAGCATCAAAAGCTACGAAAGGGAATTTCATTTTTTCCACTTTCCGCTTGTTTTTGAATTATAAAAGAAGATTTCAGAAGCCTTTTGGGATCATTGTTATGTGGAAAACTACAGTAATTATACAAGTATGAAAATACGTCAATTATCTGGACCCATAGTGACAAAAAGTGAATGGCCCGCCCGAGGCAGATGTGCTGGCTGGTTGACAGCTAAACCAATTTACAAAAAGCAGGCTCTGTGGCTCACTGTCAGCCTGCTTTTGGCATAATAACAGGTCTAAATATATTATTGTGAAAAAATCTCAATGCCAAGACTAATAGCCAGGAGTAGTGTTGAAGTACTAAATTATTCCTCCTTGTTTTAAGATTTTAGGTTCAACCCTTAATTTGAAGCTAACATTTCTCTATTTGGTGAATGTAAATGTGTGTACATGTACTATCAGCTTGGTAGGGTGCAGTGGGTGGGGGTGGGGGGGTCAGCACTTCTGTGTGTGTGGTCTGCTGGACAAGGAGACACTAACACGGGGTGGAGAAGGGGAGCGATGTACTCACAAAGCCTCGTTCACACTTGAAGCAAGCCAAGCAACGTAATTTCTTTCGTGGCCATATGCCAGCGCACTGAACTCGAACAGCAAGAAAAAAAAAAATCCAGTGGACAAGATAATAAATAAAAGTGCGTCAGGGAGCAAAAGAGATAGAAATAAAAGACATGAGAGAAAGAGGCATCTTTCAGCAATGGCCATAAAAAAAAAGAAAAACCACAACACTGGAGGTGTGAAATTCCAGGGGGCTTTAGTGGTACAGAGCCACATTCCTGCCAAGGGCATGTGTGTCAGAGTGTGTGAGGGCAACATGCCATCAACGGGCCCTCTGGGCCACCCCACAGCAACTGACAGAGGAGGAGGAGCAAGAGCGAGAGAGGGGAGGAGGGTGAGGAAGAAGCAGGAACGAGCTCTTGTGGCTCTGACTTCGTCCAGTCGGGTCCGGTAGTCTGCTGAGGGTGGTACCTGCTGACAAACCGTATGTTTGGCCGTAAGCTGGAGCTTCATTAATATGTCCCTCTACCCATTCAAACACCTGAAAGGCAAAAAAAAGGGGGGGGAGGGGATGATTGTGAGAAAGGAGAGGCTGCTCGATACCTGCTGCGGTGCTCGTAGCTTCCTTTACAGTGGAACTTGTGGGCAGGGAAGACGGTGAAGATGCCCTCCTCGGAGCTGAAGTACTGCCACTTTATCCCGGGGTTGGACTTCAGGTTGTCTGCCAGCACTGCAGAAGGAAGAGACAAAGAGGGAGAATGGGGAATATTAAAAACAAGTGGGCAGGACATACTGGAAAGGGACAGAGAAAAAGGAGGGATAAGGATCAGGAAAGAAAAAATTGGAGCTGGGAAGGGCAGAAGGGAAGGAGAGAAAACAGATGGTTGACTGGGGAATTCAGCGCTTCGAGCCTCTCTCTTGCTCAGATTTAACCTTAAATGCCACAGCCTCTTCTGAGAAGGAGGACTCTCATGTTCATGGGTCAACTGTGAATCCTGTGTGACAGAAATTCTTCAAATGGGAAGATTAGGAAAAAAATCCAGTGGACAAGATAATAAATAAAAGTGCGTCAGGAGCAAAAGAGATAGAAATAAAAGACATGAGAGAAAGAGGCATCTTTCAGCAATGGCCATAAAAAAAAAGAAAAACCACAACACTGGAGGTGTGAAATTCCAGGGGGCTTTAGTGGTACAGAGCCACATTCCTGCCAAGGGCATGTGTGTCAGAGTGTGTGAGGGCAACATGCCATCAACGGGCCCTCTGGGCCACCCCACAGCAACTGACAGAGGAGGAGGAGCAAGAGCGAGAGAGGGGAGGAGGGTGAGGAAGAAGCAGGAACGAGCTCTTGTGGCTCTGACTTCGTCCAGTCGGGTCCGGTAGTCTGCTGAGGGTGGTACCTGCTGACAAACCGTATGTTTGGCCGTAAGCTGGAGCTTCATTAATATGTCCCTCTACCCATTCAAACACCTGAAAGGCAAAAAAAAGGGGAGGGGATGATTGTGAGAAAGGAGAGGCTGCTCGATACCTGCTGCGGTGCTCGTAGCTTCCTTTACAGTGGAACTTGTGGGCAGGGAAGACGGTGAAGATGCCCTCCTCGGAGCTGAAGTACTGCCACTTTATCCCGGGGTTGGACTTCAGGTTGTCTGCCAGCACTGCAGAAGGAAGAGACAAAGAGGGAGAATGGGGAATATTAAAAACAAGTGGGCAGGACATACTGGAAAGGGACAGAGAAAAAGGAGGGATAAGGATCAGGAAAGAAAAAATTGGAGCTGGGAAGGGCAGAAGGGAAGGAGAGAAAACAGATGGTTGACTGGGGAATTCAGCGCTTCGAGCCTCTCTCTTGCTCAGATTTAACCTTAAATGCCACAGCCTCTTCTGAGAAGGAGGACTCTCATGTTCATGGGTCAACTGTGAATCCTGTGTGACAGAAATTCTTCAAATGGGAAGATTAGGAAAAAAAAAAAAAAATCGACACAGACAATGTGTTCATGTATCATCAAGTTCATGCTCAACGCTTGTTTAAGGTCATAAAATCCGACTAGTATTACTTGATACATCTTGCTCCTTGTCTTAAGGTCTTCATGGTTTTTAGATAGTTAGGCCTGGGTTGGGAACAAACATTGTTTTGGGCCTTTTGACATATTGTACACTAGACTAGGCTTCCAATTTACATAAATACTATATTACACATTGCATTATGACAGAAATGGTAAAGTGCCAGTGTAATGCTGAATGCACACGGTAGGTGTCAACTCGTCACACTCAGAGTGCATCAAGATGCAGTGCAGAGCGAATTTTTGCCCCCCATGAAGACCCACTGGAAGCAGCACAATGTGAGATTCATTCTCCATAGGAGCTGCTGCACACAAACTCGACTTTCAAAGTCAAACATGTGTGCACTGTTTTCCGTTTCTGGCCTTTTCACAACTTACACAGGTGCATGCAACTCTGCCTATTGAGGCATGACAAGAAATTAATTACATTCCTCTCTGGCTACACGTAAATGCATTTCCATTTTCACACCTCTCATAGAATAAATTAACCTCGAAAATAAAAAAAGGTTTGAACTGGTCAACTACTGGGAAGTATACAGTACATTTCTTTCATTTGGATACCGGATTTTGATCTGCATGTCACAACTGTGAGCAGGGCAAGCTGAAATAACAGCCCTATAATACAACCTCTCTGCCGAGACACTGAGCCTGAGTATTTGCTCAACACCAACAGACGGATTTTTTTTTTTTTTTTTTTTTTTTACTGGGTCACAGAGTAAACACTATCTTCACAGAGATCCCATCACAAAGCCAGCAACTTCCTCTCTGCTCGCTGCAACACAAAACGGCCTTTCACAAAGAGATGGGAAGGGGGAGGCGGGGAGACACAAATAGAAACTTTGGGCCTTTAACCAGGCAAAAAGAGAGACAGGGAGGAAGAAACAGAGCGTGGCCATCAAAGCAGGCTTCATTAAAACAAAACAATAATGCAGCTGTTTAATAACTTTTCACTTATTAAAACAAAGGAATGCAGTCCAATCATGGAAAATCCAATCACTTTGAATCCTCAACCAATATACTAAATTACTAATCTTATATTTTATATATATATATATATATATATATAAAATATCTATCAGAAATTCTGTTAGGGTGCACATTAGATTGCACTGGTCTTATAACCAGTCTAATGTTGTCTTTGCCAAGAGAATCTTTGGTTTGATTAAGCCAGATATTCCAATGCTTAAAAGCTTGCTACTAATAAAAAAATCATTGTTGTCTCTGCAGTTCATTAGCAGCAGTATGCATTCACAGACAATTCTGCTAATTAACGGACTGTTTGATATTATTCAGATGGGGATTTTCATGGCTTGGAATAGGATTTCAAATACCTTGTTAATTAAGTCTACAGTCTACATGCTGTCCACAATTCTTGCATGTCATCGGCTTCTCAGCGGCCCCAAAAATGTGGTTCTTGGCTTGTGATCACACTGGATTAATCACCTGCTAAAAGGAACCGGGCGTTGACCTTTCCCAACCTTTCAACAACATTACAGCCAACGAAAGTTTTTCTTTTCCTGCACGAGGGATGGAAAATCAAAAGTCGAATATGCAACCAACATTAAAATCTGAAACAAATGAAGATTATATACAAACAGATAAACAGAACAATCATCCAAACTGGCCTAAGTTATAAACAGGACTAAAACGCACTTCTGGCTACATGTACCACACAGCAGCTTCGCGCGCACCATGGTTGCACATCATACATTACCACTGCCCAGTCACTCCATTCATCTCTGAGGCTCATATAAACAGGAACCACTCAGTTGTGTTGACAGTGGAAGAAGGGCTCTGTATACATCTGTCAGGCTTCAGTGCTCCACTCTGCCACCGATGTTTAGATCTTCCCAGAAACAGATGGACAAGCCGAGAGAAAGGACCCAAATTACGCCCATTTCCTACGCGCTTTCTACTCATGACTTTCTGCAAATGACCCATTTGATACGTCTGTATCTGCATCCATACATAAACACAGCGTATGTACCGCTTTAACTGTTGCATGCCTGTAGAGAATCCTAAAGATTTGTTTCATGGTGCTGGGGATGGCACAATGGTTTCTCACCCTCTCTTTCACGCAACAGAAGACATTGAGGGTCGTTTACTCCAAATACGAAGAAATGATGTTCTTAAAGAATTTTAATGACAGTAAGACAAGCAATTAAAAGCAACTAAAAATCTGGCAACATTACATCATATTTTACTTTTGTATTTCTGTTTTCTCTATGTATGTCTGAGTAAACCAGATAGTCTACAGCCTTGCTAGCAGCTCTGCAAGGGTATACTTTGGCGCAGTGGTTGTTTTTTAGCCAAATGCTAGAGTTAAACATCCAAACATTCTCAGTGTTACAATGTTAACCTACTTGTGTTTAGCAGGTATTGTCTAATATATTCCCTTTTTTGGTTTCACCTGTTGTGATGCTAAGATTCGCTATTTAGCACCAAAGACAAAGTACGAAGTGCTACATTTTCACCTTCACCACATTTTTTTCTAAGTGAAAACCTAGCCCCTACTCATTTGTGACATGAGCACTTGGTCTTAATTCGTTGAAGTTCCAGGGCAATTTATCTCTTAGTTCTGTTAATTTTTATGCAGGAGAAGCAGGACACGAACATGACAGGACAAGAAATGAAATTGTTTTGTACGTGCTGTCATTTCACAGCTTGTCACGCACATATTCAAACAACTTGGTGAGGTGAAAACGGGTATGTATGGCTACGAGGCCTGAAATTTGGAGTTGAAATTAGCGGAAAAGCATATAGATATATGCATGCGCATTAAGTTTGGTGCTTGAAGCCATGCGGCCCTTCAGGAACCATTCAGGACACGTGAGGGTTGAAGAGGAGTCGGATGGAGAGAAGACTGGAGGAAGAGCAGCAAATACGGGGTCACAAAACATCAAGAAGTCAGAGGGATGGATAAAATTGCTTGGGAAATAACACTGCGAAAAGAAAAAAAAAATGGATGGAGGAGATGAGATGGATCATACTAGTCATTAAATCACACGGCACTCTACCCCAGTCATCTCTCATCTACCTCTCTTTTCACTCCCACCTGCCGGTATCACCGCCGATGCCTCCCACATCCACTATCTTTCTCCCATCGTCCCAAAAGCAAAATGGAACATGAGAGGAGAGGAGATGGAGGGGATACAATGTTGTCTCGATACAATTACCCCATTTCAATCAGCTCTCACCCCTCCTTTCTTCCCCATCATTCATCATTCTCTCCCTCTCAATTATCCCTCACTCTTTCACCCGCAGCCTCCCTCCCTTATGTGGCTGCTTGTTTAGACTGGGCCGAGACAAATGGGAGAGAATGAATACACCGGGAGCGTGGGGGTCAAGGAGGGCCGAGTGTGAGGGACAGGGGGAGGCGAGGGGAGGCGGAGGGGTAACTTGAACTTGCCGTGACTGGCCTGTAAGGAAAATAAAACCCTGCCGAAGGTGACGTGTTATGAATGGCAGTCATTATGAATGATTTGTAGAGAGATGAGCTGGCTGTGATATCTGGAAGAATTATGAGATTGGGGGGGGGGGGGGGTCAGCAATGGGATGACAGAGGAAGAACAAAAGCAGTTGAGGGTTTCCCGGAAAAAAGGGGAAGTTGACGCCCAAAGAGTTTGGGGGGGGGGGCAGTCGCTCTTCAACAATCCGACGAGCATTCGCTACCAAAAATGATCAAATCAAATCACAAATATTTTTTTTTTTTGATTTAAGTCAGGTAAAATTCGCAACCCTGTTGTGTTACTTTAAGTCAGACCACAGTAGTTAAAATTGCCAGGTGATTAGGCATTTTTGTATAACTTTTCTTCCCCTGAGTTCAGTCTATAAGGCAACGTTAGTGCTACCTACTGTGTCATTTAGCACCGTCAACTAATTCTGCAAACCAAACGGTCAGAAAAGGGTATTGGATTAAACATAAACATGTTTGGTCGCTTAAATGGGAGAACTTTGGTTGGAGCCGTAATTGTCATGGGGGCGAGCACTGCCTGACAAGACATGTTGAAGGGAAACACAGTCCCCCCCACTGTGTAGTTAAAAGCAAATGTTTAAGTGAGGTTTAAAGCTAGATTTTTATTTGACTTTGACTGGTTAAAGCGGTTATGAACCCGATTATTTTAATTCAGTGCTTGGTAAATTAAGCATCCTTCTTCCATTTTGACCATTTTTAAAAGGTCAAAAAACATACAGGGAGTCGGTGGAATCTGTTTGAACTCCTTAAACAATACAAGAGCAAATTCCTGGAGAGAACTGGCGGTGATTTTACAATGCGTGCTGGACTAAAATGGGAAACTTAAGAGACAGAAGGAAAGTGTATCAATATTCTGGGAAATTCAAGTCTGTGCGTCACAAGTCCATGTAGTGCAGCTTGATATTTCTTCTCTGGAAGCCAGAGGAGCACACTGCTAACCAAGCGATGGAAGAAGAACAGAAAAACCAGCAGGGGAAAGTTGGCTTTTGTCTGTTTTTTACTCAGTTCGGCCTGTTTTCTTCTTAACCAAGTGCAGACCGACATATGTGGTGCAGACACGTGGGTTTTACATGGTAATATGCTGCAATGTGCTTATGCAACCTAAAGCCTCAATAAACGTATTATGGGAGCAGTGTGAAAACCATCAAACTGTTTTCCATTGCACTTACTCACATGATTTTTTTTTTTAGGAGAATGTTGAAGTTACGCTTATGCACAGTTACTGCGACAACTGATGCAATTTCTATTTGAGGCAGAGTGTGGACAGAAACAAAAAAAAAAACCCAAAAACTGGCAAAGCCTTTAACAAAAGGATGTTAAAAACACACACACACTTGCTGAATGCAATGGCAGACATGAGTTCAAAGTCAAACCAGAGGAAAGAAAGGCAGTGAGGAAGCGTAGGAGAGTTAAAAAGAAAAAAAAAAAAAATCTCTGAAGACGTGCACAGCTCATTATTTCCATCTTAGATCAATGTCCTTGTCTTGTTAACATTTAAGAAGATCAGAGGGGTTGAAAAGCTAATACGGCTTCTTAATTAAAAACTGGTTGCCATGGCAATTGCTGTTAAATTATTACCCATTTTGGTTTAAAGACCATTGTCCAGAAAAAAAAATGGATTCCAAAGCATGAATGTGTCCAATGTTTCATTTTTTTTAAAGTAGGTCAATTAGGACACTAGAAAATTCTTTGTGCCTCATGTGCTGTGTGTGTGTGTGTGTGTGTGAGTAACAAACCTGAGTTGAGGTCTCGTCCAGGGTTGAACGCTCGGCTGTTGACGGTGGGGGAGAGCCTATCACAGCAGATGGTCTTGGAGACGTTGGTATTGAAGTTTCCATCAAACCTAAACGCACACAAACAGGCAACATTTGAGAAGTTTATAGAGCGTTTCCAGCTCATTTGCTGGTGGAGCAGCTCTGGCTTTTCTCGCAGCACTAACAGATTTACTACTCCGCAGCTTTATTTCCAATAAAACCCAAACTCTCACGTTCGCATACCTCCGAGTTTATGGTAATGTCCATGTTTAAAAAAACAAAAGAGAAAAAAAGAAAAACCAAACAAACGTGTGACTGAGATCCATATGATTCACACAAATAGTGAAGAAATCTGTGTAAAACCATGAAATTAAACCAAATATCTTATTGATAGACCCTGCTCATTTGATTTGAGCCAAACTGTATCACTGCCTATATCATCTGTTTCCCAGACCTCTTATTAAAGTCAAAGTTATGGCTGGTGAATAAAATTTTCCATGGAAAATGGCCTGAATTTTGCTTTTCCCAATAAAGCTAATACCCAGTTTGCTGAATACATCTGAATGTGATTGTAGAAAAGGCAGCCCGCTCAATTGAGTGATTGAAATCATCTGTCACAGAGCCCCAATTTGTCTTGTCAGCGTCTGCCAATTTGTTTTTATTCCCCTCCCCCACATTCCCCCAGTGTCATTTTCAACAGAGCATTACAGTGACAGCAGGAGATTCTCATCAAAACGATTGTTTTCCAGTGAGTCATTGTTTTTCCATGGTTATGGTTATAATTATTAGACAATGCTATGTTCTATGTTTGGGATTCAAGGTGATGAAAGTGGAAGGAGACTGGATGCTATGATCAGAGGATAAACCCTGAAATAAAGGCTTCAAACATTTATGTCATCCCAGCGACTCACAAAACTAACACGATATAGGGCTGATCCAGCATCTAATTGTTTTCTCTGCGTCAGTTTGTTTCGCATATTCATTTTTATTTATTTTTTTACATTTTAATGAGCAGCGGAATTTAAGCCTTCCGCTGAAAACGGCTCCTCCTCATCAACCAGGCTAAGAGCAGCCGATTAATAGAGCTGCAATTAAACAGCACCAGAAGGCAGATATTCACATGTGGGTCACAGCGTTTGCAACACACATACCCTCTGATCACCGTCTGTTAAAAGGTCTGAAAAAAAGTCAGAGGGACTAAAGATAGATGGGAAGGAAGAGGGGGAAAAAAAGGGGGATCATGGGTGGCGGAGCACGGCTTCAAACTGATTTGGATCCGTGACGCAAAATAGCGTAAACAAAGAAAAATTAAATTTAAAAAAATGGATGCTTCAACACATGCAGGATAAGTCAGAGTGGCCCACTTTTGATGTAGGCGGGATCTGGATGCAGTTATGACGAGCTGCTTTGTGCAAATCTTTTGGAACAACTTTTAATAAAAGAAAGTGCAAATTCAGGACAGTTGGATAGGAGTCATCTGACTCCGATATCAATCCGGGCATCAGTGTACACAGCAATGCAGAATTTAACTCACAAAAACATACAAAAATGAGAGTTGTTCCATCTTAATTTGTAGAATATACATTGATTATACAATATAAAAGATGGATCTCTATATATATCAGTTCAGGCATCACCTGGAGTTTGCTCTATGTTCTCCCGGCTTATGATCTTCAGATACTGCATGTTAACAATCTATCTATAGCATTGTCAAGCTCTTGTCCAGCTGAGGTTCTAGGGACAGGGGGTGTTGTATGCTTGTTTGTAAAGCCCCCTTGGGCCAATTTGTCATTTGTGATATTGAGCTATATAAATAAAATAGACTTGAGTACCTTACATCACCTACTACATTACACTCCACAAGCATGTTACATTGGATCAAGGATTCAAGGGTAAAAGTCTAAGAAAATCACACAAAAAGACAATTACACGTAACTACTTGACTGTCTCTTTGGTGCGATTATCCATTTATAGAGATAATATATAAGGATAAATATTTTTTTTTTAATATGGTCGTTATACCATGTATTAGATGAGGATGAAGGACACTGCAAGGACCTCTGGTGAAGTGAGAAAGATGTGGTTCAGCTATACAGTGTTGGCCTTGAGCAGACACATGCACACCCCCCACACACACCTACACCTACATCCCCCCGAAAGTGTTAAAGAGGTGTCAAACAATGAGATCTGCATTGCAGTCAGCACATCTTTAACATACTGAGTTTCTACAGACATCTTCATACGACATATCGTTTTTCAGTAATTTGCTTTAGTGTTAAGCGACAGCATGAGCAGTGTTATTTTAAAAACTGTCTCACGTGTCTGTGTGTGTCTGTGTGTGTCTGTGTGTGTCTGTGTTGGTGGTAAAGCACTGGTTTCCAGAGCCTTTATCTGTTGAGTTAAGAGCTGACAAAATGGGAGGTATGCAGAGGAGCAGCCTGTTCTGCACTGCACCAAGCCTGGGTGCTTTGATCCTTCCATCCCTCCAACTAGCCCCCCCACCCACCCCCGACCACCACCCAGCCCCCGCCCTCAGACCACACCCCACCTCCCACCCAACCTCTCTCTGGCTTAGCAACACACGTGTGCACATGTGCACACATAAACACACACACATTAACACACAAACACACACACACACACACATACATATACATGCACACATGCACACACACACACACACACACACACACACATGCACACACACACACTACTCCCTCTCTGGCTCCCTCTGCTTGCAGACGTGGCACCCGTCCGGTTTGACTGACAGGCGCTGTGATGTACGGGCTGCATTTGAACTTCACTCGCTCAGAGTCCCATAAGGCCAAAGTCATTACTATTCTCCTTCAACCCACTTTGCATAGAAGGAGTGGGCAGGACGCTCAGCAAAATGTGTGCCAGATAAAAAATACATTTGCAGGCGCTTTGAATTCCACATCAAAAAAACATATGAGAAGGAGGGAGCGAGAAAGAAGGGGAGGGGGCGCAGGAGGGAGAGGGAGAGGGGCTTCAATTCTGATCAGACGTCTTAATGAGGGCAGAGAAATCTGTTTTGCAGAAAGGCCGGACTCACCAGACACAAGAACTAACAAAGATACTGGATTTGATTTATAAAATATATTTAGAAAATAGCTACATTAACTCAAACTCTTGTCCATGAATGTTACAAATGCAGTGGACAGTGCTTTAAATAATTCCTCCGCTGAATACGCATATAAATAATGTATTGTAGGAATGCTTGCTTGATTACCATATTTCCCAGAAGGGGAGTGTTCTCCAAGCCGTAATTAGAAATGATCCTGGTGAGAAATCAACAGTCAGCCCCAGTTTAACACCTGTTATTGTCCCTAAGAGATATTCAAACTCAAATTTATTGATGTGTCTTTGAATTTTGACTGAAAACAGACCCTTTTTTCTATGCTTTTAACCACGAATGAAACAAAAATATGTCTAAAGCATCCATTCTAAAAAGAACCAAAGGGGGTCGTGCTAGAGAAAAATACAAAACAAAAAAAAACAAACAGACAAAAAAACCCCAAAACAAACAAACAAAAAAACACAACACAGTTTTTCCAGTGTTGATGTCCGGTGTCTGAATAAGGCAGCACCTGTCGGTTTCAGCACAAGCCATCAACTGTTTATAAAATCCATTATATTAAGCTGTACCCTGCTGCAGAAACCGTGTATATCCACAGAGGAGGCAATCATACGCCATTCAAAAAGCCCAGTGAGTACGATTACCTTGAAGAGGCTCGCTGTTGTGCAAGCACCGACGTGAAGAGTAATACCGTTTCTAATGTGTTTGCAATCCCTCAGTGAATAACAGCGGCGAATCCGGCAACACGCTAGCTGGAGAATGGAGAGTGCTTCAGGAAGGCCTTTCATGGCCTCGACAACGGCGCTTCCCAAACAGATTTCCTCGTGATATCAATATGCAGATACAGCCTGTTTGGTGTCCAGCAGCTCTTCAGAGGGCGACCGAGGCTCTAAGTGAACAGCCCTCTCGATGGGGGGGCAGAATCAAAAGCTCTGGTGGATTTTGATGTCCTTTCAACGTGACCTTGGTTGCAATAAACAGAGAGTCGTTTCGCATATTCTGGTCCCCCTATGGCCTTCTCAAATGGAGCGGGGCTAAATATTGGCGACACCTATAAAAAATTATACAATCCAAATTAAACGGCCAAAAAGTGGTTATTACTCTAATGTACGATATTAGTCTTAAATTCATGAAAATGTTTGTCACTGTTGCTGCTGAAATCCCTGCCTCAAATAAAAATCATAAAAGGAGTGATTTTTGATGACTGATGGATTCTGAGACACAAACATGGACAAGGGCCCCCAATGCTCCTGCATAGGCGTGAAATCTAGAGAATCAAAGAGACTTTGTACCGGTTGTTGTGTTTCTACCTTGGTGCCTATGCTTCCCTTTGGAGTGATTTCGTGTCTCCTCATGGCCATCTTGTCTCTCGTCATGGTAGCTTTGCAACTCATCTCGGTAGTTACGTGTCTCTTCGTGGTCGTTTTGCAACTGTTTTTGGTTGTTTTGTGTCTCTTTGTGGGTGTTTTGCATCTGTTTGTGGTCGTTTTGCGTCTCTGTGTGGTCCTTTTGTGTCGCTTTGTGGCCGTTTTTCCATCCTTCTCATTCCCACTTTTATTTTTTGACTCTCACGAAGCCGTGCTTTCCATTAAACCTACTTACTATGGAGGGTAAGGGAGGATCAACAAGAATTGAGCTGGGCCTATCATCAAAGATGCATTACAGACTCAGCCAATAGGACCAGTGCCCAAAGGTTTAGGACCCTCAGTCCTGACTGACCTGAAGTTGATGGCCCTGGAGGTCAGGGGCCCAAAGCTATCTCAAATCAAAATGTGTGTAAGCACTATTTGTGTAACGTGTTATGGAGCAAATGTGTAAAAATTACATTTCTAGCTATTTGTAATAGTCAATAGTTTATTCTTTCGGTTTGCATGTTAAATAATGACCGAGATTCTACAGATTCAAGTTTGAATGGGTAGAAAAGGTAAACTGGCCAGAGACCTAGAGTCCTCACTTGGAAACCGAATTGTCCTTGAAATTCAACCAAGGGAGAAGTAAAGAAAAAAAAAAGGGATGAATGTGAAAGATAGCAGGGAGGAGGGGAGTGTATGAAGAAGGCAAAACATTGACTGGGAGGAGGAATAAATAAATGGAAGCATGGAAGGAAAGGAAAAATTTAAGGGAGGCGAAGATGAAGGGAACAAAGAGGAGGAGGAGAGCGAAAGAGGAAGAGGTTGACATTAACAGAGGCATGTGGAGAGGGAGAAAAAAAAAAGTCCTGATAGTGGCAGAGCACTTACACCTGTTAAGGTCACTTAAACAAAACCCCCCTCCCAACCTGCCCGGTATGCTGCCCTCCCCTTCTCTGATATGCAAACAGAGGTATCATCGTCACGCTGACGACCATGATATCTCTCTACCAGAAGATCAGCTTGATCTCGAGCAACAAGTCCGAGTAGCTGCTCAGCGCTGCCGCATATAGTCTTGATCTAGACTGTAAAACTGCCAGCAGCTCGGATAGTGAGAATTCTCCTTTAGAAACAGGAGCTAAGTATTAGCGCTATGGTGACTTTAATCTCCATGTTTAATTTATGAGTGAAGGTGCTGCGAATACTTGGTGCAATTTCATCCCTCGCATATGATATTACTACATATTGTATAGGACTGCTGTGATCATCGGCGGCAAGTTAGGCATCGGGTGTTCAGCAACCAAGATCCATGAAAAAGAAAAACTGATCTTGATATAAAAGAAGAAAAAAACAATTTTAAGTTTAAAATCAAAACAGTTGGCAGAGATTGGACAAGGTGATTCCAACCATATATATATATATTTTAGATCCTTGCAATAAAAGAAAATCCCTCCCAAACAGCAAAGTTATATATTTCAAAGTAAAATCCTGATTTGTGAGGACAGATCGGTAAGTGTCACAGATTAGAGGGAGGTTGAGAAAAGTCGTTTCTTGAAATGGTTGTAGACACAGCGACAGCTCCACGAGGGCTGGGCGGATGCCACTGAAATTTGTAGCCATCAATCACGTTTCCCTCCGGATGAACAGCGGTAACTTTGGTGCCCTCGCTTTCTATCTAGCACCATCATCGCCTTCATTTTTTTTTTTTCCCCCCTCCTTGCGCTGAGGTTTAACAGACTTTACTTGCACGGTCCATTCGCAGCGAAATGAGACTATTAAGTGCCTCCTGAGCTGCTCCCAAGCACACTTCTCACTTTTACAACTACACATCAGTGGAACTGTTGAAATAAGCACCTCGAGATTGCACGTTAAAAATATAAACATACTGACACACATGCGCGCACGCCAACTCTACGAGTTGCATACTTTTGCTATTTTCAGGTACAGCCTGTTGTTGAGAACCGAGCAGTGATTAAAGCATACCAACAGGCGCTAACCACTGCCCTCTGTGGCCCCCCTGTGAAATGATAGCCTGCTAGCCTGATGGCTACCAGACATGTACACCCTGCAATTCACCTGATCCGCCTCCAAACTGGCTGACCTGAGGGAGACCCCCAGGAGCAGCTGATGCCTGAGACTAATGAAGGACACTAACGAAGTCCCGTCCTGATTCGGGGCTAACTCCTATTGAAATGCCTGCAATGCTCAATGTTTTTTTTTGGACAAACATGAAAAACCTCCTTTGTTTGTTTGTTTTTTTTTAAAGGTATTTCAAGGTAAGTAGGTCAACTAATAGGTTGATATTTTTGTCTATTTCCTTGCTGGCAGTTAAATGATAGGAAGCAAGGAAGCGGTTATTCCGGCAGCAAGATTTCAATTGAGGAGGGTGGTGGGGTGGCGGTCGGGGGTGGGGGGTGGGGGGGTTAAAATACACCCACCAGCACCTTTAAATGTTAGTAAGTCTGCAGTTACTTTCTGGACGCTCTCCTGGTTGTCTGGCAACTTCGCGGTGACAGCGAGACTCCGGCACGTCGGCGCGATCAGCCGCCGTTCGCCAAGAAGTAGTTCCAGCACAAATATGATCATTAGTCAGCTGGAAAGAGCCAAGCTAGCCGGGGCTCCCTGCTTTCTCTCTTTTCACGCTAAGCTAATTGCCTGCTGGCTCCAGCTCTGAACTCTTAAAAGTAGCTGTTATACATTCTGAAAAGTGTGCTTGTTCAAGATTGATTCCACTCACATATCTGTCCGTTTCTTTTGTTTAAGCTTTAGGTAGCCGTTCGTGCCACTGGTCCCAACCAAGACAAAGCCTGGCACATAACCAGATTGTAATTTTTTTTACGATTCAGTTTTTTGTATGCATTTAAAAGAAAAACAACATATAATTACCCTGACTGTTAGGGGTGGCGGTAGCTGTTTCTTTCTTTATTTTTAGCTTTGGACAGAGCTAGGCTAGATGACAGTGGAATCGATCTTCTCAAAGCAAATTGTCATTTTTCACAGAATGTCCATCTATTCCCTCAAGGTTTTAACATTTATCCCTTTATAGATAAACATTTTTTTTTTTATGTTCAACACATTGAGCTCCTACTAATGTTAGATATACGGTTGACGAGTTTCCTGAATTTATTTCTAACAGTGAAGCAAATTTGCGACATTCTACAAGCTTAGAAAACCGACAGATACTTTAGCTAGCTTCCCTCATGCAGAGTGCACAGGAAGGGAGAGCTAAATTATTCCATATACAGCTAAAAGTATCTCATAAACCCAAAAAAACAAAAAAAAGAAAGCAAGAGAGCTCTGTGCCTTTTCCCCCACTGAGGAAGATCCTTTGAAGTTCAGGCATCTATCAGATGCAGCTTCAGTTTGGTATGTCCGACCCCACCACCGCCGCCGCCAACACCCACGTGACTCCCCCTGTATCATTCCATCCTCCCTACCCAGGCCTTATATAATCTTTGTGTCTGAAATTTCTGCCGCAAAACTGTCTTTCAAAGCTGTAAATCCATGGTTTTAGGCAGCTCATGCTAGGACATAAAGCATGTCGCGTGTGAACAAGTGTTGAATACATGTGCAGTGTGTCATGTGCATGATTCGTCTACAGGTGGCTGGTGGCCCTCGGCCAGGCAGCTGCCCCCCCCCCCCCCCCCCCAAAAGGAAAGATAGGTGACCTTGCAGCCTGCAAAGTCTGCAGCGCAAAAAACTTCAGAGAGCAATGACTGGTTCCATCGGCTGATAAAGGGGAGGGAGATAGACAGAAATGGAGAGAAGGGATGAGGGGTAGAGACAGCTGCTGCTCTGTAGATTAGAACTGAAAGCAGCTCTCTCTCTCTCTCTCTCTCTCTCCCTCCCTCTCTCTCCCTCCCTCCCTCCCTCTCTCTCTCCCTCCCTCTCTCTCTCTCTCTCTCTCCCTCCCTCTCTCTCCCTCCCTCTCTCTATCTATCTCGCTCTGAGCTCGGCTTTGAACTGTGTTTTTGCCTGCTGGAGTTGGTGATTTGCTAAAAAAAAATCTGGGTCTACACTGTAGACTGGGGTAATTTTAAAATCTCTCAGCACAGGATTTTAAATCTGACATATTCATTTTCACACCCAGTTTCTACAAAAATAGACCCAAACCCTTGTTATGTCTGCTTCCTCTCCTCGAGCCAAAATCGCTTCATTTGTAAGAAACACAGTGAAAATAATATACTCAAAATGATTTTTTTGTGTCATTTTGTCATCAATAACATTTGCATTTGTGTTACGAAAGGTTTAGACGTTTTGAAATTTCATGATGAATTTTGAAATCAAGTAAATATGAGTTGGTGCAAGCAGAGCCATCAAATCTCCTGGCTTTCAAAAACCCAATATCTCCCTGCCTTCCTGAGCTCTGAGTCCCATAAAACTTATTATTGATGACTTACACTGCAGCAAACCAGGAACTGGCACAACTGCAGACTTTTGAATAGGTTCTGAAATAAATTTTAAAATGCTGCCAAGTATCAGAGCGTGCCAGCACAGCTCAAGGATGTAAATGATGTGAATCAAACACAGCTATAATTAATCCAAGGACGATCAAACCATGTTTAAACAAGGGAGAGACAGAGGTTTGTGTGTGCACTAGGAGAACAAGGTAACGTATGGGAGCTGAGTGCAGGTGCAAACAGTGGGAGGTGGGTTTACACACAGAGGAAGAACCTCCTGCAGAGTTTTTCTGTGCAAGTGAAAGAATAAAAACTGTATGAGAGGGGAAAAGTATGTCTCTGGGTGCGTGTTACTCACTCCATCATAGATGCTGGTATGGAGCAGCAGTCCTGTATCGCAGTGAGCGGAGAGGTGAGGTGGGCAGTGTATGAGGCTTCCACCACCTGTTTGTTCCTGTTCACCACGTCCAGGTAGCGGTTAAACTTCTCCCGAATCTTCTTGGCCAACTGCACAAGTGAAACGCAGACATGTTGATCACACATTGATCTCTTATTTTTCAACTTCAGTTTGACATTCTAAACAGTTTTATATCTGCAAGACTGAGCCAAAAAACTCTTACTTTCCTGGCTTTAAATGACAATATCTAGGCCACATCCTGCCTTAAAACTGCCAAGCTAAAGCTTAAAATAGCTAAAAGATTACATGTATTACAGCCACACCAGCATGCATACAGACACAGGCAGTTAGACACCACTGATACTTTAATAAGTCTGTTCAAACTTCTCGTTATCAGAATTAAACTCTACAAATCTCAGCCCACATCATTGTATTTTTAACAATCACGGTTTTCCAGTTTAGTCCAATATGGTTGGGGAAGCAAAATCTAGCAACTCTGGTAAAGGGTGTGTTTCCACACCCACACAGTACTGCATGAACATCATCATAGTCTTTGCTTAAATTTTTACACAAACACAAACAAGTCAATACCTGAAAAAGATGGTAAACACGATCAAAGATGCCCAGATCTCAGGCTGCACTAAGTGTGAAATCCACCATGTTTAAAAGCATTGCAGAATGATGGATGTCTGAGGCTGGAGAACATTAACTGCTTTCCACTTCCACACAGTGAGCCCTCCACCATTTGATAAGAAATCCCAGCCCAAAAAATGAGACAGGGCCAACCTAAAGTGGAAATTGGGGAGCTAGAGCATTGTAAATATTTGTGGAAAAGAACAACTGCACCACACAGCTCTTGTAGGAGCACACCGGATTTCAACCATCTTGTGTATTGCGTTGCTTTATAAATCTTTTGGGTGATTATCTTGCAGAATACACTGTCAACTGTTCATTTTATTTACAAAAAATGTCTTCTCTACATTAATTTCATGCTTCGCATCAAATACAAGGTTCCTCTCCTCCAGTGAGTTAGATATATTGTTTTAGATTGCAACTTTCCTTTAAATAGGCACAGAAACCAGGAAGCAGGAAAGAGAAAATGGGGTTTCTATACAAAGGCAGGACAGCTAATTCAGTTGTGTTTACTTGGACCCTTTATGCAGGCCCATGCATACATTATGCTTTGTCTTCCGTCCTCTAAAAAGGACCAGGTTCTGGTTGAGCACACATCTCACAGTGCTCTTTCAAAAAGGGGTTCCAGCCTTCGGGGAAACTAATTACCAGCACTGTAGCAGCCTCCTGGGGGACATTAATAACCAGCACACCGGCGGCTCTCAGAGGACGCCATGAGGGACTGTGAGGAACTTGTGTCCATGCAATCTAAGACATCACATGTCTGTAATATGTCAGGGATTATCCTCTTAACTTGAAAACGCTCACATGGGCGACTGGCTTACTCAAGATCTGTCAAAGAACCAATCACTTGCAGGTACTTTTGGATCATCTAATATCTGGGAAATACTTCAAAGAGTCAAAGTTATTTTAAGCCTTTTTTAAAACAACAGTCATTTGCCCATATAAACACGGCAACAGGTTTTGTTTGTTGTAATCATTCCTCCTGTTCATACAGGCAGTTAAGTTATCCTTTTCTAATACCAGTTCAAGTAATGGGGACAAAATCCACAATCCTTGATCTGTTTGAAAATGCAGGGCTTCAGTAGACTCAGACAAATCAAGTGGGTATCTTCCATAGTTACAGTGTTTTCAGAATAAACTCTTCTTTGTGTTTCTACAGTCACTGTTTCCTTTACTGAGCTGTCTAGGACCAAAAACATTCAACCTTTCCTCCCCAAAACTCCACCAGATCACCTCTTCATCACAGGACCGACTCCAAGGGTTCGTTCCCAGTCTGGACAGAGCAATAAACAGCCCGGCTCCATTTTACACAAATCCTACACGCTCTCAGTTTATCAAGCTGGCAGACTTCTCAGGAAACAGGACAGCCGTTTCCTCCAAATTCCCAGAGTGTAATCAAAATCTGGCGACAGACTTCTCAGTGTTTATGCACCCCGAGCATGGAATGTCCTACCTGCTGAAATGAGATTTGCACCGACACAGCCTTCTTTTAAATAATAAGTTTACATTTTAATTTGATTTAGCTTTGAATTAGTGTCATGTACTTTTGTGAATTCATCTTCCTTTTCAGTTCCTTAATACATTTTTACGGTACCTTTAGTCTAACTGTTGTTTCATGGTATCCCCAACTTTTCCAGCTGAATGTAACCCAAAGGTCTCACGATGCTTCAGCTGGAAATGGGCTCAGAGTCTTTTTGAACTGTCGAAAACAGGTCAACAATCATGAAACTTCACAAAGCACGTGGCCTGGCCTGCATAGGTAAGCGTGGTTTCCTGTTCGGTCTTCGTTCTACTACCAGGCAACTTGCAAGAGTAAAAGAAAACCTACCACAGAATAGAATAACCTTACAAAATTAATCTATAATTAATCTATAATAATCTATAATACCAGCAATATTTTCTTATGAGCACTGACCAGTTTTAATTATCTTATTCGTTCTGGCTGCAGGAGCCTTTGTTCAGGAAGTTATTGGCTTGTTTTAGTACTTTTTTTTTTTTTTTTAATAAAAAGATAAGCAAAATCTTTTTCACGTTTGGAAAATATACTTATCTTTGCAGGCAAATCAAAGGGGGCGGGGTCCACTTAACTTCTAGAGAACTCATGGAGGGTTAAAAGGAAAACGGTTGCACCTGAGCTGAATTCAAAGCATTAATACTTTGATGGCAAGAATAAGAAAAATGGAGAAAATGGCAGTGGTCTGAACACTTTCTACTACGTTACCTACTCAGCCTGGTTCAATGCACAAAAAGGCTTATTTCCACAGTAACTGGACCCCCTTTGTTAACATCTCATAATTACTGGTGCCTGTAAAAGGGCTGCAATCCAAGCCAGGAACAGGGAAATATACCACGACCCACTGACCGCTCGTATACCTAATCAGCCGCCCACTATTCCTATTAGGGGTTTAACAGGGGCCTGAGGCACACCCCACAATTACAGCTACTCCACCACAAGGAACACACACACACACACACACACACACACACACACACACACACACACACACACACACACACACACACACATACACACACACGAGCACATACACACACACACAAGCACACACACACACCAAGACACTAGCATGCGCACTCTCACACACAGACTTTAACCTAAACACACAAACATTGTACACCCCAATACACAATACTGTCCATGTTTAGCAGCATGTCAATTAGCTGCCATGGACTTTGTATTAAAAAGGGGAAAAAGGGCCAGTGTGCAGCTGAGGAGTGTTTCCATAGCTTGCGGGGGGGGGGGGGGGTAAGGCTCAAACTTTACAGAGTGACTAAAGAGAAACCAGAAACTTCGAGCAATGCAAGTTAAAGCTTAGGTTACAGTCTGCCGCAGTGCAGCGACAGCCAACCTGCACTCTGCAGATTAACCACATTCTCCAGCACACAGGGCTCCTCTCTCCGCTCTCTGCTCCATCCAACGGGCCTGTCAGGCTTGCAAACAGCCAGTTGGGTCGGTCCGGCCGCAGAGCTGGAGTGGATGGAACGGGTGGACCCTGGAGTCTCGTGCTGGAGTTTTAGGATTTCGCCAGGCTGCTTTCGACCACAGTCACTGGCGGTAGTGTTTATGGCAAGACTACTGTAGATTGCAGGTTTGAAGTTAATACTAGGGATGAGCGAGTGTCTCTGGTATGGTAGAGACTTGACTGTGTGTGTCTCGCCTCTCCCTGGATGAACTGATTTCATTACTAAATTAGTGCATTCCCGTCTGAAAAATGGACACGTTGCTTCCAATGATAGTCAAAGGTTGTTGGATTGGGTTTTTTTTTTCAAAGCTTTTACACTGCAGACATTGTTCACGCAAGAGATTGTGACGTAACTACTCTGCATGATTTGATAAAGTAAG